>JAJKFI010000012.1:9137258-9149037 GCA_029204185.1 Lerista edwardsae
ACCAACCAACCAACCAACCAACCAACCAACCAACCAACCAACCAACCAACCAACCAAACAAACAAACAAACAAACAAACAAACAAACAAACAAACAGTATTTATATACCACTTTTCAACAAAACAATTCACAAAGGGGTTTACAGGCAAAAAAATAAAATGGCTCCCTGTCCCCAAAGAGGGAGCTAAAATAATCTTTGAAAAAATGCAGACCACCATCAGTAACAGCCACTAGAAAAGACACTGCAACATAGAAGAGGAACACCACTAGAAAAAGTGCCTCTTGCCCAGTTAGTAGGGGAACCTTGTGCCAGGCAGCTGCACCCACTGCTCGTTGCCCCAGCAGGCTCTGCACCCAGTTTTCCAGCAGAAGTGGCTGCCTCGTTTTGAAGGGACCAGAGGGAAAGATACGAAACACCAGTGCAGAAAGGTAAGTGCTGCGCGGGATGAGGATGGATTTTTCACTACCCCGCAGTCCCGCAATTTAGAGACTGCCACTCTAGCCCACCTTCCACGCTTCCTTTTCCAGTTTCTTTCCCCTCTTCTTTCTCAGACTCAAGCAATGTCAGGACCAGAGGCTGCCACATTATCAAGGAAGGGGGAGCAACATTTGGCATACCCACTCAGACATCAGGCAGGAGCGCTTGGGCTGGCCCTGGAGTGCAGGGGTGAAGACAGCGGCAGGAAAAAGGAGATAGTATCTGGGGGGAAAGAAGCATACTGTACCCTTGTAACATTCCAATTTGCTTACACAGGATATGGACAGGAAAAAGCATCCAGACTATATATCACAAACACTGAGAATGGTCTGCTGAGTTCAAGCACAGAGGGAAGTTTGAAATGTCTGTGGTAGCAATATAATGATTTTATCCTTTAACCTAATACCACCCTAACAGCCCAATCCTCCCCTTCCTCCCCTCTGCCACCAATACTGTGCCATAAAGGCTCCTGCAGAGGAGTGGATTGAGGAGCTTGGGCTGCAAGCCCCTAGACCAGCAATGGGTCTCCTTGGACCTGCACCAGCTCTTTAGCTGATGCAAGTCTCAGGAGAGAAAGCAGTGGGGAGGCTGTTAATGGATGCGATAGTTTCTGGCTTGTGTCATTGCTGCAGACTCTAGCCCAATGGTTCCCAATGTGGGGCACATGCCCCACAGGGAGGCAATTTGATTTTTAAGGGGGCAATTTGAGAATGAGCTATTAACTTTTTGAAATTTTTTGTGTTATTAACAGTGAATTTGAAGGCCCGCTAATTGTTCTTATAACTTATTATTCAGAAATTAAGCTGAGAATGTTTTTTAAATTTCCCTCTTTCCATGCCATCTTCTTCAGTGTCTTTTCTGTTTAGATAACCTTTACTCCTTACCTCTCCATTGTTACTTGGAGCAAGTTAAGTGGCTTGAAACTCCATTGTACATCAATAAGTCTGGCGATCTTAGAATAAAGTAAAAAAGTATTTTGTGTGCGCACACAGTTATTATTTTTGAAGGGCCTTGATACATAAATGTATGTACTTATAACTTTAGTCTACTTATCTTGAGGTGAGCTCAAATTGTATTTTGAATTTGTTAGGTACTTTTATTTTATTGTATAGTAATTAATATAATTAATTACAGAAAAAGTATTACAGAAAAGTATTAAAGTATTACAGAAAAGGCTTTCATTAAAATTATGTTATATTTATGTATTTCAGTTTGTTATATGTTTTGAAACTTTATTTGCTGTTTTTCATATCACTTCATATTGTTGTTGTTGTTGTTATTTAACAATTGCTTAGTGATTTCTTCCTCAGCACTTCAACTGTCCTTTTGTTCTTTTATTTTTATTTTTCATGGATGCCATGAAACCTTGGCATGCATGAAACCTTGGCATCTTTGGAACCTTGTTTAAACCAAGTTAATGGCTTTTTAGGCTTCCTCCACATGAATAGGGGTTCACTTTTTGAATAATAAGAATTATATGTGATGGGGGGGGGCATCAGGATTTTAGAGATGCTTAGGTGGGGCATGGCCAAAAAACGGTTGGGAACCACTGCTCTAGCCCTTTCTGTAGCCTCCCACCCTGTTCCTCCCCCTCCCGGCCCTGTTTTGCTCCTCCCTGCATTTACCACAGCCTCCCCAGTTCCATTGGCAGGGGAAAGGGAAAGGGCTGTTTTTCAGCAGCTGCCATCTCAGGAAGTCTTCCTCTTCTAGCTGAGATTTAGAGACTGAAAATAGTTCTCCTTGAAGGTCTTGTTTACCAGCCTAGATGGAGATTATAGCTGACCCCAAAAACAGAGGTTAGATGAAAACAAATGTAACCTAGCAGGTAATTTTCATGTAAATCCCACTTGTATAGTTTTTGATCTGTTTCCTGATTAAACTGCCTGTAGTGTATGAAATTACTTTTTTAAAAATGCAAAGCAGCCCATTAGCAACATCCATCTTATCTCACTGACATTTTGTGCCCTACATTCTGAATGGTCTTTTTCAGTCTCACAAGGCAATCCTTCAAGTACAATGACAAGACCTTTATTTGTTTGCCTGACATTTGAGGAAACCCTTCCTTTCTGACTGAAAATATTTATACTTCATATTTTGTAAATGAGTGGGTTATTTCACCAGCTCAATGATCTGTTCTACAATTTGAGCTTGTTACTGTCAAAAATTGAGCTTGTTCTGTAAGCCCAGAAAATGATGCTTGTAACAATACACGAAGAAGTGCAAAACTTGAAGGGTGGTTTTTGCACTTACTCTAGATATTGACTTTATATAATGTGAATACAAGCTTTACTTTGGTTGGAAGAAATGTTATTTTAAAATGCCTTTCTTCCAGTCTCAAATGGCCACTGTCCATCTTTGACTCGGATTTCTGACTCACCCTCTCCAACTCTTAAAGTAATTCATGTTTAAGTTGTTCAGGCATCAAGACCTGCAGGCAGAATAACTCTAGTCTAGTCCCTGTTGATGGTAAAACCTGACATTTTGCTATAAGTTCATAGTATTCATAGCACCTTTTGGCAAATCTTATTTTAGTTTGGTGAAAAAATTGCCATGTCATCTGCAAAATGGCTAAGAGCACAATCTTAAAGAGTTCTGGCACCGCTGCTGGAGCCTAGCTCTGGTGCTGTGTCGTAAATGTGCTGTCAAGCACATTTATGGCCTTGCATGAGTAGGGACTGCCGCACGGAGAGGACAATCCTAACCTGGAGTTAGGCCGGCACAGTTAGGCCAGCAGAGTTTGCCTGGCACAAGGACCACCATAAAGCATGTTTGGACCACTATTGGAGTTCGGGAGGGTGGCTCATGTGTGTGTGCTGGCCTCCCTGACTCCAAGAGTGGTCCAAACACACTTTACAGTATCCCTTGTGCCAGCCAAACTGTGCTGGCCTAACTGTGCTGGCCTAACTCCAGGTTAGGATTCTGCCCTGGGACTCAGTGCCCAAACAGGATGATGAAGACAGACGGGTGGCTAAGAAAGAAGGCTAAGTCCAGAAAGATCCATCTGTATGAGTGTTGTTCTTGAAAGATAGAACGTTTCTGTAAATTGTAAAAACCTTCGGGTTTGTGAATAAAAGTCTGCCTATGTAAACCGCCTTGAGTTACAGTCATTAGAGACATCTAGTGATCTTAAGAAAGGCGGTATATAAATACAAGTATTATTATTATTATTATTATTATTATTATTATTATTATTATTATTATTATTATTATGTGCTGCTGCTGCTGCTGGGGGTAAGCTACACTGCTGGGCGGTGGTGTGACTTTTTGGGGTGTGGGGAGGGTGGGGGAACTGGATGTGTGAGAAGAGGATCAGGGCCAGGTGGGGTTTGACCGTTGGAGGCCTTCTCCACTGGATACTACGCCCTGACACAGGGCTTCTAAAGTCTGCACCAGTACAATAGCTGGCTTTACTTAGGGAAAGGGCTCAACTGTCCCCTTTTCTTGAGGAGATTCTGGTGGCTGCTGCAATGCCCACTGGTTACAGCAGTAGCCATTTTGGCGCCACTGTTCCTCTGAATGCTGGGCAGTTTAGGATTGGGCTGTAATTCTCTTGCAATCAGAAGCCCTGCAGATTCTTATGATTATTAGCTAAGGGCTTAGCCTAGGGCAGTGATGGCGAACCTTTTGGGCTCAGTGTGTCAAAACTTGGGAAAATGCTTAACATGACTCTGCTGGTGTTTCAACCCCCCTCCCAAACAAATGAGAAACGATTCTTTATATTCATTTATTTAAACAAAAAATACAGTCTAATCATGTATGGTGCTCTGTATTATATAAAGAAGCATCAAATAATTACAAAAATGAAAAAAAGTAAAACAAACTCAGTTTTTGTCAGGCATTGGTGAATGCTGGTGTGTCACACCAAACGTTGTGGTGTGTCAGCTTTGACATGCGTGTCATGGGTTCGCCATCACTGGCCTAGGGAAATGGCAAATATCAAGGGGAAAAGGAGGCACCCCTTTTGGTCGCCCTTATAAAAATTCCTCTGAGTTTTATGCATTTACTTTAATTACATTGTGAGATGATGTGTAAAAAGTTTCTATTCATGTTAACTCAAGTAAGGAGCTCTTTGAGATATGCCACCATGTCAAGTACATGTACAGAGTAAGAATTGTTAGGATTTTAATAGTATAATTGCATATTTTAAAAACACACACAAAGCTTTAAAAATGTTACTGTCCCAGAATTCAGACATACAGAGCTTATTTGCCAAATCCAGTTTTGAGGTGTGGGCCACAGCTCTGAGTTTCAGAATTAAACACAAACTGGACCATTTTGGCAGGCGAAACTACTCCTACAGCTGCTGCTTTTCTCTGGCCTCTTGCTAATACCTGTTTCCTAAATGTGTCACATGACAGCAGATTATTTTATCTTGGTGGGGTAGTAAGTCTCATGGAAACCACAGACTTGCATCGTTGCCGTGTGGTATCTAGCTACAAATACTATCAGAATCCTGTATATTCCTATTAATGTTGCTTAAAACACTACCAAAGCATGAAAGCCGATGTTTCACCCGCTTGAAAAGGTACACTTGGAGAACACTCTGCATTAACTGATACAAATTGGGTAAAAACATAGTGCACTCAAACAGCTGGTGCTGAGGATAATTATATATCACAGTACATGCAAATTCAGGTCACAAGGCCCCAAGCCTAGCTTTTTTAAAAACAAAAGCTGCAGGGGGAGTGGCTTACGCAGAAAAGGCGCAGAGACAGGGTGTTTGACTTTTTGGCCTGCCATTTCTGCGTTTCCTTGATCCTGTAAGGTTACAAATGTGGGCAAATAAAATGCACGATGAAAAGAGAATGCTGTTCATGGATGGGAAAAGCCCAGAAAAAGGCATGGAAAACTGTAAGCATTCCCACTTCTCCATTCAAAATCCATCTGTTTTGTCTTTTCAGATGGTGTTATTTTGCACGGATTATATCAAATACATACTTTGTTTTACAGATGGATTTTCATGTACCCTGTAATTAGCCAGTTGTACTGAGAAAATTACTATTAAATAGGATCCGTTTCATCATATGCTACAATGTCAGATAAAATAATAACCCACACCTTGTCAAATATTATTGTAGTACTTTCCTAAACTCTTCAAAGAATAAGATGCTATTCTCTGAAGAGATACTGCTAACTTTCTTTAGGACTGGATGTACCTCAGATGTTTTAGACTCTGAACAGTGATAATTGAATTTGGGGATAGTTATGTGATTTTCTGTGGCAAACCTGAGAATGCTTGATGCATCTTGGAAGATGGGAAAGGAGCCAGTTGCTGAGATGGCAGGCATACTATGCCGGCAATCCATGGGGAGGCATTAGTATTAACTCCAAAAGGGCAGTTTTAAGCTGCATTAGTTGCCAGAAGGAAGTTGCCAGGAGAGAGAGAGAGAGACAGAGAGAGAGAGAGAGACAGAGAGAGAGGCAGAGAGATATATTTTAAACTCTTGATGCTGAATCTTTCATGATGTGCCACTTGTGGCTGATGTATGCTTTATTCATCTGTTCTGTGAAAATACTAACTACGACATCTACTTATTTAATTAACTTTTTGTCTTTTATATCAAGGCAGACTTCCAAATTGTGCCAGTAGCACTACTGCAATGACATGCTTGGAAATGGCCTTATACGCCAATAAATCAACTCCAATAAATAAATAAATTGTAGATTTAGCTCTGCTCCGCTTTGTCCGTTTTGGTCTTTCATTGCTTGTCTCGTATGAAGTGGAAATTCCAATCTCTGATACTATACTGAGTCACAGGACTTCCAGGTGTTCCACTGACATTTGAAAGAAGGCACACCAGATTCTGATGCCGGCTACTATACTGTTGTGATGCACCCACCACCTCCGTTTGTGGCTTAAAGAAGAAACTGCAGGATCGTGGTAACATTCTTTCCTTTCCTTGCATTCATTGTTTGGCCCACTACCTGGTAGTGGGTGATGATGGCTCTGGTCTCCTCCTTATCTCATTGCAAGTGGCAGGCATTGCCAAGCAGCCCTCATGATCTGAAATTTAGGCTGCTTCCTGGCCTTTTTAAGAAAACCACTTTGCAGCAATAGAAGTGCATGGTGGCCAAGGGATATGTTGGCACTACTTAGCGCAGTAGTTCCCAATCTTTAAACAAAGGTCAGGGAACCACTGCGTTGTTGTGGATACTGACGGGGATGGCAACTCAGTGGCAATGGCACTTCTGGTGTTGTGCTGCTGCTGAGAAAAAATGGGGGGGGGGTTTCCACAGTGGTTCTGGCTGCGTGGGGGGATGGGTTGTGACCCCCAGGTTGGGAAGCACTGACTTAGGGTCTGACCACTCACCACAATCCATCTTTTTTTTAAAAAAAAATCCAGCTCAATCTTATCTGTGCTGGCCATCGCTCCTTCTGGGTGCAATGCCAGCAGACTGATCCCGGTCGTTGGGCCAGTACTGCCAGTTCATGAGTAACCACAGACATGCCTTATGGCACATTTGCAACACTTGGAGTTGGCAAAGGGATAGTTGTGCAAGTTCACGGACAAGTTAGGATTGCATTGTCAATGCATTTCAACTTCTTTGGCTCCCTCAGCTCTAGGGGTATTATGCACATGCTTTTGGATCCATTGCTGGGACGTCTGGTTTGGACATTAGCACTTGCCACTGTCTCCCCTTAATGAAAATCTGCAACCCTTTCACTTCAGATTCAGTTGTGATATGATTTGTTTCAAATCACATATGCTTTTATCACGTTTGTGTTATATTCTGCATGGGACAGCCCTTGAAAACGGTATGGGGTCTTCAGCTTCTGCAGAATTCAGCAGCCCAACTCTGATGAGCTCATCAGGAACATGTTGCATTAGTTCTCCAGCATCTGCACTGCACTCACGTTGCTTCCTGAGCATAAATCTCATGGTGTTGTTTCAGGTCTATTGAGAGCATAGCTTCCTCTACATGCCATCGATGGAGCAAGTTCAGGTGACGTGGGGCACATGGGCATTCTAGATGGTTTCCTGGAAATTATGGAATAACATCCCTTCAAACAAATCTACTTGCCGAAATAGTATAAGCTCATGGTATTTGAGCTGGTTTTCAGTGGTCAGGACTACACTGGGAGAGTGTGTGTGACCTACAGAAGGATGTCTGGATATTTGGGCAACTTGAATATGATCCAGATCTGCAATTCCTGGCAGTAGTGTCCCAGAGGGAAGCACAGTGCTAAATTCGGCAGGCACCTCAATGGGCCATGTGAGCAACCTCTCCCCCTCATCTTTGGAGCCATTCCAGGTGGTGAGAGCAAAGTGGAGGCCTAGCACTGTGCCCCCCGCCTAAGGATGCAACTGATTCCTGGTCTGCACCCCTCCCTTTGCTTTCAGTTTCCATATTACTCTTTCCTTGTCCCTGAGTATTATAGACCTGATTCCCTCCTCTCAAGATTCTTGGTACCTATGACTACTTCTGCCTTGATGCCTCTGTAGATTTACTGTTCAGGATAAGTGACCTATTTGTCTTGTGATAAGTGACCTGCTAAGGTTTATTGTTGACAACGACGACAACAACAATGACAACAACAACAACAACAACAACAACAACAACAACAACAACAACAATAATAATAATAATGGCATTTTATACCATTAGAGTCTTCTAATACAATAGTTTGATTAGGGAGTGCTGTAACCCAGTAACAACACTGTGTAGTTAATGCATGCTGTTTGCTATTGTGGTTCAAGCTTATTAAGTCTACCAGGTACACCCTTTTCTGTGTTTTTCTCCTTATTCCTCCCCCTCTTTACCATTAAATCAGTAAAGTCGTTGCAAATCAATTTACTAAAACCTTTCCATATCTTACCTGGCATTTGTTACTAGTGGAATTGGAGGATGCAAAATCTAGCGATCAATTCACGCCCTCCCTATCAAAATGGATTAAATCTGAAAAAAGCCAACAAAGTTCAAAGAGTTCATTACACATAGCAATCAGCAAAGCATTCTGTAGCCTGACCCTGAAGCATGGTCAATTCCATTATCTTCTGGCTCTCTATTATTTTCCTCACCAAGGTAATGATTTCCTGGGCTGCTGAGAATGGAAACTTTCACTGAACCTGCTTATATTAGTCCTTCAACCGGGACAAATCTATTCAGTGGAATGTTACTGAAATGAAAAACAGAGGTTTTTTTTAAAAAAATAGAAAGTTTTGCATAGATGCACTGTTATTCCAGATTCAATGGCTAAATGGCCAGTGGGTCACTTTGCAGGCTGCCCCCAAAGTGGTGGCATGGAGTGAGATTTTCAGCCAGCCCCCTAAGAAATGATACCCTGAAGAGAGCAGCAGCACATGTAGCAGTGACCAAACTTGGGCAGATGCCAGGAACCCTTGGGAACTTGGGAGCCTCTACCTGCAAAACATGTGCTCTGTCACTGAGCTATGGCACATCACCAAAGGATTCATACTGATTTATAGAGGGGCATAATTATATCTTTTGAATTATGGTGTTGGAGAAGACTCTTGAGAGTCCCCTGGACTGCAAGGAGATCCAATCGGTCAATCCTACAGGAAGTCAAGCCTGATTGCTCCCTGGAAGGACAAATCCTGAAGCTGAAGCTCCAATACTTTGGCCACCTCATGAGAAGAGAGGACTCTTTAGAAAAGACCCTCATGCTGGGAAAGATTGAAGGCAAAAGGAGAAGTGGGTGGCAGAGGATGAGATGGTTAGAAAGTGTCACTGAAGCGATGAACATGAAATTGGGCGAACTCCGGAAGCTAGTGGAGGACAGGGAGGCCTGGAGTGCTGTGGTCCACGGGGTCGCGAAGAGTTGGACATGACTTAGCCACTGAACAACAACAATAATTATATCTTTGCACTGTGCTCTGTTCCCTGCCTAGGAGCTGGTTTGGTACTGCATGCCTTTTACTAAGCTTTAGCAAAAATTCATATGGGGAAAATGCACAGTAATTATGACATTTTTCAATAGAAAGAAATAACGCGTTTCAGGCTTAAAGTGATGCAAGATCAATGGGGTTCCCCAGTATGCTTTGCCATGCACATATCCAAACTAATTTTGGCTGGTTTTTTGTTGCCTCAGTTTGATGTAGACTGCTGCTGTTGTGTATATCTGAACAGTTTGCCACAACATAACTTTTGGGGATGCTTTTCAGTAATATCTGCATTCATATTATGGGAAATTAGTGTGTTCCACTTATGTATGCAAAAGGACAAATGACTGATACCTAAAACCATGAACATGTGGCACAGTACACAGATGCATGAGAGGCTGCCTGAATGTGGAGCCTGAGCTCCTGTGTAACAGTCCCTGTTCCTTGCCTTCAGAGCCATTCACGGCTAGGAGGCTTTCCTCTCTGAGCCACAAATGGCTCTGGCAGCGACAGGGAAGAACTGTATAATACAGAAGCTCAGGCTCCTGCAACACTTAGCGTTTTGACCCCCCCCCCTTGTAGGAATGCCACTCCTACCTGCTAGGATTTTACTAATAAAAAGACATGTATGAATCTTTGGTTAAGGGGCATTAGCAACTACTGATAGAATCATCCTTATTCAGTTATTTATGGGCACACTCATAAATAAACAATATTCAGTGAGTGGATCTACTAGAACCAATACCATAAATTTCTTGTATCAGTGAGGATGCAACCCTAACCTGGAGTTAGGCCGGAACAATTAGGCCAGCAAAGTTTGGCCGGCACAAGGGACACCGTAGAGCACATTTGGACCACTCTCGGAGTCAGGGAGAATGGCGCACATCTGATGATCTCTGTCTCTAAGTGTGGTCCAAACATAGTTTACAGTGGCCCTTGTGCCAACCAAACTTTGCTGGCCTAACTGTGCCAGCCTAACTCCGGGTTAGGATTGCACCCTAAATTTCTTACTCTAGATTAGGTATGTTGGTTCTGTGCTTTTGAGAGCAAACTAATCTGGAAGGACACTTGCTTTCGTTGAGGCTTCTTTGATGTTGATACTCTCCCCTTTTTCTGTCGGATACTTTCCATGAGAACTAAACCAAAGTCAATGATTGCCTTGCTTAGGGGGATTTGAGGACTTCAAACAGAATCTTTTCTGGAATGTGTCTCAAGAAGCTTCAACAAGCTTTGCATGGCAGCATAGCCTTGACATACAGCACTATAATATCTCTTAGCAAAGTATCTCTGCTTTAGAATTTCCATGAACTTCTAGAAATCTCCATGTAGTCTCCGTACCCAGTGTTCAGAGTGATGATGACCAATTACGAGATAGTAATAATGACATGCACAAAAGAACTAGAGTGGGAGCAGGGCCACATGAATGCATTGCATTGAGGGATGTCTTGGAATGGAGTGGAACTGATAACTTCTACCCTCTAGCCTGCTGCCAATGGAGCTCCTTTAGTCGGCACTCATCTCTTCCTGCTTGTTGAAGCAAAAGTGCTGGAGGGAGAAGGGGGGAGAAATAGCTGCCATGACCGCCAATGCTTCCTTATTCTCTCTGCCAACCTGGCTGCAGCTTAGTGAGCAAGGGGAGGCAGGGAATGATTCCCCCCTTTTGTCCCCTTCTGTGCCATCTCCTTGCTGGTGCTTCTCATGCATGCCCCTCTTCCGTCACACACTTGCTGTCCAATCTCCTTATAAAGCCATCCATGCTATTTGCTATCACCGCAAATTGTTCAACAAAATAGTTCTATAAACCAGGGGTCTCCAAACTATGGCCCTGGGTCCAAATCCGGCCTGCCACAACATTTTATCTATCCTGCCACAACTTAAAATATATTTTACATTTTTATTCTTTATATATCATTTCTCAGTTAAATCTCAGCATATTCTTTGAAAATGTCACATTTCTCTTTTGTCTGAATCATACCATACTGATTATGCAAAAAAATCCAAGCATTCATTCATTCATTCATTCATTCATTCATTCATTCATTCATTCATTCATAAAAATGATATTTTTCAGCCCGCAAGGATCTGTAAAATACACAATGTGCTCCTTGTACTGAAAAGTTTGGAGCCCCCTGCTATAAATTAATTATTTTAGAATTAGCCATTCTACAATTGTATACTCACTTTCCTGGGAGTAGAAGCAGTGAACAGAATGGTGCTTACTTCTGAGTAGACATGCAGAGGATTTCACTGTCAATCGAGTCCACCTCTTGGCTATTTTATAGGCATGAGCTCTCCATGCCGCCCTGTCAAGCACAGCTTCTTTCAATTATTGGATGTTCATCTTTGTATCTGTTTTGATGATGTCAAGCATGTACCTGAAAGTGACATACCAATGGGAAGCAAATTGTCAGATAGATAGATAGATAGATAGATAGATAGATAGATAGATAGATAGATA
>JAJKFI010000012.1:9149047-9163357 GCA_029204185.1 Lerista edwardsae
ATAGATAGATAGATAGATAGATAGATAGATAGATAGATAGATAGATACTGTGGTGGCATGCCATTTAGAAATTCTGCCTTGGGTGCTGAAATTTCTCGCGCTGGATATAGGCTCAAAAGGTGAATCTGCATCTTAATTACTGCAAGACAGATCTGTAAAGCAGCAGAAACAAGAAAGATCTTGGTGCTAAATTAAAGCAGTAAGAAATGGTCGGTCAGGTCACCTGAAATGCAGCAAGCAGGTGGGTACTGCAAGCTCTGGTGAAGAGAAACTTTGGTTTGGAGTTGGAAACGAGGGAAGTTTGGTTGTCTGCATTTTTGGCACCCACATAACATCTTGCCCAAGACCCCATTGACCTGATCTTAGCGACAGTTCCGATTTATAATGAGATCTCCAGCCTGCAAAAACAAATACACAAAAAACTCCATTCTAAATCAGCCATATGAACATTTCCTGCAAAAATTAATACATAATCTTTGCTTTTGCCTCTGCAAACTCGGCCTTTTGCCCCTTTCTTTAAACCTTTGTATTAACTGGATTAATTATGTTGTAAGGTGCTTCCTTAACAACCAGCCACTAATCCATTGCCACTGCACTATAAATAGTTCAATTTCATTAAGAATGACTAACAGAAATGCAATCACCCCCTTCCATTGCAGAAGCTTCCACCTACACTCAGTTTTTTTTCCTCGCCTTTTAAATTGCTTACACATAATTTTCTCCTCATATCATTAAACTGTTTGTTGCAATTTTTCAGCCAAGTTGAGCGCTTAAAGCCTGGAAATGTTAGCTATATTTTATCTAATATATGGTATATATACACATACACATTCTTTTTTTATACTACGTCCACTCTCTAAATGAGATGGAGCCTAAACCTTAATTCCTCTATTGCATTTTTATTTAAATGCATTTCCCACCATCATCTAATTGTCTTCCTTTCTTTTCAGTAAGAGAAGACAGTATGTTTTCTCATTGTAATGGAAAGGACACCACACACAATTCATTTCAAAATGGCCTCAAAATATAATTTCATGTGTCATGAAGTGTACAGTCTTCTGCTAGGATTGGGTTCCTGGAACCCCTAGCAGATAGCAAATTTGCAGATAATGAACCATAGATCCTATCAGATTAATGGGGTTAAGTGCAAGAGATACCCTGGGGGGGAATAGCTTACCTGTCATCTGAAGAATCCAGCAGAGACCCTCAGGAAGCCAGCAGGAAGTGCCAAAAGTTCGCTGAATACTGCAGAGACCATCTAGAAGCTTCAAGGACCTTCAGAAGGGCACCCGTGACTAGCGCAGACCCCACTAAAATGGCTGGCAGAAGCTTCCAGTAAAGGGGTGCTGATCACAGGAGCCGTTCTGAAGGTCTCTCCAACCTCCGGAAGGTCTCTGCATAGTGGATAAGGAGAGGTGGTAGCAATTCTGTCCCTCGTAGATAAGCGAATTTGCGTATAAAGAGAACTGACTGTATGTAACTCGATGGAGCCAAGCATCAGATTCCTTGCCTTTTTCATGACTTGCAAACCTAATAAATATAGAGAATGATGGTGATTGGAAGCTAAATAAATTGCAACCTTCCCTTATGGAGTTGGAACAGCCACAGTTTTCAGTCATCCCCTTATGCGAACCCCAACGGTGCTGCCATGGCTGAGGCGCTTGTGTGCTTGACAACAGAATGCGATACCGTGATTTCTGAAAGAGGAGGCCTGCTGGATCAGACCAAAGATCCAGCTAGTCCAATATTTTGTTTGCCACAGTTTCTGGCCAGATGCCTCTTGGAATACCCCACAAGCAGGACTTGTAGACAAACCAACCTCAAGCACTGGGCTTCTCAGCAGCTGATATTCAAAGCCTAATACCGCTTCTGGCCCTGGAGGGCGCATATGGCCATCATGAATGGTTGCCATTGATAGATTTGTCTTCCACGAAATTAACTAGCCCCCTTGGAAAGCTATCCGTTTTAAAGAACATAAAGTGTATGGTCTTGCACAGGCTGGCTTAAGTGACTCTCTCACTATTCCAGTGCCAAGCCAGGCTGATTACAGAACAGATCACAAGCATGCAGACAGCAGCCTTAGCTTGTGGCAGCGGCAGCAGGAAATCAGGCTGGGATGATTGAAAACTTCATCTGGGAGTGTTGCAAAATTTGTTCCGGATGAAAGAGGGACATTAAGGTTGAGGCACGCTCCCACTTTTTCTTCCGTGAAGTGACCCTCTGTATTCTCTTTGTAGTGAAGAGATATGTGAAATGTGAAACTCTTGCAAATACCTCCAACTTGCATTTGCCTGACTTACCACATGATATGCCCAGCCTCTCCTCTGATCAGGACTCCTGGCCATGACAGAAATTCAGGTAGTTTAAATTACAGTTACATATATGAGGAGTGAGGAAGTGAGATTAAAAAAGGCCCTCTGCAGTGGGAAGAGCAGCTTTATAAATAACCCTATAACATTGTCCCATGTTCAATATTTGCTTTATCTGGGGAGAGGGGAAAGCTTTGGGTGTAAGTGTTAATGAGCAGTGAAATCCTAACAGTGTAATCTGCAGTCCCTTGTGCCGGCTCTTGAGAGCGCAATCCTAAACTGGAGTTAGGCCGGCATAAAGTAAGCCAGCAAAATTTGGCGGGCACAAGGGCCACCATAAAGCATGTTTGGCCTACTCTCGGAGTCAGGGAGGATGGCTCATATCTGTGTGTTGGCTTCTCTGACTCAGAGAGCGGTCCAAACATACTTTACGGTGGCCGTTGTGCTGGCTAAACTTTGCTGGCATAGCTTATGCCGGCCTAACTTAGTTTAGGATTGTGCCCTGAGTGTCGCGAATGTGCAGGAGCAGGCTAGGCCAGTGCACAAAAGTGTGCAGACCAAGCAGCACTGGATTTGCTCTGGGACAAAGTGAGTTTGTGTTGTCCTGGTCAGGCTGGTGCAGGGGGCAGGAAAGGGCCTAGGAGCGGGTTGGGATTGGCCAGGGCAATCTAGGCTGGATCCTAAACCCTGTACCCGGCCCAACCAATGTTACACAGGCTGCTTGGATTTCTGCCCTCAAACCTGTGGCATAGATCCGAATAGTCCTATAAGGCTGGCTGTCATGAGACTCAAGGTAAAGGAAATAAAATCCTCTTACTCCAAGTTGCTTCCTAGCTTGCTCCTAACCTGCGCTGGGTACAGGTTACTCGGCCTGCCAGTTCCAGCGCAGTTTAGGATTGCGCCCTAGAAGGCATATCCTTAGAACTTTAAACCATTCTATCAAAATCAAGATTATGGCTGTAGCTGTCCACTATCTATGGGAATGTACTCTGAACATGCTCAGTTGCGCTCTCTTTTATTTATGATCACTCTGTCTTTGATCAGCTTCAAACAGCATCCGATGTTTGGCCAAGTGCCCTTTCAGGGCTTCTGCTGCACAGTCCCAGTGCAACGTGGCATGAGGAGAAAAATGGGGGCATCATTGTGCTTTAAGACTTTATCTCAGCAAGTCAACACTGTTTGGTATTCAAAAGGCCTCTGCATTCTTGGCCTGATGGAAAGGAATTGTATTTATCCCTCTATTCTCTGAAGAGTTTAGGGCAGCATAAACGGTTCTCCTGCTTTATTCTCACAAAATCTAGTGAAGTTGGAGAGACTGAAAGAGAAGCAAGTGACAGTCGCCCAGCAAAGCTCTTGGTGGAGTGGGAGCTTGTATCAGTATCTTCTTGGTCCATATCTAGTGCTCAAGCCACTAAATCATCTTGGACATCAGCCTAGTAAACAGACTCACAGGCGTCCTCAATTCCTTGTGATACTGAATGTGGAGCTCTGCCATCTTTAACGGATATTCTTGTTCAAGGAAAACAGGAAATGGTGATTTTCCTTGTAGCTGAGGAAGGTGATGAACACACAATATTTGGCATTTTGTTAGGAAAAGACATATACTGTACTCTCGACAAGCCAGATGATGCACTTGGCCAATTGTGGTTTTTCAGTGTTTTTCCTCATCCTTCTTTTATGTTCTCTCAGAGTAATTTGAGTAGATTTTTAAGTTGCACCATTACAGTGGGAGATCCTGGTGTGTAATGGCCTGTTGCCAATTATGAAGAGAGTGTGTGTTCGAGAACCTGCTACTGATCAAAGCCTGCCTTTTATCATTTATCCCTGCCTATTTTTTTCCACCAGACCCTCTTTAACCATTATTTCACTATTAAGAGTGCAATCCTAACCTGGAGTTAGGCCAGCAAAGTTTGGCCTGCACAAGTGCCACCGTAAAGCACGTTTGGACCACTCTTGGAGTCAGGTAGGATGGCGCACGTCTGTGTGCTGGCCTCTCTGACTCTGAGTGGTCTAAACATACTTTACAGTGTCCCTTGTGCCAGCCAAACTTTGCTGGTCTAACTGTGCCAGCCTAACTCCAGGTTAGGATTGCGCCCTAAGTCACCTTTCCCCCTAGGTAGGGGTCAAACATTAGGTGAAATGAATAGCATGACTGATAATTTTGATGTTCATTTTGGTCTGCAAAATGGGTCTGCCTTAGTTTTACACAGATACTCCTCCCCTTGTGCCCTTCTTTAATTTGGAAAAAAAGGAATTCTCCCCTTAAAATGGGAGCACATGGGGAGCACTATTAGGGTGGGGACCATACTAGAGGCAAAGCCTTTAAGCTCCCCTTCCTGCTCCTGCTGTTATGCCCTATGTTGTAACCCATTTGCCACTAATATTTTTTAAAACACCACCACCACCACCAGACAAATAACATTATGGATGTCCTGTAATGTGCAGTTATAAGTTCACTTTGAGTATGTGTGAGTGTGTCTATATAAAATATTTGATTCTGTACATATGAAGGCTTAGAAATTGTAGATGTGGTGGTGAGTCTGAATTGTGTGTTGAGAAAAAAAATGTTATAATGGAGAACTGTAACATGATTTTTAAAAGGGACTGATGACAAGAGGCCACAGATCTGAAGGCTACACTTTTCATTTGAACCATATAATTCCCCACCTCTACCCTTATCTCTGTTTTCCTTTCAATGCCAGGTTTTACAGGTGCTCCATTGCTGATTACCCAGGTCCCTACACACACGTATTTTTCCATGCTACTTGTGTTTAAAAAGTGTTTCTGGTAACAATACAGTACTTTCCTGTTTGTGTGGAGATGAAGGGCAGTATGTAAATGCAGGGTGGGGAAAAATAACAATATTCAGTACGTTCAGTGAAACCAGCACTGCAAAGCCATTTTCATGAATAAATGAGACTGTAGTACCTGTCTGGCACTAAGGGACGACAGTGTGAAACCAGCCAGCCTTGGAAATTGGCCATGATAGGCAGATAGACAATGCTGCAGAGCTTCCTTTTCCTGTGTTCTTATAACCTTATAAACAAGATCATAATTGGGACCATAGGCACCATCTAGTGGGGCCTCTGGTTTTTCAGCCCCCACTTTAACACCAACCCCCTTGGCATCCAGCACCCACACCCAATTTGCTCCAAAGCACCCACAGTTAACCTGCACGATCTTTGGGAGACAGACTAGTGAAGCGTGTGACGCCATTTTGACTCCTGGCGCATGCGCACGATGTCTGCTTTCCTGACCGAGGGAGCTCCGGAGCACAGGTCTATCCATTATAGTCTAGACTCTGGAGCCCAGATCTATCCATTATAAGTATAGATGGTGGTAGATCTGAGCTCTGGAGCCCAGGTCTACCTATTATAAGTATCTAGACAGTAGACCTGGGCTCCGGAGCCCAGGACTACCTATTGTAAGTATAGACGGTGGTAGACCTGGGCTCCTAGGCCCAGGTCTACCCATTATAAGTATAGCAGGTAGACCTGGGCTCCTGAGGACGTGGCTACCTTACGTCAGGGAGTGTGGCCATGTCAACATAGGGGGCGTGGCCATGTCAACGTTGGGGGCGTGGCCACGGGCAGACTCGTTTATCAAAGCAAGTCGGTGCCACTGATTGGGACTAGTGGTGTCATTCAAATGATTTAGGAACAGGAACTCACTTTTGAGTTCAAATTCAAATGTTGAAAAAAACCACCAAAAAACCCGGAAGCAGCCACGGAGCCCATTAGGATCCGGAACGCCCGTTCTGGTCCGTTCCCTCTGAATGACATCACTGATTGGGACATTGTACAAATGTCCCCACCCCCAAGTATCATGCTAAACATCATATCAGCTATACAGGAACAAGCAAACAACATTACCTCAGTGTTCACAGTGAAATTTCTGAACAGCAACTGAAATGGTGCATAAACTCTTCCTGTGTATTTTCAATTGATATTTAAAGCCTCGTGGGAAGAATTTAACTGAATGTTCAAACAAAACTTTGCTGAGCATTTAATTTCTGATGATATATTTCTAATCTAGCACTCTCTGCCAAATGCCCTGGAGTGGAACTGAGAGGCTATTCTTTAGCTGACAAGTGTTTTTTTCTCATTATTATAATAAAACAGGCCAAATTTTCATTTTCAGTCCATTTTTGCATGGACAGTTGAAATAAATTGCTAAACATTTGAGAGTACAGGCCAAGTTCTGCAGTGAGAGAAATAACCCACAATATATCTCACTACGACAGAATTATTCTTTCGGCCCTAACCAATACTTTCAGAAAAGCATTGCTAGTATATGCCGTAGGGAATTCAGCCAACTTCCTCTGCTTGCCATGTATCCTGGATAAACACGTAGGCTGGGTTTGTTTCTGCTGGTGCAGCCTTATTGAAAATTATGAGCTTGGATCTAGATAACAGGCTCAACTCCAGACTGGAGGAACATCTCTGATCCGCCTTTGGTAAGTATCTGTATAGTAAATTAAAAAAGAAAAGAAAGATATGGGCTTCCTGCCACACAGGAATTCTGGGAAAGGCTATGGCTACCACAGCCTCCATCTAGAAACTTCTGCATGTTTCAGTGCCTGTATAGGAAACATCTTTCATTTCAGTGCAGAAGTAGGTAACTGATACGTCCAGTTTGATCTCGTTGCTTTATTAATGCACTCCATTTGGGCTGAGGAGTTCTGAAGGAGAACTGTCATTCCTATACGTGTAAGAAATTGCTGGACTTAGGTACTTTTGGTGCAGTCAACAAGGTATCAGTTTCAGCATTGAACCGGAGCCTCCTGGCAACTGGGGCTAGGTGATGCTGTGATGTGGAAATGTCACCCCCTAGATCATGTCCATTCCATTTGCACTGGGCACCCCCCACTTCCAGAGTGGCGCCATTTTGGAGCCATTTAGAATTAGGGCGGGTGGGTGGGTGGACCCAATGTGCAGCACTCATAGCTTCCAGTGATATGTACTGTGCACCCATGGGGGCGGGGGGGCAACTGGAGCACGTTGGAGGGGGGAGAGTGCCCCAGGGGGCCCCCGGGGTGGCCACCAGTGGCCTCTGACCCCCCCCTTTGGCTTGTTGCCCACCTGCCCCCCCAGTCACCCACTTTATCCACTACTGATTTATTCCAGACAATGCAATCCTATACCTGTTTACTCAGAATGGACAGTGCAGCCCAAACCTAACTAAATCCCCACTGCCAATGCAGCCGCACCACTGAAGTGCATGCTGCATCCTGTGGGGATGGGTCAGCCTCAGAGGTACGCTGGCAGATCCCAGCCTGCCATCATGGCAGCCTCTCCATCAGCCTGCGCTGTTGCTGGTGTAGATCTGAGTATGCCCATAGGTGACCACATTTCTCTTTACGTACCTCTCCTGGCCAGCCTGGTTACCAGTCAGCCCACAGGATGGCTGCTGCATCAGCCAGCCCAGAGTAGGATGGGCCATAAAAGAAAGAGCGCTCAGCACAATTTAGCTGAGTGAGTCTGTAGTTTCTAGTCAATCGACACCTAGAACTCTTCAGGCCTCTGAGAACACCATACATGCAGTGGTGGGATTCAAATAAATCAACAACCGGTTCTATGTCCTTCAGGGCGGCCTTCAGGGCCACCCGCTGCCTTTCTTCCCTCTCCCAACCTAAAATTAGCAACCGGTTCTGCAGAATAGGTGAGAACTGGCTGAATCCCACCACTGCATACATGCCAAACTCATATTGGTTTTGTTTCTAGTTCAGTTTTTTAGATATAATAGTATTTTGTCCTAATCTTGCTTTCTGTCAGGGATGTTTCATGGTTGTGCAATTGCTGCAGTCCAAGAATGTCAGTTTGCATTCCAGGAGTGTCATCTGATTATGTCAGAATGACAGCACTTCCTGCTTGATCATATTACTTCCAGCCGTGACATCACTTCCAGGTTAATGACATCATTTCCAATGGGTCCCGACACAAATGCCATTCTAAAAAGTAGATTCCAGTGTCAAAAAGTTTGAGAACCACTAATGATTCAGTGGAGGGGATTTTTATCTGCAGTTAAATCTTTGGTTGATTAATCAACTGATTACATCAATTTAAGCTTGGACTCTGATGTTCAAGTGACAGCAGAGGCGGCAAGCCCAAAATTAAGTGCAATTTTCTCTTGTTTCAAAAATGGTCAAATACAGTACCTCTGACTTAGTAACTGCTATGGACTGATCAACAGTTGCAGTGTGCTGAAGTCTTCAAAGATCCCCTAACATACTGCAGTACTTGCACGATTAATTAGCAGGAGAGGTTGCTACTGGCACTCAAATCCAGGATCCTCAGTTATAAAAGCAAGAGCTGTGTCATTGATCTACAGGGAGTTCTCTATTAGCTTTGGCAGCAGGCTCTCTATTATCCTTAACCCAGATTTTGTTAAAAAAATTCATTCCTTTTTGCACTTTGCAGAGACAAAACCCTCAATACTGGAAAGGGGGGTCTGACATATATTTTAAGAAACATCATGAGCAGTAAACAGCTGCAAAGAAGACAGAAGCTTGCAGAGTATATTCTCTTGCGCTTAATACCAATGTTGAAAACAGGATTCTTAAACCTCTCCATGAAGTCAGTGCTTGATAGAACTGGCCCAGTCCTATTAAGACCCCTTTCCTGCTGATATAGTCATGCCATTCTGCAGGCAGGGGCAGTCCCAGAGTTCTCCAAGTAAGGGAGCATTTGTTTCCTTGCCCAGGGGTAAGGCTCCCCTGCCTGATTAGGTCTACCAGGCATGCCCCAGTTATTTAGGTAGTGCAAAACCAAGTGGCCCCAGAAAGGCAGATTGAACCTTGGAAGGGGGATAGGATATTGGCAGCACCACTGCTGCCAGTACTGTCCCCATCCTGGCCTTGATCTGCTCCCTCGTCCCATTCTCCATCCCAATCCTCTCCTACCTCATTCAGTCCAACCCGCTGCCCTTCCTCCCCCCCCCCGACTTACCAGCACCAGGGCTCTGTTCCAGGCTGCTTGCCACCACAATCCAGCTATGCTGAATGGTATACGGTGGAACTTTGGTACCCACTGATTTGACTAACCACTGATACTGGGGGTTCATCTGTAAGTGCCTTGTAACAAGGGAAAAAAAGGGCCAAAATCCCATTTCCTATCTTCCTACATTCCATTAGATTCCATTATTCACCCCATCTAGTGGCTGAATGTGATATAGCATCTATACCAATGCATTCTAGGATGACAATGGAGGAGCAAGAAATTTGCAAGTGGGCCTTTAAAGCCATTTTTCCATTGATTTAGGTATCCACTTATTTTGTTATCCAGTGGGGGTTCCAGAATGGAGTCCCAATGGATAATGAGGCATGACTGTATTGCAATTAGTGTCAGCCGTAAAGGAATTTGTAGTGCTGGTACACTTGTTCTGGCAGCTCAAGGCTTTCATAGAATTGGGCTGCAGCCAGCGGCGGCATTCAGCCGGTACGCTGGGCAGGACTTACCTTTGAGTGGGGCTTTCCCGGGGCGGGCAGGAAAGTGGCGGAATGCGGCGTGACGCAACGGGCGGACTGCCGCTCAAAGGTAAGTCCCGCCCAGCGTACCGGCTGAATGCCGCCGCTGGCTGCAACTTGATTAAAACAAACATACTTGGTACTTTGCAAAATGGTGATCAATAGGGGCCCACAGAGTAATCACAAGCAGATCCTATGGCAGTTAGTTGTCAAGCCATATGATTCAAATTCTTGTCTAGAGATGGTGAAAAATAGCTACTTCTACTTTACTGATGGCCGAATCCTATCCTTCCTTCCCCCCAAAAAGGCCTGTGCTATATCTAGCAGGGGGATTGATTGGGAAGCTTCGGAGGGGTAAGAGGTTCCCCTTCCCCCTCTGAAAGCCTCCTGCTCTGCAATGAGTCCTTTTGGACCTGTACCAGCTCTTTAGCTGGCACAAGTCTAAGGAGAGGGAGGGGTAAGGAGGCTGGAAAAAAGGAGCCTGTCATTTCTGCCAATTCACCCCCTCCTGTAGCCTGCCAACCTGTGGAACAAGCTGAAAAGGAGGCCGCAATGGCTGCTGTTCCTGCCAGCTCAGCTAGCCGAGGCTTCAGCCATGGCTGCCGCTTCCTCATCCTGCTGACTCGCCAGAGACTGCAAAGTCAGCAGAAAACAGGAAACGCTTGCTGGGACCAGCTGCGGCCAGGCAAGTGGTCAGGTGGGTTGGCTGAAGGAAGGCACAGGTGTGTACCAGACAGACATCCCGTGCCAGGTCATTTTCACACAATGCCTGTAATAGGTGCACCATTTTCGATCTTGAGTAACAGTGTGGAAGCTTCATCACCAGTTGTTTTTGTTTTCTATCCCACTCCTTGTGGGTGAGCAAAGTTAAAAGAAGAAGAAAAAAGCAAGAAGTCCAACGGTATATGAGTGGTTTTTAAAATGTCCCCATACTCTGTATATTATGTATATTGGTAATCTATATATATAAAGAAGAGCCTGGGTATGTGTGTGTGTGTGTGTGTGTGTATGTATGTATGTATGTCTCGCATAGGCTCCGCAACGCCTGGAGCGATCGGCACGAAACTCGGCACGCATACACCTTGCGGCCAGGTGACAAACACTGCGGGGGTTGGGCCCCCCTAGCGCCCCCGGGGGTGGGGGTACGCGGGGGTCCCCGCGTGAAAACGGTCAAAAACGGCCGAAATTGGCGTCAAATCCACAGTTTCCGGGGTCGTCGAGATGAGCGGTGCCGCTCCCGATGCTGTGGGAGTCTGGGTTTGGCCCCCCCTCAACGTGGGGGGCCAGAAGGGGTGCAAAACACAACGTCCGCCATGCCATGCTGGAACGCCTGGACCGATTGGCGCCAGACTCGGCATGCGGAAGCCTAGCAGCCTGGCCACAAACACTGTGGGGGTCGGGGCCCCCTAGTGCCCCCGGGGGTGGGGGTATGTGGGGTCCCCACGTGAAAACGGTCGAAAATGGCCAAAATCAGTGTCAAATCCATAGTTTCCGGGGTCACCGGGATGAACGGCGATGCTCCCGATGCCGTTGGAGTCTGGGTTCACCCCCCCTTGGTGTGGGGTGCAAGAAGGGGTGTGAAACAAAACGTCCGCCATGCCCTGCTGGAACACCTGGACCGATCGACACAAAACTTGGCACGCATGCACCTTGCGGCCTGACGACAAACACTGCAGGGGTCAGACCCCCCTAGCGCCCCCAGGGGTGGGGGTACATGGGGGTCCCCACGTGAAAATGGTCAAAAATGGCTGAAATTGGCGTCGAATCCAGTTTCCGGGGTTGCCGGGACGAGCGGCGATGCTCCCGACACCGTTGGAGTCCAGTTCACCCCCCTCAGCATGGGATGCGAGAAGGGGTGCAAGACACAACATCTGCCATGCCCTGCTGGAACGCCTGGAGCGACACGCACCAAACCCGGCATGCGCGTGCCTTGCGGCCTGGCGACAGACACTCCGGGAGTCAGGCCACCTAGCGCCCCCGGGGGTGGGGGTGCATAGGGGGCCTGAAGTGAAGACGGCTGAAAACGGGCGAAATTGGCATCGAGTCCATAGCTTCTGGAGTCGCCGAGGCGACCGGTGACGCTCCCGACGCAGTTGGAGTCCGGGTTCGGCCCCCGTCGGCGGGGGGGGGCAAGAAGGGGTGCAAAATACATAAACTGTGGAAGATCATTTTGTAACCCGGGCAACGCTGGGTAACAAAAAGCTAGTAATTGAATAAAATAAATGCAGAGTTTTCCTAAATATCAATCCTTATTCACTTCCTTCATTGCTCTAGCCACAAAAATCTAGGGGCAGTGGTGCTCCTTCCTGTTCATCAGGGTAGAGATCCTTCCCTGGCTGGATCAGGTACACATTTCAGATACACATATACAGAGTATAGGGGCACATTTCTAAAAGGAGAGTAGCAA
Organism: Lerista edwardsae; assembly: GCA_029204185.1. Taxonomy (NCBI): domain Eukaryota; kingdom Metazoa; phylum Chordata; class Lepidosauria; order Squamata; family Scincidae; genus Lerista; species Lerista edwardsae. The sequence continues at coordinate 9,161,229 of JAJKFI010000012.1, forward strand.
GAACACCCTGATTGGAGAATGGGGTGGGGAAGCTACGTTGCAGCCAAGCCACAGGCTTAGGCAGAAGAATGCAGAGTGGAACTGAGAAAATAAATTAGAAAAAAATGCCAGGTCTTGCAAGTAATTAAGGCTGGAAGGGGAAGAGGAAGCAAGTTAGGAACTAGTTAATTTAGCTCTCTAATGACTTAAAGCCTGCTTGAAGTCAGGGCGCTAATTGAAAGCTGGGGCTTTAATGGGGAAGAGGTGAAAATGACACCTGGCTTCTCACTGTTTGCCTCTGCTTCTGTGAGTAGGTATTATTTTATGTTTCAAATGAAACTGATCATATTGGAAATAAAATTACAAAATTTAAGAGCAGTCTCTCTCTCTCTCTCCTCACCATTCCAGCCAGGTGTGGAGCACCAACACACAAGGAAGAAATGACAGGTTGCTGGAAACGGTGAACCCTGCTCCCAACAAATGTGAATACTTCATTTAGGGTTATCTTGCAGCTCAATTCTATACATGGCTCAGTGGGACTTACTCCCTGCATCAGATTGCAGCCTTGAACAATCATGTGATTAATATCTTGTCTTATTTCAGGCGACACACAGCAATAAAATAGAAGTATAGCACCATTCCTGGTATAAAATTCTATTTAAGAAATTTATTTTAGACTTCACCATGTGGAAATCTTTCTCCTCTCTCCTTAACAAAAGTATCGGCCTGGATACCAGTTTTGTGATGCTATAGTCTAACTGACCAAATTGGAGGTGGTTTTGGTACTGCTGTACATGCCAAAACATAGGAGGTGATGTTGCTTCTCAGATGCAGAGAGTGGGCTTCTTGCCTGACTAGATAAGATACTCGAACCACTCTATAACAAGGGTCATCGTAATTGGTGTAGCAATTACAAACTTGTAATTATGAGGGGATGGGGAAGCCAAGTGACCCAGCCACACACAGGCTAATGCAGCGTGAAACTGAGGAAATAATGAGATGGAGCATAAATAGTACTTGTGAGCACACTTGTGGAGAGGAGGCTTTTCAGTTTCAGGGTGAGTGGGGGAAGAGACTAATTGGGAAAGAGCTGGGGCCAAACCTGGCAAATGTCTTTGGCTTTTAAAAAAAGTGCTTTAAATGTTCATAAAGGTCTATACCCTACTGTTTCATAAACTGCGGTACTATGCCGTTTAGGTGAAGGATCCAAGTTGTTCAGATCTGGAACTAAAGGATGCACTCCTGTATACAGCAGGAGTATACAGTGGTCCCCAGTGCTATAGTTCTCTAGGATCAAGAAAAAGAGGCAAGCCTACCATACAAGAGGAGAAGAACAAAAGTTGCTTTCTTTTTTTTAAATAAAGGCCACTCCAGAATATACGTATGTTTTTCTGTTGACCCTACCTCTTTCTCACTCTGAAGCTTCTGACCAGTTCTAGATCAGAAATTTTCTGGGAATTATTGTGCACAAGCTCCCTATTACATGCCAGAGAACTTAAAGTGCCATCCTAACCTGGAGTTAGGCCGGCATAGTTAAGCCAGCAAAGTTTGGCTGGCCCAAGGGATACTGTAAAGTATGTTTGGAGCATTCTTGGGGTCAGAGAGGCCAGCGCACAGACGTGAGCCATCCTCCCTGACTCAGAGAGTAGTCCAAACACGCTTTATAGTGGCCCTTGTGCTGGCCAAACTTTGCTGGCTTAGCTTATGCCAGCCTAACTCCAGGTTAGGATTGTGCTCTTAGAGAAAGACAAATATACATGAATGAATGATCTTTCCACTTCTGGACTGCTGGCGGACATAAGGATCTCAGTGAGAGCACAGTCCTATCCAATTTTCCAGCACAGATTCAGCTCCAAGTTAAGGGAACAAATGTTCCCTTACCTCGAGGATGCTGCTGTGGCTGCCTACCACCTCAAAACATAACACACACCCTGTTGGGCAAAGTTGCATTGGATAGGATTGAGCCCTCATTTTACCAAACTTGAAGATGTGTTGAGGATTATTTATTTTTAACACTGCCCTTCCTCTAAGGAGCTCAGGGTGGTATACATACTTCCTCTCCTTCTTTTGTCCTCACAACAACCCTGTAAGGTAGGTGAAGCTGAGAGAGAGAGAGAGAGAGAGAGAGAGAGAGAGAGAGAGAGAGAGAG
>JAJKFI010000012.1:9197594-9209957 GCA_029204185.1 Lerista edwardsae
CACCTCCTACTGTCAAAAACAGTTGAGAGAGCTTTAGTGAATATTTTCGCGAATTGAAATTCTATCCGCGATGGACTACTAGGATTCTCCCAGAGTACTTGACTAGCTGGCAGCTGCCCGAGTGTGCCTCAGCCTGACACTGGACTTGACAAGATAAAACGTCTGAGCACTTCCGGCATAGGACAGTATACTATCAAAAATAATTGTGGAATTTATCGGGACACCATCAAACGAAGCCAAATTAGTGTACGCTTTGAATTTGCCTTCATCCGGTAGGGCTTTTCATACCTGGGGTAGATTTAGAACCAGGCTTTTGCGTGAGGCCTCGGGCCCTGATGACTTCTACTTCCAGCTGGCCTTTCTTATCCACCATTCCAATTTGAATGTCACCTAAAAGAGAGGGATATTAGCATTAGATTAACTGCAACCTTGATTCTTCACAGACAGATAAATGCACTTTATGGTTTTCTGAATGTGAATTTTTTTTAATCCATCCTGGCCTTCCTATGACGCAAGGGATTTGACAAAAATAACCACCGATTCCATTATACAAACATCAATACCACAGTCATATGAGGAATGAATGCCATCTGTTACCTACGTGAGAAAATACCAACAGAATATTGTAAAAAAAAAAAAATCTTAAAAGATATTTTTCAAAATATCTTTAAGCCTCTGTATCCAACAGGCTTCAGTAGTTAAAGAAATGAGTTTCACAATGTCAGGGCCATAACAGAGAAGACCCCATCTGTCCCCTCGTAGATTTAACTTCTCGGACTACACCGTTCTGTAGTAGGGACCATTCTGATGACCAAGTATATGCGCCTAGGTTAGTCTGAGGGGGGAGCAGGGCTTGCCAGTTTGCTCCCACTGCCCCACATGTGTTCATGTTGAATGCATTTGTCATGACAAGAGGGCTAAAGCATTGCTCTCTCTGGCCTTAGGCTGATTAAAATGTGTTCAGCTGATAAAACGGAGGTGAAGCCATGATGAATTTTGAAACTGTTTTGTTAGAAGCAGACATAACAAATTTCTTTAAAATTAAACTATCTCTTGAGCACTACAATTTTAAAATCAGTGTTCCCCTGGAACACAGGAGGACAAAAGGAGCGGAGAAACCCTACCCACCACCCTGAGCTCCTGGGAGCAGGCCTGAACGGAGGCCTGAGCATGCCCATGGCTGGCGCCGAAACCACGCCCCTAAGACGTTGCCCCGCCCCCATGCGTCACTCCGACACACCTCCCTGCGCCCGGAAACGCTCCATTTCGGAGTGTAACAGAGACCAGGGAGGGAAGGCAGGCTGAAGAGCGTGCAGTGTCCCCCGCGGACTGCACGCAATGGCGCCACGCCACCCCGCCGCTGCCCAGCACCCATGGCTTGCGCCACCCCGGGCTATAGGTCAGATATGCGTCTGCCTGGGAGGAAGGGTAGTATGATGTGAACAAGCAATAGTACAATGGTGGTGGCACGGTCTTCAGAAAAAAGAGCTTATGAATTACGTTGCATCACAAAACAGCCATTGGCATATCATGTGGAGTACCAAGCCCTCTTACCCATGGCAGGAGTTGCCAAGGTCTGCCGACCCACGAGTTGGGCAGGCCCAAGCCCATCAAGGAAATCGCTGAACTGACTGTCAGCTCCCAGTCGAACTCCAGGAAATATGAGACTGTAGTAAAACAAACATAGCATAAATCGTAGCTTTTTATGACCCACATGGTTCTTTTTCTCCAAATCCATACCTTGAAAAATTTGCTAATGCCAAATGAAATTAAGAAACAGAACCACATCTATGCAATGTTCTTGAAAATAATCAGATCACAGAAACTGAGTTTTATTCATTTCGGCAATTCATGGAGAGACAATGATTCTGATATCAGGAAAGCGATTAACTGTGTAGTCTTTTAGGATGAAACAAAACAATACCAGAATGTGACTTCTTCTGCTCAAGCTACGTCAGATATAGTGTATTCTCCTCTTTGCAAGTGACCGCCCCACAGTACCTGGCATATTTAATGTACATCTTGCGTATTGCATTTATGAGGCGTGAAGCAGAGAAAAGTAACATGCTCAGGATCAAGGGTCATCAAATGTACAAGATATCTGAGGTCTGCAACAAATATTTGTATTTAATTGTATGTAATTAACGTGCATAATCTTCATGTTTTCATAGGCTACAGATGAGACTAGAGGACCAGTTAAAAGAGAGCATGTTTAGATTTTAATTTTTCCAAAATTGGAAAAAAGTCAGTATGAATATTCAGGTAAATAATAAGTAACAAATTCCATACTACTCTGAAGGTTTTGTATCTGTACATATTTGAATGAAAATGATTCTGGATTTTTAGAAAAGCAATATATAAATCCTATAAATAAATAATAACTGCCCTTGAACAAGTGAGAATCAGATTTGCTTCATCACTCCTTGTGCTATGTATTGCAAAGTACTACTATTTCTGCCCTATTTATTCTTAGCTGCCATTCACACGAATTCAGATGAACAATGGAGCCTTCAGTTAGTTGAAATAGATTACAATGCTTGAGATACAGGTTGATTATCCCTTATCTGGACTGCTTGGGATGGAGAGGTGTCTGGATTTCAGCTTTCTCTGGATTTTGGAATAATGGCATAAATATAATGAGAAATGCTTCTACTTTCTCTTTTGGGTGTCTGTGGCCTCTTTAATATTTTTCAACCATGTCTATCTAGGCACACACCACAGAGCAGAGAACAGAACTTACAGCCTGTATGTGGGAATGAGCACAAGACCTTTCTACAGGAAGTAAAAAAAAGGGTCTTGGACAAAGATGTCTGGATTTCAGAATAGTCTGGATTTTGGATGTCCGGATAAGCGGTAAATAGATGGGAATGGATAGGAGATATCCCTTGACTTAGAAGCTTTGCCAGTTAACTTCAAATGAAAGGAGCTCTGGTTTATCAGCACTGTGGAAAATATTTGCCATATGTCATATAAGGCAATTACTTCACATTACATTTAAAGAAGGGCCCCAAGGCCAATCACTGACACAGGGCGCAATCCTAACCTGGAGTTAGGCTGGCACTGTTAGGTGTTGGCCAGCACAAGGGACACCATAAAGTATGTTTGGACCACTTCCGGAGTCAGAAAGGAAAGCACACAGACGTGCGCCATCCTCCCTGACTCCAAGAGTGGTCCAAACATGTTTTATGGTGGCCCTGGTGCCAGCCAAACTTTGCTGGCCTAACTGTGCCGGCCTAACTTCAGGTTAGGATTGCGCTCACACACAGGTTTGCCAAAGCTCAAATTAAGGCTCGGTCCCAGGAATAGACTGTATGCTAAATTGCCACTTTGTGTTAGCTTGACTGTTTACATCCAAGGTTTTGAGGAGAAGCCGCTAATCCTTTCTGCAGCCTGACTGCTCAGCCACCACCTGTTGCAACAGCTCAAACAGAAGCACCAGCAGCAGAGCTGCTCACTCAGTGCTTACCTGGAACCCCGTGGTGCACCAGCAGGCAGCCCGAATGCCCTGTTCACCTAATGGAGAAAATGGTACTGATTAGACGGCTGCAAAACTTACTTTCCTTCTGAGCTGTAACTGTTGATGCTGCCATCAGTCGACTCTCGGCTCGGCTGCCGAACCATGCGACTCCTCATTTCTGCTGCCATTCCTGTTTCTGTGCTTCTCTGTATCGTGCTTTTTAGCTTCTTGTTGCCTGTCTCTAAGAGAGCAAAAATGAAACAAAAAAGGAAAAAGAGAAAGAGAGGGAGAGAAGCAAGAGCTATAACAACAATAACCACGTCTTTTGAAATACCTTGTCACCTGGCTCACAGTGATTACTACTCGCGTTGATAAAGAAACATGTCATTAACAATGCTATGGACATTTATGCTTGTTCCATATGTTAAGGAATGTTGTTTGATGTTTGACCAAGACATGGTGTCGGCACACTCCATTCCAGCACTCCGACCACCCTGAAGAAAAAGTGTTTATGGTCCGCAGGTAAAAAGAGAAAGCTGTGCTTCCTGTCCTCTTGCGGGCCTCCAGCCAGGCTGCATTTGAATACAAAATACAAACTTGGGAGAAGTGGGATGTGCACAGCATGTGGCTGACACGCAGGTTCCTCGGCAGATGGTGACATTGCAAGAGCTTTTCAGAAAATAAAACCCCCAGGCCTAAACAAAACACAACACAGTTTCTAAACGTTCATATTGTATCCGCACTTGGGGAGCCAGAACTGTATTGATCGTGCACTAATTCTGTGGAGGACGACCAGCTTCTGCTACTGAATGCTGCTGCAAGAGGAACCCTGTGTCCTTCCTGGAGTGCACTGCAAGAAGGCTGCAGCTCAGCACTCTGCAGGCCTATGGCCGCCACAAGGCTAGCAGTGTCAGGCACAGGTTGTTGCCGTTATGACTTGCAACCATTCCAGGCCCTGCTAGCTTTTGCTTCCATGGGGCTGAACTTACGGGCCTCAGACCTCCACTGCTGCCTCATAATTGCCCATTGAAAAGAGCCCAGCACATTGTACGGAGGTGTTCAGCAGCAGAAGCTAGTAACATTTCCACAAACCTCCTGATGAGCCACTGCTGACGCTGCCATTTTAGCTGCTATGATGCAAGCAGAGGGTTGCACTCTGCAACAATATGGCATCATAAAGAAAAGAACCAGGGCATAACTGCCCTACTTGCCTATCCTCCACGTGGGCAAGAGAGATAGGGATGCTATAGGATTTTTCCATTTTATTCTGACATTAATCCTGTGTAGTACGTTAAAGATAAGAGGTCTTAACTTGCCACCCAATGGCAAAGCTCAGATTTCGACCTCAATCCAGGTCTATCCATTGGCTCTCTTTTAAAGCGTAGCCCAAAAGTGTAGCACAAGCATTGTATGTGGTTCTGCACATCTCTGTTTTAGCTCCTCATCTCCAACAAATGCTTTGGCTGCACAGTTATGCCATGAATGGGACGGCACTGTAGTCTTTGTGTGTGAGAAAAGATGAGAGACGGGTCAGAGGATGAGGTAGTCCACTGGTAAAGGTTTCCTTGAATCTGACTGGCAGTAGAACCATAAGGCCAGGTCATTTGTAAATAAGTACATTAGTCAGGCACCTCAACAGTCAGCATTCTCCTACTTAGAAATTTTGCACATAGAAATTAGAATGCATACTTTAAATCCATGCACCAAAAATGGTTTTTCATAGATCAACTCACGGAGAGGTAAATTTCATTCTTTTTTTAAGTTCAGTTAATTTGATGACAGAGATGTGAAAGGCCTTTCAAAACACTTGACATTATGTCACCCCATCTGAGCATGTCAGTAGCAATCCTGCATATCCATAAAGTCATTGTTCATGATGTTGATTTGAGTTACACTGCTTTATGTGCATTTAAGAGACATTATGCTACAGATCCAGCCATAGTGTTGTTTATTACTTGATAAATGTCTGCCCATGTAAGAACACTGATTCTTTTCACCAACATTGTTTATATGAAAACAATGCTGTTTTGTCTGTGGTTGCCTCACTGATGTAAAGCATTTGAACACCTGTGATTAAAAATCTGAAAATAAGACGCGGAGCCACCTTCAGCTTCAGAGCAGTTCTGAACATTCAGAATGTCAGTTTTGTAAATATGAAGTACAGCAATAGAGTCCATTACATTCACGAATCTAAACATAACTGCAGATCTCCTCTAGTCATACATATAGAACACAAAACCTAAATAGGATGACATCTCTGAGCCTTCAGGTCTCTGAACATAATATTTGAGTCAAAGATTACTTAAAAGCATAGTATCCTTCTAGGTTTTGTAAAGCAGTATTGTATTAAAATTCAGAAAAAAAACTCCTGCCAACTTAGCAGTTCGAAAGCACCTAAAAATGTGAGTAGATAAAATAGGTACCACTTTGGTGGGAAGGTAACGGCATTCCGTGCGCCTTGGCGTATAGTCATGCCAGCCACATGACCACGGAAGCTTGTCCTAGGACAAACACCAGCTCTTCGGCTTAGAAACGGAGATGAGCACCGCCCTCTACAGTTGGTCATGACTAGACCATTTGGTCGGGGGGGGGGACCTTTACCTTTAAACTTCAAATGCTTCTTCCTAAGATAGTGGTTAGTTCTGGGCACAAGCATGTACATCGAGAGATCAAGAATACTGGCACAAAAGAAATGGATTGCCAAGTGGGGTGAACGCATATCAGAGATATTGAAAAGAGGTTCAAGATAAGCATTAGAATTGACTGATATGGATCTTAAATGATGGGTAAACTACATTGTTCAAGAAAATATTGAGGATCATATATGGGGGGAGAACACTGCTACAAATAAAAGTTATGTTCATGCCCAAACATTCATGAATTTAAATAAAGTAAAATGGGAATGTATATGCTCCCTTTCCATTCTTTTGTGTTATTCTGCCCTCAGTCATCCAAATTCAGAGCTTTCATGCTACATTTAACTGTTATGTAAGAGGGGGTATGCAATGAATGGTGACAGTTGCAGAAATTCCAAACAAGATTATAAAGATATATACATTTCCATGCGTTAACCATGCATTAACCATAAGATTTTAAACAAAATCTGTTGTTCTATTATATATATTTGAGAGTTATATTATAAATTATAGAAAACATTTTTAGCAGGAAAAAACATTCACATGAGAAATTACTGTCTAAAACAATAATAAGCTGGTATATGAAGTGATTTAGAAACAAATTTCCAAGAAAAATACCAAGTAAAATTGATAGAACACAAACTTTATGATAAAATTTCTGTGCCTGTTCTGTGGTTGTTGCTACCTGATATGAAACAGGTATCAATCTCTGTGGGACAATATTGTGGACCACTACACAGAGGACTTTATATGCTCTGCAACAAACCAATTGCCAATTCAGTGCTTACAAAACAAAAAGATGCCATCGTGACTCCGGAGGTGGATTTGTAGTCATTTTCTTTTTCAGGAGCCTGATAAATATTTTTTATATTTATTTTTACAGCTCATTTAATTCTTGACTGGAGGTACCGACCATTGTCCTACTTAGCATAATCTGTCTACCCAAATATTTGAGGCATTTGTATTAGTAGGAAATGGAGAACAACTGAAAATAAGAGTGATAATGTACAATCTGTAGTCACAGGAGTCACTTGTGAAGTAGGATATGAAGAATGGCAGGTTCCAGTCCATTAAATGGCTAGTTAAATAAATGTCCATTAAATAGTTGAACATAACGTGTGACAATTTCATGGGAGGTTTTCCAAGTGGGTGCTGCCTAGCAATTTTCTCCTCACATTGGAAGATAACTTGAGTGAAATTCCAAAGACCTCTCTTGACCTCGTGTGATTCATTCACATAATGATTGTTTTATGTGCCCTATGTCACCAGGTAAATTGGGCTCTTCTCATGGTTCCAGTTGTGGGTGATGTGAGGGAATGATGTCTACTTACGTATCTCATGTCTATGTATGATCTAGTTAAATGCTTAGGGATTTGTGGTCAGAGGTGAGTGAGCATGTTTACCTTCAGCTCTCCATGCTCACTGAATTTTACGAATTCAGCAATTGATTATATATCCAGGCTATATGACTCGCTCAAAGCCACAGGAATCCTGACTATGAAACATGCAGTAATGAAAGTGTGAAAAGCCAAGGACCTCCTGGATATTCAAACATAGGTGGCAGAAATGCTAAATTTGGCATATACGTGAGGCACACATTGCTTACAAAAGGCAGCAGGCAGGCTCTGGAAACTTTTGAGAATATATGGAAATGATTCTAAGAATGTTTCAGCAGATTGTTATACAGCAGAGCAGGTTCACTGTGTGTGATGTCGCCATGTCCATGTTTTTTTCCTTTTTTTCCAACATAAAATATGTTTTTATCTTGCCCAGTTCATTTTTCATTTTCTGAGACACTTTCCTCCGGTCATATAGAGGTTAATGATGTGGTCGAAGAATTGCTTATCTTTGTGTTCATACTACAAACACTTTAGCTAAATAAAATACCTTGTTAGGAAGGAGAGAAGAATTCTTCACTGTATTCTGAGATCTGTCTTCTTATTTGATTTGTATAGTCTAAAATGGGTTACACAGCGCAATCCTAGTAAGGCTGACATAGCAGACCTATGTCCTAAAGACCATTAGGAGGCAGCAGCAGCAATGTGTAGGACAAGGGGAGGTTTCCCCCTTGCACCCGCGTAAGCACTGGTTGCCCCTATGGGCCTGCTCGGATCTGCGCCTGCTGTTTTGCAGGCGCAGAGGAACGTGCACAGAAGCAGCCCAAATTGGGGCCGCCCTAGCCGGGGACAGGTGTTAGGATATGGCACTATGGCTGTCCTACATCACAACTGCCATCTCCACCCACAGCGCCGCCCAATTATGCCCCTGGAATACTTCTGGAATCCCCTCATGGCGGCCCTGCACCGACCGAGTGACACCGACACTTGACTAGCGCATGACTGGCGCTGCCGACAGTCGCAGCAGCGACCTGAGCACCAGCACTGCTGCTTGCGCCAGTCCAGCACCACAGTGCCGACACAGACGCGCTTGAAGGCATGTTTGCGACAGCGTTCGGCTGGCGCAAGAGCTTAGCCCCGGTGCAAGGGGCTATAGGATTACACTAATTAGTGATCATGGGTGTTTGATTCAAGTGTGATGATGCATGGTGAAACATTCCAAGTTTATAAACTTGGCCCTCTGCTGCAGAATTAGGCCCTGCACTGGCGATAACTTTCACTGCCGCCTGCGGTATACTTGTTTGGGGCAGGGGAAGAGGTGGAGTGGGGGTAGGACTGTCGGTGGCTTCCACTGTCAGTTCCTATTCTCCATGCTGGGCTGCGCAGCCCATTGCCAGCGCCCTTACCCAGCGGCGTCATGCAGCTGGAACGCTGGGCAGGAGGAACGGGTGAGCGGCAGCCCGCCCGTAGCGTACCGCTCCGTTTCGCTGTCTTCCCCGCCCCCGCGTTCCGGTTGCATGATGCCGCTGCCCTTACCTGTAGGAAGGGAGCAAGCATCCCCTTCTCCCAAGGTGCCTCCTATGGCTGCTGCCGCACCCACAGGATACAGTGGAAACTGTTTTGCTTCCACTGTGCCTACAGGAGCCAAGCAGTTTAGGGTTCGGCTGTCAGTCTGCTAGCAAAATGCCATTCTATTGATTCCTGATGTGCAAACATGTAGATGCACAAGTGGGATGATGAATGAAACTGACAACATCAGTACAAAGAACATAGAACCCCACTTGTGAGATTTTTTCTTTGTTTAAAGTAACAGCAGCTGTGATGATCCCAATTTGAACTGGGACCACAGCTTGGGGAGAAGAAGGGAGAAGGGTGATTTAACCTGCTCAGGCTGCATTTTCCCTGGTGAAATCACCCCCAAAATTGTGATTTGCCACTGAGGCACCTAATGGAGGGAGAAAGAGAAGGAGAAACCTAAGCACAATATTTAAGGACACTTTGAATGCTATGCCTGACATTAAATTTCAAATGTGATTTTTTTTCCCAAAGAAGGTAGTCTTCTATAGAAGCCCACCTGCAGAGTGCTCTAGGAAATGCCCCTTCCTTTTTGGTACTGTTCAGTGACAGTGACCATAAACGTATTTCTGCTCTACTTCACCAGACATGGTTGTTTTTATTTCTGCTAGTTTATTAAGCTACAAAGTATGATGTTGCTGACAGTCTTTTTTTCTCACATCTAGAGTGTCAGAATAGAAAGATATTATTTACAAGGCATTGGATTCTGCATGGTCATTCAGCAACAGGCATTTTATTTTACTCAGGACATGACAATGAACTCAGTTAAATGTAGACTGGGTTAAAAAAAAAAGGGTGGTATGTTCATGAAACAAACCCCAGTTATGATAGAATAATTGTGTTAATACTTTCCAGACATCTGTTTTTTCTCTCATCCTGGTGACCATTAAGGGAAAAGGGGGTAGAAAGAAAAGAATGGCTAGTGGCAAGAGATTCAGTGCATGGTTGTCATGCTTATAGTAAAGGCTGTCCTCCAACTATAAATTGTTATGATGTCCTTTTGCAAGATAATTTCCAGAATGAAACTAGCATTGCTTAACATTATGACCCTGGAAGAGTACCAACACAGCTGCCAGGGAGTATCAGAGAGGAAGATAATATTTGAATGGAACAGAAGCTAATTTATGGCTTTTACCAAAAAGGGCACCCAGTACACTAACTGAAAATATTTACATTCTATTTTTCAATACATTTCAGACTCGTGCTACTACATGCCAACCTTTGCTGATGTTGTTTCAATAGCTACTTTTTTCCCCCTTTTAGGGCCCAATCCTAACCTGGAGTTAGGCCAGCACAGTTATGCCAGCAAAGTTTGGCCAGCACAAGGGACACCATAATAGATGTTTAGAGCACTCTTGGAGTCAGGCAGGATGGTGCAAGTCTGTGTGCTGGCCTCTCTAATTCCGAGAGTGTACCAAATATACTTTACGGTGTCCTTTGTGTCGGCCAAACTTTGCTGGCCTAACTGTGCCAGCCTAACTCCAGGTTAGGATTGCACCCTCCGTATTATATATAACTAATAACTAATACTAAAAGCGAAGTCTACCTCAGTCAAAGCCACAACTGTAATTATTGTTTAGATAGACATATTTTAATAGTTCGAAACAGCAGCTCACAGAAGCGTAGAACATGCTTACGAATGGCAGTGTACGTTTCAGTGCATCTTTCCACAAAAGCATAACAATGAAATTGAGATGCCTTTATAAACTCAGATATTTCTTCTGAAAGGTATACTTATGCTCCCTTTTTATAAGTGGGAAATGAGGCAGATAATACCACTACCATATAGTAGCTATCCTAAAAACAGCTTCATCAGTTATCGCAGCCAGTGGCGTTTCTACAGGGATGGCAAAGCTCTAAGTTTTGCAAGAAGCCTTACCTTGCAGTGGAAAACACTCCTCTCCTGCACCGTTTTAGCCAATCTTGGCGTTGCTTACTGGCTACAGCAGCAAGGGAGAGGAGGGATTTACATGACAGGGTAAGGCTTCTTGCAAAACTTAGAGCTTTGCCATCCCTGTAGAAACGCCTCTGATCTCTGATCGCAGCTTGTGATTCATACTTTTATCTAGTTTACAATGCAAGCCTATGCATATCTACTCAGAAGTCCCAATGTGATCAATGGGGTTTACTCCCAGGAAAGTGTGTATAGGATTGTAGCCAGTGGTGTCATTCAAATGATTTAGGAACAGGAACTCACTTTTGATTGGCACTTGTCGGGAACCCGGAACCAGCCACGGAGCCCGTTAGGATCCGGAATGCCCGTTCTGGCCCGTTCCCCCTGAATGACATCACTGATTGTAGCCCATGGCACCAATCCTATGGGCATCTTCCACTGATGAAACAAGCATTCCATCCATGGTAGGTCCTCTCTGACAGTACTGCAGATGCAGCAACAATGCATGCAATGAGATGGCCAGAGCAAATGGCTGGTGACCACATGCACACCACTGGAGCACCCAGCCACCACTGGAGGAGGTTTGATGGTGGCAGCAGTGGGCAGGGAAGATGAATAACAGGGTGTGTCAGGGGAGGAATCGGGGAGAATCTTGTGTCAGTCAGGCACACCACATTTTATCCTCATTTTTCAGCCCCTGAAAATGGCTGGCTCTTGGACTTCCGCCAGTTATATAACTGGCACAGGTCTGAGAACACCCATAGGTCACCAGGTTCTTGTTCCTGTTTTTGCCTTTGTATTGTTTTTTTAAAGAGTTTTCTTGCAACAGTTGCAACATTCTTTGTCAATCTCTTGCCAGGAATTCTAGATGTTAAAGCTCATGCAGCACAATCCTACACAATCCTGTGTAGTCAATTGGGCTTACTCCCCAGTAAGTGTGCACAGGATTTCAGCCTAAGTGGGTAATGGATTTGTCTTGTTGTTGGTACACATCCATGTATATGCATATGCATGAATGCTAAAGCACAATCTATAATTTCAATTATTTCAGACGCTGCATTCTGAAACATTGATTGCACCTTGGACGTCAATTGTATGTTTTTTTCAGATATATCTTTGAACAACACACACACACACTCAGTTGGCTTTCAAAGCAATGGAATAGGGCAGGGGTCTCCAAACCTGGGGGCCATATCCAGCCCACCACAAGATTTTATCAGGCCCTCAGCAACTTATTTTGTCAGAGCACATGCTAATGTTTGACATTTTTCCCATTCTATATCATTTCTCAGTTTAAGTACGGCATTGCCTGCCAGCCGGAGTGGACTATTCCAAGCAAGATGGGTGACTGGGCTGATCCACTAAACCACAGCTTCCTATAGAATAGGGGTTCTTAACATTTTTACAATTGACCCCCAATTAAGGAACTAAAGAATGAAGTTGCTGACCTCTTAACTAGAGTAT
>JAJKFI010000012.1:9219957-9286422 GCA_029204185.1 Lerista edwardsae
AGGTCCATCGTGGGCTATAGGCAATGATGGATTGTGCAACCTCCTTATATAGGTGATGGGCTACTGGTACCAGGTGCAAGGGAGTGGCAACAGGATGCAAGCATCTTGTAGTCTCATGCCTCCCTGGGGCACCTGGTGGGCCGCTGTGAGATACAGGAAGCTGGACTAGATGGGCCTTTGGCCTGATCCAGCAGGGCTCTTCTTATGTTCTTATGTTCTTATGTGTGGTTGTTTTGCTTGTGTCAAGGTTGTAAATAGGATTTTGTCTCTCTGATTCACTTTGCTATTGGGAAATGGCTGAGAAATAACCCAACTTTTTGCTGCATTCTCAGGAAAGCAGCAGGCTCTGGCGTCACAGTGATGGCACTTCCGGCCATGACATCATTTCTGGTGGGTCCTGGACAGATGGTCATTCTAAAAAAATGGGTCCCAGTGCTAAAAATTTTGAGAACTATTGTCCTAAACAGTTTGGGACCAGCTACCTTAAGAACCATCTCTTCCTTGACCAAACACCGAGGTCCTGCTCAGTGTGCCACTCCTATCAGTTTGTGGTGACTCAAGCCTCTTCAGTGATGATTCCTAGCCTGTGAAATGCACCCCCCCGCCGGAGACCTGTCAGGGTCCCTCACTGAGTGATCATCTGGCAAACTGTTTTGCTCAGGCAGTGAGATACCTTCTGATGGATGGTTTTAATTTGTGTTGCTGTGGTTATATTTCTGGGTGGTTTTGTTTAGAATAGCATTTAATTGCATTTCAGTGATTGTTTTGCTTTTACTGAATAAAACATTGAGCATTTTGGGGTGGGGTAGTGATGGTGGTGAAACACAGTCTATACATTTAATAATATATAAATAAAAGGGCTTTTTCGCATTCTTATCTGGTCAGAGAGAAGGATAACATGAATATGCCAAGCTCCTGGTTTCAGCAAGCTGAGTGCCTCATCCTCCTTCTGGGTTGACAATATTTATGCTAAATAATGCCTATATTTCCTTAATTCATAGCATTTAGCAGTATTTCAGATTTCAACATTCAAATTCTGTCAGTAATTTGTAAGTAAAAAAAGTAGCTATATCAACAATGTCTGAAAAATATTGTTTATGCTTTTTAATACAGTATATATGCAGAATGCAAACTAGCTATCACATAGTGCAGTGTAAATTATCCTTAGTGTTCAAGACAGAGCCTAAAAACGAAGGTGGCAATCCTGCAGACAGTCTCTTAAATCCATTGAAATAAAATGCGATTTTCACTGAGGATTATAGCTTTACTTAATAGCAGATCCAATCAGTATTAGGATTCATACATGGACTTGGGGTAGATCATCAAGTGCGTTCAATTACTGAGGTAAATCCTTAAACTACCCTAATCTTTCGCTGTTATACTTGGTCACATAAGTAGCTCTGTTAAAAGGATTACAGGCATTCAATGACAGGTAACTGAACATAGCAAAATATTTTCACGTTCCCTCTAGTATTGTATAATACTAGTGCTATGGTAAGAAAATTTGATTGACTCCATTCAGATGAATTTCCCATTCAAAACATCTGATACCTTGGGATGTTACATTTTTCAGTGATAGTAACCCAATGTGCCTAATCTATCACAGAATAGACATATGCATTGCTTCTGTACCACCTTCTGTACCAAAGCCTTCCAAAACATGTTCTGAATTCATTGGTTGAAAGAGAAGTAAATCGCATGTGAGATACAGTTGCATTTCCATAAAGAATGTTTCATCACATCCAGAAGGATTAAAACTCTCTCTCTCTCTCTCTCTCTCTCTCTCTCTCTCTCTCTCACACACACACACACACACACACACACACACACACACACACCACACCCATGGGAAGTGGTTCACATATAAAGTGTAGACTGAAGTTGTACTCTGTAAAGAATCTAAATGAAGAGAGAAATCTAAACCACTGGTCTTCAACCTTTTACATGCCATAACCCCAATAAATAAACAATTAAATAAAGTACGAGACTGGGAGCCACTGCCGATCCTGCCTCCCCTCCTGAGATCTGATCTGCCCCAGCTCACCCACCCTACTTATTATTACCTCTTATTAATAATAAGAGGAAGCAGCAAGAGGTAATGACCCTGTGCAGTAGCAGCCCAAGCAGGGTGTGCCTTAGGCGATGGGAGGGCAAGACAATGAGAAGTTCTCCTGAGAAGTCTAGTAGAAACTCACTCTGCTTTTCTTGAAAGGCCTCAGATGTTGACCTTGGTATGAACCCTGGCATTTGTTTTAAATTTCACTTTTTAAAATGTTTGTTTCCAGCTCAAATCTAATACAGCATAAAACTGGAGTAGAAAGAAAAACTTTTCCTTTGAAATCACTACACTGAAAATAAGCTTGGGGGTGGGAAACACACAAAATGTTGAACATATATCAAAACACAAGTTACCCAGACTCCAGTGAGGATTTGGCTGCAAATGGGAATAGGTCTCATTGAACTCAGTGGGGTTACTAGACAGGATTGGGTTGTTTGTCATTTCATCAGAAGAAATGATCTCATAGAAAATTCACAAGAAGCACACTTTATGTGAAATAGCACAAGTTCATGATAATCAGAAAAAGCTCAAATTAAACTCTGCTGAAGATACACTAAGACTATTCTTGTCATAGATTATCCTGTTTCCAATACTATTGTATACATGGTTTTTAATGTGCATACCATAACCTTCATTATAATAATGAAGGACAACAGTATAGGGAACTAGATATGCTGAGCATGCATCCTCACATGGATGTGTACAGTTTAGAACAACACATCTTTACTAGCAGGAAGGAGAATGCAGAGAAGCAATGGAATGAAGACGAGCCTCACTTCATAGACTAGGCTTGAAACACTTTTACTTGCAAGCAAACTCAACTGGAATAAATGAGACTTACTGCCAAGTAAACATATCCCAGATTGGGGTGCATGCAACAATCCCATGCATACTCAGAAGTAATTCCCATGGTGTTCAATGGGGCTAACTTCTAGAAAAGTGTGCATAGGCTTGTAACCTGAATTTCATTTCACCTCACTGATGCCCAAGGAATGGGAGTAGGAAGAAGACAGACTGAAACAAAAAAAAAAAGATAAACAAAAATTGGACAATACAGATCAAAAATATTTGACATACCTTCAGACTGTGATTATCCTGACCATGAGACTGTTTCAAGTCTGACTGAGCTGAACCCTTACATCAAGTTTTTCTCTCTTTTTTTAAAAAGTCAGTTAAGGATGTCTGTTCTCATCAGAATGGAAGGCAAGTCCCCCTCCCTGATTTCAACAAAACTGTGAGTGACATTTCTTCATTTGCTCTTTAGTAGCTCTGACTTGAGGCTATGGAGAAAAGGCTTTTAAGATTTCTAAAGCAGCAAGAAAGAACAGGAACTTTAAAAGCACGTAATGTAGCATCATGCTACACTCTTATAATTCACTTAACTAATAGCACGATCTTATGCGTTTCTACACCAAAATCCCAGTGAGTCCAATGGGGCCTACTCCCAGGTAACCATATGGAATTGCAGATGAAGCCTATTTGTCAGGTCTCTTAATGTAAAGAGTCACTATTAGTTCTCAAAAATGGTACATGTGTTAGAACATAATATTAAGTTATGCATTGCATGTTAAAATTGTACAGGTCTAACTGGGTTATTGCAGATCACATCTGACCACCAGCAAGGGACAAGGATGTTATACCATTTATTTTATAATATATACCTTTGGGAAGAAGAGTGACTGTACCATGCTTGACAGAAAAAAAACCTTCTGTCTGGAAACTGTTTTCCTGGACTTCATCTAAACTCTGATGTGTATGTTTAAAGAGTCATGTTCTTACTTCTTTCACTCACCTGTTTGGCTAAGTTGGGATGTGCTTCTGCTCCTTCGAGACACCATGGCAACCACTTTGGCACTAAGGCTTGATCGTCTTTTCTTCCCACCTGTTCCAACCGTACCAACTGCTGTGTCTGATTGACTCCCATCAGTATGTTCCAGTTTATACACCTCTCCACTCACACTTGTGCTCTTTGTGATGGTTCTCCCTGAAGTCCCCATCCGTCTGCCTTGCATTTTAGGAGTAAAGGTACTATATTTACAAAGTAAAAACATACATGCACATTTAAATTATGCTTATGTTTAACAAAGACTTCAAATCTAAACAAAATCATAGTAAAATTGTACTGATTTATTTCCATGTACAATCTTGCTGATACACTTTCAACTTATTTGATAAAAAAATCACAATAATTTTCATATTCCTGAAACTGTTCCTGAGAGCAGTGTCCCAGTTTTAATTTCTTATTTTATTACTTCTGATTACTTTGTCTGACTTTATCAAATCCCTCTTGCTAGTGCATTGGGAATGAATGGGATTTTGTTCTATGAGAGATGGCCTTCAAAATGAAAGGTACCAGAATGCTACATGATGCTATGCTGACAGTCTATGTAATAATTTTTCTTCCAGTCTTACACATAAAAATAGTTGAAACATCCAGAACCCCACCATGGTGAGACACTGAATAAGTACTGAATTTGCAAGACCTGAGTTGGTAGCAAATAAAGACAAATCAAGTATGCTAAAGTTTAAATGTGATATATCTGCAGCCTTTGGTACTATCAATCATGACTTGGTATTTCTGTGGAATGTGGAGGGCATTCACAGAACTGCTCTTATTAGTTTCATGCTTTTCTGTAAGGCAGATCAATGATGGTTTTTGATGAGTAGTTGCTCATTATTTCCCTCGGACTATCACTGCAGGGTACCATCTTCCCTGTTTCTCCTACCCACTTGAAGTACAGGCTACAGTGTGAGATTATGAAGATATGACATTGGATGACATGCTGAACCTCTCATTTAAGCGAAAAACGGAGACATTATAGGGTGCAATCTTAGCACATTTGGGGAATAAGTTATAATTGAATTGGTTGACTTATCAAGCTTGGAGTTGCTAGTCTTGTTCCATCAAGGGAATTCAAATCAGTTTAAAACCAAGTTATTTAATTTAATAGGAGTTATGGAGAAATCAGATTTCCTGAAAACAACTGAAAAACAATACATATCAGTAAGCCTATTTACTTATTTGCCCAAATTTCAAGGGAGAGTTTTTTAAAAAATAAAATTAGTATGCAACCATTGTCATTGACAACTTTATTGCTCTAATCAAAAATCCATTTGATACCAAGGACATTCTCTTTGAGAACATCTTGTTTAATCTTGAATACATAAAGATAAATGCTCAAGGGAACTGTTCTACATTGCCAAGAGGAGAATTTCTACTCAGTAAAATAATAAAGGCACAGAACATTTGACAGCTGTAACTTCTATGCTATAGAAATACTTAATTTTAAATCAAGGGAAACAATTTCTATGAAAAACAAAGAAGAAAACAGCAGCTTGACAGAATTATAAGTTTTGTTGAACTTAAATATTTGCGCATGTATGCTAAAGTTTATTAACTGAGTTGAACTAATAGATGGAATACAAAGTACTCTTAGACTGACATACATCACCTGACATAGACTGATGGTAGAAGGACTTCCAAAATATATATTTATAATGTGGAATGTACTTATTGACAAGCAATTATTTATTGTGGACGTCCATCTTGTTAAACAGAACAGAATGTTAAATTGCTTAATAGAATTACACAAAGGGGACAAACAAAACACCTCAGACACTTTTTTGTCCATTTCTTTGCCCCCCTTGGTGTTCTGCTGTTTTTCTTTTCTTTTCAGTGGACCTCAACATTACAAGCTCCTCTTGGCCAGTGAGCATGCTCAGTCTTCATCAGGCAGCTTTTTTTAGGGTGTGTGTCCTTTCCCTTTTCTTTTAATTCACAAACTAATTTACTTCTGCATAGCTGGGTCGTCCCCTGAGTATGTAGAAAAATCAGAACCTTGTCTGTGGATGGTCCCATTTTATCTACAAATGAACTCGATAGCCTGAATTCAATATGAGTACACAGTTGAGTTCGCTATCACACAGAGATGACTAAGAAGAAGCCGGAATAGCTATTTGAGAAGAACAAAGCTTCTGCCTGATAAGTAAAAAAGCCATTATCAACCTAGGGTCCCCCTTAAAATAGAATATGTATTGGAGTTGAAGGAGTTGACCATGATGGTTATTGAGCCCAATCCCCTTCTTAGTGCAGACAATTACTGAAGCATCTCTGACAGGTGGCCACCCAGAAAGGGGATTTAAATCTCCTTACACCTGCATCTGCCTCCTACTCTACAATGGGTCTCCTTGAACCAGCACTAGCAAATTCACTAGTCAAGTCTGAGGAGAGAAAGGGGGGTGGAGAGGCTGCTTCCAGAGGGAACAGGATCTGGTGCACACCATCACTGCTAGCTCTACCCCTCCAGCAGCTTCCTCGCCCCATTGACCCCTTCCCTCTCAGCTTTGCTCCCTCCCTGACTGCCCTGCCATCTTACTTGACTCGGTGGGCCTTTGTAGGTCTGGCAATGTGCACTCCAGCAGCCTGAAAGTGGTTTGCAGCTGATTTTCCACAGCCAGCACTGGCAGAATGAGTGTTTCTCCAGTGCTTTCAGCGCATAGGACTAGGCTGTGGGACAGCTAGATCTTTTTTTATGTGAGCCATTGCCAAGCCAGGTTTCTTCCATTCTGTGCTTGTGCATTTGATTTCTTTCAGGTTTTCTTCCTTGACAATCTGCATCAGTGGAATAGATGCAACAGCCAACTTGGGAGAATACCATGGAGTAAATGCCATTCATTTATGTGAATATGCTTTTATATTAATCACACTTTACAAGAGTCAAACATCCTTGCCTCTCGTAAAAAGCAACTTATTACTGTGCAACAACTAAAATCAATGATAAGTGAGTATAACCAAATAACTCACTTTCATAACAGCCTTCTGGGTAAGACATTATTAGTCATTTTACAGATGAGAGCTAAGGATGGAAGTTGGTGACTTGTGAAATATCTCATAGGAAATCAATGCTTGAACTAGCATTTGGACATATCTGTGTCCTCCAATGTTCTATTCTGAACAAAGGTTGTGAACTAAGTTTGACTGTCAAAAAATATCTAATTCATATATAATATGTATAGTCAGTCCTCCTTATCCCTGGTTTTGGCACCCATGGATTTGACCCAACACGGGTGCCAACCCTTCCCCATTTAATCCTAAAGCAGTGTGATTGCCAGGATTGTGTCACCGCTGGCAATATAATGAGTCTGAGGAGACTTACCGCTTCTTCCCCAATGTCCATGGGGGTCAGGGAGCCCCACGGACCCATCTGCAGTGCTCCCAGTGCAGCCAAAAACTAAAAAAAAAGATCACAATCCACTTCTGGTTTTGTGATCGCAACCTGCAAACCCTGAAGAGGGATTTGCAGGGTTTGCCGACCCCCATGGACACTGAGGCGGGCAGCAGTAAGTCCCCTGAACTGCTAGTCCCTGTCCCCGTCCCTTAAGGGGAAAGACACAGGGCTTTCCAGGCTGGGGCGTCACAATACCCCAGTTTGAAAACCCCTGTCCTAACGGCATACCCATAAGTAAAGATGCTAAGATTACATTTTGTTGAATAGGTTTTACAGGGATATCCTGTGAAATCATCTTGAAATAAATGGAGGAAATAAATGGACTTTTCTGGAGGAAAAGTCCATCGTGGGAGATAGGCCATGATGGGTTGTGCAACCTCCTTACATTAGTAGTAGGCTACTTCAGAGTGCCGGGTGCAAGGGAGTGGCAACAGGATGCAAGTATCTTGTTGTCTCGTGCGCTCCCTGGGGCACCTGGTGGGCCACTGTGAGATACAGGAAGCTGGACTAGATGGGCCTTTGGCCTGATCCAGCGAGGCTCTTCTTATGTTCTTATGAGGTTGCAAAGCTGCAGCACTTGATGGATTACACAATGGATGAAATCATGTTACTTTATGTCCTTACATCCTAGTATCATTCAAACTGAAACTAAACTGATTTCTTTTGAGACTAAAACTAGGATAATTAATTGAAAGCACAGTCAATTAACCAAACCCTCAATTTAAAAAGCTGTTTGCTCAGGAGAAGTTGAACCTGCTGTGTATTTCTAACTGTGACACAGGAATTTTTGTCAATCTCGTATTCATACTAAAGGCTAAATAACAAAAAACAAAAACAAACAAACCCCAGAACCCTTCAGCTAGTTTTTAGCAGCACCAATTCTCCCTTAACATTTTATTTAATTATTTAAGTGCTTTCATCATAATAATATCCAGCTCTCAATGTAATGGGGATCTACAATAAATGCATAATTAAGTGCAAGTTGAGCCTAATTATCTGTGCATTTTATATCCACAGATTTGGCTTAATGTGAGTCCCCCAGACCTGTGTTGAGCCAGTTTTGGCCCAACCTGAAGCCTCCGGTCGCCTCCAGAGGCCTGCTGAGGTGATGCACATTCACTTTGGTGAGCCTCAGAATGGCCATTTAGGCCCAAAGAACGCTACTTCCGGTTTTTGCAGAAAACTAGAAATTGTGTTTTTAATAAGGCATTATGAGACCCGGGAAACTGCATATCACTGGTGCCAGTGGTTGTTGGAGGCCTGTTGGAGCAGGTGTGTCCAGTCAGAAGTGGGGAAGGGCAGGGAGGGGGTTAAATGGGGCAAGGTGAGAGTGGATCAGGGTGGCAACAGGGATGGGGAGTGGATTAAGCCCAAGAGTGGTGGGATTGGCAGGCACTGCTGTGCCCCATATGCAAATTCCCTTCCTGGGCTTTCCTGAGCACCTTCCTTATCATCTTCCCGGTCCCAGCTGACCTATTGTGGCTGCTGGGGCTTACTGTGCAGAAAGGGGTTAAATGTCTCTTTATGCTGAAGAGCCAAAAATCCTCTGCATGATAAAGCATAGCTTGTGTGAGCACCACTGGATTTACATTGAATTGGGCTCACCAGAAGGGGAGGATTTACAATTACTGATGGCACAAAAATTCAGAATGAGACAGTGCTCAAAATAATGGAATTAAGAATCTCCTTCCAAACTCCTCATCTCATTATAAACGAAACCCAAAGACCACCAAATTTGTGCTGCTCTCATAATGAGTTGGTCCTGCTGGTTTCCGAGGTGGAGTTTCAAAGTTCAGGAAGCTAGAAAGGAATGGAAGTCTGCAGAGAGGTCTTCTGTAAAGCCTCTCTATCATCACTGCTGCTCCTCTGCAACTGCTACTGCCCTGCTGCTACTACAGGTAGGGTGTAGTAGGGTTCAGGAGCAATAGATGATGTTGTCAGGACCAAAACAGGGTCCAACTGCAGAACTGGGTTCAGAATAGTGCTCTGAATGTTTTTGTAATATAAGTTGTTGTAGGCTAGGGATGGCCAACCTTTCAACTTTATGGCTCCTGGCAGGGCCGGCTTTAAGCCAATGTGACCAATGGCATCACATCAGGCCCCACGCTTTGGGGGCCCCCGCACCAGTGCAGTGAGCAGATTGCTTGCTGCTGCAGTCAGGATCTCTTAGGATTGTATGTAGGTCAGTGGGGCCAGCAGAGCAGCTTTATCTTGGGCCCTCTCAGCTGCCCCAGCTTCTGAAGTGCGCAAAATGGGCCTTCTGGAAGCAATTGGCAGTGACGTCATCCTGTCACCACCAATTATTTTCAATGTTGGTGTGGCACCACAAAGTGTGGCACAACAAGTGCTCTTCTTGGTGAGTGGGGGGGGCCCTGTGGGGAGCCCCACAGGAATGCCCCGCATTGGGCCCTGCCACTCCTAGAGCCGGCCCTGGCTCCTGGAACTTTAACAATTGTGTAGAGGCGGGAATTTCAGCAGGCTTGTGAAATGACAAGCTGCACCTGCTGTAATTCCTTCGTCTCCACAGTTGTTAAAGGTCCAGGAGCCCTAAAGTTGAAAGACTGGCCGCCCTGTTTTAGGCAAATTTCTTCTAACTGAGCAAAATTTTATTGTACTGCATTATAATCCAAAAACCCTGTAACTTGTTTAAGGTACCCACTGACACTCTAAGTTTGAATTTCTCAGTCAGCAGTCCCTGCCTTGTTTCCAATTTTAACAGACCATCCACTTTCGCATTTTTGAAATTTGGCATTTCAATACCAGTTTATGAGACGGTTGGCATTTCAATACCAGTTTACCATTCCACAAAAAAAAAAAAGATAAAAGTTTGTCATAAACAATCATTCCAGAATGCCTAAAGGATCATTCTGGCGTGGAGCTTTACTGTTCCCAGAGAGCAGCCTTTCTCTCGTGCCACATTAAAAATGCCTTTGAAACTGAAGGAATTTTCAAAATTTCGAAGTTTGTGTCTGTGGTGCAAAGAAAATGAATAAAAATTCCAGCTGGGCATACCTAGAAACCTGGGCTTGTCTCAAGTAGACCTTTGGATCCTGGCCAAGTAATTGCCTACTATGTCACTTTCAGTGAAGGACACTAGAGGCTGGACACATGCCCAGATCCAGTTGCTTCCCTTGTGCACAAGCAGAACATGGCATATATAGAGTTCCCACAAAGAAAGACCTTCTCCTTTCATTTAAATGTCTCTGGACATTTAAAAATATAAAGTTTCAAAATACATTAGTTGGTTATGTGGGGAGTACACAGGATCAGAGCCGTAGTAGGTTTGCAGTGCACTGGGGGCAGGGTGACATCACCGTGCCCCCAAGCACTGCTGCCCCGCCCACTGCATCACCCAGCCATACCTCCCCATGCCTGGAATTGTTCCATTTAGTAGCGATCCAAGTGGAAGGGAGGGTAAGCAGGTTTTGTTGCGCCACTGTGCTGCACTGTAGCCAGCGCCCACCACATTCACCTCTCCCCACAGCACCCTCCCTACACCTCTGCACAGGATTGCCCCTGGAAGGAGAAGCTGGAAAGACTGCATGCTTGAGCACAGTGTTTTGGATCTTGGCAAATTAACCAACCATTTCACTTGCCATTTTGATGGCATTGCTCTTGTATCGGCAGCCAAATAGAGACTGCTTAGGACGACTGAATTGGAAGTACATGTTTTTATACACGCACGTACACATGTACATTTATATACAATTACTTTATATATATAAAGCATGTTACATGTGCATGTATGTATGTATACACACACATCCTTTAACAGCTACACAAATTTAACAGCTACTTTAAAATATTCTTAACATCAAGTCAAATTGGCATTGTGCAAAACCAATCACATCAGTTCACTTTAATGTTGTGAAGATCATATATATGTATATAGTATACACACAAACATTTCAGACAAGAGTAATCAATATAGACTTGATATTCTCTCAAGAATAAACTGCAAAGTCTTGGTTTGAAAAATGTCTATAAGTAATAGATAAAATTGTCACAAAAATGAAAGCAAATACTAATATTATTGATCACAGCTACTTTCTAAATATACTTACCGGTTTACTTTATGAAAATACATCTTATTCCGTAATGGAAGTAGTCACAATCACCTTTGAAATAGTAGTTTTTACTGTGCTCTTTCAGACATGTCAAGTCTCTTTAATAATTTTGTCCATTGCAGGTTACTGCTACTCCAAATATTTCTTCAATACAATAAAGTGCCATCAGTAGTGATTCCAGTCTTTGGACAGAGTCACTGATTTTCACCAGTGTCAGTTGAAACGCTATCTGACTTCTCTGCCAAATACAGAATCTCATAATAATTCTGAGCCCCTCTGGGGCCCTTATGAAAGAAGTCAGGTCATGAATACTAATAACTTCAGAATACGTAGTACTCCTGGACCGAAGGGAAAGATAATCACTTCTTTTTAATGAGGACCATAATATTTCCAAAAATAACCTGTGTTGTTCAATGTGTGCCACATTTAAGTGCTACCCCACATTGTCTGCAGTGAGACTTTTTGGTAACCTTACAAAAATCCTTAGCTAAGAAAAATAATCAGTCTGGTGCACAAACCTGCTAAAACTGTAATTTTAGGGAAACTTACATGGGAACAAGCCCCATTTAACTAGTTGACCTTACTTCTGATTAAACATGCCTAGGATTAGGAAGCAAGCAAGCTCTACTTTGATTTAATCTAATTAAGTCTTCAGTGAGAATAGATGTGATTTAGAGCACAATCCTAAACTGGAGTTAGGCCAGCACAGTTAGGCCAGCAGAGTTTGTCTGGCACCAGGGCAGTAGTGTCATCTTACCGGTACGCTGGGCGGGTCTTCCGGGTGATCGGCAGCGCGCTCGCTGCGTTCCGTTGCGTAATGGCGAAAGCCCGCCTGCCGCAGCGGGCACCACTACTGCACCAGGGCCACTGTGAGGTATGTTTGGACCACTCTCGGAGTCAAGAGAGGCCAGCACACAGACGTGCGCCATCCTCCCTGACTCAGAGAGTGGTCCAAACGGGCTTTACAGTGGCCCTGACACCGGCCAAGCTTTGCTGGCCAATTTCCAGGTTAGGGTTGCATTCTCAATGTATAACAGACTAAGGGCCCAATCCTATCGGGCCGGGAGCCGGCAGTGAACCCATAAGGCCCTTCTAAGCACTTACCACTGGTGCTGGGCTGCTGCCAGGCTGTAGCACCAGGAGGACCCATCATGGAGCCAGCCAGCGGTAAGTCAGTTACAAAATGTGCTATTACGTTTATGTATGCAACAGTAGCAATTTGAATACCTAACAGTAATGTTTATCATTAATAAACACTCAAACCTTTTTGCTGTAGGTGTGCAAGCAACTTGAGGTCAGCGTCATGAACTAGTGTTGAAAAAAGGCACTAAAAGACTGTGGAGATACTACTGTTATAAAATCTCTTGTGCCAGAGGGCCCTGTGGACCTTGGTGCTGATCCCCTAGATAGAAAGCAGATACACAAGGCTGTGCATGGTAGAAAATGATTTCAATACAATTTCCTCACATTCTGAAAGTTAAGGTACACATTACATTTACAGGGCATGGAAGGGTTATTTCAGGACCGGGGGAGAAGGTGGGCCAGTTCAGGCCTGGCAGGGGGCAGGAATGGCGGAGGAGGCCTCTGCCATATCCTATCCCCCTTCCTTGGCGTGGAAGCCTGACAAAGGGTAGCTTGGATTTGCACCAGGGGTATTGCTGATGCAGATCTGAGTAGAACTGTAGAGGCTGCTGGGGCTCCACACAGGGAAAGGGGATCAACGTCCAGCAGCTTCAGGTCCTGCACTGGGTGTAGCAGAGGCTGCACTGGCCCCGTTGCACTGCAGTGCGGGAACTGAAGATTGTGGGCAGCGCAAATCAAGCGTGCCCCTTGCGTCGACGCGAAGTCATCGCTTCGACGCAAGGGGTGGAGCGTTGGCGTGCAGGCGCCGAGCAGCACCCCCACGTCGGCGCTGAAGCTCTGAAGCCGACGCTGCTCGCAGCATCGGCTTCAGAGCGCTAACGGAGAGCCTCCCTTGCACCGACCGAAGGCGGTTGGCACAAGGGATTCTCTACCAAGTATCAGGACAGGGATTGGTGGGAGGGGGGCCCTGGGCGGGACCTGGGTGGGCTTGGGAGGTGTCTGTATGGCCAGTTCCTAAGCCCGTCAGTGAGGCCGCGCGGCCCCGATTCTGGCTGCACGGTCTCCTTGGATCTGCGCCCGCTCTTTAGTGGGCGCAGACCCAAGGAGCACATAGGGGAGGCTGGAGCCTTCCCTACGGGAAGGGAGCACACGGGATTGCGCCCTAAGATTGGGCAGCCCATCTGCTAACAAATTTGTGCAGACCATTCTCTACAGTTCACATTAGTTACTGAAGGCACAGAATGTTACAGTGGCCACGGGGAATTTCATTTTACCTGACATGAAAGAAAAGTTTCAAATTTAATTAAAGTTTAAAGAGGGGGATGAGAGCTACAGCTAAAATTGTATGAATGCCACTTTTATCTCAGATAATGTTCAGTCATATGGTCTATTCTCTCTACCATGATAAAAGAGGGATGTATTTTTTATCATACAATGTACAAAGAAATGCATATATGAATCTATTGTGGCCTATGTTAAAATCCAAATCATAACATCCAAGTCACACGTCATGCATGTTCTGTTCAGACATGTTTCTTATGGAATAAAATTTTGAAAAAAAGTAAAACATGGCATTTCTTTATTGCAGGACCAGAATCGAACGAATTTGATTTTTTTAAATATTTTTTTTAATGTTCTAACCACTTCCGATCAGACGTTTAAACTCCATATTGTAATGTGCTTCTGGAAACACATTTTCCCCCTTTAACTCTGGTTGAATTATGTATGAATACAAGACAAAAGAGAACGTTTGGCAATATGATAAATTAACAATCCTGTATTGGTTAGAAAAAAAAATGTAATGAAATGCCAAGATGGAATTTGATTATGAGCCATGGAAACATCTGCAGCTCGCCAGACACACAGTTTATAATAATCACAGCTAATACGTTCTTTTATAGCAACAGAAAGCTTTAGACTGCAATGTCTGCAAGTTCTCTTGTTGACCCCAAACCAAAGGTGAACCTAAACATACATCACCCTACATGTTCCTTTATTTGGTTTTAGTAGCACAAAACTCAGGCCCTAGTATGAATGAACTGTGCCCTAGTATGAATGAACTGTATTGCGGAAGAAGCTGCACATGGGCACTCACCTATTTTTAAACAGAGCAGCTGTATTGTGAGCACCTCTGAGGTGAATAGGAAAATAGTTAAAAACTCGTATATTAGCATGCTCCCCTGGGGAGGCTGTGTCTGCATCCTGCCCTCCTGTTACCAGTGAATGCTGGCAACAGAAAGCATCATGCAGGGGAATGTCAGCACTGGTGGCCATGAAGCTGAACAGAAACTGACTGCGTTGGGGGGAAAAAGAGTCGCGACTTGAATCTTAACTTGACTTTTGACGTTTTGGCCTGACTCACGCCTGAATCGAGTGACGCATGTCATTAATTCTCACTCTGATTTGCTAATTTGGCACAGACTCACAATGAGCCAGCAATTCCAGCAATACTTCAATACTTTGTTACAGCTTCCGTGTCAGAAAGAACTCCTTTGGAGATCTGGAAGGTGCCACGAAGTTACTATGAGCAACAGTCGTTTTGTTTCTTTGCTCATTTCTTCCAGCCAGAAGAACAGGTGGGGGTGGAGTAGGGGTGGAGGGGAGGGTGAGTGCCCAGGACAGTGCCCAGTACACACCGCAGGCTGCAGTGTGCTGCCCAACTCTTCTGATCCTCCTCCACAGGAGGGAGGGAGGGAAAAACAAAAACTCTCACTGAATGGCCAGCCAGCTGGGGCTATTTTATTTCCTTTCATTCTGAGGATATTTCAAGAGTTGTGATATGAATGGGTTGTTTTTTTGTCATAGCAGGTTTTATGGAGCTGCTTGGGGTTTTCCTGCAGCAGCAGCCGTGCATGTTCGTTCACTCACTTACTCATGTAACAACCGTAGGTCAACCTAGCTTTGGTGGAAAAAAGGTCTCCCTGAATGAATGATGTGCTGTGGCCAGGACTAATTTTTCCCTTCCATTCTTCTGAGTCTGACCCTTTTAAGGAGGGGAGTTGTTTTCATTGCAGTGGCAGGTTTCATATGGAGCTGCAGGTTCCTTGCAGCCACCTGTGCTCATTCACTCACTCGAGTAACAGCCACAGGTCAGCCTGGCTTTGGTGGTTTACTTATGTAAATGAAATGGTGGTTCATTTCTTAGTTGGGCCTTTGGGGAATGTGAGCCCCATGCTAGCAGTGTGATGTGCCTTGTCAATGGTCAAAACAGTGATGGTGCGCCTTGACAATTTTAGTACCTTGTCAGTGTGCCATGAGATGAAAAAGATTGAAAATCGCTACACTAAGCCAATCTGAAAATTTCATTGCCTTCACAGTTTATGTGCTTTGCTCTTTTGTAGCATTCCTCTGCTGGGTGTTATTAGTTCTTGTATCCAGTTTTGTCAAGGTTTTTCTTTGGGGCCATCCAGCTGATTTCAAGGATTCTCCATCAGCCTACCTATACTTTTCCTTCCCCCCCTTCTCCATTTTGTTTAATTCCTTTTCTTTCAGGTTTTTAATAACGTTTTGACTCCTTGCTTGCCTAATCCATGTTCATGGGTAATTCAGTGCATTGCCATGTCTGAGCACTCATGGGAACTACTGTACATTTATTTTCAGTCAGAAACCCACGGGTTCTGTGCTATTCTGGGAGTGGGAGACAGCTTTCCCAACAGCCCCCTTCTGCCTGGTCTCTTTAGCCTTGGATGATGGCAGCAGACAAAACGGACCATTGGAAAAGCAGTGAGCAGGAAAGGGTGCATGAGCACCAAGTACTACTCCCTTTGGTACCCAAGGCCAGATCTGACCACAGTGGTCCATGCCTTGGCAACATCAATGCCCAACTACTGTCATATGTACTACATGGGGCTGCCCTTGAGGACTGCCAAGGAACTGCAATTAGTGCAGAATGTGGTTGTCTGTATGGCCTTAAGGGCTGCTGCTCCTGCATCTACACTTGCTGCAGGTTCATTTCCAGGCAGAATTTAAAGGTGCTTTTGATACTTAAAGCTTCCGTGCCTTGGGACTGGGGCATTTGAGGCTGCCATCTCCATATGAAGTGGCTTTTTTCTTGAAGCGGGGAATGAAAAGACATTATGGATGAAGTGAAGGATGGCTAATCTACGTTTCTGCTTTTGTGACACTGTAGAATTCTACTGAAATTTAAGACACACAGGAGCAACAGAACTATTTTGGGAAAATATTAATCACTATGTACTCAAAGTTCTTAAAATATCAGAAAAGAAAATAACTTTTACATAACGAAGATATCCCTGCTCTTATCTGCAATAACAACCAAGCAATACATAAACATCAGCTAGAGTATCATCCAGGACCCCAGGCTATTGAAAGAAGAATGTATACGATACCAGGAGAGATAGTGAAGGAAGCTAACCTTTACCTCACATCAGCAACCGTATGCCTTCTCCTTTTCTTGTCTTCCATATTCATTTTTTTTCCACTGTGCCCCGTCTTGTCATCTAATTCCCAAGATATCCTTCTTTCTTTTTTGCCATCAGTTTTGCAGATCTCTAAGGACTTTGACCTTTCCATAGTCACAACATGCAGGCATGCAAAATTAAATGTAGACAACTCAAAATGAAAATAAGGAACTACAGGTGCTAACTCTATATTCACATCAGATTTCTAAACACTAAAGAAGAAGAAAGAAGCAAAGAAATAACTTCGGATTTTAGAAAGAAACGCTAGCTGGATAAGAACAAGAGCCGGAGTTCATTACTTATAAAAAAGAATGATTTGTTATTTTCTGTTTCAAAGTTTTACTATGGAATTGATGTATTATCGCTGTGCAATAAAAATTTATTGTTCAGTTCTAATAATTACTTAAATAAGAATTTGTCAATTAGCCACAAGACTCTACTATTGAACTAATATTGTTCAAAAGCTGTTAAATTTCTTAGAAGCAGAGCAATAATTTAACTAAAACAATTGGCTGATATATTGTTGTTCTGTACATTTTAAAGAGTATCTCTCCTGTTACTGTAATTCTTATGGCTATGAACTTTATGACTGTAAAACTGGAAGAGCCTGCTCTACACAGATATAAAAATAATTAACTAAAACCAGGGGAGGACAGGAGATTGGCGGATCAGGTCCTGGGATTCTGAATCCTATCCCCTGTCCTGGGCCTGACAATATGACATGAGGCAATATTGCAGACTTACACTAGCCATTTAGCATGCGAAGATCCAAATTGTTCCATTGAGTAGGCTGGGGCTTTACACAGGGTAAAGGGACAAATGTACCCTTACCTTGAGGAAACCTCCAACCCACTCAATTTGCACATATTTGCACATGGCCCCACTGCAACAGTGCAGATAGGATTTGGTGCCCATCTGGACTACAAGTTTAGGAAGGCACTTTGCCCCATTTTCTTGCATGGCATGTTTTTATGGCTACACTGGGAAAACTACCCTGCATACTGTATTAGTGACAGAGGTGTAACAAGTGAGGGACAGGTCCGCTTTGGGTGCCAGCAATAAGGGGTGCCCAAATTATATGCCTGTCACTCCAGGTGTTGGCTGGCAAATTCCTCTCTGTCAGGAGCTCTGGAGCTTGAAGGCGAGCCCAGGCGAGCCCATGACTTCAAATATTGGGTTGACCTGGTGGACCTGGCCTCAACTAGGATATATTGAGGTTGGGGTCAAGTCTACTCTTCAGTACAGCCAGTAGACCTCGCCTCCATTAGGGGAACTTGATGCAGGTCTCCCTGTGGCTTTCAGTGGCCAAGGGCAGGGCAGTGGGAACAGTCCACCCCAGGTATCAAAGATCAAGGTGCACATGTCAATTTCAGACTGCACCATCACCACAGCTCTTTCTAGAACAATGTAAGAATATTACCAGACCCAGGCATTGTTCGCTCTCCAGTGGACAATGCTACAGGGCAAACCTGAGCTCATTTTAATCAGATAACATTCTACCCCACCCACCTTTTCCTGAGAATGAAGGACATACAGTACAGGCATTGTTGTATGAAATGCACACTTATCCCACTAAGTCTTTTATCGAACAGCTTTGCAAGGTTTTGGAGAGTTTCAGGAACTTGTAAAACTTATTTGGCCTGAGACAATAGTGTGACAAGAGCCAGAAGTATGAATGCAAGGAGGAACTAAAAATCCAATCTTATCTTTTGCCAAACCACAGCAGGTAGTGCTGCTAATGGACCACATGCTGCATGCTATGGGAGGGACCAAATGGCCCAAGGGAGGTAGGTAACAATCTTTTTTATTCACCTCCTGTATGCTGCCTGGCCTCCAATGTATCTCCTCAGATTTACACCTACACCAAGCAGTCTCAGGGGTTTGGGGCAGGAAAAGGGGATAGATCTTGGTGTGCGCGATTGCAGCCAAGATCCTCCCTCTCCTGCCTCCGAATTATCCTTTGCCCAGTCTAATTCCCACCCCAAGCTTTCCCTGATCCTCCTACCCCAATTGTCCCCAACCCCAGCCTACCCGCTCTGTGAGCTGTTGTCATGCACTTGGGACCTCAGGCTATTTGCACTGGTGGCAGTAGCGTCCCTAGAGGGGGGGTGGGAGGCTATGTTTTGAAAGGTGACTTGCCATGTAAACTGCTCCTCTCTCTCACCATCATAGCCATGCCAGGCTACAAACGCAACGCAGATGCATCTCCTCCTCATTGCTTCTGCCAGCCAGAATGGCTACAACAGTGAGGGAGAGGAGTGGTTACACAGCAAGGGAAGCCTTGAAAAACTTAGCATCCTGCACTACCCTCTAGGGGTGCTACTGGCTGGTAGCCCCAATATTCAGTTCTTTATTAAATGGTCAAAGGCCAGAAATAACAAAAACAAAACCTTAGATATAAAAACATATAACCAAGGAGTACAGTGTAAAAAAGGTAGACATATTACGTTATAAGAAAAAAGTAACATAACTCAATACTAAGGCACTACTAAGCATATAGAATTGTTAAAAGTTGAGCATGCATAGTTGAACATCATCAGATAATATCCTGAACTTAGTACTCTTTTTCTTGAGCCACCAGTACTTTTCGGATTTTAACTGCAGCCGCAAGAAAGCTGGCACATTGCTTAGATACCTGGTCATTACACCCTGTTAATAGCAGATTGGACAATTCCCCGGCCTCAAGTCTCGGGAATTTCTTAACTAAAGGGAAGATGAATTTTTCACGGATGCTTTGATAAAACAAGCATCTAAATAAAACATGCTCAGAACATTCTACCTCCCCCAAGCCACAAGGGCAGAGCCTTTCTGCTAGGGGCGTTCCATTAAGTTTCCCCTCGAGGACTGCTGAGGGAAGAAGCCCCCATCTCACGAGGAAGAAGACCCTCCTGTGTTGTGGTATGTCTAAGGATGTCAAAAAAGTAGAAGGCTTGAGAACATATTTACTTTCCTGAGAAGAGAGGAAATTAGGGCATTAGATCTTTTTGCCTCTCAACATCAAAGATTCTCTGCCTAATAATTGTCTTGGTAGCCCCAATATGCACAACAGTGGCATAGTTTTTATTCAATTGGTCAGGAACGGAAGGTAGCAGATCATGAGATCCACCACTGTAACCTTCAGATAAGAGGGGGCTATAAGCTTCTCTCATACTAGCTTATAAAGGCT
The DNA here is from genome assembly GCA_029204185.1 of Lerista edwardsae. Lineage (NCBI taxonomy): Eukaryota > Metazoa > Chordata > Lepidosauria > Squamata > Scincidae > Lerista > Lerista edwardsae. Next base: position 9,239,982 of record JAJKFI010000012.1, read on the forward strand.
TAGAAATCATTGCATGATGTTCCAACACTGATTTCTTTTGTCCTAAGCCTGCATTAGAGCAGAGGGGAGCAGAAAAACAGAATATTGTTGGTCTGCATCCAGCAATGGGATCTACAAACGACCTGGGGGAACAGAAGGCGGGACTTAGACGGGACTACCGTTTGATTGGCAGCCCGTCCATGCACTTCCGCTTTCGTTCCGCTCGCCCCGTGGCCATCCCTGGCCAATAATTTAATATGAACCTAAAAACTTAAGCTGTGCAATAATACAGTTTCAGGTGCAATGTATACATTTGATACTGGACCCCTAAATCCAGGAAAGTTTTCCTATTGATTTAAATGAGAGGGTGTTGAAGCACTAAGTATAGTATAACTCATTGCATTTATGATGACACTTATCTCCAAATGACTTTTGCAAATTTGAAACTGAGCCAACTAGTAATCTTTTTGTCAGAGCAAGGATGGGATTCTAGTCTGTTCTATTGTATTATTTCATTTTTGAAAAATTATCCTGGATAACATTTCAGTTTTCCATGTCAGACCAAATCTTGGGCCCCCTGTCATCAAAAGAACATTGGGCAGATTCAGAAAACCATTTGAGGTGGCAGTGAGGTGGATTTTTACAGGAAGATTCAGGATCACCATGTCTTGGAAACTAATTATTTCAGTTTCACCGAATGATTATGAACTGTAATTTTACTATGTGTGTGAGAGTATAGCATGTCATGTGACATACCAAGATATTGGATTGGAATAGTCAGGCACCACAGCACGTGTGTGCACGCGTACACACACATACACAGAGCACAATCCTAAACTGGAGTTAGGCCAGCATAAGATAAGCCAGCAAAGTTTGGCCAGCACAGGGGCCACCATTATGTGCATTTGGACCACTCTTGCATTTGCATTTGGAGTCAGGGAGTATGGTGCATGTCTGTGTGCAGGCCTCTCTGACTCCGAGAGTGGTCCAAACATACTTTATGGTGTCAGAAATCCAAAATGGTCATGATAGCTCTGTGGAGAGTATCTGGGTAAACATTAGGAGAAACTGCAGCAAATGCAACATTATGGTGGGTGTCTACTATAGACCTCCAGGCCAACGGGATGAGGTGGATGATGCTTTCCTAAAACAACTTACAGAAATTACAAGAAAACATGAGGTAGTCAATAATGGGGGACTTTAACTGTCCTGGTATCTGTTGGGAGACTAACTCGGCCAAATATAGGAGCTCCAACAAGTTCCTGTTGCGCCTGGAGGATAACTTCATCTTCCAGAAAGTAAAGGAAGGAACAAGGGGAGGGGCCATCCTTGACCTGATCTTAACTAATAAGGAGGAATTGGTTGATGAGGTCAAAGTAGTAGGAACATTAGGGGAAAGTGATCATGAACTGCTGGAGTTTTCAATCTTATTGGAAACACAGGTAATGTGCAGTGAAACACGTACTTTAGACTTCAGAAAGGCTCAGAGAAAACTCAGAGAAATTATAGGCAGGATCCCATGGGTCGTTGAACTTAGGGGAAAGGGGGCCCCATCAGGAAGAATTGCTTGACAATAAGGGCGGTTCGACAGTGGAATAGATTGCCAAAGGAGGTGGTGGATTCTCTCTCACTAGAGACCTTCAAGCAGAGGCTTGACAGGTACCTGCTGGAGATGCTCTAGGAGGATTTCCTGCTCCAGGCAGGGGGAATGATTCCATGATTCTATGATTTTAGGTTGGCTCCACTGTATCAGTCAACATTTCCAGTGGTCATTTGAAAATATAAACACTTATTCTGGGTGGAGTTTTCTAGTTATGATGAGTGAGCAACAGTATGGAAATTGACATATTGAGTATTTTTAGCAATGTTCCATTTGATTAAGGGCTCACTCATACTATGTCATGAACCACCATATTAAAAAAAAAAAGCCTTCTAGGATGCTCCAACATGTACTGAAATTATGGTTAACCACATCCTGGAAAATCTTCAAAAGCACAGGTCATAAGAAGAGCCCTACTGGATCAGGTCAAAAGCCTGTCTAGTCCAGTTTCCTGTATCTCACAGTCAGAGGCGGATCTACAGGGAGGGCAAAGCTCTAAGTGTTGCAAGAAGCCTTACCCTGTCATGTAAATCCTTCCTCTCCCTTGCTGCTGTAGCCAGTAAGCAATGCCAAGATGTTGCTTTTCCCTGTGAGGATTGGGTAAAACGGTGCAGGAGAGGAGTGATTTCCATTGCAAGGTAAGGCTTCTTGCAAAACTTAGAGCTTTGCCCTCCCTTAGATCTGCCTCTGCTCACAGTGGCCTCAGCGAGCACACAAGACCAACTGATACATGCATCTCTCTGCATCTAGCCTTGAGCCCTGGCATCTGTGGGGGTTCCATTCCTGGAACCTCTGCCAATGCTGAAATCTGCGGATGATCAAATCTGCAGGTCAGGCATCCTGTTGCCCTTCAAGGGTGCCTTTGGTCACATTCAAAGGGTTTTCTGTGACTGGCAAGGCTGCATGAGCCTCCCTGGTCCTCAGAAAAGCCTCCAGACATGGAACTCCAGACATGGAAGCCTCCAGACATGGAACTTCCAGTCATGTTCAGAGGGTTCTGGTTGGGCCTAATCAGGGCTCAATGCAGGTTGAGGGACCCCTGTTGAATCAGATCATCAGATTAAAAAAAATCCACAGATGATCAGGCACCTTCTATAAGTTTAGGAGCCAGAAGGCCAACATCTCAGTTTATGTTGAATATATACCACGGGAGAGGCGGAATCACAGGACTTGCCACAACATTTAAAAAAAAATCTTTCAATGACTTAGTATTAAAAAATGAATGTATTCTGCCCATAAGTTACACAAGTTCTGACAGAGATACTAAGAGGGCTAACAAGACATTGGGATGTATACCATGATTCAGTAGGAGACATATAACATAGAACTCCTGTCCTTTTCATGAAATAGGTTAGATTAGATAGAATTTTATTGGCTATACATGGAATTTCACTATACATGGAATTTTACTCCGGCCCAAAAGCTCTCTCACTATATCTTAAAACTAATAATTAATACTACAAGAAAATATACCATCACAATAACAAGACCACACTAACTCTAGTGTTGCCCCTTAGTGTTCTGGGTACCCAGACAATTAAACAATGTTTCTGCTATTAGGAGTGCTCTTCATGAATGGAAGGAGTGTTCTTCTCATGCAAGAAATTCTTGCCCAAATGGAATAAGTTCTTGCATGAGTGGAACAATCCTTCTAGTCATGGAGGGAGCTCCCATTGGGTAAAATAGCAGAATGGTACCCATAGCTTCAGCCCAATCTAGTCTTTGCTACCCATGCTATCACTATTGTTGGAGAACAATTTGATGACAGCTTAGAGGTCCTTTAAACGTTACCTCAGCTACATGGCAGCTGCTTTTCTATAAGAGGCTCTTATGTGGCTGGGATAATGTTTAAGGGTGCAATCTTAACCTGGAGTTAGGCCGGCACAGTTAGGCCAGCAAAATCTGGCTGGCACAATGGCCACCATAAAACATGTTTGGCCCACTCTCAAGAGTCAGGAAGGATGGCACACATCTGTGTGCTGGCGTCTCTGATTCTGAGAATGGTCCAAACATACCTTACGGTGTCCCTTGTGCCAGCCAAACTTTGCTGGCCTAACTGTGCCAGCCCAACTCCAGGGTATGGTTGCGCTCTAAATGAGCTAGCCACAAAGCTGGCAGCCAAGTGTGGGAGCCCAACTATAGAATCTGCATTCGGCTGGAAGTGGTGTGGCCCTGTTCCATGGGAAAGATGCATGGATCTGTAATTTAAACATTATATTACTCCAGTCATGTGAAAGCCATTCATGGGAGAGAATTCCCAGGCAGTTAAGGAAATGCTTAAAGGTCCCCCAGAAGGGAGAAAAAGCAGCGTGTCCTGAAGCAAATTAAGATTTTGTAATGTGTTAGAGGTGTGCATTAATTGAATGACAAATGAAGAAGTGGATCAAACTGAGCCCATTCAGTTCCACTTTCATTTGTGAGTAGCCAAATATAGTGTACAACAAATGGCTTCATTTTTGGAACCCCATTCACTATCCATTCAGCACTTGGTGTGTGTATGGTTGCTTACCTAGAAAAGCACAAAAAACAAAACGGAAGAAATGAAACAAGCTATGAATGAGCAACTAAACAAACCATTACAAAATGAATAACTAAATGAAAGCTACTTTTTAGCTAAAAAAAACCCCCAAACAACCCTGAATGAACAATGAAATGAAACTATTTTCTTGCACACCTCTAACAAATGTTCATGTGGTTAACTGAATTGTGTCACGTTTTAACGTGCCTAACGTAGTTTCAGGCCCTATCAACTGCATTACAAGAAAAGGCTTAAAACTGAGGTAGTATTTTGCTATTTGAGAAATACCTTTTAAAGACAAAATTAGCAGGAGTTTTAGCAGCATTCTTGAAATATTTATTTCCAGAGTTTGTTTCATTAGGTTTTCCTACAGACTTTCCCAACCACATTTAAGCCTCAGTCTACATGATACATGCTATAATTATTTTATCGTCATATGGGTTTACAAAGATAAGCTATATGAAAGCTTGAGTTTCTAGCTGACAAAATACTTAATGCTGCTCAGATGCAGCTTTCCTGGTTTTGTAAGGGTATTAGAATTCAAAATTTGTTTTGATTTTGTCTGTTGCAGCTGGGAATTATCATCGTGTATATATTATAGAAAAATATATACAGCTGCAACAGTCAAATTTCATTTGAGAAGAACTGACTATTTAAAAACTGTATTGCAAACTCACCTGATTCTGCCCCTAGGGCGCTCAGATTGCTCTGACATAAAGCTTGTGCTGCTGAGGCGTGAGGCACTGCTGGTGCGGGAAATGGCTGACACATCACTGACATCACTATCTGATGATTTGGCAGAGACGTTATCACAACTTCTGTACTGATCTGTTTGTATGTTATACTAAAGATTAAAAGAGAAAGTGTGAGTTCTCTTGACAGTGTAAAAGAAACAGAATCATTGCAAATGACAGCCGCAACACAGTTAATTTAGGAGAATTTCAATAATTTTTTTATACGTTTTGGAAGAACTTCAAAAAGGCATAGACAATTTCAAGTGGTCTTGCTATTTCAGGGAATAGTTTTGAGAGAACAAAGCAACACATGACTTCTGTTTTTAAAGTGAAATAAATTGACTCCTTTGTATATGTTTATAATTCCTTCCATGTTTTCATCCTCACAAAGGACTCTTTCTGTGTCTTCAAAAATAGACTTAACTGTCAGGTAGTCCTTTGTAAGTAGAGCCACAAAATAAATCACTCATGACCTGGTATGTTCTGACTTCAGCTTAAAACACCATCCTTTTAGTATTCTGAGAACTTTCATGGGTGACATTAATTCCAGATATGCAATTAAGGAATTTTAAACTATGGTGACATTTGCTCCCACGTCAGTGGGCGAAAGGACAGAAATATTATAAATTAATTTTTTTATCATATTTTTATTATAAATTAATCTTGACAAAGATGGAGAACAACAGAATGTTCACGAAGCTGGGCAAGTTTAAGAGTGAGGTTTCTGTCCAGGGCTGTGAACATATCGTAAAGCCAGCAGAATTTTGAGGCTGGTCATATTGAGAATCTCCTTCTCTCCTGCTTGTCTCCGCTTTTTCCTTCCTGTAAGGTGAATGTATTATAGCCCATCCAATGGTGCTCAAGTCCGAATTAAATGGGGCAAAGGATGCCAGTCTCCTGGGAACAGTTATTGGGAAAAGTCAGAACTAGAAGTAGAACTGGGCTAATTGATGCATGTGCACCATGTTCTTTCAAGAAAGCTATGGCCCAGCCATTGTCACTGATCTATCATCTGTAACTAGCTCTGTCTTTTTATTTATCCAGATTTAAATACATTCTCTGTATGTCTTCCAAAGACCTGTTCAGTCCCATTAAATGTAGAATGAATGTACAAGTGGAAAGATTACATCTCTTCAATTCAAAGATATTCATTAGAACAACAATCTACTCACAATTGGTAACTCTTACTTTTTCTGCTCCCTCACACATGTGTGTTCATTCTACAGGGAATGAATAACTAAACAGGGCTACTGTTATAAACTCATAGTGAAATCATAGCATTGGTTTCAATGAAACTACATACACGTAATTATGAAATATTATGCTCATCTCAGGCTATCCTCCCTCCCTCCTCCTCCTACCCAGAATTCCTTTCCAGCGAGATAGCAAGCATGTAAAACACCCCTTTCTCCCTGTCCAAGTATAGAGTTCCTGTAAATAACATATTTTCTTTCTTTATAACTACAGTACATGCCTTGAAGTGATTTTCTTAACAGAAGGCCCCTGAACTCTGCTCTGTAAACCAGCTAACAGTCTTGAGCAATCTAATAGACTACTTCACTGCTTTTTGTTTGACCCTTCTCTGCTCCACTCCTTATCAGGGGCGTAGCTAAAGAAGTGCAGGGGAGTGCAATTGCGTCAGGCAACAAGCTTTAGGGGGGCAACAAGCTGAACTTGACACTAGTGGCCAAAATTGTGAAAACCTTGTTATATAATACCATTGTGTTATATACCATTTGATGCAGAATTTAATGCAGAATGCAATGAAACAAATTATAGAGTTTAATATCTTCATTCTATCAAACATTATGAACAAAAAAACCTGTGACTTCATTTCCTGTTGTGACGTCACTTCCGGGGCATCATTTTGCCGTCTGCATTGGGCTACACTTTCATTAGCTATGCCAGTGCTCCTTACCTCATGACAGATAGTTGTCAGCTTCTGGCCATATAACCCATGAAATTCACTTGATCCCCAATTAGATTCTAGGTCTCATTGCCCTATCTATCCATTAGCCTGCTCCCTGGCAGATAGTCACATCAATATATATTGCCAGGCAATTTTCAGTGCCTTACAATCTCAGCATTGCTTAATGATTTAAAATGGAACAGTTTGCCAGTTTATGAAGACATTCTGTTGTCTCAGGGCGCAATCCTAAGCAGCGCCGGACTGGCGGGGCCGACGGGTCAGCGCCATATCCGACGCTGTTTAGGAGAGGCTGGAGCTTCTCCCATGGCAAGGGAGCATGCGCTCCCTTACTGTAGGGGAGGCTCCAGCCTCCCCTATGTGCTCCTCGGATCTGCACCCGATAAAGAGTGGGCGCAGATCCGAGGAGACTGCGCAGCCCAAATCGGGGCTGCACAGCCTTGCTGACAGGCTTAGGAAGTGACCGTACGGACACCTCCCAAGCCCACCCATGTCCCACCTCCCGCCTTCCCCACTCTCACCACTCCCTGTCCCGATATGAGACAGAGAATCCCTTGCGCCAACCATCTTGGTCGGCGCAAGGGAGGCTCTCTGTTGGTGCTCTGAAGCGGACACTGCAAGTAGCGTCGGCTTCAGAGATGGAGCGCCAACGCAGGGGCATGCGGCGCTCCTGTGTCGATGCTCCGCCCCTTCCATTGACGCTATGACGTGGCGTCAACACAAGGGGCATGCTAGGATTGTGCTGCCCGTTAAGGTTTCTATCCCTGACAAAATGCTGCACAAAGAAATGCCGATTGATAGATTGATATTGAAGGAATATAGTTTTTAGATTGCAACGTCACCACTCAAATGTACTTCTCTAGTCCTATTACTGAGAATTCCACATCAGACCAAACCATCTAACTGGTAACAGCAATTTTAAAATTGCCCACGGAGACTGCACAAGAGCTACAAAAGACAGCCATAATCAAGCAGTGCACTAGGAAATAGCACCCTATTTTTTACACTTTTATATCTTGATTGCATCTTATGATCCACAGGGCTTGTTGTTTTTAAATTTTTAAATTGTATTGTTTAATATTGTTTTTAAATTGTTTTTTAATGTTAAATTTTGTTTTTATTGTGTCTTTTGTTGTAATGCCGCCTTGGGTGCCTTAAGGCAGAAAGGCGGGATATAAATCCAATAAATAATAATAATAATAATAATAATAATAATAATAATAATAATAATTATTATTATTATTATTATTATTATTATTATTATTATTATTCATGCAAAAATTCAATAACCGAATTAAAAAAAACTGGGTACTTTGCAATAGCTTTAAAGTTACACTCACTCTTGCACCTATGTATAGATAGAAAAATTGGTTATTTTATTTAAATGGCTATGTATAAATGATTTGTTGGTGAATTACCACTTTCTGAATGACCCCTTTTGAAAAGAGGTTTATATTATTACTAATAATAATAAAAGTAAATTATATTATATAATTCTATATAATAGAATTTTAAAAATTCCTTCTAAATCGAATTACATTTTAGAAATCTTTGTCTTTTGGTATAAACAGGAGGTTCTACATGTTTACTGGAGACTATGCTTAAAGGTTATATGCAATGCCAAAAGGCCCATGAGTTTTTACAATCAAGATGCAGTGCTCAGAAATTAAATTCTGATTCTGAAATCCTGACTCTCCTTACATTAATGGCAAACTTGAGTTCAATGGACTAAGGTTCATATTCAGTAGACTCAGTTCCCACATTAGTTTCCCATCTATGTAGACTTAAAAAAGGTAAAGGTTTCCCCACGACCGAATGGTCTAGTCGTGACCGACTGTAGGGGGCGGTGCTCATCTCCGTTTCTAAGCCTGTAGAGCCAGCGTTTGTCTGAGGACAACTTCCATGGTCATGTGGCCGGCATGACTCTACGCCATAGCGCACGGTATTGGGCCGTTACCTTCCCACCAAGGTGGTCCCTATTTATCTACTTGCTTACATGCGAATAAATGGAACTAGAGAACCAAAAGGAGGGGAAAAACTGCAAAAAAACAACAAAAACCCACGACCTCATAAAAAAGGTTATCTGGTTTTAGGGGGACATTTTGCAACTCCTCACAAATTCCTTTCACCCCAAAAATTAATGGATGAAAACACAGCAATCCCAAAACAATACAACATAGCCTTTGGAGCACCTGTACCTGCAAACTGGGTCTCGGTATCCTTAAGATACCTCCTGATGCCTTGCCCTCAAACAGACATTCCTAGGTTTCAGTTAGCTCTCTTAGGGCTCAATCCTGATCCCATCATCATTAATGGTACATTACATTCATATTGCCGGCTCCAAGTGTCGACACCCAGAGTAGGAATGCCGGTATTGGGCCTCAGCACCCAAAGAGGCCCCATGCTGATGCCCGGGATAAGCAACACTGCTGGGCGATGATGTGACTCGTAAGGGTAGGCATAGGGGAGTGTGGGGAGAGTGGAACTAGGGGGAGGGGAGGATTGGGCCTGTGAGGGAGTTGGGACAGTGGCGGCCTCTGCCGCCGAATCCTAAACCCCCTGCCTAGCCAGGCAGCATGACATGGGTCTGCTCATCATTGCAAATGCAGGCACAGAGCCAGGAGACTCATTGGCGCCACAGGGGCATTATCTGAGGTAAAGGAGAAAATGCTCTCTGACCCCATAAAGACTTCAGCAGTAGCTTCAGCAGTCTCAGAATCTAATGGTAGCCATTTCTGCACCATTGGAGCCCTGGGCACCCCCGCGTTCAGGATTGGGCTGCCCTTTCCCCCACACTTTCATATCCTTCCAACTATCTTATTTTGGTGTGATCTTATTTTGGCAACAAAATCTGATTGAGGCAAACCAGTGTGCCAATTTTTCCTGCAGTCTGGGAGCTCTGATTGGGCTCCCACTCAGCTTTCCTTGGAGTAAGCCGCATTGTACATAATGGAACTTACTTCTGTGTAGACATGCATAGGATTGTGCTGTGGGTCATTACCTCCAGATGCATGTATGCTAGCATATAAGGATGCATGTGTATCGCTCAGAATGTCTTTCCTCTGAAAAACACTAGTATACCACAGCAAGAATGAAAGCCACATGAAGTGTTGAAAAGGTTGTAAGGATTACATGGTTGTTTGGGATATACTGTACCTTGTTTCATCATATAACTGACCTGTAAGAGACCTATGCAAAGTTCCACCAAGCCTCGTGGAACAGACACTTTATAAAAACATCATTCATATGTATGCTTAGATTTTAGTTTACCTGTGTGACTACTGCTTTTCTTACAGGTAGAGGTCAATCCTAGGAACCCCCTCCTCACCAATGCAGCCACAATGCCAGAGAGAACCCTGCTTCTTAAGGAGGGGGCAGTTCTGGAGGACGCCTCTGGGTAAACATCTCTCTGCCTCCAGTATTAGAATGGGTCTATTTGGACCTACACCAGTGATTTACACTGGCACAAGTCCAAATGGGCTTGGGGAGGCAGATTGAGATCTGCCCCTGGAATGGAACCTCTGTGGATAATGAAGGCCCACTGTACTCCCCTTAACGAACACAAGCAAATACAACTTCTAAACCAAACCAACCATACTAAAACTTGCATTGCAGTGACAAGAGAACACATTTCTCCCATTCTGTCATATTTACTTCTCAATATCAACATATGTAGAAGCCAGTTTCCAGAATCCTATTCTACTCCAGGGTAACAATGAGAAACAGAAACTGGAAAAGGAATATAGCAATACCTAGCACTTTCATATGCCTAGGGAAAGGAGTATGGTCGAAAGTAAAAAAAAAAATTAAATGGATGTATGTAAAAAGAATAGTCCTGTTTAGCTTTCTAATTTATTTTGGCATGTGAAAAATGTAAATAACTAACTAGGTAACACATGCAAATGCATGCAAAACCTACATAAACAGAAAGAAAAGAACATCAACACACGTTGTGGAAGATTCGATGAAATTGGACAAAACAGGAAAGCATGTTGACAAAATTTGAAATGTGGTTATACTGTAATTGAAAATGGCTGAAAGAGCAAAGCGATGAAAGCCAAGGTATTGCTGTATGTGGGGTTCTCATTCTACGGGGCAAAGTAAATAGGATCCAACCTAGGAAATAGCTGAAAGAAGGCAAAACTTGTCCTTATTCCAGATACTGTGAATCCCCGGGGCAATGGGCAGATTTGGGGATCCCACATACTGTGTCTCTATCGTATTCTCCCTCCGAAGTTACTAGCTTCCCTTCACTCATGCAGAGAACAGTATACTGCAATACCCGTGGACAGTATTTCAGCAGGTAGCAAAATCTTTTCACCACTGCTGTCAGTGGCTTGTTGGTCTATACTGAAGTAGGATGTGTTCCCGACTGTGAGAAATACAGACTTACATTGGACCAATTGATAAAGTTCAGATAGCTTGGCATAGTTGGCTTCCTACACAAAAAGGCTAGCAACAAAATTTCCAAGCTAGCAACACTGGCAAAGAAGGTAGTTTCACCCACTTTGTATGTAAGTACAGTGGGTTCTCCTCATCTGCTTGTTTGGAACCTGCAGATTTGACCCAACATAGGCTCCAAACCTGTGTTGGGATGACCCACAGAGGACCACATGGACTTGACTGGAGATGGTATCCAGGAGGTCTTCTGAGCTGCAAGCAGCCTCCCTGCAACTTGAAATGCCTGCCAGAGCCTTCTGGCAGGCACTTCTGGTTTCTGTGTTCATCAGGAAAATGGTGCATCAAAGTTCCAGCCATGCTAGAAGATCAGATAAGAAGCCCTTCATGGCAGTTTTCCTCTGCAGCTAGGAGGTGCTAGCAAATGTGGGACATAACTCTCATGCTCCTCCTTTAAACAAAACAATACTCCCATAACTCCTTTCCCCATTTGACCTCACATCTCATCAATGTAATGGGCTACTGGAAACTCTTGGGGGAGTTTGAAGCTCCTCCTGCAACTCCAGACTTGTCTGCCCTCCACTCCCCTATCTTTTTGCTCCAGAGCAGTGCTCTTCAAACAGGTGGGTTGCAACCCACCAGCCTGTAGAGCACTGCCCTGTTCCCCTTTAAGGGGCAGGGGCAATGTGATCCCCAGGATTGCACTGCTGTCTGCACAGAAGGCGGCTTTGTTATTTACCTGAAGATAACCAGGCTCTGGGGGAGGGGCTTGTGAGGAGCCCCACGGAAGCCTCTGCAGGGCTCCGCAAGGTTGCAATGTTCTTGAAAATGAAGTGGCTGCAGAAGTGGCTTCCGATCACATTTTAAAGATCATCGGAGCCTTGCACAAGGAAGCTTCTAGCACCCCCCTCCAGAGCCCAGTGCTATCTTCAGGTAATTAAAAAAGCCCCCTTCTGTACAGGCAGTGGCACGATCCTGAAGATTGTGTCACTGCTTTATCCCCACCCCTGCAAACACTTTGGCCTTCTCCTCCCACTGAGGAATTTGAAGACCATTACTCTAGAAACCCTTCCTTTCTCTAGCCTCCAGCACCTTTATTTCTGATTTTTTTTCTACTGGTAAAGAAGAACTTTTCAAATCCACACTAATCCACAATCATGTAAGTCTTAATGGCTCCCAATGAGTTTATTGAACCTCCATTTATGAATTTTCACGATGATTTTAAGGGTCATTCCTGTAGCTTGAGGACACTGTTATTTGTGTTTCTTGATCTTTCTTATCCCTCCCATCCACCCCTCTATGTGTACTCGTTTCAGTGCCTTCACTTTTATACTGTCTCTGAGGGCTCAATCCTATCCCACTTTCCAACATCAATGGAGCCGCAATACAGCCCCATGGTAAAGGAATGAACGTTCCCTTTCCTTGAGGAGGCCTCCATGACTGCCTCGCCCGTCGCAGGATGCTGCATATGCCCTATGGGCACAACTGCATCAGTGCTGGGAAGTTGGATAGGATTGGGCCTGAGGCCCAAATCCTGAGGCCCATAATGCCCACAATATGTCCGTGTATCCTCAGCTAAAAGTGTGAACGTGCTGTAAAGCACCTTTGTGATGCCGTGTGAGCAAGCTCCACTTGTATTGGGCCAGCACTAGTTAGCCAACAGTAAGGAGATTGGGGGAAGGGGAGGTGTCGGGTGGGCGGCAGAGGGAGGGGAGGATTGAGCCCAGGAGGGGAGTAGAGGAGGTGGCAGCTAAATATAAGAGGAACACCTCTTGCCCAGTCAGCAGGGGTGAGAAAACAAAAGACTCTGTCCCAACCATGAACAAAGAAAAGACCGAGCATGAGGTACTGGGAATGATAGAAGTGTTTTAGATTACAAGTGAAGAATATTTGAAGAGGGTTAGAGTACCATCCTGAACTCCCTGCTGAGCCAGGCAGCCCGATATAGGCCCAACTCCGTGCCCATTCAAACATGGGTGCAGAGCCGAGGAGACTCACTGCCGGGGGCTGAGGTCTCCTCAGGGCTAGGGAGGTCTCCCCGGGGCTAGTAAATACTCCCTTCCCCCAAGAAGACCTCCAGCAGAATCCCAGCAGGGCCAGGATTCAGGGGTTGTCATTTCAGCACAGCTGGAGCCCCGGGTCCTGCTGCGCTCAGGATTGGGCTGCCCACCCCCTCTAACAAATGTTCATGTCTCCTTAGAAGGCCCATCTCACAGCTTGGATTATTTGATGCTGGTTAGAGCTCCAGAGCAATTTTAGGTCATTCAGGCTGGCTCATTCCAGGTTTTATACTGTGCTAGAAAAATAAAAGTATTATGGAAAGAAGAACCAGTCCACTGGTTTGGCTACATGTTTACAAAGTGACCCGAGGAACTGAACTCCTTAGTCTGTTTAATAATTAAAACCATCAGGTCTTAGAGAAACTTAATGCACTATAAGAACGCATGAGAGCCAACATGGGAGTGAGTTACACAACCTTGCATCATGCTTCTGGCCAGAGACCTCCCTGGGGTGAGTGCCACCCAGTGCTGCACTGGCCTGCAGAAGCCTGGCGTTCCAGAAGATCGCGGGTGACATAATGACAGAATCACGTCATCCCCTGCCCTTCAGGGCTGTCGTATTTATTTAAATGTGAAAAATTTGCCTCTGGATTGCCACCGTTTGGTGATCTTCAGCTTGCTCTGGGCCCAGTCGCTTCACATTCTTGCGAGTGGTGAAGAAACAATCGTTGGTTCATGCGTGAGATGGCAGGGCCTGGAACGGGTTGAAGATTGCTGAATAGAGGCTTGGGTGGTGTGGTGTCACCCCTCCTGAGAGTGACACCTGGTGTGGCTCGCACCACCTGCATGCCTGACATGACACCATATTATCCAAAGTGGGAAGCTGCAAAACTTCCCCAGGGTTTGATGTGTGAATATGAGCCATATGCAAATGTTCCCCATGGAGGATCCAAGTCTACACCACATTAGACCCACTTTGCCAATGAAGCACACACTTAACCTCACTCCCTGCCCTTTACAACAGTGAACACGGGGAAAATGTCTCCCTGTAATCGTGACCCTGGAATGTGGTGGTCACAGAAGATGTGGTGGTCACAGAAGACACACACAGTTGTCAGCATTTGTTGCTGCAGACAAAAGCTGAACACATGGAGGTCAGGAGGTGGATCTCAGCACTGCATCATCTGAGAAGAGGAAAGAATAGTGTGGTGCAATCCCAGAGGCCACTTACGGATTTCCAATACCATGGGCAACATCTGCAGAGGGTTTTAGAATGCAAATGTTTCACTGAAACCTTGAAAAAAAAAACCCAGATATCCAAGTCATGTGAACATTTAATCTTGCCACTTCCTTGTAATGTCAGAAACCACCTTTGGCTTCAGTTAATTCAGGGCTGCCATGACTTTGCAATAAAAATCCTATAACAAGATTATTAATATTCAAGGGCGTTCTCATACAAAATCAGCATTTGTAGCAGATTCAGATCACAGTTTCTTCCTGTGTATTTTTCCGCTACATCATGTTTTTAACAAATAGTTTAATCCTTCACCTTTCCAAATAAAGTATCATTTTAATGCTATCTTTACCTTGGTATATTGCTCACGTTCCAGTTCTTGACTAGAACCAGACCCTGTTGTCTGATTATAACGGTGCATTTTCATTTTCATCTGTCTCGTTCGCTCTTCCACTACTAAATTTGCTGTAAAAACACACAATGGAAGCCTATTAAAAGAGTTGAAAAACTCTTTGAAGCAACAAATGGTTCTGATGCAACTTTGATCTTATTTCATCCAGAACAAGAAATATTCAAACAACAAATATTGCTTTTAACAAGCACAATTTTAACACAGAACGCAAACATATCAATGCCAATATCAATCTACTTGCCTGGATTTTTTTTTTCAATTTCCTGCCCATTCAATGTCCTACACATTGCTTCAATGTGCTTCAATGTCCTACACATTAGTAAGTGGTATAATAGATATAATAGAAAACAAGCAATATCTTGCTAACAATTCTTTGATGTGGATAGCTCTTGACAGAACTGTAACTATCATCTTAACAAATAAAAGCCTTTTAAAATTTACTCTATGAAAAATAACGCTACATGATACCTGTGACAGATGTTGGTTCCATGTAAACTTTGCACCATTATCTCGATAACTGATCCACTAAAGTGTATTTGTGAAAGTCTTGTTGTGCAGTTGGATAGGCCTTGGATGTGTCCCTTTCATTTTAATGAAATGTGCAGGAGAACATCTTGGTGAACTTTGCCTAATTTGATTATAGAATTTTCTACTCCTGAAAAATATATTATCCAATTCTAGCACAGAGGACTTCAATTTATTTCTTTTTGATCGCGCGTTTATTCAATGCCATTTGTGTACATAGTCCCCGACAGAACTTTATGAGCAAAACTGTGCAGGCTCCTGCCCCCAAACAGCTTACAAACTGATAACGGAGAAATGAAGATGGAAAAACAAAGGGAAGGAATGGATAGGTGCAGCAAATGCAGCTACACCTACTTAGAACTTGATTGCAGTTTGGCCTAAGGATTAAGGATTTAAACGAAAGTCCTTGCAGAACAAGGGGATTTGAGGAGAGATCTGAAGGAACCGACAGACGTGACACCATGTTCCAAGCACAGGCGCTCCAAGGGAGAATGGGTAGAGTCGTGATAGTGGGAGGTTTGGACAGCTGATGATTTAAAATGTTTACATTATGACTTTATGTAGTCTGCAACCTTTCCAGACTAGAACTGATTTAAGCAGATGCATAAAATTGATTTAGAAAGTGTTTAGTGATACATAAATGAATTGTTGAATGAGTATTGCTCATTCAATACAACATAAGTAGTACCTTCATAGGTATGTGTATTTTAATTTCTAACTACAGAAACATAAGAAAAGGCTATAAAAAAGACATCAAAAATTAAGGAATATGTGAGCTGTTAGAACTACCCTTAACAAACTAGTCTCTAGAATGCATTGAGGGAATAGAAGTGCAGTGAGACTGGATTAAAGCTGTAGTGGAAACACAGCCCTGGACAGGCTAAGATTGAGGTACCTAAATTTATTTTGGTTTTTTTAAAAATAGTATAGTTCTGCCATGGTCCCGCCCCCCCGGGAAGCTTGGGTCCAAGGGATTTTGCCCCCCCCCCCCAGGCCTGACAAAGCTCCCAGATTACTAAAATCATCTGACAATGGGACATCTGAACACCTCTCCCAATAAGGGACTTCAAATGGACTTCTGCTTCCCATTCCTACCTCCCACCATTGGGGCTGCTGGAGTATGCGCTGCATCCAGTGGTGATCAGGAGTCCAGCCAGAGATAAGTAAATATTTTCTACTTACCTCTGCATAAGTCTCCTGGTGACCAATGGGTCTCCTCAGATCCACACCAGCTATATAGCTGACAAGTCCAAAGAGAGAGGGGGGCTAGTAAAAAACTGGGGCACAGGATCCAGTGTGCATTTTTGCTACTGAGATCCAACCCCAGCTCACTCTCCCAACCCCACCCTGGCTCTCCTCCCTCTGCCACAGAACACTGACAATCCTCCCACCTCCCCACCCCTGCCAACAACTTTCCAGGGCTGGTGGAACCTTCTGGAGCCACCACGATGGGTGGCAAGCTGCATGCTGTTTGTGGCAGCAGCCTGGCAGTGCATGACAGTGGCCCAGCTTTCAGGCTGCCGTCAAGGGCCTTGTGCTACTGGAATGCGAGTTCTGGCAGCACAAGGCCTCAATAGGATTGGGGCCTTAGACGGCTAAGATACTTTGAGGCAACACAAAGAAGATTGACATTTGGTTGATTCTTCGTTGACATTTGGTCAAAGTATTCTGGTTACTAGAAATGTCTGAGAGATATTGGTACATTTCTCCCTGGGAACAGAGAATAAAATGTGCCCTCAAATGGCCACTGAAATTTGGTACACATGTATCCTATAACTTGCTGATTACTTTAAAAAATGTAAAAATGACTTACGATTAACAAGCACAACCTGCTTTCATACCAGAAGCCAGTCTCCAATACAAAATAGGCCAAGCCATTACTTCTTCAGACTTGGATGTTGGCAGAAGGAGCAGAGTGAAGCGTGCATGTGTGTGCACATACACAAGATGTCTTTATCTGTCTATATACAATAAAGCTATATATGAGTCTCGCTGATTGATGGACTGACTCATATAGGGTTATGAGAATTCTTGGGGTACTTCTCAATAAACTAAAACCGCAAAATTTGGAACACACATTGTTTGAGTCAATCTGAATAGATTTAGAATCCCCTCAATGACTCAAAGTGTCTTCTCAAACCCCCAACGGGGCTAAGAGGCAGCCCTCAAAAGTGGTAGTTCTCTTACTTAGCAGTGGGGAAGCAGCTGTCCCTATTCAGTGCAGCACAGACTTTTTTGTTGAAAAGTGGTATATAACTATTCCAAACAAATAAAGGGCAGTGCCGTCCAAAGTTGGAATAGGTAGGCCGACATGCCTGCCCCATATCCAGCCTGGAGCTCAGAGCTGCTGCCGCGCTACCCAGGAAAAAGGGAACATACTTCCTGTTTCCTCTTTACATGCAGTAGCCTGAATGGGCTACTCAGAGCTGCACCGCCAAAATTGGCAGCGCCACTATAAGCGCCTGAATCGGGGCTGCCAGGGTTGGATCCTGCGCACTGGCTGAATTCTCCAAAACATGGCTGAAACTCGCTTTATAGCATGTTTGGGACATGTCTGGGTGCTTTGGATTGTGCCCTAAAATGGTTAAGCAACTCTCATACTAGCTGGGAAACTGATATATGGTTCACCTATCAAAGTCATCCTGATTACTGCAAAAGCCAAAATAGGTCATTTGTGCATCACTCTTTAAAAGTGGGAGACTTAAAATGAACTCATCCTCCCCATAGGTAAAGCCCTTCCAGGTCATTCAAAAAGCTGGAATTTGACAATACATAATGCATGACAAGAAGCTTCTGAATGAAGACATTTGTAATTCTCTAGAAATGGGAACGGGGTGGGTGGGAAGAGTTTTATTCCAGACATAGGGACATAGCTCAAGAAATTATTAGGACAGTCTAAACCAGGGGTGTAAGGGGAGGCCTTATGTTTAGGGCCTCCAGGCCAGATACGGCTCCCGGATGCTTTTTATCCAGCTCCAATGATAACCACCAATAGCTGCTCTCTGCTGCTGAGCTGCATTCTCACCTCAGCAGAAGTGGCACTGCTGAAAGGGCAACCAGTGTGACTTAGGCACTAAGGCTTCTATGGCTGGAATTACTACCTAGACAGAAATTCATTTCGAGTATTTAGACCACATTCACATAGTTTTATTAGTTTTATTCCCTTGAGAAAGCCCTGCATAGTTAGGGCAATGCAACGGAATACTATCTAGATTAGTGGTCAGGGAACAGGGGTAAATTACCCCAAATGGGGTAAAAATGAAATTCCTGGGGGTAATGGACGGTCATATGAATCTATATGCATGCCCGGCTGTGTCTTGGCAGCACCACCATCCATTACCCCCGTTGCAGTTCCGTCGCTGGCTGGCTGGCTCTGTTTTGTTTTGTTGGTTTTGCTCCGCCCTTTACAACTTCATATTTACATAGCATTAATTAAGCTCATTAATTAATAAAAAAAAAGCAATGGGTTCCAATATGTAATTTTTTTTCTTTTGTTATGGCAGGGGTGGGGGGTAACGTTGGCGTATCTAAATATATTTTGGGGTAAAAGGTAAAAAAGTTCCCTGACCCCTGATCTAGATTGTGTGAATGTGGCCTAAAAACTCAAAATGAATTTCTCGCTAGGTAGCCAGTGCGATTCTTCCCTATCTTGAAAATACGATCAAGGTCTGCATAGTTTCTCTTCTGTTATTTGCAGCTAATGAGTTCCTACATGAGAAAAAATGTGCTTATCACCTGCTTAATGGCATCACTTCTGGCCCTCAGCCGGAACCATGAGTGCTATTCGGCCCGCTACATGAAATGATTTGACACGCCTGGTCTAAACTTAGGATGTTTATACAGCTAACAGTTGAAACTTGCATCATGTAGTTTACCTCAAAAGAGGAGCTCAAAATCTGAGCACAGAAGAGGGAGCAAGTGGCCCAAGAGATAGAATTCTTTACTGAAAGCTTGTTTCATTGCCTCTTCACCAACTTCAATCAACATTACTTGGTGATAGAAGGACACCTGCAGTAGCAGCTAGAAGCAGGCTTTGTTGTTTGCAAGATGCAACCTTATTTTGAAGAGTGATATTATATTTTGTAATATACGCCAGAAATGCAATGGGTTGGATCCTAACCTTTCATGCTGGGGTGTCTTTGGCCAAGAACTCCTCCTGTGAATGAGCCTTTTTTGCTCTTGAGCACAATTTTCCTTTCATTCCTGGAGGACCATGTGGACCATGAAATGCCACCATGCAAAAGGTTAGGATCCAAGCCAAGATGCCCAGTCTATTATGAAGTCTTTTTTTCCTACTTAGAAAAACATGTATCAGCATGATCTCTCTCTCTCTCTCTCTCTCACACACACACACTTTCTTTCCACATGAAGAGTACCATATTGTACCCAACCCACATATTATGCATAGTCATATTTTTGGATCCTTCCCCATGCAAAAACCATCCTGCAGGTAGCAAAACAGCAAATTCAAGAGAGGTCTCTGCTAAAACCTTCTTCCAATGTGCTAATTTGCAATAAGTAGTTAGGGTTTTGTTTTGCACAGGGAAGCATTCCAAAATATGTTCTCACACTAGAGTCTGAAGCAGAGTACTCCAGAATTCTACCATTTCTGCTTACAATTTCATTCAGAATTCTACCATTTCACTCTTAATGGGTACGCTCAGACAAATGCAAGTTTGGACACAGATTCATGCAATTTATGATGAAATATTGTTTTATTACCCACAAAAGCTAGCACGTCCAAGTTGCACCCATTTCCTGTAATGGGTTAATGGGAGAGAAGTTGCTGTAATAAAGGGCTACACATGAATGCAAATATTGTGCAAAAGTCTAAAGGCCCATTCCAGAGCCCTCTAGCATGAGCATGAGGCCTCCTCCAAGTTGAGGGAATGTGCAACAAAATGGCAGGTGTGTTTCAGTATAGACAAGTGTAAAGTGATGCACATTGGGGCAAAAAAAATCAAAACTTCACCTATAGGCTAATGGGTTCTGAGCTGTCAGGAGAGAGATCTTGGGGTGCTGGTGGGCAACTTAATGGAAGTGTCGACTCAATGTGCGGCAGTGGTAAAGAAAGCCAATTCCATGCTTGAGGTAACTAAAAAAAGGGGTTGAGAATAAAACGGCCAATATTATAATGCCGTTGTACAAATCAATGGTAAGGCCACATCTGGAGTATTGGAGTTTTGGAGGCCACATCTCAAAAAGGACATAGTGAAGCTGGAAAAGGTGCAGAAGAGAGCAACAAAAAATTATTACGGGGCTGGAGCACCTCCCCTATGAAGACTGCAGCGTTTGGGGCTCTACAGCCTAGAAAAAGGCGCCTGAGGGGGAACACAATTGAGACATAAAGTTATACATGGGATGGATAGAGTGATGTTCTTTTCCTTCTCTCACAACACCAGAATCAGGGGACATTCACTAAAATTGAGTGTTGGGAGAGTTAGAACACATAAAAGGAAATACTTTTTTTACCCAGCATGTAATTAAGCTGTGGAACTCCTTGCCACAAGAGGTGGTGATGGCATCTGGCCAAAGTGCCTTTAAAAGGGGATTGGACAGATTTTTGGAAGAAAAGTCCATTGTGGGCTATAGGCCATGATGGGTTGTGCAAACTCCTTATGTTAGTGGTAGGCTACTTCAGAATGCTAGGTGCAAGGGAGTGGCAACAGGATGCAAGCATCTTGTTGTCTCGTGTACTCCCTGAGGCCCAGGTGGGCCACTGTCAGATACAGGAAGCTGGATTAGATGGGCCTTTGGCCTGATCCAGCAGGGCTCTTCTTATATTCTTATGAGTGGTATGAGCGTACCACTCATGCTGGTGTCACACAAGGCACCATAAAGCGCCTCCAACGCCGGCGGCAAGGCATTACTGCCAGCACTGGGGTGGCACTCTGTACTGGAAAAGGCAGGAGATACCCCGAGGAGATAGGAAATGGTATCAGCAACGGCCTCTTGTCCAGGTAAACCAGGGATTATGGGGTTAATCCCAGAACACCTGCAGCAGGAACACAGCTGCAGGCTAATAAGGGCTCTGGCTCTGAAGAGAGGTTAGCACAGGTGCAGATGGGTGTGGCTGATGAATTAAAGCCTGCCCACTGGTTGGCTGGCCTCAGTATAAAGCTGGAGGCAGGAACTGGACAAAAAAAAACCTGGATAGGTGCTGGAGGAGGGCACCAGTTAGGTGTTGGATGGATGGACTGCTGACTGGCCTGCCTGCCTGCAGGACTGAGGAACTGGCTAAGGTAAGGTTGTTTTGGGACCATTGGGAATTGTTGTCTGTCTGCCATGTCCCTGGAGCCACCAAGTGGAGGAGGCAGTTATGGCTTGGGCAAGCTGACTGCCTATTCTTTGGTGGTGGAGTTTGTTGGAGTGGTCTGGAGCTAAACCAGTGATGAGGGCAATCTGGAGGAGGCTGGCCAGCTGGTGATCCCAAACAAAGCTGCTGGAAGAGAGGATGCCCAGTGGGTGACTGAGCCCCCTCCCTCTTGCCTATCTCTGAGGCCACTCTGTGGGGAAACTAGTTAGCCTAGTGTGGGCATTTGGGCCCTTGGGGAGGCCCAGCAGGGAATTTGGCAGAACACACCCATGGTGATGCTGGCCGGCAAAGTGGCCCTTCCTGAGTGCATTCTGGAGAGGGGGGAGGGATGGAGAGGGGGGCCAGACCTCCCGTGACTCTCGCTGCCAGTTCCTGACCTCTGTGTAAGGCCACATGGCCTTACATGGAGGCCCTCACTTCTGCACTGGCTAAATAGCTGGAGCAGAAATGAGTAGATTGCTCACCCGCCTTGCACCGTGGGGAAAGGGGACGAAAGCCTTTTTCCACCACAGAGCTCTCCACATCTGCCTGGCTGCCACAGGATATAGCAGTAGCTGCCTGGTTATTGCTGTGCTCCCTGGCGGTCAGGTAGCTCTGGATTGGGCTGTAATTTTAGTAGTACATTTTTTTCCCTCCAAAACGTGGTACTCTAATTTAGCAACGTACATGTCTGTTCTTACCTATTTGTACTGTTTGTACAATAAACCGAACAGTTTTATTGCACAATTTAAGCAATGACTGTTCTTTTTTTCAGATCCAGCCAAATGCCAGAAGACATATTTGTCTAAAATATTTTAAAGCCTTCCTTTTAAAAAAAAGTGTAATGCCCCAAGAACTGTATTTAGATTGCTCTGCACTCACATAAAGCATGTTGCAACAGTGCAGAACAGACAGGAGCACCAGTGAGGAAGGCTGTGCTGTCCCGCCAGCACCACTGGAAGCCTTGACGTGTAAGGTCCGCACCAGGTAGTAGAGGGGTGGGGGAGGATGTAGACCGAGACGAGGTGGGCAGGTTGGGACCAGGAGGCGGGAGGTATCGGAGGCCATATCATAGCCCCCTTCCCATGCCTGATCCACTGACACTGCCCCACTTGGACTTACACCAGTGAATTAGTAAACGCAGATCCCAGCAGACCCATTGCTGTGGCTGGGGCTTCCCCTGGGGCAAGGGGACAAACCTCAAGCCTACTTAGTTCCTGCTCAAGATACAATGCAGCCATGATGGCTCTGCTACATCAGCGCTGGGCTGTAAGCGCCACTGAAATATACGATCCGCTTTAAGAAAAGCTTATGTCTCTGCCACTGCCTACTCCCCAGAAGAGGCTATCTTAGCACTGCTGCATCATGCAGAACAGCCCTGGGTAGGATTAGGATGTTAAATAAATACATAAATAAATGAATGAACTGGTGGATGAATAGACATGTGCACAATCAGATTAATAAACAAATTACAAAATACATATTCCTCTGACGGGAAGGAAAAGCTGGGATGATGGCCAGGACAAAAAACGTGGATCAATTGTCCAAATGATTTTTTTAGAGCTAAAAAATATTCCCATATTTTAGCTGTAAAATAAATCAAGAGGACCCCAAAGAAGCTAGAGCAGTATTTCCCAAACTGTGGGTCACAATCCACCAGTGGGTTGCATCCTGACAGTTGGTCATAAAGTTGATAAGCTGGTAGCCGACAAGGAAATTTTCACAGAAATACTTGAAATTTGGATTTAACAAATATTAAGCACTGAATGGTTTACTGAAATCTCCAAAACATTATAGCAAATCTCATAGAAAAAGGACAGAAAACCCTCAGAAATAATCTTAAAGTATCAAGACCATGTCTTTCTTATTAGGTCCGAACGTGTGGACATTTACATGCCTCACATTCCTCCTCATTCCTGTAATTAATGCTTTCCACTGTGGCAACCCCAGCTGGAAGTCTCTTAATTCTCAACATACACAGACGAACCACACACCTACATTCCAATCTCCACTAGGACACTGTGTACAGCTCCAGCCTGTTTAGCCGCAGATTAGGAATCCGCAGTTTAGACTAACTGCGAGTTCTGAACCTGCAGCTGCATCCACTAAAGGCCAGAACCTCAGTCTGGTTGCATCTCGGAAGCTTTCTGAAGCCCAGAGCAGTTTAAAGGGTACTTCCGGTTTTCAGTGAAAACCGGAAGTACCCTTTAAATTGCTCTGGGAGGCATTCTGTAGCCTGTAGAGCTTGGAGTGGCCAGGCCTTAGAAGGGCTCCGAATATGATTAGGATGTGGTTCTGGAGTCCCTGTGTGTCGGAGCCCACAGATTTCATTATCTATGCAGGAGGGGGGAGGTGTCTGGGAACTGATCCCCCCAAAATACTGAGATTCCACCTGTATGTCCTCTTTGGCTCATACTCAACTCTTATCCAACTGTGTTGACTTTCATTAGCCACCACTAATCCCAATATCCTGTTGAGACTGTAGCACTTTCATGCTATCCTCTGTGGCCCATTAGATTAGTTTAAGATCTCCTGTGCTGTAGGAACGGTATATGCAATCTAGATGTCGTATCAGTACTGTGCCTGCTAAGTATTCTGTCTGGAGTGAGGGGAAGCGCTACATGAATAGAAGGCAAGTGGAGTATCCTGTGTGCTTTGAATTCATTATCTGTGAAACTCTCCTGATATTAGAGGAGATCCTCATTTTTTTTAATTAGCATTTTCTAAGAGCACAATCTTAAACTGGAGTTAGGCCAGCATAAGCTAAACCAGCAAAGTTTGGCCAGCACAAGAGCCACCATAAAGCCTGTTTGGACTATTCTCAGAGTCATGGGGGATGGCTCATGTCTGTGTGCTGGCCTCTCTGCCTCCAAGAGTGGTCCAAATGGCGGCCCTTGTGCTTCATGGTGGCCCTTGTGCTGGCCAAACTTTGCTGGCTTAGTTTATGCCAGCCTAACTCAGTTTAGGATTGCACCCTTAGTTTCTGTTCAGTGCCTTGTGGTGATGCACACACCAGTACTAGTAGGGGCAAGCAGGCAGGCATTCCACACTGAATTCATCTGACATGCAGGCCTGTACAACCTGACCTACATCCACCAAGATGAATGCAGCCTATCTTCCAGGTGTTTGACAACTCCTTGATTTTGTAGTTCTAGCTGAGCAGCAAAACCAGTAAGCTATCAATCTCTTAGTGGCTGGCTATCATAATTAGTGGGTTATATTAAGCTGGAGACAAGAAGCATGACAAGTTGTGCAGTTCTGAATTACAGTGAACTAGTTTCCAAGGAAGTCACCATTTTTAACTCAGTGCTTCATCCAAGCTCCTCATAAATACAGTTGGCCCACATCTTCTGTGGAGTTTATACTCAGAGGTCAGTGTGTAAAGCCAAAATTGTTTATAGTTGAAACTTCCTTAAACCCAAAAATTACATATTGCATCATTAAGAACTAAAAACAAAGAATGAGTGTGCAATGCTAACCTGGGTTTATGCTGGCACAGTTAGGCCAGCAAAGTTTGGCTGGCACAAGGTATACCGTCAAGTATGTTTGGACTACTCTTGGAGTCAGAGAGGCCAGCACACAGATATGCACCATCCTTCCTGACTCCAAGAGTGGTCCAAACATGCTTTATGATGGTCTTTCTGTCAGCCAAACTTTGCTAGCCTAACTGTGCCGGCCTAACTCCAGGTTAGGTTTGCACCCTGAGAGACACAGGGAACTGAGGGAACAGCAGTGTTCCTCTCCCATTTCTGGCTCACTTTGGGACATAAACAGAATGAAGGGAATGGCAGGCTGAATTGCCCGCACAGTTTACAACTGTAGTTTTTCTGTCTTTTGGAGAGGCCAAGTGAATATACTTGAATCCACGCAAGTCAGTCACGCATAAGATGCGGGCCAACTGTACTTTCAAACCTCATCCTATGTCACACAAGTTTATCCCTCTCACATAATGTATCAATAGCCACTACATATGATGTACAACTCGAGGTCTTCAATTTTTATATTCACAGCAAACATTCATAAAAATCTAAATCCTAAAATCTAATCCATGTTCTGGTAAACTTAAATACTTTCAATTTAGCACATTTAGATACATGAACTTTGAAGGGACTGAATCAGCTTGATGTAAAATTCAGCTTTAGTATTTTTAAATTTACTGTTTGAAGACCAAATTAATTGAAGAGTAGCATATGTGGAAAAAATAAAGTAGAAATAAACTTAAATGAGGGCGCAATCCTAAACTGAGTTAGGCCAGAATAACTAAGCCAGCAAAGTTTGGGCAGCACAAGGGCCACCGTAAAATATGCTTGGACCACTCTCGGAATCATAGAGGCCAGCACACAGATGTGAGCCATCCTTCCTGACTCCGAGAGTAGTCCAGACATGCTTTATGGTGGCTCTTGTGCTGTCCAAACTTTGCTGGCTTAGTTTATGCCGGCCTAACTACAGTTTAGGATTGCACTCTGAGATACATACTGTTCCATATGTATTACACAGCAATCCTATGGACTGTTTACTCAGAAGTAAATTCCAATTTGTTGAATGGGATTTACTCCCAGTTAAGTGTGCAAAGGACTGCAGCCTTAGTGAAGTACGATAATTACACAGCTGAATCCCTATGGTGCAGTGTGGCTGCCGGCCCACATGGTATCCAACGCTGAAATTGAACAGGCCGGCATTGCCAATCCCCCTCTAATACAATAACTATATAAATTTTTAAGTTGTCATCATTAATTTTGCTTTTCATGTCAATAGATTGAATACACATCAGGAGTCATCCTAATCCCAGTATGTAAAGCACATGTTTAATGTCATAAGGCTTCAGTCATATACACACTTTCCTAGAGTAAGCCCCACTGAACACAACGTGTATGGATTTAGGTTGGATTGGGCTGTAAGACCAAAGTGCACTTACTCAAGAGTAACTTCCACCGTACTCAAGACTTCCAAATGCACATTTAAAAAGCTGGTATATTAATGTTTACTGTTCCTTTAAGGTCACTTGGGGCTACTTTATACAATCAGCTTGATGGAAGAATGGTAAAGCATTCCCTAGACCGTATCACTTCATGTTGCAAGGGCTGTGTGTGTGTGGGAGGGAGAAAGGGTGGGAGGGAGGGTCTGTTTGTATAGATATTCCTTAAGAGGTAAAAAGGCTCTCTGCCAATAGAAGATCAGAATGACATTTTTATTTTTTTCCCTAAAATGTTATCTTTGTATGCACAGGAACGTTTTTCCCATCAAGAAAGCATACTCAAAAACTTCTTCTCAGTCCTGCAGCCTAAAGTCACACAATCTGAAGATTTTAAGTTAGCTGTATAAAATGTTCATCTGAGATAAAATGCTGCTTTTTGGCCTTTATCAAGCAAATCTTGTGATTCTTTGGATGAGAAGAAAACAGATTTGTCTCATCACCAAAAGGAATTAATTTGCAATGGTAGATATGCCTGGTTGGTGTTTTAGAGCACAGAGGCCATATTGTGCCAAAACACAACAAAGCATTTAGTGTGGAGATGCAGATGTAGATAATCCAGAGATTTTAAGAAATGAAGATGAGAAAAGATTTAGGTTCAAGTCATATGAGGAAAAGTTACTGTAGGGTAAACAAACCCTAGTCTTTTAAAATATATCACAATTTTTTAAAGTAGATTTTCTCTAAACATTGGCAGACTCTTCTCCACTCACATCAGATTGGCTTGGAAATAAGCTGTGTTAGAATTCCTATACCTTCCTATATCTATTTCACCAAAGCACTTCATGGATTGGCCAGCACTGAGCTTGGTAGAGCATCACCTACTATTTTTAAAGATAGTAGATTTAAAGATTTTTAAAGATAGTACCATCACTATCGACACGACTTAGCGACTTAGTAGACACGACTTAGCGACTGAACAACAACAACCATCACTATCCTCTATAGTACCATCATAGAGTACCAAGATAGTACCATCATAGTCCACTATGGACTATCCTCTATTGTCACTCTTCTTGAATTCTCCTTAACAATTGGGCTTGTGTCCCATCCACTTCCTATCCTTTCTAATCAACTGTGTGGCAGGGCTTTCTACTTGCTATGAGATCATGAACAGGGGTGGCATACTGACCCCATCTGCTGCCTGGGGTGGGGGTGGGTTGACTCCTGGTGTCAACCCCCCCCCCAAGCGTGTAGATGTGGAAGTAATTGGCGGTGATTGCCACCAATTACTTCCAGATTGATGAGTCACTGGGCACGGTGACAAGCCGCTGAAGCAGATCGGTGGCGGCAGCAGTGGTGTTTGGAGATTTCCCTGCCGTGCTATTCCAGCATCTCCTTTGAAGGCCAGCCTCCAAAGGTGACACTGGAATGGAGCAGCAGTGAAATCCCAAAGGGCCCCCCCACACACACACACACGTCCACCACTTCTGCCTCCTGCTTCAGTGGCTTTGGAGCTACTTCCACCCCATTCCAACATCTCCCTTGGAGGCTGGCAGTGGTGGGGCTTTGAGGCCCCATCCGCCCCCTCCTTTGGAAGCCAGCTTGAAATGAGAAGCTAAAACGGTGTGACAATGAAATCCCAAATAAAAGCCCTGCAGTGTGTTTGGAGGTTTGCACTGACATCCAGGTTCTGCCAAGTGGCTGCCGAGCAATCGCAGCACTGTACTTGGAGGCTTGCCACCACTCAGCAGAAGGTAAAAGTCTGCCATTAAGCCAAAGAGGGAGAAAGAAGCCACTTGACCTGGTGAGGCTGCCCCTTCTCCACACACTCACTTCTGTTGTGGCTCAGCCAGAAGGGGTGCCAGAAGGTCTGGCATGAAGTAAAAAGCTGCAGCTTCAAGCTGAGCTGAGTGGCTTCTTCTGAGGTGGCAGCCACCATCTTGGATGGCCTCACATGCAGTGGTGTCATCTACTCACCAGTAGACGGTACGCTGGGCGGGACTTAGCGTGATTGACAGCCCGTCCACTCACTTCCGCTTTCTTCGCGCTCCCTGCGCGGCTTTCCCTCGCCTCGGAGGGGGCGCCTGCTCGCCAGGGGGGATGGGTGGGGGGCGCGCCGGGTGCCTGGGCGAGCAGGCGCCCCCTTCCGAGGCGAGGGAAAGCCGCGCGGGGAGCGCGAAGAAAGCGGAAGTGAGTGGACGGGCTGTCGATCACGCTAAGTCCCGCCCAGCGTACCGTCTACTGGTGAGTAGTTGACACCACTGCTCAAATGGCACCCCTCACGTGATGCTCTGGGGTAGAACCCAGATGCTATGCCCCTGTACCCCCTTTGGCATGCTGCTGATGAATGGTAGTTTTCTATCCACTTCATAGCAAGGAAGCTCATGTGCCTGGGCCTTGCCTTGGACTCTTCTGTATCCTAGACACTGACAGGGAATCAGCTTTGAACTATGTGGCTCTCTTTTTCAAGTAATCCTCAACACTATCAACATTTCTGCCTCGTATGGCTTTCCCTCATCTCAGAACTCTCCAGATTTGTTTCACCTACTCATGTCCACATCACTGAAGTGAAGCCAGAGAGACAGATGCTAGTGATGGTTTTTCTCTTTAGACATGTTTTGCTCCAAATTTATTTTTCTGCATGTCTTTAGTGCTATTTCGTTTATGTCCTGAACTAAATCTGTGTGACCTCAAGGACGTGTCACAGCACTGGGCTCATAGAGGTCTTGGCATGCTATTATTTGTAATTTGATTTCTAAAATATACACACAAATCTTTTCACATATTATTTCTTAATAGAGTCCTTTAATCATAGATGGAGTTGGTATTAATCATAGATATTAATACCACAGAGATTAACGAACCTCTCACTGGAGATTTTGTCCTTTGGCAGCATGTGCATCTATATTGTATAGTTTAGGCACGGTAACTCCTGCAACATATTTAATATAACTGCTCTGGATGGCCACAGAGGGTTGTTCTACTATCAGTTGAAGCGTAAGGCTTGTTTACATTTGTTGCTTGCATTTTTAAAGCTTTTGATTCACATGTTGCAAAAATCCAATGATTTCTTTTCCTACAAAACTTAGTAATGAGAATTTGGTGGAGCAAACCTCCAAAATAACCTACTGAGGGATTTCACTCTAGATTACTTCAGGAAAAATGGGCATATGGTCATCACCCATGAAATGAAGGCATTTAACCATTACGACTGAGACAGACTTCAAACTTTTGCCCTTACATCCTGGGTAGTACTTTACCTGTAGAGATGTAACACTGAAGAATCCGGATCCCCACCTCCTCAAGGATCAAATTTGTCTGGCCTCCCAATTCACGCAAGTGTTAGTCCATTGAGCCTTTGGTGCAGTGGAAAGGGTAGGCAAACTTAAGCTTATCTAGTTGGCTCGACCTGCCTTCCCACCATTCTGCATGCACATGAGCTGTTGCTGTTGCTGATCCTCACCCACCCTTCTATTGCCATAGTATGGGCCCATTTGGGGCTGGGCAGGAATTTTTCTGTATTGCCTGATTGGCTGTTGGTGAGCAGTTTTTTTAGCCGACCTCAGGCTTTGGGTAGGGCTGTTTTTTTTTCCCTTTTTGTACTAACTTGGCCACTTTTGTCTTGCAGGTTAGTGCAGACATAAAAACTCTTGGTATGCAGCCAGAGGCTAGCACTAGCTGGATAGGACCAACTTCCATCCCTCAGTTGCTTCCCAAAGCAAGGGCCTCACAGGGTAGCCCTGGCCTGCATTGCCAGGCCCACATCAGTTGCTCCCCAGCCTGTGGCGGGCATCTGCGTATTGGCTGCCTCTACCCCTTGCAGATTGACAATTAGCTTGTGTGTCCCCTTGCAAGGAAGTATGACTTGGAGCCTGGGCACTATTGCCAGCCTGAGTTGGGCTATTGTCTGATGCCTTTCCAGCAAGTTGCCTATGCACTACAATCTTTTAGTTACTGTAGGTCTCAGGCTTCCCTCTTTGCCTGGCTATCAATAAAAGTGGTCCTTTCACCCATATCCTTGCCTTGCATGGTTATTGGAGAGTGCACGGTAAACAAATACAGGCAGAGCAAAAGATTTAAGGTACCACTAAAATCTTTTTTCTTTTTTCTTGTTACAGGCAATAACTGCTGGCAGGGAACACCCATCGTATGTATTTTATGTATGATAACTGATGCACTTAAATGGAAAAATACACTGTGATAATCTACTCCGAGTTTCTTTTAAAAAAATTACCCAGGTACCCACCCATTGCTGGTTCCCATGATTACATGGTCTTAGAGGAACCACAGGAGGTAAGGACCTATGTGGATTCTTCAGGCATCCCTTTTGTAGTACCCAGAACTACAAGGCATATTCTCCTGTTCTGAAAGACGGCACTTGTCCCAGGAAGTGAATATACCTAGAACAACCAAATTGGCACCAGGTTAAAGGTTAAAAGAATGGGCTGCACTTTATCTTAATCTTTGGTGGAATTCTGGTCCCTAGTCGGAAGCTCCTTCAACTCATGGAAAGAGTGTTGAGCTCATGCAAAAAGTCCTTGCGCAAGTGAAAGGGATTCTTTGGAAGCGTACCATACTGCTTCAGTGAGCAGAGGAAGGGAGTTGTGCTCTGCCAAATGTTAGGAGACCGCTCAGTGGCTTGGTTCTTGTGCAAATGGGAAGGTACTTCCAACTTACAGAAATTCGGGGAACTAGGATTTCTTTTCTTCTTCCATCTGCAGTCCTTTACACAACATCCCACATTATTCTTTCTAACCGTCAGGACCAGCTTTTCAAGAGGGCACTAGGAGCTGTAGAGGCAAGGTCACGGGAAAAGCTCCATTCTTTGAGTGGAACAAGATTCATGGTGCTTAGTGTCCAAGCCATAATTTCATTAGTAAATGTGAGATTAAAAAAAGGAATTTGAAAATTCTCAAGACACATGGATTGAATGAGGTTTATTTACATGAGGAATAATCTTTTCCATGGATTTACATTCTTAGTTGAATGTAACCTACGTAAATGGATTGACATGAAAATTAGTGCAGGATAAAGGTAAAAATAACATGACGAGTGTTAGTAAAATTGACATGAATATTTACCTTTTGATGATGAGCTATAATTCTCTTGTTCTTCAATGAATAAAATGCACGGAATGATGGGAACAAAAGAAAGAAATCAGCAAATTTAAAGTTAGACAAAAAAGGTGTTAACACATGAAAATGGCAAACACTATAGGCTCTGTTGCAGCATGCATCAAATTAATGTGTGGAAACTTCAATGACAAAACCATGGCAAATTATAAAGTCTATAAAATTATAAAGTCACTAACCAATACAGAATTATGCATACTCAAGTCCATTTAAATTTATTGGCTTAAGTGCACTTAACTCCATGTTGGACTGTGGTCTGGATTTTTTTTTTTTTTTTTTTTTACAAAATTTCATGTTGAAAACAAAGAAAACTTTCACAAGTGACATTATCATGAGCATTTAACAAAACAAGTAGCCCCATTAGAATTAAAGGGGTTGCTCATATGACAAAATCCTTCTTCACCTTCACTCATCAGTTTCCATTATCATCTAAAGTGATCACAGTAAAATTGAAATCAAGCGAGCCAGGAATCTAGACTGTAAATTAGAGCACGTATCTTTTGTTATCCATTCACAATAAGAGTACTTATTACACTCCATGAGGCCAGTATTAAAAGCATTGCATGGTGCTTTCCTACTGTATGAGAAAGGACTCTTCAGCACAGTTGAATATAACTGCTCTGCTGCAAAGCTCACCTTCCTAGCACACCTAAAGGATAAAGCATTTATATTAACAAAAGATCAAGTGAAGATAGAATAGGTAGTCATATCAACGCTTCAAGGAGTAATTGCCATTTAATAATTACAATTGGTTTTTCAACAACAGTTAAACTACCTTGCTTTCTTAAAAATCTTACTATTTTTTCTTTGAATTCTATAGCAACTTCATGTAGTGGTATTTTTGTGGGATGTGTACAGTATGTGTCTCTTAGAAAGCACCCAAAAATACGGACACATAAGAAAACACTATATGTCAAGAGGTATTTTTAAAACTTTTGCAAATAAGAAGCTATCCTATCTGAAGGTAGACTACAGACTACTTGGTCTACTCAGAACACATTGTCAAATACTGTGAAGTCAAATATTGTTTTAAATGCATCTGAGTTGCATAGGGAGTTGTTTTATTTTCAATGAACCAGGTTCAACTGTTTTTAAAGTGTAAATGACAAGAACAACTCAACTCCATCACATTTAAACACCCATGTCTTCCAAATTACAGTACTATATTTTAATAGCACCATTACAGAAAATGTTATGTAAATAACTATGGGCAATTGTGACAGAAAATTGATGACGCGCCTTTTCTGGGCAATCTCCATTCATCTAAATGGGGCTTCTGAGTACCTCCCATAGAAAACTTGCCGGGTTGCCCTATCTGTTTTGTCAAATATGAGGAAACCATAGGAAACTCTGAAAATTGAAATATTCTACAATATTAGCCTCATATATAATCACCCCACCACATATTCCATCGGTTTGGAAATTTCAAGAAAACCATTGTTTACAAACCAGTGCATAGTTGTATTCTTATGTCCCATTCATTTCATGGCCCATTACATGTTACAATCCAACTACCTTTTCATACACAACATGCACTTCTCTTACACTCATTGCTACTGTGTGGGACACTTCAGATAAAAGACACTGCGAAAGAAATATTGCAGAACTGCTTTTGAATAACAGGTTCATATCTGAAACCACAACAGGCTCACTCTCAGGTATTCGTTCCAGAAAATATAAATACCGTAATGATCTTTTTTGCAACAAAAACAACTACAGTAATACCTTCAACATAACCTTCATGCATGCTCATACACTGAAATCATAGAGTCCACTTAACCATGGGTTACTATACTTTGGATCAACAAAACATACCCTTTTACTATGCTGAAAATAAAAACAATACTATGCCAAAATATACATTAGTACAATGATTTTACTATTTTTTTAGTATTGTAAACTGGTTTTACTATTTTAACTGTATTACAAACTCAAGAAGTTTCAAAACTGATTAAATACCTTTGCAAAATAGTATCTAAAGGTCTCTTTGATACTGCTAGTATTATTGCAGAGGAAAGTAGGATACTACTAGAGGTACCAAAAAGGAGTCTTTACTTACTGTTTTACAACCTTAAAAAGGAAATGTTTAAGAAACCCAATTGTTTCTCAAGCAATGGAACTGCATCCAACTTACAATCGTAAATCATACATGACAGGTTAATTCCACTGAAATAAATGGGACTAAACCCAATCACATGTGGTAAGGACTAAAGTATAACAGAGCAATCCTGACATTCTAGATATCAGTAGCCTAGTCTGTCAGAAGGTTCAGAATGGTGGAAAAAAGACACCCACACCCACCAGAATCAATTTTCTTAACTATTACCTGTATTTTCTTTGTAATTATTCACCTGCATTTAACTAAATACACTTTCCTCCTCCCTATCTTCGATATACCTTTCACCTTGCTTTTTTTGAATGCAGTCCACGAACACTTGCGTAGTACGGCTATTTCTCTAAATATAGAGATAATGTATGTCTCTGATACATTAGATACATTACAATAAGCATGTAAACACAGACGTTTGACACAATTTGCCAAATTCTTTACTGATGATTAGTGGCCTATGAAACTACAGCGCATTCCTCATTTCACTGTCCATCAGCTCAATCCTATGCATGTTTACTCAGAAGTAAATCACGTTATAGTCAGTGGGGATTACTTCCAGGTAAGTGTGGCTATACTAGGATTGCAGCCAATGTTCCCTTCCATTATGACAATGATCAGTACAACTGCTTTTATTCCACTTCTTACAGTTTCTACCTCAGAGTTTGGCTTTTACTGCAAGAATTCATCAGGCCTATTTTAGTATTAATGACATACAAGACATCCTGCATGACAGAATTTTAAATAATAAAGGCATTATAGCATAGTGTTTATTTTAATTATAAATGATGCCAGGCTTTGTTGGGTAGCTAATGGAAATGCAAATAATGGAAAACTAAAATATTCGTTTTTGTAACATGTCTCATTCTGCCATCACCTGTAGAGGTATATCTCATTGAAACCTGCATGTTGTTTAATTGTCATGGAACCAAGGTCCAATGCATGTAAAGAAATCTTCTCCTAGTCTTCCTAATACATTATTCCTGGGACAAATCATCACCTTAGGTTTTCTTGAGCCCCTCAGCTTCTGGATCAGAACCAAAGGTTTCCACCATGCAAATGTCCACTTCTAATATAATTTTTTTCAGTTATTGTTATCAATTATATACCACTTTTCAACAAAAGAGTTCACAAAGCATGCTATATAGCAAAAGAAATGAAAAGAGGTTTATATCAATATATGAGGAATATATGCAAAAGTTGGCGAGATGTTTGATGCCAGTTTCCTCCGAAAATGAATAATCATAGGGAAACTCTCCTTTACCAACTGAAATGCCTCAAGAAAACAAATGCTTTTAAACAAATTTTGCAATAATGAGTTGTTCCACTGAGATCCATGGAAATGCTTCAGTGACTAGAAACCCAAAAGTCAAATCACTTCAAATACTTTTAAAGTAATTCAAAGTAACAGTTATAATAGGGTTATTTCCATACTTGTAACAGCTGATTGTGTCTCAAAAGAAATAACCTTCATTGTGGGATTCATACATTTTTAGAAATTTCAATGATAAGCACAAAATGGGTGTGTGAAAAACCACTCTCAATTACCATGAGTTGTAAAGATACTCTAAAAGGAGTGATACAACTTAAAAGTGCAAGCCCATTAGAAAAAGTTTCCAACAAAAAAAGCAGAGCAGTACTTCAAGAAAGCAGTCAGGAGTATTTCATGCAGACTGACTGCATACATGATTTTAAGCAACATGAAAGCTGTACAACTCAGCCCTGATAAGAAATGAAATTACCATATGTGCATTTAGTACGTAAAAGTACCAGTGTAAAGAAACGTTATGTAGCTTTTCATTTGTTCTTGATCAAATATAATGGCAACCACAGCAACTAACAGCCACTCATTTAATAGTCTTATGGTTGGAAATGAGGTGATCCCAGATTAAAAAATTCTGATAGCATAATTAGAATTGGCATGATGCTATTTTAATGTATTTTTTCAGTCATAAGAAATTGTATGAGACTCTCCACAGCAATGAACAATTTAATTAGAAACCCAAAGTATATCCTGAGTGTTTTCTTAATATGTATGATACCATGAAACTGTATATATCGTCACACAAAATTATCTTTCTTTTATACGTAGTAGCGTTTATATTCTTCGCATTTTGAGCAGGTTGAACTGTAATGTAGTTTTGTGACAAGTTCTTAAATGAATGAATTCTAAAGACAGCATGTGCCCTGAAGAGCAAATACATCCCTATGCACAAGGTTGGAAATATCCAGGTGAAAATAAGTGTATGGAGCAGGAAACCATACATGTGTGCATATCAAGTAACTGTGCATATCCAATCTGTGCATATCAACTGCCCATATCAACAAGGGCTTTTATATCTTTCAGTTCATGTAACCAGACAACTCCTTCATTTGGAAACTCACATCTATAGACTGCATATCACTGGCAACATTGGCTAGCCATCTCAACAGGTAAACACATATTCATTTCTGGAAACAGGGAATACATTCAAACTTTGCAAAAACAGGCAAGTAAAAGTTCTTCCGTAATCCTGAAATTTGGCTGTTGAAAATACAATTAAAAAACACATATATTAGTCCTAGTAGCTTCATTATAGTAGCCCTCGCATCCACCGATCTCAGTGCCAAACTAGATGTGATAATGGAGGCGCATGAATGCATCTCTTGTCATCTTTAAAGAGTTACAAATAGCAGGCTGATCAGAGGCTGGACTGGACAGGGATTGTGGCAGTAGTGTCAGCCTACCGGTACGCTGGGCGGGCTCTGCTCGGTCGCTGGGCGGGTCTGCTCGGTGATCGGCAGCGTGCTCGCTGCGTTCTGTTGCGTAATGGTGAAAGCCCGCCCGCCGCAGCGTACCAGTAGGCTGACACTACTGGATTGTGGCACAGAGGGGTTAACTTCTTTTCTCTAAAATTGGCCGCCTGAAGCTGCTATTTTCTCTGATTGGAAAAAAAAAAGTGCACATGCATTTTTTTTTTTCCAACTGGGGCAAACAGCATCTTTAGGGGCAGGGAGTGAACTTTTCACTGGAAAAACAATGTGGGAGGAAGGTGTTAACACTCCCCTCCCTTACAGTCTCTGATTGGTGCTCACCATGGTTTCTCTTTGGGAAATAGCATCTGCAGATCTCCATCCTTAAGTCTAGCTTGGCCCTCAGATTTTCATGGAATTGAATTGTTCATGGGTTTCTTTGACCCACTACAGTGAATTAATTGGGTTTTCGTATTTAGCACTTGATGTTACCCCACTATTGCAACTGACTTTTGACATGCTCAGAAAGGGGTGCAATTCACACAGTTCACATTTCTGTCAGCAAATTGTGTTTAGCGATTTCCAGCTAACAAAGTGGAATTAATGGCTGTGAATATATACGATAGGCTGTTCTTAACAGTATTATTCTACTATTTGCTTAGGACCCAGCATAAAGATCATGTGTGATATGAAGCATTAAAAAAACATACATTGTCAAAAAAAGGTAACTATGCAAATATCAATAGCTGCATATCTGATGTCACTATAATTTGAAAGCCATTTTTATTCAATCATACTGTTTTGTTGGTAGGAACCAATAAAACACTGAATGTTTTGTTAAACATGATCAAGATATCTTTGGAGAGAAGGAGGGAAGAAAACAAACCCAAGAGTGAACTATAAGCTTGTTATTTGATACCTTGCTCTATACTGCCGCTCCTGATAGGAACTTGTGGAAGCTGCCTTCCCCTGCGACTGCTAAAGGGTGTGTCTGCTGGAGATGACTGCATGGGGCTTCCTGGTTGATGCATCCTGCAAGTAGAATGGAGATTATATGAAGTAAGGCGACAGACGTCTGAACCAAACAGATACTGCAAGCTAAAGGCCTTTATCCAACATAACAAAGAGAGGAAGTATCTTATTTTGTATGTATGCATTGTGTTCTTAATATCTGCTCCATTCAGAAAACATTCATTTTAGTATGTCGAGGTGAATAAAACCAGAAGGCATTTTCAAGTAGATTATTTTGAAACCGTAATTGGGGGGGGGGGAGCCACTCAGCTATAGATACTTCACTCATCTGATATCAGTGAAATTATCAATACCAGTCTGAATCTGGAGTGAAATGTTATTCACTTTTATTCAAATGTAGTCTATTCAGAAATGTATGGATTATAATGGTTGGACGGTCTGTCTCTACATATGTATACAATATACGCACAAAAAAATGGGTTGCATGTGCACTTACATGCCCATAACGCTGGGGTTAATGGTTTTGCTTGGGGCAGCCTACTACGAATATATTACTGATATACTATAACAATTATTGACAGACACATGAATTGTAAAATTGGTAATGTGTGTCTCGCAGTAGTTACGAAGACCAAAAATAGTTCTAAGAAATTTAAACATCTTCCATCCAGTTGGAGGTTTGCATACATTTTCAGAAATATTACCTGTAATATTTCCTGTAATTAATATTACCTATTAATACAATTTTGTAGAATTAGACAGGATGCATACATGTATAAGAAAACCAATTTGTGAGTTAACCAGTATATGAGATATTTTGAAAGCGTTCATATGAGTGCATACCACAACAAAACAATGGGGAGACAAAACACAGGTAGATTTTCACTATTATGACAAGTTCCTTCATATGATTAAACAGTTCAGATAGCGAAGATAGATTGAGCGCAGGATATGAGAAAAGTGTAGATATCATGTGGAAAAAAACAGATTTTCTTGGAGTGCCAGAATGAGAGAATGTACTGCATGTACTCTGGAAGGTACACCACATTAACATCTAGGAGGCAGAAAACAAATGTTGTGCTGTACATTTAATAGCAACCTTGTCAGATGTGGAGAAGGTGACGCCGACCCTCCAGGAGCTAGGTGATGTACAGAACATAATAGTCTGATACTAGAATGTTCACTCGACCTTGACCGAGTGTGATGTTTCCCCCTAATGACTGGCTGATCATTGATTCTTGGGGTAGGAAGTCCCCTTCTAGAAACACATGGCAGGAGAACCCTAAAACATTAGGGCCAAAAAAAATGGGTTCAGTCATTAGCCACATAAAAGACACACACACACACACACACACACACACACACACCACACACACACACAGAGCTTTCTGTAGTGGTGTATTGACTTTCAGACTCAATAGTTTAAATGGTCTCCTTAAGTCTGCTTACTAAATGATCACACAGCATGTTTGCCACTCACTGCAGATAAATATGTTTGTAATTATGGAGCTGATAAATGACAAGATAGATCAGCATGTAGTCGGGTCCAGACTTATTTCCAGTTAAAAAAAAATTGTACATCTCATACCTTGTACATCTCACAAAGCATATTGTTAAAATAGTCCATTAATAAGAAAAGAGTCTGCCTCAGAATCAGCGGGGAAGTATTTTCATTACACATAGACCTGTTGTGCTACAGTCTAACTTTAAGATGCTGGCTGCACTTATTTTGAGATAATTGTTTTGGGCTTTTATCAGAGGTTTCCATATCCCTTTCTGTGTGAGACAGGGCTTCTGTTCTTTCCTGCACAGAGAAATACAAAGGTCCCCACAAGTGCAGGGTGTCCCATTACAGTGGTGCATAAGAACATAAGAAGAGCCCTGCTGGATCAGGCCAAAGGCCCATCTAGTCCAGCTTCCTGTATCACAGTGGACCGCTAGATGCCTCTGGGAGCTCAAGTGGGAAAAGATGGTGATACACAACCCAATCCTATCCCCTGCCAGACCATTACAGGCAGCGCCACTGCTGGAGTGCATGCCACATGGTATTGGGGGGGGGAGTGGACCAGATAGTCCAGGTGAGGGGACACCCTGCACTTGTGGGGACCTTTGTATTTCTCTGTGCAGGAAAGAACAGAAGCCCTGTCTCACACAGAAAGGGATATGTGAGGGATATGTGAAATTTTGTTGCAGCCAGTAGGCTGCTTGGCCTCCAATGGGTTTCCTCATTCTAAAATTGTTATTTGAGGTGTTGTATCTGTTTATGATGTAAGAATGTTCAATTCAGTGATTATTTTCCGTGTTGTCTCATTTGATTCGGAGACATGGTGATCTTAAGTTCTTTGGAAAGAAATTTGCCACTTTCCAAAACGGCTGCTTTCGCAGAAGTTTTCCCAGGATTTTTCAGGGCTTTCAGTGTGCTTATCACACCTACTGAAAGAGCATACTCTGCAATATTTAGCTTGTGATACTAAATGTCTGAGTTTGACGTAACTGTAGCTAATTGCACTGGACTAAAAGGCATGTAATAAAATTAGAATACAAATAGAAGCATAATATGTCATATTTCCTGTGCTAATAATTTGCCTCCAGTAGGTGGCTCACTAATCTAGGCAACACTGTATCCACTTGTGAAGCTTAAGTGGTGAATCAGCAAAACCATAGACAATTTTTTTATAGGCAGGTATATAAGGTGCCATAATTGCGATTTCTGTGGGCAATATTTTAAAACAATGTGAATATCCTAGATTGTGCTTCCCTGACAGCACATAGCATAAAGTTCTGTGCAATCATACATATAGTGATTGTTCTTATAGGGTAACTATCAAAGCCATACTGGCAACTCCTGTTCCAAAGAGGGCACCTGATCTACAGTGACTGCTAAAGCTCTATGTGATGAAAAGCAATTATCAAAGTTCACTTGGAAGTTCTGGCAGATGTATAAATACAACAAAATATGTAAATTAAGAAACAACCAGTTTTTGTTGATACATAGACAACTATGAGAATTCTTAAAGTATTTAATAAGGGCCTGGTCCTATACCCAGGCAGATGTTCCACTGCCAGGGGAACATCTGTCGCAAGAGTGCTGTAAGTACCATGGAGATGCCACAGAAGAGTAGCTGGTGTTAAGTAGCACTGCCAGCCAGTAGTGTGGCTTTTTGGACCAGGAGAGGGTGGAACTGGGTGGGGGAGGGGAGGGGAGGGGGAGAGGAGCATGTGTCCCGGGAGGGTGTGTGTGGACAGTGGCACCAATCCTCTTATGCTGCATGGTCTTTGAGCAAATAGCAATAATAAATGCATTCATGACTATAGACATGGTCCCTGCACAGAATACAACACAAGAGGAAGTTCAGGAAGTAAAGGAACAACAGGGGAAACTGTAAATGGGAAGTGATGACTTGAGTCAAGGGGAGAGGGAAAGAGGCGGAAGTGTTCAATTGGAAAAGAGCAAAAAGAGGGGAAAGAAAAATTAGGAGGAGGGTTATATGTCTATAAGAGGGGAAGGGAATAATTTCCATCTACATTTGTACATAGAATGTATTCAGAAAGACAACATTCACCCTTACATCAAGAATACAAAACTACCGATCTGACAAAATCATCTTTCATAGGGTGGGCACAATCAAACTTCACAGTTACAATAATACTACGGCATTCTAGAAAAGCAGTGAAATGAGATTTTTCAAAATTTGAAAATTTGAATAGGTATCGTGTATCTCACTCCTGAGACCCACAGATGCAGCCCTTGCCCCAGGGAAGCTACAGATTGTTCCAAAGCTGCACTGTATACAGCACAGGCCCGCTGGCCTCATTGCTCCAGCGCAGCTTAGGACTGCGTCCTTTGACAGAAATGCTTCTCTCCTACCTGAGATGCTGGTAATTGAACGTACATGCAAAGTATTTCCTACTAAACTACAGCCCCTCTCCTAATGTTGGACTCTTCTGTCCTCATAATGGAAAGTCATCCTCTTCTTAAAGCCTACGCAATCAGTCTTTGAAAACGCCTGTTCACAGAAAGGCTGAGGGCCCAATCCTGTCCAACGTTGGAACATTGATGCTGCCACACCAACAGGCTGTGTGCTGCATCCTGCAGTGGAGTGGCAGTTATGGAGACCTCCTCAAGGTAAGGGCATGGGGCTGCATTGCAGTTGCATCAGCTCTGGAAAGTTGGATAGGATTTGGGCCCGAATCTCAACTTCCCTATTTTATTCTTCTTTCAGTGACATTCACACAACAAAATAACAACATTGTTTTGTGATCTGTTTGTGATGTATGAATTTCACTATATCATGCATTAGACTAGCTTTCTCATTCAGAGTAGGATTAGAATTTATCTACAGGAAACTTCCTTTTCAAACATGGACACACTCTCTCCATTGAAAAGAATGGGAGCCCTTTCGATGGAAATCCTAAAACACCTACATATATGTTATTATCTCCGGATTGCTTTTTAACAGGGAGGTGGAAGCAAAAGACCTACTGCAATACAACTGTAAAATTAGGTGACAAAGAAATTCAATTAAAAAAATTCTAAAAGCACTATTCACATTTTTATTTCATTTTATGTTAATAGTTCATAAGTTTTTCAGTCTTAAATACAGGGAATGAAAGAAGCATACGGTATATAATTCCAATTGTAAAAATGAATTTGCAGAATATATTATTAGAATTTGATAGTCCTTTTTAGTTTGTTGCTGTCTGCATATTTTTCTCACAAACGTATTATTGCTTTTCTTTAAAAAAAAGTAGCAAGCAAAGTTTTTCTGGTGCAAGAAACTGAAGGAGGGGTGAATTCTCATCAAGGATATAAAACACCTCCTTCCAGTGGCACTCCTAGGGGGAGGCAAAATGCCTAAGCTCCTGTGTAAAGTGGCCCCTCCCCCTTGCCTCTAGTGCCATTCGCGGCCTGGAAAGCTGGTTCAGAGGCTTTGCTCTCTGAGCCGCAAATGACTCTGAAGGTGAGGGGTTCAGGCTCCTGCAATACTTAGCATTTTGTGCTCCTCCCCCCCAGGAATGCCACTGCCTCCTTATCTTTTGAATCAAGGTAAAGCTATCTCTGCAGAGGATTAGGACCAAGAATGCCGCCCTTCAAGATCTCTCCCTGTAACAAAGATTGACCACATAGGAGACCCATACTGGGAACTGGTTTTCAGCTAAAGACTTCATAGTGGTTCCTGACAGATTGGCAGCCATGGCAATTCCAATAATGCAGTTGAACTGATAGACGCACATCATTATTACTATTATAGAATCAGTCCTACCTTTCTGAGTCAGATGTGGAGCCTTTCCTAGTCTGTTTTTGGTTGCTATATCTTTCCACCTTTCTGGGATGCCTGTGAAATGAGATGCCAGAAATGAAAAATGAAGGAAAGCAAGCAAAACAGAAAATATATCACAAAGTTAACACAAAGTGGCTGGCAGATGGAGGTGTGAAAACTACTTTTATTGATATGAGAATTGAATAAAACACCCTTTCCCCCAATTGTATGGTATTCAAAGCCTCACCATGGAAGAAAACAAAAAAGATATTCTATTCACATTACAATCCTATACATGTTTACTCAGAAGCAAGTCCCACAATGTTCAATGGGAATTACTCGGATAAGTGTATATAGGATTGCAGGCTCTGTGTCTTTTCACACAGCGACATGAAACATTTTCAGACCCACTAATTTCTGATGGCCATGAAATGATCCCAGAAATTACAGAAGTCTATTCATAGCAAAACATCTTCCATTACTAATTAAAAATAAAGCCTAGCTATACAGCCTAGTAAGAAATAGGTTAATTAATCTGAAGGGCTCAATCCAGAGACCTCCAGCGCAACTTGTGTTGGTTTCGAAAAAGTGCTGAAAGACACTGCAACACACGCTGTGGCACCACCAGCCCCTTGCCACCTGGAGGCGGCAACATGACATCAGGGAGAGGAAAGGTTCCCATTGCCGGCGGGCATTGCAGGCATTCTGGCCAGGACAGGAGGGAGTTCCTGGGCA
Organism: Lerista edwardsae; assembly: GCA_029204185.1. Classification (NCBI taxonomy): domain Eukaryota; kingdom Metazoa; phylum Chordata; class Lepidosauria; order Squamata; family Scincidae; genus Lerista; species Lerista edwardsae. The sequence continues at coordinate 9,283,459 of JAJKFI010000012.1, forward strand.
AGGGGGGGGAGGCAGAGAGGCCTTGTGAAGGGGTGGGACCCAGCGATGGCTTCCACAGCCAGATCTTCTCCCTGGTAGAGGCCTGGGCAGACTGTCACGGGGGGGGCCGCTTGAATCTCACCACTGACAAAATAGCCGGCAGTGAGCCGAGAAGCCCCATTGCGGGTGGTGGGGCTTTCCCCAGGGAAAGGAGATGAATGCAGCTGGCTTGCTGTCACTGGATGCAGCGGTAGCCTTTTGGCTACCGCTGCGCCTGCAGTAGCCAGGTAGTTCTGGATTGGGCTGCCCAAATGTAAGAAATAGGAAGGATTTAGAATACCTTCCTATTTTTGAACTATCCAAAATATTATTATTAGTGCAACAATGCATTTACAATTTCTAAACCAATACTGGACTCAAAAGCGACTGAACCAGACCTTTCAATATCTTGGTCAAATACAATAATGTACTAAACCAATATATTCCAGAAGCTTAGACAACAGAAGACATACAAACTGACTGTAACTCTATGACTTATCATGTATTTGGGGCATAGCCTTTGGAGCTAAATAAGCAGTTTTCTGCTGCTTTTGTTATCTAAATGGCTTTTGTATCTTTAATGGTTAAATATCCCCGAGAAACTGAGAAACTATTCAATAATATGGATTATTAGTAGCTGGCACAAGGGCCACCGTAAAAGGTGTTTGGACCACTCTTGGAGTCAGAGAGGGCAGCATACAGACATGTCCCATCCTCCCTGACTTGGAGAGTGGTCCAAACGCACTTTACAATGGCCCTTGTGCCAGCCAAACTTTGCTGACCTAACTGTGCCAGCCTAACTCCAGGTTAGGATTGAGCCCCTAGAATCTTGAGATTCTAAGACAACGTTTTGCAGTATTTTATATCCTAAGACAATTCAATGTTGTGCAATATTTTGTCTTACTCAATTAACCCTGGGCAGTCACTTTGTGAAGTGGTACAAAAATACTAGAGTTAAACAATACAAGCCTCTGATGTTACAACCTGAAGTTACAATTACTTGGGGGTAAGTAAGAACACAGTGTAGCTTTCTACTGATTGGTCATGAATAGATTGCAAACACAGTGTAGCTTTCTACTGATTGGTCATGAATAGATTGCACTGTAAGAGATGAAATTTAATGTCATGGATCCTTCGTTTTCAAATTGCAAGAAGGCACCTGCATGTTAAGTGAAGAATGAAATTCAGATATTTAAAGTCATCTATTCACCATCAAGTTATGGCTTTATGTATTCACTGCCAAAATCCTGTATCCAATGAGTGATACAGGATTCTGTATCCAATGACTTAACAGGAATTGTTTATGTCATGTTGGCCAGCAGAATTTGAATGTATTTTTGCTAGACTAACTAATCCAATCGTCATGATTGCTTCACTCCATGCCTTTTAGCAATGATGTCATCATCACACTGTAAGGAAGACAGGGCAAGGGAAACTATGCCAGCTGCCCTCTTATCTGTATTGAGAGTGGGGCAGGGCTTAGAGGAGCCAGAAGATTTGAGGAAGGAAAGGGAAGCAGAAAGGGAGGTGAGAGGAGAAGCAAAAGTAGAGCAGAGAAAGGAGACAGAAATGGGCCAAGGAAAGGAAATGGGAGAGGAGATGAGGAAGGCACAAGCAAGGAGGATAGATGGGGAGAAGGAAAAGACAAGGCGGAGAGTCTAGAGGGGAGGGAGCCTGGCTGGCGGAGAAGGGAAATAAGGATGTTAGAAAAACATGAGAGGCTGGAGGAAGCTGGTAAAGACAAGAACTGGGGAGAGGCAGAATGAGTGAGTGGTAGAAGGAAGCAGCTCAAAGTCTGAGGACTGGGCAAAGGGTACACTGCTGTCTAGCTATATGTGGTCCCTGGGTAGAAGCTACTAGGCAATCATACACTTCCTCCTCCCTGGAAGTGTCCCTGGCCAACAGGTGTCAACAATGGCCACAAGAGCCCCAAGGCAACCCCAAGAACACTATAGCTGGGACCAAAAAGATCTCAACCTCAACTAACCCAACCTATGGGTGAAGACACTCTTTGTGAAGCACTCCAGTGAAAGAACTAGGGGAACACTGTGGAACTCTGGGACAAAGGGTGACTCCGGGCTCACCAAGCTAAACAGTAAGGCAACTCCTCAATAAAGTTTTTGATACCATCACTCAGGACTCCTTTAAGTCTTTGTTACTCCCCGCTTCTCCCCCAACCCAACAAGTCCTACCCCATGCCCTCTGATGTGGATCTGCCCACCACCCCTGACAAGCTAGAGCAGGAGGAGTCCTGCTCATCAACACATTTCAAGGAAGTCAGGGCAAGGGAAAAGATGCCAGCCACTGTCTGTATTGAGAGTGGAGAAAGGCTTAGAAGATCCAAAAGATTTAAGGAAGGAAAAGAATGCAAAACCAATATCATAAAAACATCTGGTTCCTTGGATGTTCTGTTGCTCAGAGTAAATGAGGTGAGAGGAGGCCATCTCACCTCCTTTACACACAAACTGTACCCAATCCAAGTTGCAACCAACTATCAGGATAGATAAGAAAGTGCAGGGTTTGAACATTCGCAGACTAAAGAAACACATTCTGCCTTTTTTGAATATCCACCTGAGGATCTAGACTGATTCTGAGAACACACATAGGGGCCTGAAATATTTTAACTTTACTCATCCCAAAGCATAATTTCAAAAGGGCTGTGTTCAGATATCACTATGTGAAGAAGAGTCAAAGGAGATGTGACATTAATCTTATTACTGGCCCTTGCATGCTCATTTTTAAAGCTGTTAAGAAGAGCTGCAATGATGGGGATATTCAAGATTTCACCAGTGCTTCAGTTCTTATGAAAACGTCCCATTCACTCCAATGGGCTGCTGTTTGCTTCGGGGGGGGGGGGAAGCTGCCCAAGATAATTTACATGTAAATAGCAGCCCTGTGTGTGTGTGTGTGTGTGTGTGTGTGTGTGTGTGTGTGTGTGTGTGTGTG
>JAJKFI010000012.1:9286432-9297017 GCA_029204185.1 Lerista edwardsae
GTGTGTGTGTGTGTGTGTGTGTGTGTGTGTGTGTGTGTGTGTGTGTGATTTGAAAGGGCTAAAATTCATTCATTACATTTTCAATCATCATTGGAACTGCCCTACACATTGCTGCCTAGTGTTTACATCATGCAAGAGTCACTGACATTACTGACATCACTTCTAGTTCGGACTTGAGCCTGAAGGGGCCCTGTGTTTGCACCATTACTCTTTCTCCCCCTGCTGTTCCAGCAGTGGGACCTGCTTTATGGCAGTCATAAAAAACAACAACTCTGGCAGTATGTAAAGCCACATGCTGCTAGAACACCAGCAGAGAAGTCTGAGTGGTGCCACATGTGGTAGCGGTTCAGGGAAGCACTGCTGACTCAGGTAGCTTTGACAGGGAAGGCAGAACAGGACGGGAGAGGGCGGCACAGTTTGGTGTGGGGGTGGGTGGAACAGGGCACAGCAGGGGGAGGGCAGAAGGCCTGATGGAGGCAGGAGAGTTTGGTACCCAGTGCAAGCGATGTGTGCCAGATGCTACCATGTCCGATAACAGTTGGCTTGACCCCTTTGTCTCCTTGGACTTGTGCCAGCTAAAGAGCATGGCGTAGCAGAGTAGGGTAAGTAAAACCTTGTCCTACTTCCCTTTCCCAATGCATCATTGCAGCCCCCCCCCCAGCTCAAGACTCCTTGGCATGACTGCATCAGTGGGACAGGGGAGGATAGGATTGGGCTGTTAGAAGCATAATCCATGCCTGATGCAGAGTGTATGTAATGGTGCTGCTAGCTTTGTTAACCTCCACACGTATCTCCCTTCCCTCTAACCAATCTGAAACTATTATGGCAGCAGCTTCATGACCTTTTGTATTATAGAGAGGTTCAAGGATAGCAGCCCAAAGATAAAACCGTTATGCATGACTTATGTTTTAGGCAAACAACCTGCAACTGCTACATGAACTTGAATCAACTCCCATGAACTCAACTTCAATCCACATCCCAAACGTTCGGAAGCTGTGCTAGAAGTGGAATCCAAGTAAAAATGTAGCTTTATAGGTTATAATGATGGGTCAAGTATACAATTCAGCAAGGATACCTCAGTGTTTCTTCTGGATTAGCACTTAGGTGATTTAAACTGTCTTGTTTTGCAATGCAAGTCTCCAGCGTTGTTGGTCTTCACAAGTTTTGGAAACATGGAAGTAAAAGTTGGGTGCAGTGGATAGAAACAGATAGAAACAGAGAGATGGTCACATGCAGTGAAGATGGAGACATGCAGACAAGCTATTTATACGAGCCAAGAGTGCTCAAGTCAAGAACACACAAGAAATATTTAATTTCCCCTTTCCAATGTCTCGGGAAGAGGAATTTTTAGAAAATCTGTGACATAATCAGAACAGAAAGCAGTCCTAGCAGTTAAAGAAAGAAATAGTAGTTTATTTATTGTGAATAACAAAATGCTTACACTTTACCAAGTGTAGTGTTGGATGGACCTGTATTGGTGCAATCAGAGTGTTGTTAACATTTTAATAGCACTACTTTCTCAGGTAAATTCTCAAACTGGATTATACCTGCCTGGCCACTGATATTTTGTCACCTGACCCAGCATGACTTCTGGGAAGGAGTGGCTTATCTAAGGCTGCCAAGTGAGTTCACAGCAAAGGTCTGATTCAAAGTGGGAATATCTGATTGGCTCAATTTCTTAGCCACCACATTTTCTTTTCAGAGAGCAAAGGAGAAGTAAATGTGATGGACGGGGGACTTCAATTCATCTATAAAGTTCTAAATTAACAGGCTTGACATCTGTCAAGCTTTCACGAGGAGATTTTAAATGTATTTAAGATATTCAGTGAGAAACTGATAATAACCGGTTTGCAGTGAGAGATGCTGTATGTACAAAGCAGGAAGAGTGTCTTGGAAATGTAAACAATTTAGATACCTTAAATTATATTTCAGTGGTCAATTATTAAGGCTGCAATCCTATGCACGATCCTGGGAATAAGGCCCATTTAACTCAGTGAAGCATACTTCTGTGCACGCAGGCATAGGATTGAGCTGTAAATGTGATTAGGGTTAGAGCAGTGTTGGGGTCAGGACCTCAATGGGGTTGCAAAGCCTCACTTGTGGGGTTGTGGCGACTTATGGGAATGAAAAAGATTGAAGACCACTTGACCAGCAAGTAAAGGGGGAGGCATCTGGTGTACCCCTTCAGGTACTAGGAGACTGTGTCCCAGTCCTGCTCTGGTTCTTAGCAATTGTGCTAAAATAGTTTCACTAGTGCCAGGCTGCATTTTATGCTCTCTGATAAGAATATTTGGTTACAGTGAACAACGCTGGGAAGGCATTACAGGGCAGAGAATGGGTGGAGATGAGGAAAGGGATGGAAAGATAGGGACCTGGGAGGGGGTTGGATCAATGGTGGGTCCCAAGTCCCATACTGTATTTATTTATTAATTTATTGGGGCCAGGGCATGAAAAAAGTTGAAGACCACTGGTTTAAGAGAATCAGAAATAGAAACACATATACAACAGAAACAAAACTGTCACAATCAAAGAACCATGTGGCACTAAGATTCAAATAACGAAAGAGCAATACAAAAACAAAAAGTCAACAAAAAATGGTTACATATATCACATTTAGCCAATCAGCATATAAAGAGAAATCCAAAACACTGGTATTGTTTAGCAAACCCTACTTGGTAGAAAAAAAATCTGCTCCCAGGGTTTTTATTTGGGAAAATGTGCATATGGCACAAAATGCCCAATACTCCCCTGCACCAAACTCTCCATATTATATCTTTTCAAAAGCTATCCGAGAGGATACACCACAGAGGCCACAGTCTGGTTCAGGCAAACCCACTGATTTAAAAAGCATGTCTGTCTGTCTGTCTCTGAGCAGGGCTGTGGCTTCTTGGTACTCTGAAAAGAAATAGGGTGAATTCCAAGTATAACAGTATTATCAAGCACCGAATTAGAATAAATATCCACGTCAAACCATAAGTAGTCCTGATCCTCTTGTTGATGAAGGAGAGATTGTTGATGAGGGCCAACCAGTTCATGCGCTGAACTAAAGCAGCTGTTTCAAACAACGGGCTCGGAGGGGGCCAGCGCCCCCCCCCTCAGCTTGCCACTTGCCTGGTTCCTCCACTAGACTGCTGTGCCATCCTCTGCTCACTTGCTCTTCTTGGAGACTGAGGCTGCGATCCTAAACACACTTTCCTGGGAGTAAGCCCCATTGAACACAATGGTACTTACTTCTGAGTAGACATGCATAGGATTGCACTGTCAGTGAGAGGAAGATGAAAAGTGGTGGCTTGCCGCCTCATCGAGGAGAGCCACCAGAAAAAGGCCTGTGGCGTATCCTTGGACGCTTCCTCAAAACAGGCCTGGTGCAGCGGAACCTGGAAGCGCCAGGATCTTCCCTGCCTGTTTTGAAGACGCAATGAGCAGTGGAGGAGATAAGGAGATGTTCATCACTGTTGCTGCCCCCACGACTCTACCTTCTCCACCCCCTGGTGCTTCTTCAAAACAGGTCAAGTGCAGAGATTGTGGTACGGATCCCAAGAATCCCAAGGCCAGAGGGCAATACAGATAGGGATGCAGAGATGGCACTAGGTGGTGTGCCACTCACACACAAAAAAACAAAAATGGGTTGAAGAATTCCAGCTTCAGATGCCAGTTCAGCTTCAGCCAGGCCTAGTTATAAGCCCTATATATTCCTTGCTATCAATAATTATATAGGGATTGAGTAGAAAGAAGCAGAGTCAACTTGACATTCAGTAGTGTGTGAGCTCAAGAGACAATGCAGTCTTGGTTCCCAAACTGGTGGGTTGCTGCCCAGCAGGAGAATCAGAAAAGCGTGATTCCCCTTTAAGGGGAATGGCCTGGAAATCTACAGAAACACGCTCTCCATGATCATGCTGCTGCTAGGCAGGGAAGGGTTTCTTTTAACTTTAAAAAGTTAAGCGTTAGACCTGGGGGGGTCGCTATGGCTCTCCAGCGGGTCTGGGGAGCCTGAAATCCCATCTGCAGCCCTCCCTTTGGATTGAAAACGTTGAAAAAGTGGGGAAAAAACTACTTTCTTTTTTTAACATTTTCAAGCCTTGGGGAGGGCTGCAGAGGGGGTCACAGGCTCCCCAGGCCCTCCGGACTAAAGCAACCTCCAGCAGCAACCCAGGAGCAGCGCGATCGTGGTGACTGTGTTGCTGCCCTCCCCTCCCTGCCCACGCAAACACTTACAGGGTTCCCGAAGTCAGAATAGGACTTTGGGAACCACTGGTCTTGGATCTAGTTTGACATGTAGGAGGTGGTGCCTGTATAAACCATGAGTACGGCCTTTGTTTTTCCAGCAGACTATGGCAGAGTGGGCTATCAGTAAAACAGGAAGCATATCTTAAGCACTCCACTGCATAGATGTCAGATGCTTTACAACAAATGCATGGAATTCTGGAATGAAATCTGATTTAGGGTGCAATCCTACACTGAGTTAGGCCGGCATAAGCTAAACCAGCAAAGTTTGGCCAGCACAAGGGCATCGTAAATTATGTTTGGACCACTCTCGGAATCAGAGAGGCCAGCACACAGACATGAGCCATCCTCTCTGACTCCAAGAGTAGTCCAAAAACTCTTTATGGTGGCCCTTGTTCTGGCCAAACTTTAAACTGGCCTAACTCGAGTTTAGGATTGCGCTCTTAGTGGCCTAACTGGATTCCTGGAAACTAAATTTTTTTTACACGCATGCTTTTAGAATTCTCTGCAAGGTTCCTCAAGTCATTTTTCGGTAGGAGGAGTTGACTAGTACCTGTCATCCTCCGGAGATGCATGTTGGATATGAATCCGGGGACTAGTGGGTCGTCTCCTAGCTAGTGAGGGGGACCATCTACCTCTGTTGGTTCACCCAAGAAAATAGGAAGAAAACAGAACATTTAGTGTGTGATAAAATTTGAAGGTTTTTGGGCAAGGAAACTGAAAAGTACCCCCAAAAAGTAAGTGTTCACATTTTTAAAGTCTAAAATTATGCCATTTAAATTTAGATCTCCTTTCCTGACAAATTTGTATAGCAATAGTATGGTGAGCTACAACATAATACATTCATTTTTTTAAAGCAATGATTCTACCTGGAAATTAAAACAAACGAGGACATGTTAAATACTAACTGCAGGAATAGGATCCTCTATTTTTTCCCAAATATTTCTGTTTTAATGTATTATGCATTCTTAGAGAAGTTTCCACTGAGCTTGGTTTAAATTTAATAAAATTTTTCATTACTCGGGTTAACAATAGCACTTTTGCTTGTTTATTCTATCAACCAAGTAACCTGGACTGACATCTTGGTATGGGTGGAACTGAACCATCATGTTACACTGATGCAGAATAACAGCCCAATCCGGACCTGCGTTGGAGTAAGGCAGGTCAACTGCCCCAGGGAGCCCTATAGGGCTGCACCAGAGAAAATGCTGGCACAAGTCCGAGCAGCCCAGATAGGGGCCACATTGCTGAGGGATGGTAGTTAGTATCCAGCTAAATGGCAAGATCCAGACTCCACTCCTCCCCAGGCCAGCTCATCCACTGGGCTGCTCTCCCCTCTTCTGCCTTCCCCATCGTCCCAAGCCTCCCCACTGGCCAAACTTGGCCAATATGGGGGCGACATAGCTGCTGACCTCCGTGGCACGCCAGGGTTGGCACAATTGGCTGGGTTGGTGCAACTTAGCAAACATGTTGATGGCAAATAACAGGAACCTACAAATGAATTAATTTGTTCCTGGGAAATGGTAACAGCAGTAAATCTTTATCAGACACTGAAGAATTGCTGGAATAGTATTGCTTCTTTTCACCACCCTCAGAGCATGTCTCTCTTGCACCATGGCGTCTCCCTTGCGCCAGCCGGCTTCGGCCGGTGCAAAGGAGGTGCAGCGCGGGTGCAACAGGACCGGTGCTGCTTGCATCACCGGTCCCACTGCCTTAGTGCCAATGCAGGGGTGCCACTTGGAAGGAAAGACACGGACGACAACCACGTTGCGTTGATGCTGCACACCTAGTTGGATTGCGCTGCCTGTGTCATACCTTAGGGCTCAATCCTGAAGCTGGCAGTTACTGACAGTTCCGGTGTCACAAATGCACCAGGGATTTTCTTGGGGAAAGGGGACGAACATCTCTCCAAGGAGATACCTGTGACTGATGTGACTCCTGCAAGATGCAGCAGTAGCCATTTTGGTACTGCTGCTCTTCCAGGAGCTGGGTAGCTCAGGGTTGGGCTGTGAATCATTTAGCATCCCTAGGACTCAGTATATATCATGCTTGACAGTGCGGATACCCATCTCTTTTACGCACTCTGAGGGCCCAATCGTATCCCACTTTCCAGCACCGATGCAGCTGTGCTGATAAGGTGTTTGATGCATCCTGATGTGGGGGAGTTGTCATGGAGGCATCCTCAAGGTAAGGAAATGTTTGTTCCCTTATCTCAGGGCTGCACTATGGCTGCATTGGTGACAGAAAGTTGTATAGGATTGGGCCCTGAGTAGCAGGCTGGTTGAGACAGTAGCTTGTTCATGGCCCCTCAAATTTTACATCACAGCAAGGAAGTGGACTGGGCTCTCCTTGATCCAAACCCACTGTCTTATGCCCTGACCCACTATTTCTGCAGTTTCCCTTTAGAAGAGTAAAACATATTGGGACTGATGAAGAGGGAAACATATTCAGATTCTTCCCAAAACACTGACTTCCTAAGAAGTATAAAACTAGAATGGGCTACCTTCAAAAAGCAAAAATGCTATTATAAAAACAAAATGTATGTTATGTTAGTGATGTCACATTTAACTCTTCGTAATCTTATTTCATTGTACTTTTTGAGGTACTTTCCAATTCGTGGATTAAGGAAGGGAACTTTGAGAACATGCACATTACAAAGACTTCAGGGGGGTTAGCAGTGCGGCAAATTAGAAAACTTGTTCAGGTATTTTAGAAGGGTTAGATAGCTGCTTTTTCTCTCTAAGCCAAATGTTAAAAGCAAAAAATGTAAGGCACCAGTGCATTCAAAGCCCTTAATATGCTGATATTCTACATAAACATAAAAAATAATGTAACAATTACCTGCAATCATGCATTATAATACGATCTCTCTCAATATGTTTTAATGGTTAGAAATGTACTCTACACATTAAAATGTGGTATAACATGCAACAGACTATTTTTGCAGGCTGACTGAAAAGATCAACAGAAAAAGAATCACAGCAGAGGCAAAATTAGCATATGCGCCTGCCATACTCCTACTGAATTGCATTCAGTGTCATATTCAGACAAGAGTGTCCAGCAGTTCACAGAAACTATATCATAAAGAAGCTGTATCATAAAGGATTAGCTTAGGGTTGTAAAATCACTTTTAAATTAATTACATCCTAGATTATGCATTGCTGAACATTTGGGCTACTCCAAAACAACGCTACAATATTCTGGAATACAGGACATCATTGTGGACACTTTCAACATGAAGACATAATATCTGATTCCTATATCAGAGTGGATCCAAACAGACTCTGACACAAACAGAAGACACTTCTAATAATGTAAGGGGGAAATCATGATTTTTTTTGCAGATCCCTGCAACGACATACAACACATCTCATAAAGTTCCGCAGAGTCTCTTGGTCTTCATGATTGTCTTCTTGGGCGTATTGGGGGCTGCAGTGGGGGAGAATTTAGAGAGAAATCTTCATTCCATGAACAGAGTTGCACTCATGGTTTGTTGGATCCAGCCCTTCATGTTTTTTTAGCTGAGCACCTACGTGCAAACCTAAACACATAGTATGGAATAAGAAGCGCACATGTATCTTATACATTCATTATACACATCTTACACACGCATAAGAAAGTGACAAGTAGCTGCAACTTGTATTTGAATGTGCAGTCTGTAGCAATTAAAAGTTTGCTGCCAAACAACATGTACAATGCTTCTAGAAACAAGTCCAGAACACACTGAATCACTCCCTCAGAAAAAGTTGAGACTCACTGATCTTGAGTCTCCAAATGCCAGTCAACAGAAGTGTTACGCCATAATAAAACTGAGGTGCAATTCGTGGCACTGCTGAAGTTTACAACTATTCTCATTCAGAATGCAAATATATGTGTTTAAGGTGCAATCCTAACCAACTTTCTGGCACCTGGGTAAGGGCAATGTAGCTCCGAGGTAAGGGAACAAACATTCCCTTACCTCAAGGAGGCCTCTGTGATCACTGCTCCACTGCAGGATGCAGAACATGCCCCATTGGCACAGCCGTGTCAGTGCTGGAAAGGTGTTAGGATTGCACCCTATTAGGAATCAAGAATCATTTCCTTCATTGCAGATCTTTAAAAAATTATATTCGGCACATGTAGGGTATGTATTTTCAGCTAGGTCCTGGACACTAAACACAGTTCTATTGTGAAAATTGTTACAGCGGAGTCCAATTTCCATTGAACACTCTAGAAGTCTAACGTCATGCGGGCCAGCTGCCAACGGAATGTGCGCTCCGCCAGCGGCAACTGCTTTGTGGCAGTTGTGAAACGAGCTTCAGCAGAGCGTGAACTCATGTACGGCAGGAGGACCAGCAGAGAGGCTGCCGTGGCCTCTTGTGTGTCAGCAGATTATCATAGGCTCATGGACGAAGGTAGGCCAGCCGGGGGAGGAAGGATGGTTTGGGGTGAGCAGAACAGGCAGATGAGGTCCAGGAAGGGGGTGAGTTCTGTGTCAATGGCAGCCACCGAGTCCTAATACGCTTCCCAGACCTGATCTGGTGGCACTGGTTCATTTCACTGGCACAGATCCAAGTAGACCCATCTGCTCTACAGAAGCTTACCCGCAGAGGGGGTAATAACTTCAGAGGGAAGTATTCAGAGGGCATACAGAGGGAATAACTTCCCCTTGCAGTATGCAGCAGTAGCCTTTTTGGCATCAGTGGGGGTGGAGGGAAGGATAGGATTGAAAAAGGAAAAAGGAAGGATAGGATTGAAAAAGGAAATCAGAATATCAGCAGAAGTATTTAAATAACGTGTTCTGTGCCAGTTTCTTTGCATAGTAAGAGTACTTAATTAGCATCTGACATTTTAGGAGGTAAGTTTTTATAACAGGAAAAGATCGAGATAATAGATGGCAGAAGGAAGGCTGTTAGAGACCGTGCGCGGCATTTGCATGAAGTACAGATTATGTGAGTTGAAATGTTTCTCTCTGTCTATACTCATCCAGAAGGGAAAGAGGTTGGTAGCTCTGTATGGGCTGCAGAGCTTCAAAAAACAACCAGGTAAAATGGAATGGGGGACATGACAACAGCCGCAGCCACAACAATAAAACATAGTAAGGCAATATAATGCTCCTATTTCATATCAACTGAGAACTCTCCAAATAATTGATCTAGGATCTTCCAATAATTGTTGAAACAATTTCAAATTCAGCTGAAGGGAGTTTATAGTCCATTTTATGGAAAGCTAGTTCTACTTCTTTACCACATACACTGGATTCCTCCAGCCTTTTGAGAAATGCTCCTCCCTCAAATAACCTTCATGTTGAAGGCTTCCTATCACATAGAATGAACACCCTGCCATCTGGATGTCCATGCCTACTGCAATAAGAACAATGCATTTATTTACTCATCCTTCTGCATGGAATGTAGCACCTCAGCATATTCAGCCAAAGGCTGACTGCCATCTGTACAGACCCATGGCCATATAGGGTAATAAATGGAGGCCTGCATTGATGCCTTTAATGGGAAGAGAAGGCTAACTGCCAGAGTCGTATTTTATGTGAGACTACAATTACAAAAACACAACTTTGCTAAAGTTAAGCTATAAAATTCATGTGCCAAAAACATGTATAGACCAATGAAGCTTTAAAGTTTGATTTATACATATTGCATAGAATTATATACAGTATTTTGCAAGCTGCCTGAAGCATCTGAGCTTCTGTAGAATATCTTTGATGTAATAAAACAGGAGGAGCAGCTGGCCAAAGATCTAGCAAAAAACAAATAAAACGAAACATGGAACATTGCTGCTTCCAAAATATATCACACACATATAAAACCTATTGTCAGCTCATGTAATACTGTTGAGCAGACAAGTGGAGCTGTTCTAAGTCATACAATCATTTCCTGAAGGAAAAACTCCAGCACAATTCCACTACTTTAAGGACTGCTACATATGCAGTTCTTGTAAAGGAGACATACCGAAGAGGATATTGGTTCCCTTTTTTGGAATCCTCATTACTCAAAAAACAGCAGGACACTCTTAGAATAACTATAGCTCAGCTCAGTTACTACTAACTCGGGTGGCCACAGCCTTCAAATGGTGGAAGAGCTGGCAGAGACATCCCACACACATATGTGTGCATCATGCAACCTCAGGCACTTCGCAGAAAGACCAGACATGCAAAAGCCAGACTGATAGAACCTTTTCTCCCCCTTCTTATGAAGTGGAAAAAAAAATTGTCTGACTTGGGCCACTGTATCTTTGGTCCTCTGTGTGAACAGCATCACATATTATGGTGTGTGTGTGTGTGTGTGTGTGTGTGTGTGTGTGTGTGTGTGTGTGTGTGTGAGAGAGAGAGAGAGAGAGAGAGAGAGAGAGAGAGAGAGAGAGAGAG
>JAJKFI010000012.1:9303673-9370179 GCA_029204185.1 Lerista edwardsae
CTCTCATATCTATTAATATTAGACAGGAAGCCCTTGCTAGCTGGAGAGCACTGTATAGGCATTGGAGCATCACAGACTACCAATGGATGAGGATGCTTAATTTAGTATTTAAAAGCACATAGAAGCCACAAATACTTAAAAAAGAAATTTCTTAAAGGAAAACATTCACAAACAGAACATAAAATAATGAAACTGCCATCTTTTGATAAGCCATCTTTTGGTAACATTGCTTGAATGACAATACAAAGTGTGTGAATATTTCACTTCTAGATATTAAAAACAAGGATTCTATAGTAACCTAGACACTGCAGAGCACATTAATACACAGCATGTGATTAAAAATCCACAGATGTGTTAGGCTCAGTGTTGTCTTTCACTGATGCCCATATATAAACAAATATTTAAAAATAATTAAATAACATCTTGACAATGGCCTTTTACCTGCAGTGCTGCTTACACAGAACTAATGGAACACTACAATAGAGAACTAAGAGAAATAAAATGGATTGTAAAGTAAAAGCAAAAACAAAACAAAACACAGAACACACACACACATACACCAGAACTATCCATAAGGAACCTTGATTACCAAATGCCTGGTGGTATTTACCTGGTGGTATGTAGGCACTCTGCACTTCTTCCTCGTTTTGCTCTGGGCAGCATAAGAAGCTCACTGTACAGACAGGATGGACGATGAATGAAACAGGTATAAATATGAAGCATTAAATGGCATGAATTATGCCATGGTATGCCAATGAAAACATAAAATAAACTAGCAAGTTTGAATTAAAAGAATTACCTTGGTAAGAATTGTGGAAAGACATAGAATATGCCTTCTCAATGAGAGCCAAAAGCACTTTTGAATGATTTGGCTTAACCTTTAAAATAAATGCTGCAACCTTGTACACAAGGTTAATGTAGGGTGCAAACCTAACCTGGAGTTAGGCCTGCACAATTAGGCCAGCAAAGTTTGCCTGGCACAAGGGACACCATAAAGTGCATTTGGACCACTCTTGGAGTCAGGAAGGATGGCGCACATCTGTGTGCTGGCCTCTCTGACTCCAAGAGTGGTCCAAACATACTTTACGATGTCCCTTGTGCCAGCCAAACTTTGCTGACCTAACTGTGCTGGCCTAACTCCAAGTTAGGATTGCACCTTAAATCTCATTCACTTCAAGAGACAAGACTCTTCTGTGCATGGGACTGTAGCCTCTAATATCTGGACTAGTCTACAGATATTTGTTTCTTATATTCACAACTGGCAGGCTTCTAAACTATATTGCATTTATAAATGGAAAATGGCTACTTAAAATAAGGCAATATGTTTATAGCAAGGAAATATAAAAGAAAAGGTTTTTCTTCATAGCCAGAGAATTCTGGAAGTTCAAAAATTGCTAGTAACTTGATACAATTTTATTTGTGCATGCATTACAATGAACTTCCTTTCATCTGTTTATGGAAGTAAAAAACCCATTTATACATGTCCTTACATTTTTAATTAAAAAAAATTATTATTACCATACTTCTTACCATACATTTTGAAAATCTCCTTTCTACACAGTACCACAGTTTAAAGCTATGTTTTTTTCACTGGCAGATGCTATATACTACAGGAATCAGTGAAACACCAACAAAGCAGTTCTGTGTGACACATGTTTTCACCAGGTCCATAATTAAACATGTGATAGGTAAGTGGATCTATCGCAACACAAATCACACAGATACATTTCCACCATAGAAAGGCTTGTAGATTGTTCATGAAGATGCGCCATTTTAAAATAATCAAATGAAATACCATGAGAACAGAAAGAGAGAAGTTTAAGCAGTACCCAAAGTGGCAAATGACCTGTCTGTTGCCATATTATCAGAAAGGCAGACATTTCACTGGGGCTATATCAGCAACATTATGAGGAATATTATATTGTATAACAAAGAAAAAAGGAACCTTAACAATTTATATAGCTATCTGCTGGAATACGTCTTTACTAATATTAACAGGATAATGTGTGTTCATTTCTCACAAAAGAAGGCTTAATGTTCCCATTGAAAGCTGTCACAGTAGGGGAGATTGAAGAGGAATGGAACACATTTCCCCTCCTCAAATAAAGCATCCAATTCAACATTGTTCGTCACAAGAACATTTCTTAGAAACAAAGAGACTGTGCAGCAATGCTGTAAACTAATTTCAATTTGCCCTCCCCGTCAAAGGAAATAAGTAAAGTTTCACGTTCCCTCTCCCCCTGTACTTCTTGAAGAATCTTGGTGGAATCTAATCTGAAGAATTTTTCTAACTACGATCTTTCTTAAACCCAGCCAGGCTGTGGCTGAAAGAGAACCATAAGAGAGCACAAACTCTAGTTCACAAAAGAAAAGTTTAGGGTTGTACATGGCCATCAAAAGGTCATGGATATTCCAAGGTGTCACAGGAAACATGAACAGAGGGTTGCTGTGTGTGAGATAGTGATGGAATGGCACTGAATGTCAGAAAGGATGCTGAAGAGTATATGAGAAGCCTGGAATGATGAGTGGCCTGATTATTGGGTATTGACTGGTGGAGCTGGTATGTCCAACACATTAATTGACAAATGTGTCACTCAGTGCCTGATTTGGCCCACAGAGTTATATGGCTTAATATACACTCAACAAAAAAAGTTACGGTAAAAACTCTAGAGTGGTTTCAATAGTAGAACCTACGGCTAAGAACTAACATCACAATTTTGATCCAAATTTAAATGAAAAGAGAACCTAAGTGTTTATTTCACTGGTAGCCCAATTAACACAGATATCTGCGTCCTGAAGCTTGATGGCTTCTGCTTCTAAATTATTGTTTAAAAATGTGTAATTGCTATTAAAGCAGCATTGCGGGAAATATAGGTACTGTATAAGGTCCTGACTGAAGTTTCTGGTACTGCAGCTCCAGCACAACAGAGAATAAAAGGAAGAGTTGTGAAGAAATAGATGCCAGAATAGCCATTGCATTTGTTCAATATACAGAAACTCAGGATACTTTCAGATCTACAATATCATGCGTGTCCTGACTAAATCACTGAACAACAGTAGTAGTCTATGGTAAACATTAAAAGAAACCTGTAGCTAACAGCCCAACTCCCCCACCCCCACCCACAGTGTGAAGCACCACTGACTGAGTGCATATGCTGCATGCTATGGGCCGTCAGGAGACCAGTAGAGGTAAGTAAAGAAGATTTTTACTTACCTCCCCATAGGCTGCCCAGCACCCATTGAGTTTTGTCAGAACTATGCAGCACTTTAAACCTGAGGAGATGGGAGCAGGTCCAAGCCAGAAAAAGGGAATAGAACTTGTGTGTGCTGCTGCCAACCAAGATCCTCCCTCATCCTGTCTTCAGCCTGGTCCACTCCTGGCCCCAATCTGCTCCAGGCACCAACTTACTTGTGGCAGCAGTGGCCTGCAAGACTGTGGAGTGCCTGGCACATCAGTGGCTGGGGCCTTACGGTGGTGGATCATGAGATCCCCCAGAGTAAGGCCCAGAAAGGATTGGGCCCAAAATAAGGCAAAATTCCGTTTTTTCTTCTTTCTTTTTCTTCTTTCTTTGGATAAAATGTTATCCAAAATATCTGTGTTAGGAGTTTAAAAACCAATTATTTTTAACTGGATTTCACTACTTATCTTTATTCCTAAAACATGTAACTTATTAAATGCAGTCTTAAATAAATCCTGGTGGTGATTATTTTTCTTACCAGCATAATTGTTACACGCTTCCTTTTTTGGACTGTATAAAATATATTCTGACAACAGTCAAAGTGACAGATATTTTACTAATATGCTTAAGATGAAAATCCATACCTTTCTTGATCTGATAAATACTGACTATCCATATCTCTGGACCTGCGATCAATTGGGCTTCGGGAGGCATCATGGTGTCTTGTTGGAGAACGTGATCTTCTCATTTGATGAATTTCATCTAAACTCCTGAAAAAAATTTATAGAAGCATAGACATCCATGACCATGCTCTTGGTTATTGAAGATTAATCAAAGTTCCACAGACATTTAACAGAAACTCTTAAGAATGACCCGCCCCTCCCCAGATGAATACTTGAAAAGGAATGCAACATTCACATTGCAGATACTTATCCATTCAACAGGGCCCATATGGTCAATGATGTACATGCTCATGGAGTATGTACACCTTGGTCTCCCTCCTCCTGAATGGAGGTATTTGGGGTATTTTTTTATTAATCATATGAGGGGCCATTTATCTGTACCACCGCTTTACATACATACACTGATAAACAATTGTCAAAGTAGATATTATGGATGTGATTACAGGTAGATTAATCTGGATATCCGAAATCCAGACTACAGGCATGCCTCGGTATCCACTGATTTGGTATCCACGGTTTCAGTTATCCACGGATACCCCACGGTAAGGGTGCAGGGCGGCTGATGGGTCTACTTGCTCCTGTGCAGGCTTTTTAGTGTGGCTTACTAGCTACAGCAGTGAGGGAAAGGAGCGGTTTACACAGCAAGATAAGGTGTCTTGCAAAACTTCACATCCTGCATTTCTCTAGGGATGCTTCTGGTGCTCATTCCCACATTCAGGCTGTAAGTTCTATTCCCTGCTCTGTGGTGTGCGACAAATCTAAAGGAGGCCAGCGGGCACCCAAATGGGTCTCAGTGAAAAGAGCAAGAGGAAACGTTTTTCATTATATTTATGCAATTATTCTAAAATCCAGACTGCTAAAGCTCTTCCACTGAAATCAGTGGAACTCAAAAGTGCTTGACTTTGGTTGAATTGTGCATGATGCATTTTCTTGAGGAGAGCTGGAACATTCTGAAGCTTACCTCTGTAATGGCACATGTGGTAAACGAGAACGGGGCCTGCCCTGATCGTCACCACGGTGAGGAGATACAGATCGTGAACGATGATGGGTTGTCTTTTGCTGTTCTGGCACAGTTAATGTTGTAGATTTACCTTCTCTGGTGCTAGACCTATAGCCTACTGGTAAAAGCGCAACAAAATGAAGTTAGTTCAGGTCAGAAATGGCAAATAGGCTAATCCTGCTAGGAAAGCAACTCTCATTCATTACTAGATTTTAGATATTTAATGAATGAAAATTCTAACATATCATGCAGCCAGGGCTAACAATTAGCACTATCTTTAAGTGTAATGTATATATAAGGAAAAATAAAAAGGTACATACATACAATTGACGTGCAAAATTTCAGAGGTGAAAAAGTGACTGGCAGCAGGTATAATACCTAAGGGGTTAGATATTATTTGCTACAAAGGTAACTTTTTCAACTCTTCAGCATTTTTAAATGAAATCTGTGCATCTTAGGCTGCAACACTGAAAACAATGCTGTTGTCGACATTCCTGCAATCAATGTGATTGCTTATGAATAAATTGTTTTAGGGTTGAAAGCCCGTTTCCAGTTTCATTTAAAGTACCCGCTGATATGAGTATGGTATAGAAATCATTTGACCCACCAGTGCTTAGGTATAAAACTATTCCCAGAACTTGCTTCAGTTGAATGCAAAGATGTTATTACTAATTGTTGTTAGCCACAGGCCCACAGCCCTAACAAAAATGGGCAGGCAGAAAGACCCAAGTCAAAGGGCAATGAAGCCAAATGCCATCAAGACAACAGATCATTTGAGCTGAAGGATAAACATACAACACATTCTATTTAAGCAGTAAAAACCTCATCTTTCCATGGCTTACTGTTGAAGGTATTTAACATTCTGTGTCCATTCTGGGGAAGACTGTCCATGCACCAATGTAATGATGAGCCACTGAGCTTCACATAAAATCCTCTTCTTCCAGAAGGAGGTGGAAAGATAGTTAAGCTCTCTCACCAATAGGAGGAAAATGCCAGATATATCCAAGTCCAAAGAACAAGGTGCTTGATAGCAATTCAAACTTTTAAATGCTGTTCATGAGACCAGAGGAACAGCTTCATGGATTCATTGGACATTAATGATCCTTAAGAAAACTTCAGAATTGTGGCAAGGAGCAAGAGAGTTTACAGAGAACCATTCTCAAGGTATATATCTCCAAAGCATACTGCATGCTCTTCTCTAACAATTCTTGTGTGGCTGCTTTGTGGAATGGAAAGTGTGGCCCATGTAGAAAATTTCCTTAGAATGAGAAATGAGAGGTGGGCAGCCCAATCATAACCTGCGTTGGAGCAGGCAGGCTGGCTAGCCTGTGCTACCCTCAACACAGACTGGGAGGCGGCTGGAGCTCACCTTGGGACATTCTCCCCTTACCCTGCCAGCCAGCCCTAGCCAGCCGTATGGGGCTGATTTGATCTGCACCAGCAAAATCACTGGCACAAATCCAAGTGGCCAGGATTGGGACCAACCAAACTGGGGCTGGCAGTTAGGATCCAGCCTAATGGCTGGATCCTGTCTCCACTCACCTCCCAGGGCCAGCCCACGCATGGGGCCTCTCTCTCCCCACCCTCTTCCTGTCTTGTTCCACCTCTCTCCCACCTTCCCTGCCCTCCCCAAGCTCCTGTGTCGCCTGAACTCAGGCCTGGCTTACCTGGGCAGTGCGACAACATTTGGAGGCCAGCACGACTTCCTGTGCTGGGCCAGTACCTCCTGCACAGGCGCAGATGTGCCTGACAGCACGTTTGTGATGTGCTGGGTCAGCACAATTGACATGCGCCAGCCCAAGTGTTTGTACCCAATAACAGTTTTAAATACTGTGATATTAAAAATGGCATTCTTATCCTAAAGACGACCAAGGATGTACACACATACATCATATACCAGTGCTTCCCAATCTTGGGTCGCGACTCAGCATTAAGAAGCAAAAGGGAGTGGCCCAGTTATGGGTGTTCCGAAAGTGCTGCTGCATTTGCAGCGCTACAGGATACCCAGGGCTTCAGTCTTTCTCTGTGGGCCTCTGCAATACAGAGTAAAGCCCCATTTTTCATGCAACCAGCACTTCCTGCTTCGTGTGAAAGCAGGAAATAATTCTCTTGTGAAAAATTGGGCTTTTTTCTGCATCGCAGAGACCGCTGAGGCCTGCAGGCCTCCCAGACCCCCTCAGAAGTCAGCACAGCCCCCTGGCAAAGGCTGAAGCCCCTGGGTGTCCCATGGAACTGCGATCGCAGCAGCACCGTCAGGACACCCCTGCAGCCCTAGGCCCCGTCCCCGGAACCGCTTAGTGTGTTCTCAAAGTCCAAGCAGGACTTTGGGAATCGCTGTCATACACTATTATAGTAAATAGAAACTGCTTTCATTAACATTGTCTATGCTGCAGATGACAAAAGGTATGAAGACTATTGGCATAAAAGTCGCAAGAGCTACTGGAACCACTTGTGCGAGGCCAGACAGCAAAATATGGTTAAAACCATTCAAGTTCATTTCCTGAATAACTAATGATTTGATTTAGGCAGTTGTGGTCAAGTAATGTTTCCAAATTTATTTATTTTTCAGAAAAAGAGCAAAGATAGCATGAGTAGCTGATTTCTGTATTTACAGCCATCTTTGATGGGTTAGCAATCCTCATAAGTAAAGTTAAAATGAAAAGCTTGTTCAGACCCCTCAGCAGTAAGTGAATTGCTACACCACATGTCATGTCCCAAGTAGTATATAAAGATATACTAGCCATTGACCACAACACAAGACAGTCTGTGTGCAAATGGAGAAGATGCCTGGTCACGGCTGGAAGCCTTCCCAATATTTTTACTGCATTTCAAATTGGCGTTCCTTTTACAGATGATGACCAACTGCAGCAAAAACATCTGCAGCACCTTCTACTGGGTTCAGCCACAGCCATCTCAGATTGTGGCCCCTGTCTCTCTGTAGCAATTCAGAATCTCTCTCCATTTACACATTTAGGATCATGATAACTTATGAATGCTTATGAGAAGTATAAAAAATACAGGCATGCTTCATGCGGTATTAATATACTCATGCATTTTCAATCTATTCCATGGGGAAACCTCTCAACTAATGAGCTGAACGGAAATTGAAAATTTAATTTATATTTCAGCTTGACATTTGAATTACATTATAATGTCCTTTTTACAGATTATTGCAAAATACCTTCAAGAAAGCAGTCATGACTCAGGTATTAGTTATGTAAGAAGAAAACACAGCCATGCCATTACAATTTGGTGCAAATTTATTAGATTTTCACCATGGAATACTGAATGAATTTCTTTTCTACTTAACAATCTCCTAATTCATAACCTTTCAAAAACCTGGAAAGTTCAAACTGGAAGAGGGAGGGGAATAAGCAAACTGGAGGACCATGCTCTTCACCCACGCACCTGAAGGAACTACTCCAATACCATCATCAACATCAAAATCTGAGATGTCACTATCACTGATTCGCTGAGATCCTGTGCAACAGTAAGGCAAATAGATACCTGTATACTTGGTTCTTTTGTAAAGGGTCAAAATAAGTTTAAATAAAAAGCCCAGTTATTTCGGAGATTCAGATATGGGATGCATTCAGACTTAAATACAAAATAATATTACAAATGTTGTAAAAAGGCTCAGAGAAGGGACATACTTAATCTCTGATTATGGCATCAGTCCTAAGCAGACTTACAGCAAGTGCTACTGAAATTAAAAGAATGCCTGACTGTGGCCATAATTCTATACACACTTACCAGGTAACAAGCCCCATTGAATTAAATGAGACTTCTGAGCAGACATGTCTAGAATTGTGCTGTACTACTATGAGCTACAGTAGTGCAGTCAGCAACTTTCAGAGCTGTAGCAAAGATAAAGTTTAACTGTCAGGAGGGGCAGGACAATAAATCAAGTGTGTGGCAACCAGTGGATTTTAATGGCTGTGAAAAATTGTGCCATCCCATCATAGGGCACAGTTCAGGGGAGCTCCTGAACTTGGGAACAGGGAAGCTGCGCAATCCCTGAGCTTGTCTGAGAGTCCAATCCAAACTCTGGGCTGGAACAGGCAGGCAAAAATGCCTTTCCCATATTCAGCCCAGAGCTTGGATGTACTGCCGCGCTACCTGGGGAAAGGGGAAAATATTTCCCTTTTCACAAGAAGGACGCAGTGGCCCAGGTGGGGTTATTTGAAGCTGTGCTGCTGAAATCAGTGGTGCAACTCTGAGTGGATGAATCAGGGTCGCCCTGGCCAGGAATGGTGGTTAGAATCTGACCCAAAGGCCAGATCCTGTTTACGCCCCCTTCCCTGGACCGGGCTGCCCATGGGCCCACTCATTCCTCAGCTCCCCCCCTGCATATCCCCCCCACTCTGTTCCGCCTCCCACTGTCCTCCTGGAGTCCCTGTGCCGGCCTCTTAAGGCCAGTCTTACCTTCCGGCCTCTGGGCCTGGGAGGCGGAACATGGAGGCTAGCGCATATCCGTGTGTTGGCTGATCTCTCTCCAAAATGGCGCAAACGCACTTTACGGCATGTTTGTGACCCAACTGGGCTGGCAGAAGACACTTGTGCCAGCCTGGGAGTGGTGGATTTGCGCTGTGAGAAAGTTTTTGGATCTAAAGTTGAGGCAGAGGCCCTTTATATGTTTTCCGCACACCTCCTCTGCCCCCGCTGATGTTATTGCCCAGCCCCAGCCTTACCTAGTTATACTTCATGCCTGAAATCAGGCACTTCTGATCCATGAAAAGCTGTATGGTATTTGAAAGTTAAGGTCTTCTTATGTTTCCAACCACTTCCTATGTCAATTTTTTTAAATCCTTGATAATCACAGGTTTTCTGTTCTAAAACTACGAGAGACTGTAAGTAATTCAAAAGCCAAAGCATCCTGGACGTCACTT
The DNA here is from genome assembly GCA_029204185.1 of Lerista edwardsae. NCBI lineage: Eukaryota > Metazoa > Chordata > Lepidosauria > Squamata > Scincidae > Lerista > Lerista edwardsae. The sequence continues at coordinate 9,313,425 of JAJKFI010000012.1, forward strand.
GACTTAAAAGCTTAGCACAGAGTTTCAATGAGATTGTTACAGAGCAATAACAAGAGTTATGCTTCTGATGGTTGAGAATATAGTAAATAGGCCACAACCTTTCAATGACCGTAACCAGATTCACATTTGCTGAACTCAGTGTGGCTGCTCTGGAACGCATTGATCTGAAGAGTCCATCAACATTTTGTCGCTGCCAATTAAGTCAGCACAAAGGAAGTGGACTAATGTGGAAATGTGTTGTTTCTCAAATTTTATCCTTGTAAATCTTTGAAAAGCACACTTTTTAAAACAATGCAGTTGTTTATATGTTTGGTTATATTATCTTGAATCTTAGCAACTTGGAGAGCGAGATCGAGAGCAAGAGAGATCTGGACTTACTTTGTAATTTTTTGCTAGAGTTTTCTCCACCATGGGCATGTCGCCTTGGCATGAAAGGTGATGGCTGAGGCAGAGGTAGCGAGGATTCATCGTGTGTCTGAAGCTTATACCAATGTGGTTCATCATCTAAAAGTGCCGTCTCCAGCTCAATCAGAATCTAGAGAAAATAAGGTAAGTTCCACCTTAGTTCCACCTTTGTTTAGAGCAACAGAAACAAAATGTCTTCAAGTTAAAGCACCTTGAGATTCCATTACACATTAAAAATGTAACAACATTACAATGTTAACATATGCATCACCTCTCCAAGGAAATCACTTTCTTCTTCTTGCACTCTTGGCTGATCCCAAACAGTGATTTCTAACATTCGTTCTCTAAAATCTCTACGATGCACATGTGAATAGAGAAAAGTTTGGTTCCATTTTGGTTCTAAGCTTTTCTTTACTGTTTTGGTCCTTCTTTTACTCTTGTCACTGAAACATAAAAATCCTGTTGTAAATGATCATGCAGAAAGCAAGTCACCATGTTGTCATCTAACGCTAAATGAACCGACACTCATCAGCAGCTTGGATCCAAGGTTGTAGATTCCTGCGGGTATTCTCCCAGCATAGTAGTGAAGAGTGGGGACCATTCTTCGTTTGTTTTATGGCCTTGCTTCTTAGGCACTCAAGAGTGTTGCCTAGCCACAAACATTGTATGGCCATCAGGCTAGGAAGATGGCCTAGCAGTTATAAAAGGTAACTGTAGGCAGACTCACTGACAGAGGGACTGAGTGGGCATATGAATTAATGAAGCCATTATTTTATTTACTTATTTATTTAAAAGATTTTTAAATAAAATGTTATTTATTTTTCCCCATAATGAAATGCATAAGGATTCGTAACATCTCAAATCATTTAGGAAATTAATTACCTACAGGAAAGGTCAAAGGTGGAATGTTACATACAGTACCGATACTAGAAACTACTCTCCAATAGATAACAGAAACAAGGGCATAAAATGTCCTCCAAAAATGATCAGGAAGAAAAGGAGAGGTATGGTCCAAACCTATGCCCCTCCCTTGCTGACATAACTAGTGTTGCACCAATTGAGTATCTTTAAAGCTGTCATAAAGCAACCTCTGCTGTTTAGTCAGTGGCCCACCAGTGGGGAGGTCACAGTGGCCTCCCATGTGCCAATGAACACTGCCAGAGCAGGTAATCCCTCACAGGCCGTTGGGAGGGATGCAGGGAGGGTTTGAACAGGGCAGGGGTGGGAGGAAAAGGTTGGGTGGATGGAATGGGGTGGTGACAGGAGTGGGGAGGAGGGTGGATCAGGCCTGGGAGGGGAATGGGATCAGCAGCAACAGCATATAATACACCAAATCCTGATCCACTTCCCATGTCTGATTCACCTGCACAGAACAATGGAGACTTAAGCCAGTGGTCGAGCTGGCATAGAAGGAAGTCTGTTATGAGTTGGTTCATCATTTGTAGGGACAAAATTACATTCCCTACCGTGTAGGAGAAGCCATTTTCATAAATGTAGATGAATAGGCACCCATTTTAATCATCACCACAAACAGTAATAAAAAATGGAGTAACTATAAATGTATTTATGGATTTATTTTAGTGTGACTTTTATGGAAAAAAAATGCATATAAAGAATTGGGAAAATGTTCTGTCTAATTGTGTATTAGGTACAGTATATTTTTCATTCAAAGTACAACCTTCTGTCTGGGAGGAAATACATTTTCACATAGGGATTCCTTGGTCGTCCATCTATTCTAGATGGTAGATCTGTTGCTTGAAGAACATTCACTATTAACTGGTGCCCCACTTTGTCATACCATAGTTTAATCTAAAAAAATACAATAACGGTAAATTATTCATTAAACCAATCCTGGAAATTTGAAGTCAAGATTATAATATATTCCTTCACAAATAGCAAAAAGCCTAACAGATACTGTATCATAAATTTAAATAACCCCACCCACATAAGTCCAGCCATCAAATAATTGATTACATGGAAAGTATTTGATCTGATTCACACGTACGTATTCATTCTTTCATATCTACATCATCAAGGGACAACTTGTGAACAGACTGCCACAGATGGGAACTTTTATGATCCTCAAAAGCATTGCTTTCCGTCAAGTCAGTTCATGCATTCATCTGCCAGTCATCAACCATGCAATTAATCACAAGCATAGTAATTAAGAATAGAGAAATAAAACATAAGGAAATCTGATGGAAAGATTTCCTTGCATATAAGGAATGCTACATGATAAGCTGAATCATACTACATCTTATTGGTTCCCTGCTAACACTTTATTGGCTCTCAGAACAATCACTTTCATTAGTTCAGATGGAGTTAAGGAACTCCATCGTTCCAAAAAGCATCAATCATAAAAAAACAGTTGTGTTTCGTTTTTCTGGGTTTTTGGCTATAACTTTTAATAGGATATGGATACTTCAACATAGTTCGTTTCATTACATTCTGCTGTAAATGCCATATCATATGATATGCAACATGATGGTATTATTAAGTACCAAGATTTCACAATTTTGGGTAGTAATGGTCTCTCTCACTCTCACTCACACACACACTCACACTCACACTCACACACGCCTCACCCAGTGCTGCCTGCACCCCCCATATGTCCTAGCAATGCCACTGTTTGGGAAAACATTATTTCCAATATAGTGGAGAGATCCCAAATTCTGAATGGTCCTCTTAAAAGCTGGACCTGCAATTGAAGATGGCTTGGGAAGATGGGACAACCAGGTCCCTGCTGAGGCCAGCAGAACAGTCAGAATGAAATATTTCTTGAAAGAATAAAACACATTTTTAAAAATGGTGATGGAGATTCAGGCAGGAAAATCAGGCATTTTTGGAAATCAAGCAACAGCAAATGAATAGCTACAGTAGATATTCACCTATAAGGTCACCTCTCAGATAAGGTGAGGGCAGGCTTTCATCCAAAAATCATGGAATGTTACATGACCCTTTGATAAGCTGGGAGGGGGAATAAAACTTAGGGAATGGTGCTTGTGAGGAACATGCCCTGAAGTCTGAATGTCCTGAAGCCTGATTAAAAAGGTGAAAAGAATCTGAGCCATGCCACTGTTTTTGAAGAAATTAACAAGGTGCTTATGCAGCACTGTTCGCCATTCCCCCCTTCTGTGTAATGGAACAGCCCAGAGGGAGGGAGGAAGCAAGGGGAATGTTTTTGATCTACAGTCGTACTGTGTTTGTAGACTGCAGGGTTTACTAAGACCCAGTGGCAGCCTTTCTGCCTGCTTGATGTGATGGCTATTTGAGAAGCCTGGGAGAGACAGAGAAGAAAAAACACGGTCACCAGAGACAGGGGTTTTTTAAATAAAAAAAATATGGAAGTCAAGCCCTGTTGAGCTTCTCCTGTGCTGCTGAACTGCCCTGACCCTCATAGAGGACAAGGAGATGATCCATCCTTGATTTTCTAGTAAAAATGTCTCTCCTTATAGGCGAGTATGTATGGCAGGTGGAAGAGTTGGGACAGAGGTTGGCATGGAGATTAAAAGGCAACCTGGCAGTTGCAAACAAATTATAAAATGCACGCATTTTTTTTCTGCAAACTTTCTCTACTCTATATATGCAGTCCAATCTAGGAGATTTGTTCCTCTACCCCCAAGCCGGCATGTACACATGATACTTCGCATCTGAGACTAAGACAAAGTTGCAGTGGAGATTTCCTGACTTTCAGCCCCATCCTATCCAGGGCCCACAGTGGCAGATCTTATGATCCACTGTGGTAAGTCCATAAAGATAAATGCTAAATAACAAAATGGTGTTCTGCATTCTTTATTGTGATTGCCGTGACCATGCGGACAATGGTGAACTTGATTCAGAGAATGTAAACACATACATCTGCATATGCTGGTGACCACATGTTTCACCGCTGCACTGCAGCATTGAACAACCATTGGGAACAACTATTGACCCACACCATGTTAAATGAGAATTGTAACAACACTCCTCCTAATTAAAATATGAACAAAAATTCAGTGACAACAAAAACATGTATCTGGAAGCATATAAAATGAGCCTCTATTTAAAAAAATGCGTACTTACAGAAAGCTGCCCTGGTAGGACCTGGGGTGCATCTTTTAGGGCTCCAGGACTAGTAGGGGAAATAACAGAAATTGAAGGCCGTTCCATTTTTTGAGATTCAAATGAGCTAGAACCTGGAAAGGGGGAAAAATCAGCAATGTAATGCTGGATACAGTATGTCAAAACCAATTTTATTACTACTTGAAACTGCTACCATCATCTCCAACACATAACATTGGTTCTACTACTTAACCGTATCTACTTAACTAGCTACTCAAACATGTCTATGGTAATTCGATCATTGATGTTTAAACAAAATCCTTCTTGAAAATGAAAATGACCCAATTGTCATGAACAAGAGAACATCTAGGCCTGGGTCTGTCTACATTTTGTAAATGTGGCTCCTTAGCTGCAACAACCTCTTCACAGCTGGTGGGAATAAAGCTCATCAGGAGCAAGAAGGAATGTGTTATCTGCTTCCCAGTGGCCAAGGGAATCAAGGGACACTTTGCTTGCCAACATTTGCTGCAGCTGTGAATCTCTGGCTGGGAGGGGTCGGAGCAGTGACCAAGAGGAGCCACTTGCCGCAATCAACTTCTGGAAGTTTTGGACCATCTTGGGTTCTGGTTGGTTGGAGCAAGTGCCAGTGCCATGGTAACTAAAAGGGGATAAAAAGAACCCCCAGGAGATGGTAAGGTTCACTTGGACGTTTTCACACTGTTTGGCCTCAGTCAGCTTGGAGCTTTACCATGGCCATCTGGCCTCACAGGTAGTCTGACCATTGTTCTCTGCTGGGTAAAGTGAGATTTAGGAATGTGTAGCTAGGAAGTTAGCTTTATTTTTTTTAAGACTATTGTTCTTGTATGTCTTCTTAAGCTTTTTGTGCCTTAACCTCTGTAGTGTAACCTTTATTCTTAATAAACTATCTCTTACAGACCTGAGTACTGGGAATGGGAGCCAGCTATCTGGTCTAGCTGCTGGGTCTAACTATCAATGTGTGGTCCAGAGCCGAAGTCTGGGTCGCTGGAGTGAGGAGTGCCAGGACCTGCAAAGACTGGGGAGTGTGCCTGTAGGGTCTCAGGGTTCCCTGACCCAAGTACTCTACAATTTGGTCCAATTGGCTAAGAACTGGGCCTCATGGTCTCAAGGTAGATTGTACCCCCTTGAGATTGCTTTCAAGAATGGTGGGCAATTAAGCTGCGTCTGAGATCCCTCAAGTGTTTGGCCTACACAGAAACCTAAATTGGGCACATAAATTGCCTCCTGGACCACTGGGAGTTGGCAGGAGGGCCAGACGTGAAGACTAAACCTGAGAAGTGTTGGTGCCTGGGCGAGGGCCCAATCCTTACTTCTTTGCCACACCAATCCTAAGCTGTGCTGGAGCAGCAGGCCAGCAGGGCGTCCGCTGTATCCAACATAGTTTAGGACCAGGCTGGAGGACTCTTCAGCATAAGGAGCTATTTTCCCCTTGTCCTGAGTAACACTCCAGCCTGCTCAAAGCGGGATCTCTTAGCTCTGCCAGCTATTTAGCAGGTGGAGAGGCTTGGTATAATGCCAGGAGGCCCAAGACAGGGGTTAAAACTGTAAAGGCCCCTCTTGGGCCTGATTCAAAAATGCCCTCTCCCTCACCTCCCTGCTGTCCCTCTGCTACCCAGCGAAAATGTTGCCTCCACCGGTGTCCATGGGGCTGGATTCAGCATCTGTGGGATAGCATAGGTTGTATCACCTATGCTGCTTGCTTGCTGGGTGTTGTAATATGTCTTATAGCATGTCTGCGTGAACCTCTGCCAGTGCAGGAACTGCTGGGCCAATGGATTACCAAGTTTGTATTGCGCTATCCAGTATACTATCAAGATTGCACTATTGTCTTGTTCAAATTCATGAATAGTAGTAGTAGTAATAGTAGTAGTAGTAATAGTAAGAAACATAGTACCTTCCCCTGTTAACCAACTTTCCATAGCTGCAAATGATTTTAAAAAAATGGAAGAAAGAAAAATAATAGGAATGGATAAAAAAAAGAAGAAACATGAAAACATTTGAACATTCGAAAACTTAAATTAAATGTTGACTCTGCAACAACACATTTAATTTTGAACAGAAATAAAACCAAAATAAGCAAAGTCTGAAAGCCTTTCTCTAAAGAACAGCCCAATATCAGTTTACCCCTTACATGCAGGGCCCCACAATAAGTCTCTTTTCAATGTCCCATTTGCAAACAACCATGGAAGAGGGAATAACCTTGCTGTGGGGCAAACCCTCTTGCTGCAGGTTGAAAGCCCTTGTAGTCTTTATATAAAAACCAAGAATGGGCTTGATGTAGTCATCTACCTTCCATGCAAGGAATGAGGAGTGCCATGAGCGGCAAATGATTTATTTTGCACTACAATATCAAAGAACACAAAATGTAGGAGGAATAGTTTTGGTACTACACACCAATTAAAATATGATATGGGTAAATGTGCACTGGGATGCTCTAGGGGAGAGGATGGAGCTCAGTGGCATCCCCTAGCATCCCAAAAGAGACCTGAGAAAGGACCCTGTCTGAAATCTTGGTAGCTGCTCGCAGTCAGTGTAGGCTAGAGGTGGGTGAGCCAACGTCTGACTCAGCAGAAGCCAGATGCCAGTGTTCTGTGTTCAGAGTTGTAAAGCAAGGCAATACAAATGCTTCAGAACATCACTCCTCAGCAGCATCCCATGGGTTTCATCTTCCTTCAAAACACCCTCCTCCCAGACTATGTCCTGTCTCTCTCTTTTCAACATGGAACTTCCCCCATGGGGCACTGCACAGACAGAGGGAGAGCCAACAGACAGGTACAATATCCCAGATGTAAAAATGCAATGCAGAAACACACCCCGGATTGAAGAAGAAAAAAATCCTTTTCAGCAAAACTCCGTTTTTCTGTGGAGCATCATCATCCATTTTCACAGCCAGAGGAAATCTGTCTCTTGTTTAAACTATGACCAACTATTCAATGTGGAAGCATGCCAGAACCAAGTGGTCACATTCCCACCAGAATTCATTTGAAATTAGGGCTAAGCCAGGAAATGACAAGCTGCAATCTCATCACTGGGATGCTGGAAATTCTAGACATCACAGACATTAAGAACATAAGAGCCCTGCTGGATCAGGTGAAAGGGCTATCAAGTTCAGCTTCCTATATCTCACCGGGGCCCACCAGATGCCTCAGGAAGCACACAAGACATGCTGTTGCCATTCCCTTGCACCTGGAATTCTGAGGTAGCCTACCCACTTCTAGACATTTGCATTGGAAATCATTCATCACTGTGTTCTATTTATTTCACTGTGGGTCATCTAAGCATGCCTCATGAATACGATATCTGTCAGCAATGTTTTGTGAATTGCACCCACTGGTATCAAAAGGAGTTTTAGACAGAGGTGGTGCTAACAGACTGGTTATTATAGTGAATGAATCCCTACGCAAAAGATATTATTCTCATCTAAGCATATTGAGGAATTAATAGGATACTCACTAGATTCTAGTGGAGGATGAGAAGTCTCGGGAATCCTTGGAATGTCACTAAAAGATACATACATATAGAAAAATGAGAAACAGCTGAAGTGCTACTCTACAGAACAATTACATGGATTTTGTTTTTTTCAGAGGCCATTATTTTTTCAGAGGTCGTTATTTCAGTCTCATTGATAAAATCTAGTGGGGAAAAGCCCTCACACTTTTACCCATAGGCCATGTCCTTGAAATATCTCAGATCTCTAGGTTTCTGATACAATTCTACTAGACACATTTGTTGCTTTAACTTTCAAGTGCCCCTCAGTTTGTTAGAAAAGGTGGTTTTTACAATAGTGATAGCTCAATGCTGCTATGAAGTATGGTTAAAAACAAACTCTATTGTAGATCTATTGTTGACAATGGTAATACAAACAACAATAATAAACAGCATAAATATTGTGGTTGGAGGTTCCACAATATTGTAAAATCACAACAGGAAGAAGCAACATGGAAAGGAGAGGAGTAAGAGTAGTTAACAATAGCTACTGATGCTGGCTTCCCCTGTCCCCAAATGACACAAACTGTATAACTCACTAGAATCTTTTATACACACGCCTGAAGGAGTTTGCTGAATGAAACCGATGAAAAAGTCTTAAAATAACAGAAAGAAAAAGAAAGCAACATGGAAAAGGTTAACACACACCACTTTTTAAAGAATGAATTGTGCTAAAAGATGCACAGAAAGTAATACATAATTCTAGATTGACTTACAGAGCCTAGATATTCAACACTGAAATCAATGAAAGATACTGCCCCTAGTGATGAAGTCCATAAGGATCCTATTTGCACTTGTGAGCAGATGTGAATGATGGCACAATCCTAACCTGGAGTTAGGCCAGCACAAGTTAGGCCAGCAAAGTTTGGCTGGCACAAGGGCCACTGTAAAGCGCATTTGGACCACTCTCGGAGTCAGGGAGGATGGAGCACTTCAGTGTGCTGGCCTCTCTGACTCCGAGAGTGGTTCAAAATTCTTTACGGTGTCCCTTGCATCTGGTCAGCCAAACTTTGCTGGCCTAACTCCAGGTCAGGATTGTGCCCTCAATGTCATTCATAAGTTGTTGTTTTTTAATTCCATCCCCAAATTTTAAACCAATCTGAAATTGAAGGCTTATGAGAATCCAGATGGTGGGGGCTTAAGTATACCGCAGTTGTAACTGGAATACCCCATTGAGGACTGTGACCTACCCACCCTTGCTACATGAGATGCCTCTTTTTGCTCCTGGAAGCTACCATCCCCTTACAGCCATTACAGCCACCACTTTATTCAATGGTGTAGCATACAAGAGAAAAATAATGAGGCCATAATGAGATCGAAATTATTTTCGGGGAGTATTTCCACAGATGTAATTGTTCCTGCATGGCACAGAAGCAAAATATATGTAGGCTTCCCCCCCCCCCCAAATCCAGCCTTTGTTAATTCAAACTATAAAGGACCTTATGCCTCAATTGTGACTAAAGAATATTTAACAATGTCTGACCCTCAGACATGGATTTTTATTCAATTACACTGATTAGCTGAACATCTGCAGGAGCAGGAAGCCTCTGACGGGGTTGGATCCAAGTATATCACAAAGAATCAGGACTGACATTTTTTCCTTATCTCTGCTGTCCCAGCTGAAATCCCTAACTTCTAATCGTTTCTGCGTGGTTTTCTGAAGAGACCTGTCCAATTATTAACAGAGATTGCACAGCAGCAGGATTGTCGAAGCTGAACCCATGAAGTAGACTACTGCTTTATTTTCTTTTTCAGAACATCCTGTCCATTTTATGGTAACAACAGAATGGAATAGGAAATAGGCTTAAATAGGAAAAAGGTCCTCCAATATTAGCGAACTGTCAATAAAGAAAACAGTCAGACTGGTCTCTAAATTATCATTTGCTTACATGCAAATGTGTATGTAGACTGTAACTCACTAACCAGTCCAAATATTCGTTTTGCAGTATGGCTGAAAACAGAACTCTGAGTGCAACACAGTACACTTGAACAGCGAACTATTTAAACCTTACCCAATAGGCCTTGAAACAATAATTTCAACTTGAGGTTCTGATTTTGATTCTAAAATAATATTGTAAACTTCTTCATTTGTAGCTCCAGGAAGGTGTTTCCCATTCCATTCTAGAACTTCATCACCTTGAATTTAAAAACAAGGGAGAGTTTATTTCTTGCTAGTCACTTTATTTTGCATGGACTTGCACACAAAATACCAAATGTTACTTTCTTTTCCAGGTTAGATATGTGGGAGAGCATTCATAGGTGTCAGGACATTGGAACAGAGGAGCAGAGGACATTCTTGATACCAACAGTTAGTGCCATTCATTCCTGCTATAATATATTCTGCATTAACAATATAAACACAGACACATTATGTTCCCACTGGTTCCTATTGAGTCAAAAATGTTAGTAGAGCTCCACACTTCTATCATTTAAAATTGTTTGTTATATGAAGGAGTCCTTCACTGCCCATTCCCCATTGTACCTCTCTGCATAAAAGAGAATGGGAAGTCTTTGCCGAGTCTTTGCTCGATACTTTGCCGAGCTCTTGCTAATAGCCAATATCCCTAAACAGAAGTCAGAAGCAATATAGACTATGGGGATTTGTCGTAGTATCGGATTTCCACATTCACTTGAATGAAGGGTCCCAAACATATACAGGCAAAGTTGTTTCTTCTTCTGAAATTTATGGGAATCACCACACAATTAGAGAGAATCTGTCAATTTTTTTCAAGGAAGTTTACTTTATTTCAGAATTTAAGTTAATATATGGAAGCCTTTTCCAGGGCTTTATATAATCCTCTTAACAATTTATCTACTTCATATATAAATAGCTAAATCAACAAATTATGTCAAATATTTATATATTTTTATAATCATTTTTTATAATTGTTATATATTTTTTCTGTCTTAGATATTCTGATTTTGCTACTATTACCCCAAAATATTTGTTGCAAACATTGAGAAATATGTACACGTTAATGTAGCAGATCAGGCAACAGTGGTACTATAGGATTTCACAACATGAAGAAAATTTCATTCCAGTCACGGAGTTACCTGCTCTTAGATGTCCCACCACATCAGCCAAGCTACCTTTCTTTACTTTGGTAATGAAGGCACCAAGTCGTCCCAAATCGGTCATTTTCCCTCCTACAACCTGATCAAGAAATGTGTCAGTTTTCAGAACACATCAAACTATATAAATACTAAGGAAATCATGTTCACATTTTTGTACCATTGCTTTCTGATCAGAATGTTTACATAATGTAAAACACAGACCTTAAATGTTCTGAAGTAAAAAATGTAGGTGACATTTAAGTTACCAATATGGCTTAGATCCAAGATCATGCTGCCATGGAAAACACTTCCATTTGCACTGGTGGAAGTTAAACTTCCACAACTCTTCCAGAGAGTTGCTCTGGAGTTGCCTGACCCTCAGGAGTCCAGTTTTCAGGAGATGAACAGGGTTGCAAAGAAGGGCCTTTCCTTCTGCCATCAGAAATGTCCTTTCCTTCTGCCATCAGAAATGTCTTTCAATCACACAGTGTAATCTTATGATCCAAACCAAAATGTGAAAGTAACAGATGACAGATTCCTCAGACCAAATACATTTGTACAATTGGTGTTCAATTGTAGTGTCTACTACAGTGTGATTTTATGTGCTTGCGAAGGATTGACATTCCCATTTCCCATTATAACTCCCATTAGGCGTGTGAAGCCCAGATGAAAGGAAACCATGCTGCTGATGACTGCCATGGTAACAGGAAAACATCTATCAGTGTCCTTCTTAGACCCAAGCTCTGCTATAGAGGGCTCACCTGAGATCAGGAGAGCATGTCAAACACAAACCTTTCTATAAAAGGAGCATGCAGAACCCAGCTATTCAAAGTGGGAACTTGTCCTCTCAATGCTTTCAACTAGCAAGCCAACTGCAGAAGATGGTATTGTGGGCTTCCCCCCATCTGCTAAGAAATCTGAAATTCACCTGTCTATATTTCTAAAATCCAGGAGATTTCAGGGAGGAGAAAAAAACTTCACAAAAGGCATTCACAACTGCCTATCTGCAAACTATATACAGATACATGCACCCTTCTCCTCACAAACACTGTTATTCCTCTGGGCAACAAAATCAAGACCATACTTCCATTTTTACCACTTGGAAATACAGAAGATACAGAATAGAATAACTTCCTTTCCCACATTTTTCATCGCCAAGTCACACAGCAACTGAAAAAGTACCTTGAGTATCATCTACCATCTAATTTTCAAACCCAGGCTGTGGGCAAGCTTCATCTTTCAAAATCTGAGGCTACCATTGAATAAACGGAAATGAATTCATAACAAGTCTTCCACAATACTTACTTTCAGTCCCAGTAATGCACCTGACTCTTTTGGCATGGTCGTTCTCTTGTTGAGAATAACACGTCCAATGAGGCGATCTCCTTCTTTAGATGGTTGCCACGTTACAGGATGCTATTTTAAAGAAATCAGAAGCGAAGAGTGGAGATCTCTTCCTGTTTCAACTTTCAGGAAGTTGTTTCCTGAACAACTTCATCATGGCAGAGACACATTCAAATTGCCTTGTATAATCTACTACTTAAGAAATATTTTGTATACATGGTAATAACACTGGGGGCACAATCCCAACCTGTGCCGAAACAGCATAGCAGGCACAGATCCAAGTTCCCCACGTAGCCCAAACTGGGGCCGCATGGGACAGGGGTTTGGATGAGGCATAATGTCTGCATCCAGGCTCCACACACCTCCCTGGGCCTGCACTTCCCGCTCGCCCCGTTTCTCCCTCTCTCCCCCTGCGCCAGCCGAACTCAGCCTTCTGAGGCACAGGGAGGCTCCAGGACTCAGAAGGCCTTAAAAACATCCTTTTTTCCCAACAAACCAGAAGTGACCTTCTAAGGCCTCCTGAAGGCCTTTTGAGGCCCAGGAAGACCGCATGCATGGCTATATAATGTAGGGTGGTGGGAGATAGGATTGGGGCATAATACTATGGAGGGTTTCTTTGTTTATTACTTAGCATGTAAAATATGTTAAATTGTATATTATGAACACTATACACAAATGGAATATATTTTACATGCTGAGTAAACATGGTGTGCCTTCACAGCATACAATTTTTGCCACTCATTTTTTAATACCTGTTGGAAGGAGGATCAGACCTCAAAAATGTTTTTTTCTATAAATTATCTCAATTAATGAAATACCAGAAACTGGACTAAAATATGACGGTTAAGTGGATTAAAAAAGCAAGTACGTCACAATCTTCATCGATATTAGAATATTAAATACCATCAGAACAAACTTTTAATCAGCTACAGTATAATCAGCTACCATAAAATAAAGTACACATCGAGTATCCCTTATCTGGATTGCTTGAGACAGAGAGGTGTCTGGATTTCGAATCTGTCTTGATTTTGGAATAATTATGAGAAATGCTTCCTCTTGCTCTTTTCACTGTGACCCATATGGGTGTTTGCTGGCCTCTTTTACATTTTTCAACAATGATACAGACTATAGAGCAGAGAATAGAACTTAGAATTGCTATGTGGGAATGAGCACAAGACCTCCTAGTGTTCACACTACAGTAAAAAAGTTTTTTAACTCTTGGACAAAAATTGATTTTTAAATAGTCTGGATTTCAGGTGTCCAGATAAGGGATAGTCTACCTGTAATAAAAGACATGTATTTGAATGCTTTATTTAAATCCCACTATCCAGTTTTGCATATTTCTTACCGAGCCAATAGGGGACGTCTCCCTACTGTGCCATGTGGCAGGATCCAGCCAGTAATAATCCAAGTCACCTGAAAGACAGACGAATGGGAAGAACTGTGTAATCCCTTACACTAAGAAAGTTGTGCAACTGTATTGTATCTGTAGGCAGAAATCAAATTTAAACAGTTTTCCATAGTTGCATTAGCTTTATCAAAAGTTTAAAAAGAACATTCACAAATACAGTTCCCATTTGCTGAGTCAGTTTTGATGTGAGCTGACTGTCAATTACTAATAGGGTTTTTGAGGAGATGCTGATGTTGCAAATGTAGACGAATATAAGGAAGTGTTGCATTAAGGGATGATTCAGACTTAATGCCAAATCATAATTTGGAATTCTGCAGAGAAGAGCATAGGACTGTGGGCCTCCTGCTGCACTCCTTCACCTCCTCGGCTGCTGCAATTCTTTCACTACGATTCTGATTTGCAAGGGAAGCGCAAACCATAGGCTGCTGGTTCTGATGAAATAACTGGCTATGATTGCCACAAATCAGGATTAGAGTAACTGAACTGCAGCACACATGTGGAAGAGGGAGCAAGAAGAAGGGAGAATGCAATTCCCTAGGCTCCTCTCTGCATAGTCATATAAACCATTATTTGGCATTATACTGGGATCAACAGGTCGGTAACCAACTTCCCAGCACTGACATAGCTGTGCCAATGGGGCATGTGCTGCATCCTTCAGTGGAGTAGTAATCACAGAAGCCTCCTCAAGGCAAGGAAGTGTTTGCTCCCTTACCTAAGAACTGCATTGCCCTTACCCTGGTGCTGGAATGTTGGTTAGGATTGCACCCTGACTCAGCACATAGGCCCATCTAGCTCAGTGTGACCTAGTCTGACTGGCAGCAGCCCTCCACCATTTCTGGCACAATAGTTTCTAGGGATGTGCAGTGCAGGAGTGGCAGGTGAGGAAGAACTGCCCTACTGCAGTCCCCAGAAAGTAGCCACGGCCTTCCCTATGACTATGCATGTTCTCCACCTGCTTGCTAATGCAGCGTGCACACCTGGAGCGGTGCAGTCATAGGGGAGGCTGCTATTATAATTGGGTGGTTTTGCCTCACCTGGTGCCCCCACACTGCATATCACTGGTTGTTTCTAGCCCCATTACCTAAGAATGTCTACTTGTAAAGCCCATAGGCTCCATCTGTATGCCACAGACACTCCCAGACACTGTGAATTTGCAGCACCAGCATGCCTGCATAAGACTGGCTCAGAGTGTGCATGTGTACACAAAACAAATTATGACAAAAAGGGTATATATGTACACAGTTCTTTTTCCTCCAAAGAAAACTGATTCTATAAGGCTGACCTGAACTGTTCACTGCACAGGGAAGGAGCAGCACAAAACAACCAACATGACAGAGACATGAATAATAATATTGATAAATAATTCAGATTAGTAATTTGTGTGGGGTGCATTCTACAATACTGGCTTGACTAACAGAGAAAACTCAAATTTGTGGAGCAAGTATGGGATGAAAACACAGGCAGGTTAAAGAGATAAGGATGAATACACTACAGGATGAGGATGAAGAAAGGTATATATAAATCATTATATGCTTGTGTGTTGTGCAATGATGGGTAACAAAATGAATTGCTTTCATTAATTGAGTCAGAGAGAGAGAGAGAGAGAGAGAGAGAGAGAGGCAATCTGTGTAGAGAAGTCATGTAGGAAGCTCAGGACAGGAATCTGGATCTGGTAGAAGCTGCTGAGAATCTTGCATTTCCTTTTCAAAGGAGACTGACAGCTCAATCCCATCCTTGAGAGAAACTGGTGTATCTTCAAATACACTGGCATTAACAGCGCTGCCACTGTAGAAGCTGGCCTTCTGATGGATGTGCCACAGATGCCATGAAACTGCTATGCCAACATAGCTTGGATGTCACTTGGACACGAGTGTTAACTTCACCAGAAGAGAGAGTCCAAAACAGGGTGGAGATGGATATGGGAGGGACAAGGAAGAGTGCCAGCAGTGGCGCAAAGGGCATGGAGTATGTGTGAATGTGGCTAGCTGAATAGATCACCGCAGTAGGTGCCTTGTGTTATGTGCCAGCCCAGTGACTGGCCCATGCTGTGCTCCTTCTGGTAGGTGCCTGTGTTACAGCCTTACGGTTCTTTGCTTTTGACTTTTCCTGCTGATACCACTGGAAGTCCTGTAAGAGGTGTGGGTGCTGTGTCATGTTGCATGTGTGTGTTTGCGCTGCATCTCCTCATGCACTAGTGTCTGTGTGCTATTGGCATGATGCCCAGATACGGTTTGGCCATCAGCCACTACTTTGTTTCTGGTTGTCAAAGAGGGTGAGCAGTCCCCGGTTCAAAACTCATCTCTGCAATGGATTCATCAGGTGGTCCAAGGCAAGCCACTCTCTCTGTCAACTGCAGCTCTTGCCATTCATACAATGTGGGGCTAATAACAATCAATCTCCCCCCCCCCGAGCCATTTATGGAGACATTGCTGTCTGAGTGAAGGGGGAGGGCGTGTTACCCTGGAGCTCAGGCTCCTGCAAAACTTATAATTTTGCCCCACTATAGGAACACCACTTCCCTAAACAATTGAGAGATGGAGACATTAGATATTTTAAAAAAAAAGAAAAAAAGGAAGCCATTTCCAGTGTTGCAGATAAAAGGAATAATCCAAAATGGGCCAGTAAAAATACACAATTGTGCATTCCAAAGATGGCAACTATCGGATATGCACTTCAGTCAGATTGTTTGCCCAGATGGTACAATTCCTAGCCTCAAGAGATCTAGCTAGCTCCCTCCTTTTTGCTGATTCCTTTTTGTTTTGGCACCTGCCTAAAATGGCACATAGGTTATCTTTTTGGCTTGGAATGGTTTACCTGCTCACTATAACTCTTTTATTGATTATCTGATGTTTTATTGTTTTCTAAAATTGGCTTACATTTTCTTTTAACCTCTCCATTAACCTTTGGGTGCTTTCATAAATGGAAAGGCAGGGTACAAATTCCTTAAATAAATAAGGGCGCAATCCTAATGAACAGTTAGTCTGGCACGTGTCCCCTGAGCCAGCTGAAGAGCCAGCCGTAAGGCACATCTGCACCACTCTGGGAGGCAGCCAGGCCAGCCTGGGGAGCAGGTGTAGCCAGAATCTGGAACTTAGGTTGGATCCTAACCCCCAACCTGGTTGGCCCTACATGGGCTGCTTGGATTTGTGCCAGCAATTTTGCTGGTGCAGATCCGAGTAACCCCATAGGGGTGGCTGGGGCTTTACCCAAGGTAAGGAGAAAATATCCTCATACTCCAAGGTGACTCCAGCTGCCTCCTAACCTAAGCTGGATATAGTGCAGGCTAGCCGGCCAGCCTTTCCAGTGCAGGTTAGGATTAGGCTGCCCGATATTAAATAAGCAAACTTCTTATTTAAGAAAACCCACATTCATACCTCATAGTTGTATTTTATAATAAACTTAGTATCTCTTAAAGCAGTTATCTTTGTAAATACAGAAATAAACTGTACAGTTATAGCTTTCATTTTATCTTTAAGTGTTAACAAAATTAAGCCTTACTTTTTAAATACATTTTTAAAATGTGCTATACCAGTTGTGATTTTTTTTATTACCTGTTCCAATGCACAGATAATCATATTGTAGGAATGGCATAATTATAAATCTACTGGGTTTCATCAAAAGTATTGCATACAAGGGCGCATGTGGAAGTAAACTGTCCCTCCCCCCACACCCCCACTGTAGCCCCCCAATGCCCTCTTAAAAGCCTCGCCTGAGGATCAGGTGTATGGCATATTGGACCGCATAGTGACCTGATGGTCTATAATCTTTTGTCCTCTTTACATCACTCATAAGGTCACACAAATCGAGGAAAGATATTAAAGAGACACTGCATCATCTGCAACCTACAAACTTGGTGAACATTCCAGCATGCGCTATTTGGAGTACAAAGAGACAAAAAGTGTGTACATGACCAAGTTGCCTTCTATACATATACTAAAGACAAATGGCAAAGCACTCTCTCTCTCTCTCTCTCTCTCTCTCTCTCTCTCACACACACACACTCACACACACACACACACACACACACACACACACACACACACACACACACACACACAAAAGAACATAAGAGGATCCCCACTGGATTAGGCTACAGTCCCATCCAGTCCAGCTTCCTGTATCTCACAGTGGTCCACCAGATGCCTCAGGGAGCACACAGGATAACATAAATCCTGTTGCCACTCCCTTGCACCTGGCATCTAAGGTAGCCTATTTACCCTCACAGAAACCTATTGAACACACTGTCCTTCCCTTATTAGTCTGGGGCAGGCAAAAAAACTGCCATAGATGGCCAATTCAGATAACAGAAAAAAATTCCTTCCTGATCCTCATGATGAGTAACTACCTAATCATAGACTGTACATACCCATCATAACTTGTACACACACACACACGCACAAGCACACGCACACTAGTAGACAAAAATAAAGTTTTGAGTTTGAAAATCATTTTGAGAAAATTTTTCATATCTTGTACAAGAAAAATATAGTTAATGCTATATTCTCCATTTTTTTAAGGATTCTATTCAACAAACGGCCCTTTACTATGGAGAAAGGGCATCGCAAGAGGAGTAGATGGCATATCATTCCACAGGAGTACTGTTAGAGCCTCAGGACCCAGCTCTACATTCGAACACCAGTTCATGTCCAAGTGCAGTTTCATTTACTAACAAAAACTAGTCATTTCCAATATGGAAGAAAACATTTTTTGAACATCACATGCCAATGCTATGATATGGTGGCTATTAATCCGCCCTTCTGGCTCCCACTGGAAGAAGTATGAGAGGAGAGAGGAAGCAGGATGCCAACATCCTTTATTCCACTAGTTCAAATAGAATTCATCCCTCATGCCAACTGCTTGTAATCTTAAATTATCCTAGGTATGTTGTTGCTTGCCGAGGATATGAAGGACTAAAACCTTGCTCTCAGGCACAGATTCAATAAGCAGGAAAAATAAAATCAATAGTATTTATACACCACTAGATGTTTCTGAATAAAAGCATGGGTTGGAACTTGGGAGCAAGGAGGACTGCAAGTTTTTATTTTAGATTGTGGAAATAAAAGTTTGGTATTTTCTGTGATGAATAGATAATCATAGGATGTTATGTTGCGTCAGACCACTGGTCCATCTCACAGAGTATTATTTATACTGACTGGGGCAGCTCTTCAGGGCTTCAGGTAGGCCTTTCCCAGTGCTACCTGGAAATTGAAACATGGATTGAACCTGGGACATTCCTCATGCAAAGCGCGGTATACTGGTACATGGTACACAGGTAGAATTGTCTGAAAATTGTGTTATTTGTTTTACTCAGCCCATTGTGTTCAGCAAGGACGCAATCCAGAGGTCGGTAAAGGTCAGCACATGTCACTTGCGCTGGCCTGAGAGTGTTGCAAATGTGCTGTAAGGCACATCTACGCCACTCCAGAGCAGGCTAGACTGGCGCAAGAATGTGCACCAGCCTGCCTGCTGCCAGCAGGTAAGGTCAGCCGAGCAATGGTGTTTCTATTTGTGTGCTTTTGGGGGGGGCAAATGCCCCCAAGCGCCATGCGGGTAGAGCGGGGGCAGATGGTGCTGTTGGTGGTGAGCAGCGTCTGGCCTGCCATACGCCCCAGCGCCTGTACTGCTCCAAAATGGGCTGTTTGCAGTCACTGGCGGCAAGGTGGGGAGGCACGGGGGGCGGCACTAGGAGCCATCTGTGGACCTGGGCGGAGAATCAGCTAGGTCCTCAAGTGCAGCCAAGTTTGGCTGGCATGGGCAGTGAGTGGGGAGGGCATGGGAAAGGCAAGAAGGAAACATTTATGGGCGTGGGAAGGGTGGAGAGAGGGTGGGCTTGTGGACGGGCCAGCCCAGGGAAGGGGGTAGAGACAGGATCCAGCCCTTATGCTCAGAGTTGTGCTGCTCAGAGTTGTGACAATGATTTCACTGATGCAGATCCAAGTAGCCCTATTGGGGCTGCTGGGGCTTATCCCGAGGCGACCTCCAGCTCCCTCCAATACTGCACTGGATGCAGCACAGGCCTCCCAGCCTGCCTGTTCCAGCACAGTATAGGATAGGGTTGTTTGGCTGTAACCCTATTATATGTTACTCACCAGAAACAAACACCTAAAGTTACATCATAATCATGCAATATACCTCACTCACTCGTTTGCTCACTCGCTCACACACACAACCATTAAAACTGTAAGTGACCTTTTTGATCAGAATTGGAACTAAAAATGAAGCTGAAAAAGTGAGATGATTCAGGAGTATCATAATAGCATTTGTCTGTAAAAAATATTAAAGCCACATTCATCATACAGAAACTCCATCTATTACTGAATAATGCATACCTTATTCCTCGTTTCAGATGTTCTAGGTTTTGTAAAAAGAGCTTGAAACAGATGATCTTGCATTAAAATTAAAGGAATGTTTCTGTTCTTTGTGACAAGGGAATGATAACAATTACAGAGACCTTGGATATAGATACTGACGGATTAGAGCCCAGTTCTATTGTGTGTGTCCCTCACCAATGCAGTGGCACAAAATGGCAGTAGCAGAAGACAGTCTTCTCTGGGTAAGCGAACAATAGAAGAAACAAGGGGGAGTCAACTAGAGCCTGCTGTAGCTAAATAGCTGGCCCAGCTATTTACTTGCTTTGACTTGCTTTGTGAAATTGGGTACTTGAAGGGGGTTAAGATTCTGCTGCGACTGCTGCCATCAAACCTGCCCCCTTCCCATACCCAATCCACACATTCCCTGCCCCCGACCTGCCCTCCCCATTCCACCCGCACAGGTCACAACAAATAAAACGATTAACATCTCAAACATAAAATTAAATGTAATTAAGTATAAGAATTATTAAACTATTAAAATAACTAGAAAATTAAAAGATTTGGAGCAGCAAGAAAAACAACAACAAATCAACACAACAAAAACATTTAGTGAAACAAAAAACTTTCTGGCTAGATGCTGAAAAATGAATCCCCCGAGAGGACCAAATACAGCCCTCCAAATGCAGACAGTTCTACCACCTTGGGGTTGCCACTTGCAGAGCTGTAATCAACCCCAAATTGTGAGCAGAGCGAGCTGCCCAGGGAGAGCAAAATGGGGATATGGAAACAAGGGCACACCAGGGTTTGGGATCAACAGCCTTCTCATACTGGGTTCAGAAATGAATGTTGGCCAAGCGCTATCAATGCACGGAGTATTCTCTAAGAAAAAGAATTATTAAGGGATCAATCCCGAGCCCCTCAGCGTGTGTGGTAGGAGCATACTCCCCACACTGGCATTGCAAAACTTGCTGTAAGGCTGCCCAGAGGCAACGACATTATGCCAGTAAGAGGTAAAGTTACCACTTGCGGATGTTGCGGAGATTCCAGGTGTGGCAGGGGGAGTTCCTGGGTGCCAGCACAGAGGTGAATAGATCGTTCACCCACCTGTGCCCTTACTATAGGGAACGGGGACAAAAATCCCCTTCTGTGGCACCTCCTGCCTGGCTACCGCTGCTCGCTTGAGGATTGGGCTGCCCAACGTCAGAATAAAGAACAGAAAGCAATCTCTGATTCTTGGGCTTCCCTTTTATATGCAACTTGGAAAAAGGAAGATTAAGAGCGCAATCCTATACTGCGCTGGAATGGCTAGGCCAATGGGCCTGTGCCATATCCAGCGCAGTATAATGGAGGCTGGAGCCTCCCCAGCGCAAGGGCACATTTGTGCCCTTACCGTAGTGGAGGCACCAGCCTCCCCAATGCGCTCCTCAGATCTGCACCTGCTAAACAGTGGGTGCGAATCCAAGGAGACTGTGCAGTCTGAATCGGGGCCACAGGACCTCCCAAAAAGGGCTTAGGAACGGCCTGCCAGCCCACCCACAGCCCACCCAGTTATGCCCTCCCCCCACCCACTCCCTCCCTTGCGCTGACATGGCACCTCCCCTGCCCCAGCCGGCTTTGTCTATACACAATATACCCATTCACTATGTACATTATATTATTTTTTTCTGACCATGCAGAATCCTCCATTCCCAAACTGGAGTGTCCTGACTCCCAAGCCAGGAAAGCCCTGCCTTTGCCCCCTTAAGGGGCAGGGAACTGCAATGGTGGCGACATGATCAGCATGATTGCGCCACAACCAGGGACAAAAGGACTTTCAAAAAACTTACCTCTGACAGAACCGGTGCTCCAGAGGATACGGAGAGACCGCAGACCCCTTTGCACGGCTCCCCGCATCTCAGAACAACTCAAAAATATGATTGCAACCACTTCCAGTTTTGCTATTGCAAACTGGGTCAAGTGCATTTTTCTAGCTGTTCGGAAGTGTGAGGAGCCCTACAGAGGGGTCCCCAGGCTCCCCACACCATCCAAATCACTGGCGCTGCCAGGGTAAGTTTAAAAAGCCCTTCCTGCATTGCTGCAATCGCCCCACCCCCAGCATCCCAATCTCTCCCTTAGGCATTCATGAAGGTGGACTCCTGATTGGCTGCTGCTGTGGCGCCATAAATGTCGAGCCACTGTCGTGTGCCAGTGCAAATGGTCACCAGCCAGAGACCCAGCCTATATCGGAGTAGGTGAGGTGCCAGTAGGGGCAGTTCATTGGTAATTAAGGGGAAGTCCAGGGCATGGAGTAGGGAAGCCAGGGGACAATGGAGGGAATGGATCTCAGTGGTTGTCATACACCAGATCCTATCCCCATTTCCCCAGCCCAACACACACCCTGCCTAGGTGACATACTCATTCCAGTCAGGCCCCTGTGCCTAGCTATTTCAGCCTAGCAAAACAGGCAGTGTAGGTCTCCCTACAAGTAAGCAAGTAACAATGTTTTTATTTACCTTTTCCAGGCCATGTAGCACACACCTCTACCATAGTGTGCAATAAAAATGGGGTGAAGGTGCTCCCCTTTTTGGTACGCTAGATCAAGTTGGAGGTATACATATGTATGCCATTGTAGAAATCAGTATTATGCATATAGCATTATGAGCCAGGCTCAGAAAAGGAATTTAGGGACTTGTAAATGAGAGACCACCTTTTAAAACTCTCCATTTTGGATAACAATCTGAGTGGAGAAGAATTCCTGCCTTCCTGCCACCAACTCTGTCAGCTCTTCCCATGCCCAGCCCTGAACTCCCCCACACCATACCTTCCTTCCCCTTAGTTCCCGGCAGCAGGAGGAGGGGAATGGGGGCTGGCCAAGAAGGCTTTGGGAGTGATGAGGGCTGGCAAGGGCAGGAGAGTGCATTTTTCTGAGCATTCATTCAATTCTAAACTGAATTAGGAAAATGATCCAAGTTTGTCCAGTTGTTTTCAGAAGACTCCAAATCAGTCCGAGTTAATCTGAGGTGAGCCTTGGAGAACTCATTCATCAGGAAAAGATGAATTTTCTTTTGATATGAGGTGAGCAGAAAGGAAACAAAATACAAATGCAATATGGAGCGTTAGCACTCTCAAGCAAAAGTTCTTCTGTGAAAAGCAATCTATATACTCTCTCATCTATCTGCCCAGTCAAACTTCAAACACCTCAATGGGATCAGATAAATTTGAGCTCCTAATTCATAATTCACAATGGTGATAAGATCCTGTAATTATTCAAAAACATAGTGTCCATTATAACATGCATGTGATGCTAGTCTTTTACCTAATTATTAGTATGACAATTATGGCATTCTACAATCAGTCTGTAGGTCAGACTAGGATTTGCTTGGCACCATCAGTTTGTCCTTGACTTCATGAAGTCCTGTTGCTCTGTACAGTGCCAAGTAGCAAATGCATCAATACCTGGACCTGTACAATGCATAAAATGGAAATGTGATGTCTTCAAATGGATCTTCTGTAATAAAATATTTTCCAAAAGCATACTGAATGATGATAAACAAGCTATATATTGCAATTTGAGTTAGAGCTATGAAATTTACTGACCACAACACGGCTCAGGAGACGCAGGGCACATCAACTCTCTTCTGCCAAAGAGATTAGCTAAAAATAATATATCTGAATGATTATTTGTTTCCTGACACTGAAAATCCCTGAAATCTTCACTTATTCCATTCTTCAGCATGCAATATTATATATGGCTCAACAAGATACATCTTGATCCAGAAATACATTTATAGACATACACTAAGCTTAATTCTAAAACCACAATCACAGTTGGAACAATCACATCAGAAAATGTCAAGGTATTTGTTTTATATATCAAATAAAATAAGTAATTCAAGGAATCCCTTCAAGAGCAAAATGGCTCTGTGCTTTTAATGCAGAAATCAACGATTGCTTATACTTTATCCCAAGAGGAGATCTTTTCAAACCTCATATTTATTGACAATAATATTTCACCAAAATCAACCACCTCGAATTCTGACAGTACCGCTAAGATTACCTGTCCCTGAATGCAAGGAGTGGAGAAGAAACTGAAGAAAACCAGCAAACATAGCAGCATCAGCTCAGAGAGCCCAAATGAGAAGAACTGGCTCCAGGCAGGGTGCTGAATCCCAGCCTGCGACTATAGCAAACCCATAACCGCAACAGGGGAAAAAAAAATTCAGCGCAAAGGAGGTCTGTAAGAAAAGTCCTTGTAGTCCTCGTCTCTTGAGCTTATGCCAAATTATTCTGCAATGTCAAACATTCAACCACAGTGACACCGAACAAGGCCACAAGAACCTGCCATCAGTACAAATCTCTGCAGTATGGAGAGAGCATTGATTACTGCATTAATCTATATATGGTCGGTACAGCGTTAAAGAGTTGGTCTGACTACGGGGGAATCTTTATATTAATGATTTCGGGAGACTCGGATTTCCTGTCTCATGAAGCAAGATACAAGAGCACTGTTCCCTCCCCAAAGAGATTGGAAAATGAATGCTTTATCCGCTGGAATCTGACACAGAAATACTATGCAGAAGCACAGGCATCAACATAATCAATAATTCTGCTGCTGCAGCCATTATTTCTATTTGGCAGTATGGCAAAATTTTACTGGACATAATGTAAAATAAATAATGGGATAATGGGATAATGTAAAATAAATTTAAACATTCTTGATTAGTGGCAAGTTACCTATGTTTTGTGACTTGATAACAATAACATCCTCTTGATTAAATTCTCCCTCTGGCAAGTTCTACCAGATTTGGGATGACCAAGACCTAGGAGGTGTGTATTTGCAGGTTTCATCCCTTAACAAAACTCATGAATCTCAGTACCACTGATAGCATTCAGCTATACTATTCTACCCCAGATCTAGTAACCTTCTAGGCAGTCCTGCATTTATAATTGCCTGTCTAATACTACCCAGTCAGAAGTGTCATCACCTTGTCAAGCTTAAGCGGCTGCAAACTTGCGCAAGGCTTCTCCAAGTATTAGAGGGGGTGTAGTGTAAAACATAAGAAATGGGAGCAGGAATTGCAACTTCCGGGTTCAATTACTCATGTGGATCTAAACATTTGATGATATATATACTGCACTAGTAGCTAATGATAAGTAGCAACACAGATAGAGGGGAAGCATCCTCAATTGGGAGAAACTCCTCTCTCTCCTAGAATGGCTTTTCTCCATTTGAGCTTGTGAAGTGTGAGGCAAAAACTCCTACACTTCAGATAACATACCAACCATTAACAGAAATCCAGGAGTAGATTTCCTTCAGCCCGTTTACTAACCCCTGCTAACTTGGCAAAGAGGCACTTTTTATAGTAGTGCTCTATTTAGCAGGGGGAGAGCAACTGTCCCTCTTCACCCCAGCATGGTGTCTTTTCTACAGGTTGATTATTCCTTATCCAGACTGCTTGGGATGGGAAGGTGTCTGGATTTTGGAATAATTGCATAAATATAATGAGAAATGCTTCCTCTGGCTCTTTTTATTGTGACCCATAAGGCCTCTTTGACATTTCTCAACAATGCCTGTATACGCCACAGAGCAGAGCACAGAACCAACAACCTGTATCTGCGCTGTATGTGGGAATGAGCACAAGACCTTCTAGTGTTCACACTACCAAAACTTAAAAGAAAGTCTTGGACAAAAATGTCTGGATTTCGGATGCCCAGATAAGGGGAAATCTACCTGTAGTACATAAAACATCCTTAACAGTCTTGTACTTTCTTGTATTCATAACGTTCATCCACTAGAATGAAGAGGCAGCTAGTGGCAAGTCACATACGTTCAGGAATAGTAGAAAATATTGACAAAATCAAGAAACCAAACACAAAATCCCAGAGGATTGATTCAATCCAGATTTAAAAACACACCACTGCATAGCAACTTCAGAAAGAGTTGGAAGTTAAGTAGTTAGCAGCATGCTAAGAAAAGCTAAATGCAGAGCTCCAACCAATCTAAACAATGAAACAGAGAACAATAGACAGCTATCTACAAAGCTTGGAAACTCTCTGCAAGCATAAACGGTGGCCGGGACACTTTGCAGACAAATCAACAAATCAAACCAATGACACCCCTGAACTGCCCTGACCCCTGTCAGGAGATCCTTGAGCCCCAACATGGGCCTGCTCTAGTCTGCTAGCAAAATAGGTGAAGGCTCAAGTAGCCCCATTGCAGGGGCTGGGGCTTTCCCCGGATTAAGGGGACAAATGTCCCCTTCTACCGAGGAGACTCCCGCAGCTGCAACGGCTCCTGCAGGATGCAGCAGTTGCCATTTTGGTACTACCGCTCCTCCAGGAGCCAGGCAGCTGAGGATTGGGCTGCCCATGTTAGACCTTTGTTATGTGGCTTGCTTTTCCATGGGATCATCCTACAGCACAGCTATAACACTGAAACACTCACAGCCCAACCGGCCCTGAGCAATGATTTCACTTCACGCACAACTGGCCCTGCCTACATAGTTGCAGGGTTTAAAATATCACAATTGTGGCAGGAGGACCTCAACAGGGCAGCTGTAATGTTCAAAAGGTTCGCAACAATGAAGACAGGTCCGATTGTACATGTCATTTAACATGAAACCATCATTTGGGGCCTCATCTGTAAAAAGCAAGCCAAACTAGGCCACAGGCCTGATTCCATTTTGTGGAGTGAGTTCTATCTTGGTTAATTAGACCCATAAAAAAGAGGAAAGAACCGTTAAGTGGTGGTAAGAAATCAACCTTTACTTAAGAAAAACAGAAAGCACTTAGTGCTTATCAGGATTGCCTCCAGGCCTAGAGAATTTTAAGGAATTGTGGAGCTGGTGCTCAAGGACATTATGATTAAACAGCTAGCACCCAGCTGTGTAAATTATCACCAGGTAAGCCAGGGCAGTTAACTGGCAATAACCCTTAACGCGTCTTCAACCATCAGGAGATGTCAAGTGTTCGCCTGATTGGATGGTTATTGCCTAGGGATTATAAAGATTTCCTGGGGGGTCCTTGTTCAGTGTTTTTTGGCTTTTCGTGGAGGCATCTCCATGATGCTCCACCTGAGACCTGCTTGGTTCCATCGGAGCAGTAATACCATCCACTCTGTAGAATGATGCCTTGTAAAGATAGCTTCAGTAAGTCTTAGGAGCTCAGATTTTTTTGTGTGTGTTTATTGTTATGTGTTATGTCTCTTGCGTGCTATGCTTTTATGCCTTGCTTCTCAAGCCATGTAACCAACCTATCATTTATCTTTAAAATAAATTTCTTTAAAGCTTTATAGCTTGTGTGGTGCATGTCTGAGAAGGGGAGGAACTTCTTTGGTATTAGCTAAATCCAGGCCTTGCCTCAAAACACGTTACTGTGGGCATAAAGGACTGCTGGTTTCTTTTCCCAAGTCAGCTAGTGGCCGGGGAACAGGAGGCGGGTAGCCTGGAAGGCTGGGTTGTGCTGGTTAACCCTTTCCCGTGGCTCCCCGCGGGTTTGGATCAGTGGTTGCTCTGGAGCTGGTGGCATTAGCAGATTCCTAGCAGATTCCCTTATTGCCTAACACTTTAGTGAGAAGTGTTCCTGTGTAATGCATTTATTTTGGAAGGCGCCTTCGGTTTATACTCACGGTTAGTCACACAGGAGAACCTGAAGTTAGGGCACTTGGCAAGGGTTGATATTAAGTGTGCTGATTTCTAAGAAACTTGCACCTCTGGGGACGGTTTTTACATCACCCAAAAGACTTTGTGCCTTAGAAGACTGTAAATTACAGCTGCGCTATGAGATGAACCCACAGCAAAAAGCCCATCCACTCCCTGGTGTGGCTGTGTGCACAAAAAGACACCAAAAGCTCACAACTCTGGGACTCCCAGCAAACTTGAAGCTACACACATGCCTAGGAAATTCTTTCCTTGCGACAATCAAATCACTACAGTAGAGAAAGCTAATATTCATTATGGTTCATTCAAACATTAGTTCCCAAAGAGAGACATCTTCCTTGTACCAGAGAAAAGCATTATGAAAACTCTTCCAACAAGTATCATCATCATCCACCGAACTATTTAAACCTATAAAAGCCAATATATCACTCCGGAACTTCCAACAAAAAGGTATAATGGAACAATAGGAATAAAGAAGGTGTCCTGACAACAGTATAAGGCCCACAGAAACCTATAGACAATGGCCCAACTCTCACTGAAGTAGCAGGGAAGCAATTTCATCTAATTATCTATATACAGCAGGGGTCCTCAAACTAAGGCCTGCGGGCCGGATCCAGCCCCCCACAGGCTTTTATCTGGCCCGCCCCTCATTCAGAAACCTGGCTGGGTCTCTACCACCGCCTCAGTCATTTCCTCTTGGCCCCTTCCTCTCTCCGACTGCTGCGAGTGCAGAGGCTGGAACAGAGGCACAGGACGACTAAGGGGCTTTCCTCTTGGCCCCTCCCTCTCTCCCACCGGCTCTGGCTGCTGCAAGTGCAGAGGAGAGGACAGGCTGGAACAGAGGCACGCGGACGACTTCGTGGCTTTTCTCTTGGCCCCTTCCTGTCCCTCATTGGATGTGGCTGCTGCAAGTGCAGAGGAGAGAGGCATGTGGAGAACTGAAGGTGGGAGAGGAGTGCTGCCGCTGCATTCCCCCCCCCCATGAGGAGGCAGCCATCCCTGTGGGTTCAGGGTGGGGGTTGGTGGTGGGGTTGTCTGTATTCGCCCCCCTTTCCTCTGTGGCTGAAGGTTGCCTGGCAGTGTGTCGGGGGGGGGGAGCACGAGGACGACTTCGCGGCTTTTCTCTTGGCCCCTCCCTCTCCCACTAGCTCTGGCTGCTGCGAGTGCAGAGGAGAGAGGCATGTGGAGAACTGAAGGTGGGAGAGGAGTGCTGCCACTGCATTCCCCCCCCCCATGAGGAGGCAGCCATCCCTGTGGGCTCAGGGTGGTGGGTGGTGGTGGTGGGGTTGTCTGAATTCGCCCCCCTTTCCTCTGTGGCTGAAGGCTGCCTGGCAGTGTGTCTGGGGAGGCACTTTTATACACATAGGTAGACCCCCCCTACTAACCCCACTTCATACTACCCTCACCCCCCTTCATACACCAATATGTGGCCATATAGATATCCAGTTCTGGGCAAAGTATAGTTTGTGAAGTGACAACTCTGCCCTCCCACAGTGCAACTGTGCAACTGTCAAGAGATTTTGGGCAAGTTAACTCCACTTAAAACAGTGGGATTTGCTCCTGTGCAAAAATGCATAGGATTGCATGGTAAGTCCTTTCCCATAAGTCAATATTTCAAAGTTCACAAAGCAGTTTATAGGCAAAAAAATAAAGTTAAATGGTTCCCTGTCCCAAAAGGGCTCAGAATATAATGTAACTAATGAACTCCTTCTTCCTTTTATGTGTGGCTTTTCTTGTAGCTGTCTGGCTGGGGCCATATGTTCTGCCAAATTCTCTGCCAGGCCACCCCAAGGGCCGTAATGTCCACACTAGGCTAACTAGTTTCCCCTTCAGAGTGGCCTCAGAGATAGGCAAGAGGGAGGGGGTTCAGTCACCCACTGGGCCTCCTCTCTTTCAGCAGCTTTTGTTTGGGATCACTGGCTGGTCAGCCTCCTCCAGACTGCCCTCCTCACTGGCTTAGCGCCAAACTACCTTAATTCTAGCACCAACTAACCCCACCACCAAACAATAGGCAGTCAGCTTGCCCAAGCCACAACTGCCTCCTCCACTTGGTGGCTCCAGGGGCGTGGCAGACAGAAATATTAAATTCCCAATGGTCTCCAAACAACCTTACCTTAGCCAGTTCCTCAGTCCTTCAAGGCAGTCAGTTCAGCCAGCAGTCCATCAGTCCAGCAATCCATCCAGCACTCCATCCGTCCAATGCCTACCTGGTGCCCTCCTCCAGCACCTTCCCAAGTGCCTTGCTCCAGCACCTTCCCAGGTTCCTCATCCAACACCTTCCCAGGTACCATCCTCCAGTACCTATCCAGCCCCTTTTCTCCAGCTCCTGCCTCCAGCTATATACTGAGGCCAGCCAATCAGTGGGCAGGCTTTAATTCATCAGCCACCTGCTAACCTCTCTTCATTGCCAGAGCCCTTACCAGCCTACAGCTGTGCTCCTGAGGCTTGCAAAAACCTTGGGGGTTAACCCTATAATCCCTGGTTTATCTGGGACAAAGGGCCATTGCTGATATCATTCCCTATCTCCTCGGGGTATCTCCTGCCTTTTCCAATACACCATAGTGGTGAATATAGTGTCTTAAATGTCCTGTATGCTGAATATTTTTTTACTAATAGCAATTTTGAATCCCTAGGAAACAATTATGACATCAAGAAAGAGAAAAATTGACACTGAGTGCAGGATATTCAATGAACAGTGGACTTATGATTACTTTTTCATGTAGTACAAGGAAAGAACTGTTCGTCTGATATGCCAGAATTCAGTGTCTGTGTTCAAGGAATATAATTTGTGCCAACACTATGAAACTCAACATAAAGATAAATATGAGGGTTTGGTTGGACAAGTGAGAAAAGATAAAATATTAAAGCTGAAAAATGGAATGACAGCAAAATACTTTTGTGAACCAGAAGCAGCAAAATATTTCTTCACTACTAGCAGTGTTGCCAAAGAGATGTGTCCAGAGAAGGCTGATTTATTTAGTACAGTGAGTCTTTCAGGACCTACAGTTACACAAAGTACTGAAGAAATGGGGGGACAATTTGCATCAGCATTTGCAAAACTTCTCAAAAAAAACTTTGCTATTTTTCGTTGGCACTCGACGAAAGCAACAATCGTGATTCTGCACAACTTCTAATTTTCATTCATGGACAAATGATCATTTTGAAGTCATAGAGGAGCTTGCTGCACTGAAAAGCATCAAAGGAACAACAACAGGAGAGGATATCTATGAAAAGGTTCACCAAACTGTGAACGATTTGGAGCTGGACTGGGCTTAAACTAGCCAGTGTGACAATTGATGGTGCTCCTAGCATGATGGGGTGTATGAAAGGCATGGTTGCACGCATTAACCAAAAGATGGACAAACACAACCATTCATGTCCAATAGCCATACACTGCCTTATCCACCAACAAGCTGCTGTGTTGTAAATCACTGAAGTGGGGCTCTGTCATGAAAATTGTGGTATCTTGTGTTAACTTTATTAGAGCTCACGCACTAAACCACAAATAGTTTCAGGAATTTCTGTCTGAGCTAAATGTTGCCCATGAAGATATTCTGTACCACACAGAAGTCCATTGGCTGAGTAGAGGGAGAGTTTTGAAACGTTTTTATGACTTACTTCCACAGGTTTCTGCTTTTCTCCTTTCAAAAAATAAAGAAGTACCAGAGCTCAAAGATGCAGAATGGAAATGGCACCTTGCCTTTCTGACAGATGTAACAGAGCTACTCAGTGGCTTCAATGTGCAACTTCAAGGAAAGGGGAAGCTCATCTGTGATATGCATTCACATGTGAAAGCATTTGAAGTAAAATTGGATCTCATCATTAAACAAGTGAAGGAGGAAAACTTCTTCCATCTCCCCACAACTCAAAAACTGTTGGCGGAAAAACCAGCAGTTGCATTCCCAAACAAAACATGTGTGGATTCACTGGAAATGTTGCAAAAGGAGTTTCAAATTAGATTTAAAGAGCTTCATCTCCATGAACAGGACATACAGCTTTTCCGGAACCCATTTTTGGTTGACATTGAAATTGTTGATCCGATTTACCAAATGGAACTGGCTGAACTACAGAATTGTGACTCTCTGAAAGACGCATTCAAGTCAAGCAGCTTTACTAATTTCTATGCATCTCTCCCCTCGGACGCATTTCTTAATCTCAGGAACCATGTACTCAAAATGGCAACCATCTTTGGCAGCACCTATGTCTGTGAACAGACTTTTTCCCGAATGAAACATCTGAAATCTCCAACCAGATCCAGACTAACTGATGCACACTTGCATCACTTTTTATGACTAGCAGTGACAAATATGGAACCGGACATTGACCATCTCACCAGCCAAAAGCAGGCCCATACTTCCCATTGAAACATTAATAAGTTTATATTGATTGACATTATTCATTGTTATATGTGCAGTGTTCATAGGAATGTATTCATATTTTTCTCAAACTATAGTCCGGCCCACCAATAGACTGAGGGACAGTGAACTGGCCCCCTGTTTAAAACGTTTGAGGACCCCTGTTATAGAGGAAATGATTCATATGCAATGTCGCACCTACAGGCAGGTTTACCACATCAGTGAGAACAGTCTATTGTATCTGGCATTACCGCAGAATTGCAGGAGAGTGGCAATGATGTACTGTATATACTCATGTATAAGTCTAAAAAATTATGCCTGAAAATTGACCCTGAAAACATGGATTGACTTATACATGGGTCAGTACAGTTAATAAAGCTTTTGACAGTAGCTTGAATAAGGGCTGGGCTAAGAAGCAGACAGCTGGGGGGTAGAAAAAAATGGAGCAATTTTACTTACCAGTAATTGTTCTCAGGCACCAAAAGACAGCAAGCAAAAAAACAGTAGCCATTTTCCTTCTTCTCCAAACAGGCAGAGAGGTGAAGGTGCTTTGGGGAATTGTAGTCATTATGAAGACTGATGCTAGGAGGTGCTGTGCTGTATTCCTCACAAAACCTACAACTCCAATAAGCACCTTCATGTCTCTCTCCCTTCTTGTTTGGGGAATAGCTCCATTTCTGTGCTGCCTCAGAAGAATGTGAAATAGCTCCTTTTTTGGTTGGCTTTCTGTTGCTGCCTCAGAACAATTAGTGGTAAGTCATTTTCAAAGAATTTCATACCCACCCCCTAAGTTTCACCCTTGACTTACGCATGAGTCATAGCAAATTCTATTATTTTTGGCTTAGAACTTGCCCTCGACTTATCCATGAGATCGACTTTATATATGTTGTGTGCTCCCTGAGGCATCTGGTGGGCCACTGTGCGATACAAGAAGCTGGGTTAGATGGCCTATCGCCTGAGCCAGTGGGGCTCATGTTCCCATCAGGGCATGACCTGAATGAACACTGCCATTGTACGGAATCTCCACAATTTGCCTGTCCTAGTCAGTGAGGTCTGAGAGCTGCAGATCCACTGCTGTTGCTTTTTATATGTGCAGAGCTGTGCCTAGCATGAGTTATCACTGCATAGTTATTATGCCAAATCTCAGTTATGGGAAATCTATCTGTAAAAAAAGGCAGATACATTTTTATTAGTTAAAAACATCTAGCTGTTTCTAGAATGTTCTATAGGATCAGATATATAAATACCAAGAATGCCAACACCGTTCGGATTTCACCAGACAGTGTAGTCGTGTTCTGAAACTACCCTACTGGAGTGAGTCTGCTGCTGTCAGGAATCCTGGGTCATTATTATAGGCTTTTTTTCTTGCCAAATGCATCCTCTATATACCAATAAATATTTTCTTTTCAACATATATTCTGTTAACACACATTCTGTCATATATTCTTAACATATATTCTTTATATACATAAGAACATGTATTCTTATGTATTCTTTAACATATATTCTTTAACACATACTCTATCTCTTCTTGGCTATCCTCGAAACCTAGGTAAAGCAGAGTCTGGTGTGACCAGCATTGAATTAAGACAATTGTCTCTATGTTTCTAAAAGACTATACAGTATCTATACTCAGGGTTCTGAACATTTGTCTAGGTATAAAACCAGTTTTAAAAAGTTCTAGAACAATCTAAAACCCTTCAAACCTAGCCCACTGTAACACCACTAAAGCAGCCCATATTCTGAAATAGCCAGAGTGGTGACAAGCTGGATGTGGGCCAATAAACTGAAGCTCAATCCATACAAGACAGAGATACACTTGATGAGTAGAAAGGCTGAACAGGGAATTGGATTCTATCCTGTTCTGGAGGGTGATGTGCTCCCCCTGAAGACTCTGGCCCATAGTCCATGGTACTGTCTTAAATTTAGACTTAAATTGAGAATACATAAAGGATCATCCCCTTCCACATGATCCTGCCCCTAATCATTTGGAGTGCAATCCTTATCAGACGATGGGCCAATGTAAGTCCCTTACGCCAGCCCAGGAGTGTCACGAACATGCTGTAAAACAATTCTGCGATGACTCAGAGTCACGTGAGCCAGTGTAAGGATATGTGCTGACTTTCTGGCACTAGATTCAGCCTCAGACCTGGTGAAGGCAGAATGGCCGAGGCAGGCCAGCACGGTGGGTTGGGGAGGTGGTGGAAGGGCAGAACAGGGGGGAGGGAAGGCAAGGAGGGTGGGCTGAGAGCAGACTAGTGGGCAGCAGACTGGGGCTGGGCAACCTAGACCAGATGCTAACCCCACACTCCTGGCCAACCTGGCATTACACTGGGCTGCTTGGATCTGCACTAGCTATTTCACTGGCACAGACCAAGTAGCCCCATTGAGGTGGCTGCTACGTGGCATGGGGCAAGGGGAAATAAATCCCCTAATTCCAAGTTGCACAGCAGCCACCTCCTACGCTGCACTGGATACAGAGCAGGCCCATTGGCCTGGCTGTTCCAACACAGGTTAGGATTGGGCTGCCTGAAAAACAGTCCTGCGTGTTCCACTAATGCATCAGTGTTGAGAATGCAGGAGAGGGCCTGCTCTGCGGCAGCATTCAGAATATGGAACTCACTTTCCGGAGAGAACTCTCAAGACACCTCCCTGTATTCAGTGGTGGGATTCAGGGGGTTCGCCCAGGTTCTATAGAACCGGTTGTTAAATGGCCGGGCCCCGCCCACTCGCTTACCTCGGCTGGCTTCGGGGGTTTTTTGGCTCCAGCTATGACATCATAGAACCGGTTGTTAATTTATTTGAATCCCACCACTGCCTGTATTGTATTGGATGTCTCCTGAAAACATATTGGTTCAGGCTGGCTTTTCATCTCAATTGCTCATTTTATGATTCTGTTTTGCTATATCTGCTTTTAGATGATTTTTGCTGTTTCTATGTCTTTTTTTTTTACTTGATTATTGTATTTGTTTTTAACCAATCTGTTACCTGCCTTGAACACTCACAGGAGAAATACCATCACTTTTCATACAAATGAATAAATAAGGAAGCAAAGCAATGCCTGTTATCCATGTAGCAACAAAAATCATGGACAATCCTGTACTAAATCTGTACATAGAGCTTTTAGTAACAGTTTGCATGCTTAAAAGGATGTAAAGCTATTAGAAGTACTTGCTGCACAGTTTTAACACAGATAATCTTTATAAAAGGATCAAAAGTAACATTTCTATTATTTATAATAATTATTTGTCAACTTGTATTCTCCTGTTATGTAACTTCAAATGATTCAGACACAGACCTGGGAGATCACAGAGACAGTGAGGTAGGAGGGGAAGAACAGTCTCCATTAGGTCAGTTTTCATTACACGGCAGTCCTCTTACTCTTTTGACCTGATTTACCCTTACAGAAAACAAACTGCAGATTTTATATAATATTTAATACTTCTCTAACGTTATCACAAGCAACATGACCTAATCCTGATCACTGTTTTCTAGGCCAAACTACGATTAGGCTCATGATGGCACAGATAAAGGAAATCTGGACAAAACAGGTTAACATTTTTATTTCTTCTCTCATAAAGAATTAGAGCTGTAAGAGCGCCATAAAATCCTTACATTTTGGGATAACTTCCAAAGTAGCACAGGTTGAACATTCTTTATCTGGACTGCTTGGGATGGGAAGGTGTCTGGATTTTGGACTTATCTGGATTTCTGAATAATTGCATAAATGAGAAATGCTCCCTCTTGTTCTTTTCACTGTGACCCATACGGGCGGCTGCTGGCCTCTTTGACATTTTTCAACAAGGTCTGTTTACATCACAGATCAGAGAACAGAACTTACAGCCTGTACCTGCACTGTACATGGGAATGAGCTCAAGACCTTCTAGTCTTTACACTACAGAAAATAAGCCTTGGACAAAACTGTCCAGATTTTGGATGTCCGGCACATGTATCAACAAACCAGAAAATCAGGATTGCTACATTCAGGACCATCGCTCCTGAGATATTCCCCACCCCTTATCCCTCACCTTGGGCCAGAAGTTGCATACTAGGGTTCAATGCACTAAGTACCAATGTGTGCAGCAGTCACAAACACTACTTTTCCTAAGACAAGCAGGAATGTTCTGAGTCGCTTCATAAGCATTGTTTCCAGTCCTCCAAGCTGAGGTTTAACAGACGACAACAACATAATCATTAAGCCAAGCACGCCCTCCCTCCTGCCTTCCCCTTGCCCAGAACCGCCCCAGAACCGCCCCTTGCCCTTACCCAGAACCGCTCCCGTGCCAGCCAGACTCATCTGGCACAGAGCAGTGCACCGGGGGCTTGTACGGGCGATGTGCCTGCGTCAGCTCCACACCAGAACTGCTGGCGCACACATGCTTTATGGCACGTGCGTGACAATACTTGGTTGGTGCAAGAGGTTTGTGCTGGCCATGGGAGGGGGGTTTGGATTGTGCTGTGAAACTCCTTCCCCATCTCTCCCAATTCTTCCTTATGCAGGAGTTAACTGAATTTTCAAATTATGTCACTGACATCAAAAGAGAGAATGATCTGGGGGTGAACTTGTGACAAGAAATGACATCCTAAACTAATGGTTAATGTGGGTAGGCTAGTAAGTGTTTGGGCAAGAATTTTGTTTTCCAATCAAAATCACATCTTGCTTGCTTGTTTGCATCATGTGAAATGCTGTAAGCAGTTTTTCCTTTACAAACTCCAGGAAACTCTCACACTGGTATTAGCTGTCATGTAAAATTCAAGTGACTGCCCTGTCTCAGGAACACAAGACTTGACCAATGTGTCTGACTCCATGGCGGCCAGAAGACTAACATGGTCTGTAAGCAGCCCATTCCAAACCCCATGCCGTTGCCAATCCCTTTCCATGCACATCTTTGCCCATGTATTATTTATGCATTTATTTTAAAAGATGTATATACCATTCTCTTTACTGAAAAGGAACCAGGGCAGCTTACAATCTCAATAAAACACAATAAAATATTAAAAGCAATGGCTCCAATCTATCTTAAGATAAAAACACAGGCAAGAAAACAGCCACAGGCAATACAACCACCTCCATAAAGCAAGAAACTAACCAGCAGTGGAAATAACATTCAAGAAGCAAATGCAATGTGAAACAAAAATGGTTGAAGCCCCAGCTGGAAGGCTGATTGGAAGGGTTCAGCTCTTAATTCAATGTGGAGGTTATTAGCTTTATCTGCAATCACTGCATCATGTCTGATCATGGCAGAAAAATATATTGTTGATTCAGTGGATCAACAGTGGATTCAACCTAATAGAATTCAGATAAAAGTCTGCATTCACGGGCAGCCCAATCCTAACTAAATCCCCCGCACTGATGCACTTGAGCTAGCAGAACATGTTCTGCTCTACTCTACTGCGGAGAGACAGTGTTAGGCATCTCCTCCGGCTAAGAGAATATTTGTTCATTGCCTGGATAGGTCTTCTTGGACCTGTGCCAGCTCTTTTGCTGGCACAAGTCTGAGTGAACCCAGGAAGGCAGATCGAGGCCAGGAAGGAGGTTAGGATATCAGTGGTGCTGCTGCCACTGAGACCAACCCTTCCCAGCCCCGATCTGCCCCCTTCCCCACCCTGGACTTTGCCCCATTCTACCCACCCCCCAATGCTGGCATACTGACTCAGGTAGGTGACTCTGGCAGTGAGGCTGCGGTGGCAGATGCAAAACAGCAGCTGGCAGTGCACTATCGGAACCATTTTACAACAGTGAAAAACTTTCTGCTATCATAAAACCCCCTTTTGTGCAGATCCAACCCTCATTAGCATTGGGTTGTAACTATTTACATATCATTATGAATAATGTACTACAAACTAGGTTACTTTTCGAAAAATTGCATCTGCAGCAGATTTATTGCTTTTCAAGCAGATTTATTGATTGGTGGCATATACTATACTTCAGGGATGGGCAGATGTTAGGCTTCCAGGATCTACTGTGTATACTCAAGTATAAGTCAATCTCATGGATAAGTCGAGGGCAAGTTCTAAGCCAAAAATAATAGAATTTGCTATGACTCATGCGTAAGTCAAGGGTGAAACTTAGGGGGTGGGTATGAAATTCTTTGAAAATGACTTATCAGTAATTGTTCTGAGGCAGCAACAGAAAGCCAACCAAAAAAGGAGCTATTTCACATTCTTCTGAGGCAGCACAGAAATGGAGCTATTCCCCAAACAAGAAGGGAGAGAGATGAAGGTGCTTATTGGAGTTGTAGGTTTTGTGAGGAATACAGCACAGCACCTCCTAGCATCAGTCTTCATAATGACTACAATTCCCCAAAGCACCTTCACCTCTCTGCCTGTTTGGAGAAGAAGGAAAATGGCTACTGTTTTTTTGCTTGCTGTCTGTTGGTGCCTGAGAACAATTACTGGTAAGTAAAATTGCTCCATTTTTTTCTACCCCCCAGCTGTCTGCTTCTTAGCCCAGCCCTTATTCAAGCTACTGTCAAAAGCTTTATTAACTGTATTGACCCATGTATAAGTCGATCCATATTTTCAGGCATAATTTTTTAGACTTATACATGAGTATATACAGTACTTGGTTTTTTACTGGAAGCTTGAGGATTAGCAATCAGAGCCAAATGCAAAATAACAATGGGGATGGAGCAGACATACTCTCAAAATGAAGGGATGGAGAGTGTCTTAGTGCATCTCAGCCCTAGTATTTGTTTCATAGGCCTTTTACAGAAAAATCCACACATTCATTTCCTCTAAGTTTTCTCCATTTCAGTAGGGGGAAGTTGCTATCATTCAACAATAAGGAATCAAATACTTGCTGATGGACTAGAAATCACCAAGACATCTACCAATAAATCCCTATCTACTTTATAATGCAAAATGCATGCTGATTAATATGCATTTAATACACTGCTGTAATGGAACTTTGTCCCATTCATTTTGAATCACCCTGTATAGCACAAAATTAAGTACCTAGTCTTGCTGTCAAACAATACTAAAAAGAGAAACATCACGCGCACACCGCAAGATCTGAGTAGCCCATAGGGACGGCTGGCACCTACCCTGGGGCAAGGGGACGAATGTGCCCTTGTCCCATGGAGACTTCAGCCTGCTCCCAAGCTGTGCTGGATACAGGGCAGGTCCGACAGCCTGTCTATTCCAGTGCAGTTTAGGATTGTGCCCTAAGGATTGTATCCCGCCTTGAGGGCCTTGTGGCGGAAAGGCGGGATACAAATCAAATAAATAAATAAATAAATAAAAATAAGTAGCTGCGGGGACTGGGGCTGGAGTGCCTGATGGTGCCAAAGCAATTGTGGCACTGCTGGCACCCAAGCACATTTTAACATACCTGGGGGGTCGGGGGTCCTTTGACAGGGTTGAGGCCATAGCCCCCTCTGCAAATCTCCCTGCAGTGAAGAAAAGCTCTGTTTAGAGCTGAAACGTGCCCTTCCATATTTCATGCAAAAAGCGGAAGCGCAAGTTTCAGCTCTAAACAGAGCTTTTCTTTGCTGCAGGGAGACCTGCGGAGGAGCTGCAGGCCTCCCCAACTCTGTCACAGCCCCCCAGGTATGTTAAAATCTGCCTGGGTGCTCACTGTGGTGCTGTCAGGACACCCAAAACTGGGCCACTCCCCTTAAGGGGGAATGGCCTGCTTCCCAATGGTGGGTTGTGACTTTGGGAAGCACTGAACTAGCCTATACCCAAAAGAAACTCAAAACCAACTAACTCATTTTATTACCTCCCCAGCTCAAAATTACTGCAAATAACCCAGGCAAAAGCTAAAAAAAAGCCCTAGGCATAGGCCAATGCAACTGTCTCCAGCACAGTTTAGTCAATCTAAATGTAAGGACAGAAACTAAGGATTTTTTATTGTCAGACTTCCTCAACCTACTAATTGGTCCACTCCAAGCCCTACTAATTGCTGGTCCACTCCTACTATTTGTGGTAGTTTTGAGCTTAGGAGGTCAATGGGTAGTGGGATTTGAGTTTCTTTTGGGCATAGGTTAGTTAGATCAGTTCCCTGAAAAAGCCTCCTAACGTTGGGGCTAAACATTGGGAAACCTTTCAGTCTTTTGAATGTGGCCTGGGATCCCCCAAAATGAGTTTCACTTTTCATGACAACTATGGCCACAGAAGCTTTAGTATGTACCTCAAACTGTTCTGAATAGTGTGAATAATAAGAGATTCCTCTTTGACTCCTTATACAAAAATTTTGCAAACTCGTACCAGTAAATAACTACAAAGCACTTCCATATATGTACAGAGCCAGAGGCATTTCAAACAGCTTTTCAAAAGCATGCATCAAGCACATTTAGGGCACAATCCTAACCTAGAGTTAGGCCAGCACAAGTCACTTGTGCCAGCCCAGGAGTGTTGAAAATGCGCTGAAAAGCACGTGTGCACCACACTCAGTCAGGGAGGCCAGCGCACAAATCAGTCTAAGGATTGTGCCCTTAGACTGATAAAGATTTTATGAAAGATTTAAACAGTCTGAAGAAAAAACAGAGCTAAGTGTGAGCAACATGGAAATATTTGTATCAATTGCTATTATTGCTTGATTTGTTAGATATGTCAGCGTTTCTTTGTCTGTATATGCATCTTGTGTCATGTCAATAATGGTTCCATACCTACAATAAAGACCATTTTATAAAATTTGGCAATTAATTAGGAAGATGTTTCTGAAATTGCAAATAGTAACAAGAAAAAAAATATCTGGGAAATCACAGCTAAAAACTATTCCACAGACTCCATCTAGTGGCTAATGTAGCACAAAATCTTTTTTTCAATAGCGAGATTGCAGGGCTTAAAACTAGTTACCTACTCCCTGAGGTGAACGTGCACGTTCTCAACCTATTTCTTTTATAAATCTGTTTAATCTTTCTATCTTTCATATATTTCTTTTTTTTTAAGGGAACTGTTTCTTCTAATCATACATTCACTATATGTTTTAAATGCACACATACAAGATGTAATTTCAAATAACTTCAGAAAGGGGCTATCGTGTGCATTAAATGCACTCACAGGAATATCAAGAGACTCCTGGCTCAGTCAAGTTACAGCGAGAAAATACATGTGTACATACTTTCAGTGTACATGTGTACATACATTCAGTCATTTGAAGAATACCAGACATTTCATAGGTTTTGAATTTCTTGCAAAGTACTTTGGTTGCCACTCTAAAAATTGCTGATCGATCAGTGCTGAGGCTCCACCTGACCTTTCCACATACTCACCATGTGGGATGTCCTAATCATAAGGATGGTGGCTGACTGCTTGGGTCCTCCCAAGTAGCAAAGTGCACATATGGATGGGGGTAGAAATAAGCTAATAACCAGAGAAGTATTTGGCAAAATGAGTCTACAAATGTGATTGAACAAGTCATTTTGAGAAGTTTATTGAAGATAAAGACCAACCAGCGTGCCGTGGCACACTGGTGCGCTGCAAATGGTTCGAGGTTTTGTTCTACAAGAGTTTTGGGGAGAGTCATTTATTAGCCTTTAGGAAGATGTGAGCCCTACACCAGCAGTGTGGTGTGCCTTGTCAATTGTCCAAAAACTGATGGTGTGCCTTGACAATTTTGGTGCCTTGTCAGTTTGTTGTGAGATGAAAAAGGTTGAAAATGCTGATACAGAGAAAGGATTCCTTAGCCACGAATACAAAACTTCATATTTGCTTCACACAGTGGCGCCACATTAGCTGCCTAATGTTGTCTGCCCACATCGACATGAACTACATTTTATAAAACACATGGTCATGGTTTACTAGGTCACAAACACATAAAGGCAAAGTATGCATAAACTCTCTCACTTGAAGATATTTCATAGCTGGAAAACTAATCCTGAAAATATCCGCCCATGTTCTGGACAATGTTACTATCAACAATCAGAAATACAGGAATGACGGTGACCCCTGAACATTTTAGAGAAGGCTAAAGACATCTTTGTTCCAGCTGGCTTTCCTTGTTTATTGTAATTTTCCAACTGCGCTGCTTTTTTCCTCTCTCCTTGGTTCCCCACCCCCATTTTTTCCATGTATTTTTTATAATGCCTTGCTGATTCTGTTATATTCCTCATTCAGTTCTCCTTATTGTATTGTTATTATTATTGTAATTTTAAATGTCTGTTGAACTGAGTGCAAGGCAATGAATGATAGATACAAATGCAATGATACAAATCATTTAAAACAAATACATGTAAAAAATACATTGCTGTTGCACTTTCCGTCCTCCAAGACTTGCTCCTACCACTCTTGCTTCAGCCGCCTGTTTCTTGTTTCAGTCCAGGTCCATGTTCCTGTTCCCCCCCCCCGCCCGCCCCCAGGTCCATGGAGGGATGGAGGACTCCTGTATGGCACTTCTTCTCTTTCCATTCCAAGAAGTGAAAAAGAGGATTACCCAGCAAGGCCAGAGAGTGCCATGCGCACAGAGCTGCCTGCCATTTACTGTCTCCCACACTTATGCTCTTCTCCCTTCTCTTCCCATCATCCCTCTTCCCTCTTCCCAAGAAGCTCTGTTGGTGTACTTGATATGCAGGTGGTGGTGTTTGTGCACCCCATTTTATGATCACAACAGTGAGGCTGGTTCCGCTGAGGACAGCACCTGGCACCAGATCACCCAGGAAGCTTCATGCCTGAAGGTGGAGTTAAACTGGTGTGCCCCTGGTTTAAATCACTCTACCCACCAGCCCACACTGGCATGCAAAAACGTTGCTTAGGTTGCCCTCATCAACTTAGGTTTGAAGACCACTCCTTGATTATGCTCAGGAAAATAAAATGTTAGAAAGGCATTGATCAACCCTCCACAAGCTACCTCTGTGGCATTGGGGGAGGCAATAAATCTCTGATACATTATATCCGTCCTCTCCTCCCAGCCAGAAATTGGGTTTAGGAGAGGCAAAGCATGGGAAATACTTTGTTCCTTTCCCTTCTCTGCTCTGTGTCCCAGGTTGGGGCAGACAGAATATGCTCATACCAACACAAACCAGTTGCCTAACATGTGTTTCCATAACATGAGCAACTTGATAGATTGTGACTAAATGTGCAATCCTAACTAACCTGGAGTTAGGCAGAGACAGGCCAGCAAAGTTTGGCCAGCACAAGGGACACTGTAAAGTATGTTTGGACCAGTCTTAGGATCAGAGAGGCCAGCACACAGACATGCGCCAACCTCCCTGACTCAGAGAGTGGTCCAAATGCGCTTTACGATGCCTCTTGTGCTGGCCAAACTTTGCTGGCCTAACTGTGCCAGCCAAACTCCAGGTCAGGATTGCACGCTAAGAAACAACGCTCAGACAAACAGTGCTAGCCATTTATCTAATATAATGTGTTCTGTGTAGGCTTGGTTTTCTTTTTCATGACAAGGAAGAGAAAGCTCAGATGCAAACATATGATAATGTCTTATCATAATCTAAACCAGGTTCCTCCATTGAGCTTAGATGCTTTATGCAGACCTGCCATGGTTCTGCAGCCCTCAGTAAATACTGTGTGGTCTTGTTTGCATATTTCACTGCTCTCCTCCATTCTAAACTTACAGCTCAAGGGTGGCAATTACAGGTCATTGCTAACACATTGCAGCTGTTTAATAATAATACATGTGAAATGGTATCCTACATCAATGGGATCAAACTAGCCAGTTCCAGCTTGTATAAAGATCCAATCCTATCATCAAGGTAAGCCAGTGTGTTGCCGCATACACTGACATAGCAACAGCCGTGCCAGTATAAAGGCTTTCTGCGACCTCAGAAAACCGCCCAGAACCATTTAAAGGTGACTTTCAGTTAGCTTTAATTGTCTCTGGGCTTCATTCTGAAGCCCATAGAGACAGTGGC
This sequence comes from Lerista edwardsae, assembly GCA_029204185.1. NCBI lineage: Eukaryota > Metazoa > Chordata > Lepidosauria > Squamata > Scincidae > Lerista > Lerista edwardsae. Next base: position 9,357,318 of record JAJKFI010000012.1, read on the forward strand.
GGAAGCTCACAGCCTCTGCGGGCTTCAGAAAGCCTCCAGGCCAAAAAGTCACTGGTCAAGTTTGGAGGGAGTGAGGTCACATGCAGCATTGGGTCATGTGGCACTGCCTCTAATGACCACACGTCCCTGGTGTGTGGTATCTTGACATCTCTCCATAGCTGAGGGTGGTACCTGTTGCTGTGTTTCTTATGTCTCCAATACTGGCCACTCATTTGCCCTTGAACCTGTTCCCACCCTCTGCTCAGCTCCCACTTTTCTGTAAAGGGGCTGATTGGATGCAATGATTGCCTCGTTGGGTATAACATACGTCACGTGGAATAATCGCTGAATCAACAGCAGTGGAACATTGACATCACATGGCTAACATGCTGACAGCAATGATGCACTGATGTCAGAATGCTGGTCCCTGAATAACAAACTGCAACAGTGTCTGTCTCCATTGACACTGGGGATATTTCTGGTAAGGGCGGTGCCTGTGTTGCTTTGCCAGGACAGGCTTGACATTTGGCCCTTCCTGGCAAACATGCTGCTTCAGGCCCTGGTCATCTCTCACCTTGTCTACTACTCTCTCCTCCTTACTGTACTTTCATTGGTAGGGGTGTGGTTTTTTGGTGATTTTTTCCCCAAAATTTATTGATTAAAATAGCATATTGAAGTGTTATGCGTTTTTATTCTCATTCCAAGTCCTCATTTTTATTAATTTTAACTGCTTCAAAAGTGTACTAGGTAGATAAAACAGGTGATATAATGTCAGCTGATGCAGCCACCGTATTATTTCTAATTGGAAAAGTAGTCAATTTTAAATTCTGGAAAATATCTTCAACACCAAAATGCGGTGTTTTGTGGTTTTATTCAGGTATTTTAACTGCTAAAAGGCAGTGTTTTGTGTTTTTATGCAAAATTGTATCCTACATCAATGGGATCATACAACAACAAAATCCTATTCATTGGTTCATCTTTGTCTACTCATTTCCATCTCTAGCACCCTGGCTAAGGTCAAGGTTCATCTTACTTAATGCATCAAATCCCGCCCTTAAATTCTTTCACTATCTCCCAGCATACTCCTGCATCAAGAGCAAGCTCTTTGACCTTATCTTCAAGTCCCTCCATGGCCACCCTTCCCTCCCTCCTATCATATGCTACACTACTGCCCGTGCCCTTTGCCTTCCAGATCAGGGGTGGCCAACCTTTCATAGCTCCTGAACCTTTAACCATTGTATAAAGGAGGGAATTTCAGGCCTCAGGATATGTTTTGGGCTGGGAAAAAGTGGGGTGGGATCTTGATGTGCAGTGCTGAGATTCTTTTCTCCCACCCCCAGTTCGGCCCAGTCCCTTATCTGATCCTCCCCCAGATAGTCCCTGCCACCAGCTTACCTGCTCTGGTGGGGTATCTCAGAACTGCTGATGAGTGCACAGAATCTCTGGTCATTTGTGCCAGCAGTTCCAAAACCAAATTACAAGCGCGAACCAGGGGCTCCAAAGCGCAGGGTGGCTTTTGTGCGGCCGGAATGGGCTATACAGTGGATTGCAATAACTGAAAATGTGCAAACTTTTTTTTTTTTAATCTGAACTTGTTGTTCATGTTCAAACTGATACAACAGTGCCTGCAGGATTGTCAATTATGGCCAGAGCCCTGGTCTATGACTGAAGCTAGTGCTACATAAATGAGAAATGGTGGATATTAGTTTTGAGATTGTGCACTGACACACTCTTATCTCTTACATCTAGTTCTAATGAACATGTTGCATCATTGGTGTGGTCATGGATTTAGTTAAGTATACATGAAACCACCTGGGCCATTTGTACAAGAACAAACTGCAACTACAAAGGACAATGCAGCGAACGTTTAGCTAGCGCAACTTGGAGGAGAGAAGGAGGGAGGGAAGCTGCTGCCAGAGGGGAGAGGATCCGGGGTGCGCCATCATGGAAGTGGAGCCTGGAGTTTTCTCTGAGAAAATCCAGGGCATGTCTGCACTTTAGTTTGACATGGACAAGCTAAGGTTTTGAGATAGGAAAGAAAAAAAATGAAAGATAAGAGACCCAAAAAAGGACAATGTTTCATGGTCAAGTAAGACAGATGTGGCAACTGCAGGCTGTCTGGAAATGTTACACTTTCCTTCCATGTAAGAAAAAACAAAACATGCTTTTTATGTGTTAAACTGTAGACTTGCATACTTTCCTGTGTGTTTGTGGGTTAGGAAGTCAAGGACTATAGCTTCTTAGTATGTGCACCCCCAAAGAAATAGGCGTGCATGCAATCGTTGCCTGCAACGTAGGCGCCGACTTCACAGTGGCCCATTGGCTGCCTGCCACCCCAATATCTGGCACCCCACCCCAAAGAGCGGAGCCGAGCATGAGCATGTGCAGTGGCCGTGATGTGGGGCAACCACTGCACATGCTCGGGCTCTCTGGGGATTGCGAGCATGCACAGTGGTTTTTGCCCAAGCAGTTTAGCCCAAGTGGCCGGGGGGGGGAGAACACGTGCGCCTTTCTGGCTCCAGGAGCTGGCGAAGGGCACGGTTTCCCCCTGCCGCCACTCGGGCAAAACTGCCCGATTGGCGGAGGAGAGTTCTCCCTGCCACTGCTGGGGCAAACAAGAGGGCAGGGGTGCGGTCTCTCTCCACCACTGCTTGGCCAAAGTTGGCAAACCATAGGGGAAAGAAACCACACACACCCAACATCATGACGTAACAACGTTGTGACGCCATGATGTTGCGTGCCACGCCTCTGGGTGCATCAGGGAGCATGGGTGCATCAAGGGGTGTGGCTATGCCCCCCAATGTTGAATGCAAGTCGGTGCCCCTGGCCTGCAACATAGGTTTCATGTAAAGAAAAGCATAACCTGTATTTCGTTACATGGAGACAGCTTACAGCAAGCTTTGAAATGGCAGTGACACTTTATAACACAAAATAGCACACATACAAACTACCTTTAGGTGGCAGTCTGTTGTGCTTGAAGGAGGCAGAAAGGAAAGAAATGTGTGAAATATTCAAACTAATTTCCTCTTCTGTTTATACAATGAGATTCAAATCTAATTGCTTTTTTCCACTGAATGCTCTCAGCATGGACGTTCATACAAAAAATTATTTCATAATTTTAACCTTTTATCCAAAATTATATTCCCCAATTTGTAAACTGGTGAATCAGGCAACACTTGTGTTAGTAGCAATGGCTGTTTCTTTTGCTGTCGGATAGTTATCGTGGTGGCTTTTTTATTGAATGGTTTTATTTATTTTTTGTTACCTTCCTTCTAAGACGTTTTGCTATGGGCACCCTGGGAGTATTTCTGACTGAAGGACACAGGATGCAAATGGATTAAGCAAATAAACAGAACTTGTAGAATACAGAACTTGCAGTAATACAAGTCAAAGGTGAGGCTCTAGTCAGTTTAATCAACAGGCAAGAATCAATTTGCAAACCTTATGCAATAACACCGGAGGTCAGCAACCAAAGAATTGGCTGGTTTAGTGCTTCCCAAAGTGCAGGTTGTGGGTCACAAGGCCAAGCACAGTGGGTCGCAATCTGGGCCTTCCCACCCACCCACTCGTGTGCTTGTTTGGGCATTCCAAAAGTTCCCATTACTTAACTGGAGCCTCCAGAGGTCTCCACCAGCCTGGTGACCCACTCCCATCTGCTGGCCTCAAACATCTCTGTAAGACTTAGGCCATTCTGAGCCACACAGAGACCTGTGGAGTGGGTTGCTGGGTAGGGAGAGGCCTCCAGCACCACCAGGAGCATCACGACTCACCAGAGAGGTGGGTTGCGGTGCAGCAAGGTTTGGAAACCGTTGGGCTAGTTAGTTCAAATTCATATGTGAAATCTACCAACTGCCTTATTGTTCCCTTACCATCCTCAACACACAATGAGAAAGCAACAGTAGGAGCCACACGTGCAAAATTCCTCTTTTATAAAATGTTTATGAACACTCTATGACATCACATCATTTTATCCAACTACTGTTAAAAGCTTTATACAAAACCACGCACACAGTTTTCATGGGAAACACTGCAATCCTATACACACTTGCATGGGAGTAAGTCCCATTGAATTCAGGAGGCCTCCCTTTTGAGTAGACATGCATAGGATTGCTCTGCAAGACAATGTTCAACAGTAGTCACTCCATCCATTACAAATGCTTGTCTCATTACATCCCATCCCATCATAAGCAACATAATCCATAGTATTCTGAAAAAATTTAATTCACCATATGGCAAATTAAAGGTAATTTTGCGGTACAGGCATTCTCCTCCCCATATCTGCAGGTCCCGTATCTGCAATTTACTTGTGGTTCTCAATCTGCGTGCCTCCCTGTCACACTCATGACTCACCTCTCCATTTGCAGATGTTGTGCAAAAGAAAATTTTTTCCTCCTTTCACTTTGGAACAGGAAGCAAACAGCGAGAACCTAGACTCATAGCTGCTAGAGGAGACACTAGTGAGAACACTAACAGGAAGTCCACTTCCTGTTAGAGTTCTCATGGTTGCATGCTATACCTCTAGCACAGCAGTCTCCAAACTGCTGGTCTCCAAACGCCAAACAACAGTCTCCGTGGTGCGACCTGAGCTTATCGTTGTGCCGTGGACTGTAGTATGCGCCTACAGTCCCCAGGTGACCCCGTGGCCAGTCATGCTTGCCCAGAACACTGGGCACTCGGCTGCTGGGGTGACCAAATGCAGAAGCGGCTGGCCACGCGGACACCTGGGGACTTTAGGCACGGCTGTCGCTATGCTCCATGGCGGATCGGTAAGTTCAAGTCATCCAGGGGAAGGAAACAGGGGGCACAAGATCTGGCCCGCTCTAGCAGATATGCTTCCTGTTTCAAAGCAAAAGGAAGAAAAAGCTACCTTTTGCAAAGCATTTGTTACTGAAGAGAGGTGAGTCATGAGTGTGACGGGGAGAATTTGAGTAGGGTTTGCTGCTATCAACAGTTTCGGGGATCTGCGGTAGCAGCAGGAATGTATCCTCATCGATTTACATTTATCCGTCTTTTTTTTTTCAGAGAAGGCTCAAGACATACTTAAAACCATGAAACAGAACATTCAGTTTCACATAATAAGACCTTGCAGTGGTCAAAACAAAGCAAGAATCTCAGAGTAAAGAAGGCATAAAACACTTTGGTGCTAGAGGCAGAAAATCCAAATCCTTTCCCCAATAAAAAAAAATACAATAAGGTAAGCACTGACAATTCTGCCCATGTTGGGAGAGAAGTTATTTGAGAAGCAGAGGCAAAGGGGAGACTCCCGTCTTGCTTGGAAGACTTTAATGATGGAATGCTTTACTATGTGGTTGGTTTCCAGCACAAGTTTAGTCTTATTTGTGGGCAGTTGTAGATTCTTGTTTGAGACCTTGCACCAGTCAGCACTGAGCCTTCTCTTTTGGCTTGGATGTGATTAGCAAGGGGAACACCCTAAGTTACACACTATGCAAAAGAATTCAGGAGTCAGGAAGTAGGACTCCTGGGCCATCTCTCCCCAAGCGTCTCAGCATGCTGCTGTCCTCCTCAGATGAGGAGGATGACATGGGGAGGTCAAGGCCATGGTGGCTAGGCTTAAGGCCCTTGCAAGGGCTAGGGGGGACATTACAAAGAAGGGAGGTAGTGGTGCAAGGGAAGAGTCACAGTCTGCAAGAACCTGTATCAAAGGGATGCATAAGTCTGCAGAGAGACAATTTAGCACTCTTTATCAACCAGGTTGGTGGTGCTAAAGGAGAGTCAGGACAGGAAACAGTGTCACACCATGGGAGTCGAGACATGGAGTTGGCAACTATAATCGAGGACCAGGTTCCTAGTGAGGGGGTAGTAATGGAAAGAGGTGAATACCGAAGGGTACGGTCCTGCCTGGGGCACTTGGTGCAAAAGCCTTCTTTGGCATTCCAACCTACTGGAGCTTATCCCAGCCCCACTGAGCTATGGAAACAAGTGCTTCAGCTGGGGGCTAGCAATTGGCAGCAGCCCGTTTCTGCCAGCAGATATGGCTGGGTACAGTTCATTGCTATTGGGTAGCTGTTATTGTTGATGATGTTGATGAATTATGGGCATTGTGGGGAAATCATGGGGAATACACTCAAGGGATCTATTAGTTTAGGATAGTGAGTATTGGTCCATATTTCAATTCCTCTTTTTATTGCACTGTGTCTACATCCCCTTTCAATCCTCCCTTGAAGAGATGTATAGTGTGATTTACAACATGGTGCAAATGCCACTGTGAACATTTAGTCTCCAACTGTTCTCTAATTACCAGGCTTTCTGACTTCTTCAGAAGCTCAGAAACCAACAGAAGAAACCCTTCAGGAAATAATTTCTGTATTGATTCCCCCTCTTTTTGACTTTATCATATTCTTTAGTTATTTGACTTCTAAAAATCCACAGATAATCACCTTTATAAATATAAAAAAAGGTTTGGAGAGTACTTGACCTATGAGAAAGACTATGGTGTGCTCAAAGTGTGAGCATAGGTTAGGATTGCACTCTAAAAGGTGTTTTTCTCCCATTTCATAAACCGAATGTATGAGATATCAGTGAAAGATGGGTAGCAGAATCTTATTGAGAAATTTCACATAATCAGAGATGTCTTTAATTAGAAACATCAAACATATGATGGATATAAAGCAATACATGCCCAATTATCCTTACTGAAACACCAGTGAGCAACTTTGGTGTTACTGCGTACAGAGAAGCCACCATACAGTGCTTTTATAAAAACTAGACATGTATTGTTGTACAATAGAATTAGTATTTCATTAGAGCCATTGTTGCTTATTCCTGCTACATATACTGTATATGGTGACCTTTCGTATACATTGACGTATGTTTGCTCTATTAAAGGAAGCAATGTTACACCCCTAAAAAACTAAAATACTCAGCAGGAGCACATTTCCCACAGATACCTATGTTAGCAGCCCACTCCTCTCCAACCTTCCAGTACTGATGCTGCCATAATGCAGCTATAAGGTAAGGGGCCGGCACGGGGAATGGGGGAAAGCCTGGAAACAGCAGGCACAGATCCAAGTAGCCCATAGGGCTGGCTGGTGCCTTCCCTGGGTCAAGGGCACAAATGTGCCCTTGCCCTGTGGAGGCTCCAGGTCGTGCCCAACTTGCATTGGTTCCAGCACAGGTTAGGATTGCATCCTATTCATAGTTGCCGACTTTGAGGGTGCCAGGGGGCGGAGGGCACCCACAATAATTTCTTGTGTGGGCTCGGCACCCACAGTATCCACCTCCTCCACAGAGCAAAACAACCCCATGCCCGTGCAACACTCGGCCTGGTTGCACGGGTAAACCAACCCAAATTCTGTTTGGCCTCTCCAGTTTGTTGCAGTGCTGGAAGGCATGCGTTCCAACGCTTCTTTTCATTGGTCACAAGGCTAATATGGGCCTTGGATTGGTTTTTATTTCTCATAGGTCCCGCCTGTCGCATGCTGATTGGATGAAGTGATTGGGTTGGGAGAACACAGACAAGACCATTAACTTCGCAGCCAGCCAGCCAGCAGCACTGAAAAAGCAGTCCTGCTTGTGTGCTGCGGCTAGGAGGGCGATGGGGGACTGGCCTGAGGCTTACTGGTTTTCTTTGTGAGAGATGGCGGGAGCGACAGAAGATGAGCAAGAGATAGCAGGAGCGACAGAAGGTGAGTGAGAGATGGCGGGAGCGACAGAGGGCAAGCGAGAGATTTGAACGTGTCATTTTACTGCTGTGCAGGTGTGGCTACACCAGGGGGCGTGGCTACATTAGGGGGCATGGCTACATCAGTGTGGGTACGTCAGGGGACGTGGCTACATCAGCATGGCTGTCAGGGGACGTGGCTACATCAGCATGGCTATGTCAGGAGCATGGCTACATCAGGGGGCATGGCTACTGGCACCCCCAATGTTGAACTCAAGTCATCTCCCCTCGCCCTATCACAGGTAAGATGATAGGCTTTGAAGGGCTTTTAAAATATATATTCAGTATAACGTGCACTTTCTGCATGAGCTGTGGTGTGCCTTGCCTGGATGCTGTGGGCCAGCTGGGGACCAGGCAGTGATGTAGAGCTTAAAAACTTTAACTAGCTGCTCCCTGGTCCCCAATGGGCCTACTAGGAACTGACCCAGCTCTTTGGCTGGCATAAATCCAAGCAGGCGAAACCACTATTACCAATATCCACCTCAGCCTGTCCTCGTTATGCCCCTATACAGTCCCGATCTCAATCCAACCCTTCCCCTGGAATGCCCCTTCCACCAAACTATCTGCTCTGATGGAAGTCTGGCACTCAGTGGTGCACACCAGGGATGCCAGCTGTGTACACTGCCAGGCCTGGCCCATGCACCATCACAGCAACTGCCAGGCCTGCAATCCCAAGCTTGCCGTGATGGAACATGGATTCCGTCAGCGCAAGGCCCAGACAGGATTGGGCCGTAACATATGCAATCCTATTCTGATCTATTAATAAACTTTTTGGCAGCAAAGCACAAGACTGCAATCAGTCACTCCAGATTAAAACACACACGCAAGCACGCCCATCAGCACTTTTAAAAGCAGCTTGCAGTGTGGTATAAAGAGCTGCTGTTTCAAGGGAACAAAATTAAAATTCTTACTGGATACGCTCCAGCCTTGATATGATATGTCTTCTTGACTGATATGTCTTCTGGATTGTAGTCCAAATCAATAAAGCGAACAGGTAAACCAAACACTGAATTGTTCATGTATAAGTGCTTTATCACTTTCAAACCTAGTCCAGCGAGGCTTCAAAATGCCTAATTTGGCTGGACCAAGTACTGTATTCAGTATTACATGAGCATTAATTCCATAGATTACAATGGGAAAGAATTAAGCACATGCTTAATTCTCCCAAGTCAATGAGACTTAAACATGCTCAAATTCTAACCCTTGTTACATTAGTATCGTACATTTCCTCTGATGTGTACTAAGCAGAAGAATCCACAACAATCATCACCAATATCTTCAAAGGTAAGTCAAAGGTAAGGTAGGTCCAATGAATTGCTCAAGGCCACCCAGCAGCACAGAGATTTGAACCTGGACTTCTCACATTCTTACCCAACACTCTAGCCACCGCACCATGTCAGCTTTGGCACATACTGCCCATATTCACTAAAACCCACTCAAAGTTGAAGGAAATGGCATGGTGGTGATTGCATGACAGTCAGCTCACACATGTGATCTTTTGACTCACCAGCAGTTAGATCAGCAGTTCTCATACTTTTTACCACTGCAACCCATTTTGCTGGCTGCGGCAGTTGCATCGTGCCCCAGAATTCCCTGAGGTTTCCGGATCGTGCTCTAGAATGGAAGGCCACAAGGCATTCTGGGGCAAGACACAGCCGACGAAGTGGGCCCCGCAACCCGCAAACTTGGCTGCAACCCACAATTTGAGAACCGCTGGGTTTGATCCTAAGTAGTTCTTCCATTATCAGAAGGCACTTCTATTTGCACAAGGGGCAATATCCACTCTCCCCTTCCTTCTGCATCCCCTGTACATCCTTCTAAAAATCTGCACATGAGGATTTTTCAGGGTTTTCCAGGGCAGCATGGCAAGCATCAGTGGGGTTGCAGCAGGAAGACAGAATGGATGAAAATCACCATTCAGCCTTGTGCAAATGGAAAAGCTACTTAGGCTATAATCTTATCAGGGGAAGACCATAAAGAGAACATGAAAGAGAAGGTAGTTTCAGTAAAAGAAGGCATGTTGAGACAAGGTATTTTCCACACATAATATATGCATAGATGTAGTTCAAAATCTTACCTTTTTCACTGACACTTTCACTTTCTATTTCCACGTCATCACAACTGGTATATTCAGGTGTTGACGCTCCTTCTTCCTCAGAGCTGCTGACTGACATTTGTCTTTTCTTGCCACCCCGCTTCGATCTATGAGGCTTTGGAGGAGATGGTCGCACTGATTCTGACTGGTCAGAACTAAGGGAATCATTCCTTAGCATGGTCTCCAGTTTCTCCCGCTTTGCTTTCCGATTGAGAATAGCAGAGCTAGGATCTAGGCGACTCTGTGTTTTAAAGGGATCATGGTTTTTGGATTCTAAGTGCTCTGTAGGAACCACATTGTGCCTGGGAGTTGGTGGGCTATGATTAGCTAATTGTTTAGAAACGGAAACTTTTACGTCACCTGTTCTTTCTATCGCATATGCCCTCTGAGTATCCGGGTGAGACTTTATGTCCTGAGTTCCTTGCAACTGGGAGTGCTTTCCTAGTTTATTCTCAGGTACCTCAGACTCCTCGACTTCTATATGAGGCAAGGAAACATCACTGTGTCTTCTTTCATGCCGGGCTTTCGAAACCTTTGCATGCATGCGCATCTGTTGCTCCTCAGGATGTGGCTTCACAGGATACCTTGCTAGATTTGGATCGCTCCTGTATCGTGTGTGATAGTCATCTTCTTTCCTTTGCTTTTCTTCATCTACAGCCTTGCCTTCCTCAAACGTTTTGGGAAAGTCTGAATAGTCTTGAGACCTCCCTTTCTCTAATCTTCTACCATCACGTCTTTCTTTACATTCCCTCTCATCTGTTTGTCCTTCACCCTGCTGAAGTGAGGATTTTGGCACGCGTTTGCGCTCACCTTTTAGACCTCCTTTTCCATTCTGTTCAGAACCCATGGATGTCTTCTTCCTGTTGCAAAGGAAATTTAAAAAAAGATGCAGGGTCACACAAGCCAATGAAACCAGAGGTGGTGAAGCCACCTTGTGCAAACTGTATGGACAAAATAAAAGGCAGGTTAGCTATAGAAAAGCTTTTGACTGGATTAGTCAGCTCAGCAGGACCATTTTGTCTTCTCAAAGACAGAGATGCTACAATAAAAGTAACAAACTTTTTTCAACACTCCTTGAGTTAAAAAATGAGGAAGTTCAGCTTCACAGTTTGGAATAGGCAAGAAGCAAACCTAGAAGAAGTCAGGCCTTAAATCATGGTGCTGTTGAGTCTAAATGTTTGCACCAATGTCCGCCTGCCTGTTATCCATACAAACAGATGAGCTCTGCTTCCTCTTCCAGACTGATGAGCAGGCGTAAAAGTATACTTTGGCCAGTCCTCCTCACATTATAAACATACATGCATCACCACTGTACAAATGTAGATGAAGTTGTAAGGAGAGAATCAGCTTCTAAAATATCTGCAGATAGAAATTTTAAAGCCCTTTAAAAAACTGATGTTGGTCCTCAGAGCCTGAATCAAGAAAATGTCCACTGTTGATCAGAAATCAAGAGTTAGGATGTGGCATAATTAAATTACATGCCGATGCAATTACTCATCGACCACACAGCAATGACTGGCTCTCCTTCCCATTTTATCATCTTCCCAAACAGTGTAGAATATTATCTTTCTGCCTAGCTTACCCTCTTCCATGCAAAAGCCCAGAGAAGCAACATGAGCCTGTGATACAGAGCAGACAAAAAGGCTAAAACTTTTCTGGCTTCTGCACACATGCACTTTCCACCACAGAGGGAAGTTCTTTTCAGGCATTCCAACAGGGTTTCATGAACGCATATTGGAGGGAGGGGCAGAGACAATGAAGCGGCAGGCTCCCCTCTCTCTCCATGCATGTTCGTTGTAACATGTACAACTGCCCAAACCTGAGCTGCCCAGCTCCCGTAGGAGCAGCAGTAACTAAACAGTTACAGCTGCATCCAGCAGGATCCGCGACAGCTGCTGGGGTGTCCGTGGGGGAAGCCCCAGCTCCTGCAGTGGGACTCCTCAAGTCTCCGCTGACTAATTTGCCAGTACAGACTCAAGCAGCCCCATGTCAGGCTGCCTGGCCCAAAGCGGTCAAGCAGGGCATCAGATCCAGCGAGCACAGGATCCACCAGGTCCCACTCCCCTTGCGAGCCCTATCCTCCCCCCCCCCCCAGTTCCACCCCCTCCTTCGCCATCCCAAATGGAATTACCGGTCTTTGGTGCTGCTGGAGCGCCGGGGCGCCTTCCTTTAGGAACCGAGGCTGGGTGCTAACTAGCACCGGCCCAACACCAGTGCTCCCAACAGCCACAGCGTCACCAATGTGCTTTATGGCACATTCACAGTACGCACATATTGCTGGCAATAAGGGCCTCCGGATTGGGCCCTAAGACTCCAATTTTTATTTGTTAAAGTAACCCACAAAGAGCACTTTACTGGCTTAAAAAGTATCCACTTAATTAGCACATATTTACATTTTCGAAATAATGCAAGAATTTATAAAACCAGTGATGCCTTCTTAGGATACAAACTCCCTCCTATGTTCGGAAAAAGAAAGGAATGCCTGCTATGACACATGCCCATGTAATCTAGAAACAAAGAGAGATCCTACTTGTTTCAGAATTTTTTAATATGCAAATGTAGGCAGGTCTAAGCATGATTATTCAGAAGTAAGTCTCACTGTGTTCAGTGTGGCCTACTCCCTGATAAGTGTGCATAGGCTTGCAGCCTAAAACGTATACAATTCACTGACTAAGGGTCACTAAGTGTTATTATAAGCATGTGTGCTCTAGTGTTAGATCAGGTCTCCCACTGGATCAAGACTGGGATGGTGAAGGGCATTTTAACCCCACCCCATGATCTTAATACCTTCTATCACAGCTGCAATTCAACAAGCAAAAATCTCCCAAGACTGGTGCCAACTGCAGTTCTTTTCTTTTCTTTTCTTTTTTCAAATAGCAGCTGCAGGATGGAGGGGAATATTAGGGTCATGGGGGTGGAGCCAGCAATGAGATCGACAAACGACCTGGGGGAACTGAGGGCGGGACTTAGGCAGGACTACCGTTTGATTGGCAGCCCGTCCGTGCACTTCCGCTTTCGTTCCGCTCGCCCCGCTGCCGTCCCTGGCCTCCGAGGGGGCGCCTGCTTGCCCGGGGGGGACAGGTGGCCCCCACCCTTCCCCCCCAGGC
>JAJKFI010000012.1:9375179-9420560 GCA_029204185.1 Lerista edwardsae
CAGCACCCAGTCGGATCTGAGAGGGGCCTATGTCCAGGGAGCTCACTTAACTGGCCACCTCTGCCTGTTTCTCATACGTCAAGGCTGTCCTGCTACAGGGCCTGCACACAGTAAGTGGGACCTTCATATTGCTCTCTTAGTTGATGGTGTCCCTGTTTCCTCATTCATTTCACAGTGATAGTGTGCATTGTGGGTTCCAGGTCATCAATACTGCTTTATTTCAGGGACGGGTTCTATATGTCTATATATGCATCGCACTATGTCATGCTTTTGAGGGAGGTTTGCAGATTTGTGTGTATGTTCCACCATTACTCTGGAACGCCTGGAACGCTGTGCACCACACGTGGTACACGCCTTCCTTACGATCTGGACAGATATACTGTGGGGGTAGGGCCCCCAAATGCCCCCAGAGGTGGGGGTGCACTGCAGAACAGAGTCATTCCTCCTCCTAATAGAGCCTGGGGATAATTTCTGCCCCCGGGCAACGCCGGGTCACAAACAGCTAGTATGAGATAAAGCTGAACTTTGGGACATAGCATTTCATTAACAATTACTAAAGAACTAAGCCAACATAGCTGACTGTTGCTGTTCTAATTGAAGGACAAACCCTACATATATCAAAAATCTGTTAGTCATGTTGAGTATGCCTCTGTTGTTCCCTGGTATGGTTCAGGAGTAAAAAGCCTGCTTATGCATGTCCAAATATAATAATTATACATTAAAGTTTTTTTAAAAATAGAAACTGCCTCATTTGAGAAATTTTTCTGTAAATAAAATACTCATATCACAGGTGGCTATTAAATGCTGTCAGGAGAGGCTGAAAGCAAGCAATTCTTCTCCTGGACCATTGCCATTAGATTTTTAAAATGAACGTGTGTTTTTTTCTACCCCCACTGCAACACTGGATAACAGCAACATACATTAAGGCCAGATGCTATCCCTAAGGATTAGGCAGGGATCAACGCACCCATGCACTGTAAGAGATAACACAGCAAAAAAAAGGAGTTGAGCAGAAATCCTATGAACACTTACTTGGGAATAAGTCTAATTAAAAATAAAGAATACTCTTCTCCTAGTGAATGTGGTTAAGATCAGGGTGTTAATAACATGAAAAGAAATTAAAATGAATGGAAAAATAAGGAGATTTTTAAAAAAGAGACTAAAGTATAAAAAAGATTACAGTTAAACATTTCATAAAATTAGGAAAAAATATCTTGATAATTACAAAGGAAAACAAAAAAAGGAAAGTATGCTATAGATGGAGTAATAAAGACATTCATATACATATAATTGAGGTCTAATAAGAAATGAAACAAAAAAAAATTTAAAATGTTATCCATGGGTAATGCACTCAGAATGTGAAAATAGTACTTTTCCCGAAAGTTTCAAAATGTATTGTACAACCTTGAAGTTATTTCAGTAATCACTGAAATGATTATAATCCTGCAACAGTAATTGCAAGAAGAAGCCCATCAACAAGAAGACTTTGCCTTTGATAAGGAATGAGAAAAGGTTCTCTACTCATTCGCATAACAACATGCTTTGAAATAATAAAAAAAACTGATAATACTGTTCTGTTAAAGAATGCACCAGATGTTGTGGAAGTTAAACTTTAATTAAATATTTAGATTGTGGGCAAGAAAAGAACATCTATATTATGCATCATCCATTATCAGGAGTTGTTTCTTTTTAACACAAAAGAAAGGTATTTATTATAAGATTTTACACAGTTATAAAGGAACCTAATCGAAAAATTAGCCCAGCAGTAAATAGGTCTGGTGTAACTTAAAAATTAAAAAAAGATGCCTTCGTGAAATAATGAAAATAGTCAACAAACAAGATGAAATCAAAAACCCATTTCTGCTGTCTCAATGTTAGATGGGATAGTTTGACTTTGAAATACGCAGCAGCAACTCAACATTTCTGAAGTTTTGCAAAGTGAACACATGAAAATGAAGCTTTCATACTATACAAATATATAAAATAAAATTGAAAACCTATTAACAAGTGAGCAGTAGGCTTATCATATGTTTAGCATGTGTCAAAAGAGATAGCTTTTAATCAAGACCTACTATTTAAATTACAGATTTAAAATCTGATAGTTCAGAAAACAATGAACATTGCTATCCAGCTTCATTCAAATCGCTGCAGGTTTTGCCACTCACAAGGAGGGAAGTTGCATACTAGATTCCCAAATTAATAAATTCATGCCCTCATACAGTTTCAGTCAAAACTAGAAACTGAAATTTTATTGAATTATTTCTAAGGCCTATGTGCTGATTTTAATACCATTTTAAAAGCCAAAGCAGTATAAACTGTAAAATAAAATTGTATCTTAATGTGATGTATTCAAAACATACATTTTCAGCAAACACAGAAACTATATTCCAAATAGAACACATTTGAAACAAGATCATCTTTAAAAATTAAACATCCTCAGGTACATTTTTCAATAAATTTATTGCTATACATTTGTGTGCCTTCTTACTGCAACTGCTTCTTGAGTGTATGCATTTGAAATAACTAAAAAACCCATGGCAGGCACACACATGTTAAAAAAGAAAATCTTATATATGATACCTACATACATTTAGAGCACTTAACTGGAGAATGTATACATATACATATATACATACACACAGAGAGATCACATTTATAGAAAATCTATGTTATACTCACATAAGGGCTAAACTACCATCTCAGCTTAGGGTACGCTTCAGAACCTATTTAATACATGCTATGTTAGCCTGGAGCTATATTCTGTCCATAGGCGGGAAGAGGCAAAAATCCTTCTTCAGAAAGGGGGGAGAAACCACTTGAGGTGATATAACAGTTTCAGCGAGAAAGCTGCTTACCGAAAAATATTTTTTTAGGGAAGTATATGGAGCAAGCAATCTAGCAGCATGCAGGAATTATATCCTGATAGAAAATACTGGGCTATGGTCCAAACTAATCTAAACTAAAGCAGGTCTGTGTAATAACTTATCTTAACAATCCACAGATGTTAGGCAACCAAACAAACACACTGATGATGGATTACAGTCCTTTAATGTGGCTTCTGGACCTCCATGCAATGCACCAGGAACACAAAAAGATATTGCGTTAGAGATTGTGGGTGTGTGTGCATGTGCGTGTTCAAATGTTACATTGTGCATTTTAGTTTTTTCTTAAGTATGTCTTGATTCAGCATTTCACCAAGTCAGTTGTACAGCATACCAGTGTAAAACGCATACACACTTGCACATATGAAGCTTTTCGAGCCAAGCCACAAGCACAGTTTAATTTGTCGGCCTATGCTCAGCTAGATTCAAGAGAGCATTCAGGGCTGGCCCAAGACTTCCTGGTGCCTGAGGCAATATGCCACATATGCCAGCTCCTGCTCCTCTAACACTCTAGTCCATCACTCTACTCCACTCTTCTGCTCCTCCCCCTCTTCTTTTTCCAATGCAGGGAGTGGGAGAAGGCGGACGACGATCAGTGGAGACAAGTGGGTGGACAGAAGGAAGTGCCCTGCCATTCTGCTTCCTGAGGCGACCGATCCAGTTGGCCTCATGGACGAGCCAGCCCTGAGTGCATTTTCAAAATGTATGACAACCTTGCTGTGTTTTACTACAGTGCAGCACAGCCCAAGACTCCTGTGTGTCACACATCTATGCTGAAATTTCAAGCACACACAGCATCCACCTCAGATGCCCACATAAATTCACGTGAAAATATTAGAGTGGAAACATGCTTCAGAACAGTCAAAGGACCCCATGCTTGCCCTCATGTGTAGTATACACAACCACATATAAGCCTCACACTTACTGTCTCTGGCCCTTCCAACAGTGGTCCATGGCCAGCAGATACATTATTCCTGTACTAACACAACATGAAAGCACAACTTGAAAATATCTGCATTTAAATTACAAAAACAGCATACGTAGCATAAATTAGCATTAATATTTTAAAACATTATACACTGCTAATACCAACAGAGAGAAAAACTATTATCCTTCAGCGATTTCCCATGTTTATCACATGTAGGAACCAGTGATCTTTATGTGGCCGTGAGCACCTCTCACCACATGTACAAGTTAATATATAATGTGGTCAGTATATGTTTACATCCGCCCAGTAATCAGGATCATTAGTCCCCTTTCTGATTGGGCCCTTAGTCTCAACACAATCTCTGGCCATAGTGTGTGTGAACCAATCCAGAATCTACACTACATTAGGACCAGATGGTCTATAATGCTGTTAAAGTAAACTCCCAAAAGTATTGTAAAGCAACATCAACTTTGATTCACATCTGCTGGACTGTACTTTGGATGTTGACTATCCATTCACAGTAAGCAGCTGGTCCCAAACTCAGAAATAAGATACCAAATTTAGTGCAAAAGATCTGGTAGACTGAAAAGGTGAACTGTAAACTAACTGTCAAGACCTCTCTTCAAGCAGAGTAAAAAGACCAAGATCTCTGTTTTTAACACCCACTCTCTCTTTTCAATCTGTCTGTTTTGCTTTACAGTTAAAGCTGTAAATTTACTGGGATTTTATTCTCTTAATTGCTGCTCTGAGAATGGTTGTTGAGAAAAGTAGGCTGTATGTTTGCCAGACAAAACAATAAATATTAAAATATGAGTCAGGTGACCTTTTTGCATTGCATATATCTCAGCTATTCTGCTTCAGCTGTACACATTGCTCTTCAACTTTGTCATGTAGCTCATCACTATGGCCAAGAAAACTATATCTTTACTACTCCTACACCTAAAGCCAAAGTGAAGCATTCATGATTTGGACAACGAAAGAGCCAGATTTACACTTTCCAGAACTTTGTAAATGCTGACTATCTGGCTAAAAGTCATATGCTGCCAAGCACAATGTTTCTGTTAGAATGCTGTGTTTCAATGGCGAAGTATTAAGTATGGAACAAACTTGAAACAAGTATGGAACAAGGAGAAGAAGGCTTTCCTTAAAAGAGGCATGCAGTTCTGAATCTGTATCTAGCAATAAGAGTGTACCATTTTCCCGCACCAACTTCAAAATGGCCACTACAGCCAGTACTCACTTAAAATAATTTCATTCACAGTTGTGTTGTTATAAAGTGGTTGAGGAAAAAAAATCTGATTCCTTGTCTCAGTCAATGTCTCTGTGGCGTTGTATGTTCTCCCCATGTCTGCATAAGTATTCTGCAGTCTGGAAAGCTCACATTTATTTCAATGTTTAATATTAAAAGTGTTTTGGGTCTTCATTTAGGTGATGTTTCTGTGACCAGAAATATGCTAGAGGGACTCTTGTTAATGTATTTATTTATTTATTTATTTATTTAATTCTTATCCCGCCTTTCTGCCCCATGGGCACCCAAGGCAGCTTACAACATTAAAAACCACTTTAAAAACCACAACCATTAAAACAATGTTAAAAACAATATTTAAACAGTTAAAAATTTAAAACAAGCAAGCCCCGTGGATCCTTTAAAATATAAGATGAAAAATATAAAATGCCAGCCAGCCTATCAACAACTGAAGGCTTGTTTAAACAAAAAAAGTCTTCAACCCCTGCCGAAATATTGCCAAAGAGGGGGCAGTTCTTAATTCTAAGGGGAGGGTATTCCAAAGTCGTGGGGCCACCACTGAGAAGGCCCTGTTCCTGGCCGCCATCCTCCTCACCTCTCCTGGTGGCGGCACAGTCAGAAGGGCCCCCCCCCAGATGACCTAAGAGTATGGATAGGATTATATGGAAGGAGGCAGTCCCTCAAATACCCCAGACCCGAGTCGTAAAGGGCTTTAAAAGTCAAAACTAGCACTTTGAATCAGGCCCGGAAAGGAACCAGCAGGCGGTGTAGCCACTGAAGCAACAGCCCGACAGAGTCGAACCGACGAGCCCCAGCAACCACAAGAGCAGCCGCGTTCTGCACTAGTTGCAATTTCCGGACCGTCTTCAGAGGCAGCCCCACATAGAGCGCATTGCAGTAATCTAATCTGGATGTTACTAGGGCATGAGTCGCCGTGGCCAGGTCTGCGCAGCTCAGGTATGGTTGCAGCTGACGACTCAGCCTAAGCTGAGCAAAGGCTCCCATGGCTGCTGCTGTCACCTGGGAGTCCAGGAGCAGCTATGGATCCAGGAGAACCCCCAAGCTGTGAACTTTCTCCTTCAGAAGGAGTGCAACCCCATTCAGAGCAGGGCGGTAGCCCAATACTTGAGTTGTGGATTTCCGGACCAGGAGCACATCTGTCTTATCCGGATTTAATTTCAGCTTGTTCGCCCACACCCAGCCCCCAACTGCCTCCAGACAATGATCCAGGACCTCGACCGCCTCCTCAGAATCAGGGGAAAAGGAGAGATAGAGCTGCGTGTCATCAGCATATTGATGGCACCCCACCCCAAACCCCCGGATGACCTCTCCCAGCGGCTTCATGTAGATGTTAAATACCATGGGGGATAAGATGGACCCTTGCGGCACCCCAAACGTAAGAGGCCGGGGTGCCAAACAAGCATCCCCCAGCACCACCTTTTGGGATCTGTCAGCCAGGAAGGAGTGGAACCATTGCAGAACAGTGCCTCCGAGCCCCAACTCAGCCAGCCGACCCAGAAGGACACCATGGTCGATGGTGTCGAAAGCCGCCAAGAGGTCCAGCAGGACTAACAGGGACGCACACGCACTCCCCCTGTCCATTCCCCGGTGTAGGTCATCCACCAAGGAGACCAAGGCAGTTTCCATCCCGAACCCCAGCCTGAAGCCAGATTGGAGTGGGTCCAGATAATCTGCTTCCTCCAGCAACCTCTGAAGCTGGGACGCCACCACCCACTCAATCACCTTGCCCAGAAATGGGATATTCAAGAATGGCCGAAAGTTGTTTAGATTAGTGGGATCCAGGGAGGGTTTCTTCAGGAGGGGGCAAACTATCGCCTGCTTCAAAGCAGGCGGCAACACCCCCTCCCTCAGAGATGAATTCACCACCCTCCGTGTCCACTCGGCCAGCGCTTTCCGGGCAGATCTAATTAGCTACACTGGGCAAGGGTTGAGCGGGCAAGCAGCAGGTCTCACACTCCAGAGAATCCTGTCCACATCCTCAGGTTCTACAAGCTGAAATGAATCCCAAATAATAGGATAGACAGGTTCCCCGGGGACATCACTAGATACACCTACAGCGATGTCCAAGTCATGCCGAATCTGATCGACCTGCTCCGCAAAATATTTTGCGAACTCGTCACAGCGAGCCTCCATATGCTCCTCCCCTCCAATGGGGGGGGGGCAGATGTAGAAGGCTATGGACCACACGAAAAAGCTCAGCTGGACAATTCTCTGCAGACGTGATGGTCTTAGCTGCCACCACAGCCCTAGAATAAGATCTTAACTGGGCTCTAGCCCATGCATGGTCAGGTTCGGCACAAGTCTTTCGCCACTGTCGCTCTAGACGTCTGCCCTGCCGCTTCATCGTTCGCAGCTCCTCAGAAAACCAAGGAGCCGCTCTTATTCTGCAACTGGGCAGAGGATGCTCAGGAGCAATCTCATCCAGGGCCCTGGTCATCTCCCTATTCCAGAGATCCGCCAGGGCGCTGCATGGGTCTCCAGCTCTGGCAACAGGAAAATCCCCCAGAGCCCTCAGGAATCCGTTTCGATCCATCAGCCTCCGAGGGCGGATCACACGATCTCCCGCCACTGCAGAGGTGAGCGGTTGCAACAAGCCTAAATCCCACCAGAAAGTGATCTGTCCATGCCAAAGGAGTGATCTTAATCTCCTCCAACTCCAGATCATCATCAGCCTGCCCAGCAGTAAACAACAGGTCCAGTGTGTGTCCCGCATCATGTGTTGGGGCAGATATTTTTTGAGACAGACCCATGGTTGCCATGGAGGCCATGAAATCCTGAGCTGCAGCTGTTCCTGGGGCTGTGGCATGAACATTAAAGTCCCTCACCACTAATAGGCGAGGGGACTCCAATATCACACTCGAGATCACCCCAGTCAGCTCAGGTAGGGAGACTTTTGGGCAGCACGGCGGGCGGTACACCAACAGAATCCCTATTCTGTCTCGCCCCTCCAGCACAAAATGAAGGCACTCAAACCCGGTGGACCGCTGAATAGGGTAGCTGGTGAGATGGAAGGTATCCCGGTAGACTATTGCAACCCCACCTCCCCGCCCCTGTAGTCATGGCTGCTGCAGTACCCGGAAACCTGGCAGACAAATCTGGGAAAGACTGACACCCCCCAGCTCATCCTGCCAGGTCTCCATGATACATACCAGGTTGGCACCCTCCTCCAGGACTAAATCCTGGATTAGGCAGGTCTTATTATTCACCGACCTGGCATTCAGAAGCAGCAGTTTCAGACTCAGGGGACTGTTGCCAAGAGTGCCAAGGGTCAGAGGGGTGAGAGGAGGGCCAGAAAGAGGGACAGTCTGGCTACACCTGACCCTCTTTCTCCTGTAACGGCCTGCCCAACCCCCACCGCCATACCTTCCGTAACCCGTAGCTCTACTGATGGTAGCTCCCCTCCCCTCCCCTGAGCTCCCTTGAGGTGTTAGGCACTTTGAGCTCCGGCGGCGTCAACCTTCAAGCCACTAAAATGATCTAAAAGCACACACTCACACACACACTCACTACTACCCATGGATGCAGCAACCCTCACCCCCCCTCCCACCGAGGCTTGGGTCACTGCGGCCTCTGCCCCTCTCTCACCGAGGCAGAGGTCCTCTGTGCCCCCCTGTCCCCCTCTCACCTAGGCAGGGGTAGCTTTCAAACCCCTTGGCCTGACTCTGACTCAGGCCAAGATCTCTCACACTCACAATGTCCACTCACTCACTAAAAAGCCTGGCGTTAGGCCTTGTTCACAGGCTTCCCTGTCACCAAAACATACATATTAGCCTATGGTAAAACTGGCTTTGTGCTGTCATTTCACTTAAAGATAAACATACTGGCAACTTTATGTGAGGCCTTGCTGTATCATAACTCACACTGTCTGAATTCACTCTTGAGTTGTATGAAGTCGACTAGCTCTTCTCACAATAGGCCAATGGAGGTAGTTGAAACACAATGCAAAGATTCTCCTTCCCCACAACTCCCAGGGCTCTATCCTATTACTATTAAAGCCATTTGGAACACCATCGAGATTTGGTCCTTAAGAAAGGGCAACTTCAAATTGGAACAAGTGAAATGAAAGTAAGCGGAAGATCAACAAGGTTAAAAAAGCTGGATAAGGCTCTGTTAGGAAAACAAGAAGGCAATGAGTGTACATGGCTCTATAAATGTCCCTGTGAAGAGAGAGGAGAGCTAAGATAGTACAAAAAGGTTAGCATAAGGACAACATGGACTCCCTTGTTTCCATGGGTGGCCAGTGCATCCCCAAATGTGAGGGTCCTGTGAATCCACCCTAGCCTGCTTAGCCACTCGCACCACATCTTCTACTCACCCAAAGCTCCTCCTATCTGCATCCCATTTCCACCCCTGGTAATTCTTCCTACAAGCCATGAAACCTTGTGCTCAGAGGCCATATACCTCTCAAGCCAGACCAATTATGCATTGGAAGGGATTTAACAGTTGCTGGTGTCCAATCAGCAGCCACCTGAATTGCTGAGTCAGACCTCTGTTCCTCCTCCATAAGGGCTGAGGAGCCTGTTCAGTATTCTACCCTACACTGTGAGCAGAGGCCAAACTGTTACGTAATTTTTATGAATCTGATTACGATTCTCAAGGCCAAAAAAAAGTTGTTTTTAAGTGCTGCTGAGGTTACTCTTCCACACTCAGTAGCACTTACAAAAACTTTATGCTAGGGATTGCACTCTTCCATCAACAAAGGTTTCCCTGTACGATAGGGTTAAATGTGGCTCCTGCTTCTTCTGGCCACCAACATTACTGAAAGTAGCCCTTTAATTAGTCCTTTCCAGAACTAGTTGCCTCCAGATCATCAGCAGTGCTGAAATCAACCCTTCAATAACTCACCTACTGTTTGTAGCAGCAGCAGCCCAACCATTTGCTCATTCATTATTATTATTATTATTTTGGTCACACAAATGCACTTTAGCAAAACATGAAATAATTTTTTTTTATCAACTGGATGGATTTTACTTGCATTCAGTGCAAACCCAAAGTGAAGGGATGTTAAAAATGGAGACGCAAGCACCAAGCAGGATATGGTATTTGCAATGCAGTTGAGAAATGCAGGGCAAGTAATGTCGAAAGGCAGGGCAAAATGACCTCTCTGCCAGCTACCTCCTGGACCACCCACCAGGTCCTCAATAAAGCTTTGGCAGTCAACATATCAAAGGCTGATGGATGATGCAATTGCTTTGGTAGTCAGAAAAATTGCCACAAACCAGATCTTTTAAAAAAATGAAGGGACAACAAAGAAAAAACATTGGAAAGCAAAGGTTCAGTACTAATTTCTGAATTCTCAAACAAAATTAGGATAATTTCAATGCTTGCTATTAACAAATAATAAGCTGCTCAAAACAATAAAGGGAACACTTACACAACACATCCGAGATCTGAGTGAACGAAATATTCCTATTAAATACTTTGTTCCTGACATAGTTGAATGTGCTGACAACAAAATCACACAACAATCATCAATGGAAATCACGTTTATTAACCCATGGAGGTCTGGGCTTGGTGTCATACTCAAAATTGAAGTGGAAAAACACACTACAGGCTGATCCAACTTCGATGTCATGTCCATGAAGCCAGTCAAAACGAGGCTCAGTAGTGTGTGTGGCCTCCACGTGCCTGTATGACCTCCCTACAACGCCTGGGCATGCTCCTGATGAGGCGGCGGATAGTCTCCTGAGGGATCGTCTCCCAGACCTGGACTAAAGCATCCGCCAACTCCTGGACAGTCTGTGGTGCAACGTGGCGCTGGTGGATGGAGCGAGACATGATGTCCCAGATGCGCTCAATTGGATTCAGGTCTGGGGAACGGGCGGGCCAATCCACAGCATCAGTGCCTTCATCTTGCAGGAACTGCTGACACACTCCAGCCACATGAGGTCTAGCATTGTCTTGCATTAGGAGGAACCCAGGGCCAACCGCGCCAGCATATGGCCTCACAAGGGGTCTGAGGATCTCATCTTGGTACCTAATGGCAGTCAGGCTACCTCTGGCAAGCACATGGAGGGCTGTGCGGCCCCCCAAAGAAATGCCACCCCACACCATTACTGACCCACTGCCAAACCGGTCATGCTGGAGGATGTTGCAGGCAGCAGAACGTTCTCCCTGGCGTCTCCAGACTCTGTCACGTCTGTTACATGTGCTCAGTGTGAACCTGCTTTCATCTGTGAAGAGCACAGGGCGCCAGTGGCGAGGTGGCCAATCTTGGTGTTCTCTGGCAAATGCCAAGCGTCCTGCACGGTGTCGGGCTGTCAGCACAACCCCCACCTGTGGACGTCGGGCCCTCGTACCACCCTCATGGAGTCTGTTTCTGACCGTTTGAGCAGACACATGCACATTTGTGGCCTGCTGGAGGTCATTTTGCAGGGCTCTGGCAGTGCTCCTCCTGTTCCTCCTGGCACGAAGGCAGAGGTAGCAGTCCTGATGCTGGGTTGTTGCCCTCCTATGGCCCCCTCCAAGTCTCCTGGTGTACTGGCCTGTCTCCTGGTAGCGCCTCCATGCTCTGGACACCACACTGACAGACACAGCAAACCTTCTTGCCACAGCTCGCATTGATGTGCCATCCTGGATGAGCTGCACCACCTGAGCCACTTGTGTGGGTTGCAGACTCCGCCTCATGCTGCCACTAGAGTGACAGCACCGCCAGCATTCAAAGGTCACCCAAACATCAGCCAGAACACATAGGGACTGCGAAGTGGTCTGTGGTCACCACCTGCAGAACCACTCCTTTATTGATGGTGTCTTGTTACTTGCCTATGATTTCCACCTGTTGTCTACTCCATTTGTGCAACAGCATGTAAACTTGATTGTCAATCGGTGTGGCTTCCTAGGTGGACAGTTTGATTTCACAGAAGTGTGATTGACTTGGAGTGACATTGTGTTGTTTAAGTGTTCCCTTTATTGTTTTGAGCAGTGTATATATTATCCTCTGGCACAGCTTTATGTTGGATCAGTCTGCTGATGAAGATATGCCATCCTCCTCTACAGTCTGATCAACAAGCTAGTAACATCAGAATACACAAATGTAAGCCAATCTAGTCCCACTAAAATCCATGAGACTAAAACTGGCTGAAACCCAAATATTCTGATTTATGGCTTTGGCTGCAAAGCACTGCCCATTTTTTATTTAAAAAATATTGATGCAAGGTATAGAACTAGGTTGGACTCATCATATACCTCTCTCTCTCTCTCTCTCTCTCTCTCTCTCTCTCTCTCTCTCATTCTAGTAGTACACATATAATGATGTGCCACCTAATTCACATGCCGAATTTTATGGAGTTCAATGTTTATGTTTTCATTCTATTCACATTCTTCTAACGTTTTCATCACCGTACCATCTGAGCTATCATAAACCTCTGAGCTTGTCAAGCTTTGGAAAACACGCACGCGCACACAACCTAAACATAGACAAATACGGGGGGGGGGGATTGAAAAATGCTCTCCCTTCACAGCACAACAGAGTGAGACTGGTGAGCTTTGGAGCTGTATGATTACCTACCTGCTCATCTAGCCCCAAACCTCACCATATAGGAATGCTGCTCTATAGCATTCACTCAACTACTATAGATGAATAGCTCACCAAGCCCCAAAACAGGGTGGCACCGTATGGAGTGAGACTGTATATATAACTTTTTCCTACTCTGGAGGAGAAAAGGGTTCAGGAGATTTAAATGTCACAGCCCATACTCCTAAATTGACTCTTAGGATTCTTCAACCTAACAGGGATTTCCACCCCCTCTGTATTTGTAAGAGTCCTTGGAAAGGTGATTAATTTGGTTCAGAGGAAACATTTCCCCCCCAGATAGTAATTAATTAATTTTAGGTCCAAGATTCTTGCAGCTTCAAAGAGTCAGGTCAGAGTCTTATTACAACCTGGACTGGAAGAAGGGAATTGGAGCCAGGGAATACAAGTCTCAAGGCAGGCTTCCCTCATCCTGAATTGGCCCTCCAAGGTTATTACCAATCAGAATCTTGAACAGGTCAGCTTCCTCCATCCCGGAACTGGTTGCTTTTCCCTGGCCCCAAATCTTTACCTGCACCTGAATTTCACCACATCTGATGTAATCTCCAGACAGCCTCAATCCCCACCTTTTGAAGGTACAGGTCCTCGACTGATTACTTTCAGTTAAGTCCTAGAAATAACTTGCATAAAAAGAATCAGTAAACATTTCTGGGGGAGTGGGAAAGATATCTGTTGTCCTTCCCTTCTGAAAACTCCCCATATGCCTTAAGAAGTAGGGTTCACAACTTCAATCCATGTGACCCTAATCTTCCCCTCCAAAATCCTCTAAGATGCTAGAATCTCAAGCAAACCAATTGCCTCTCTCCTGGCCAAATACTGCTTTCTTTTCTCCCCCCGCCCTCAACTGAAGCCCTCAACATCTTTTGTTGGATCACGAAACTGACCAGATAGACTATGTGCATAAAGGGTTAAAACAAGCTGCTACTTGAGGGGAGCACTGCTGCCCAATCACTATTATAGCCACACCCCTTGGCATTTATAAATCAGGCAGCAGCCTCCAGGGCCTCTAAAAAGTTCAAAAACCACTGGTTTAGATTGTAGCAAAACTGCAGGTATGTCTTCCAATTCAGAAGGAAGGAAATCTTCAAGCAGTTGCTTAGCATCCTTGAATCCCTTCTGAAGGTACATTTTTCTTTAACAAGAAACTCAGTTTTATAAACCTCTATTTTCAAAAACCTACAATTTAAATTCCACAATTTCTGTTGTATAGCATTCTATAAAATTGGACAGAAAAAAACACCTACAAAGAAAAGACACTTCTTAATTTGGGAGTAGGACACATATTTATTAGGAGTCTTTTGTTTACAACAGCCATCATTTATAAGGATCATTAATACCGTACATGCAGCCAATAGAATTATGTAGGAGGATAAAGTCTGGGATAAACAAAGAACTAGAATAATGCCTACTCATCCCCTTGTTATTCTTTAAATTACATTTATTAATACAAGCTTAACTTGGGTAGGCCAGTCCTAAACTACCTGGGTGCTGCAGGTGCAACAGTAGCCAATTGGCTACCTCTGAATCCAGCAGCAACCAGGCAGCCACTGATGAGGCTCCTCCAGAGAAGGAGGCTGCCGTTGGGTCTACTTGAGTCGTAATTTTGGGCCGCTTGGCCTGAAATGAAGGTTAAGATCCAGCGGTGGAGGCTACCGTTGGTCCCATCTACCACTCCGCCCCGCCGCATCCCAGTTCTGCCCTCCTCACCCGCCCAGAATCAGCACAATGCCAGCAGCCCCTATACTCACTGGCCACTGGATCCATGTTGTCACCTCCAGGTGATGGGCTCTGGCACCTTTGCGACACCAGCATCAGCTGTATGCTCTTACCACCGGCACTAGTGAGTACAGGATTGGGCCCTGAGTTACTGGCAGCAGAATTTGCTTTGTGTAATAGAAAATTATAGAAGATGATCTTTTTTTTTTCCTGGCTAACAGCACATTCAGACCAGGCTCAGTTCTCCACAAAGGTTCTTCCTTCCCTTTGCAGTGACCAGAGCATCAATAATGCTGCATAAAGTAAGGAGTGCTGTATTAAAAAATGAAAACAGGTTACTGTCCAGAGTGCAGATATGCACTACCATATCAAGTAGTGCTATGTTCCACTGTTATTAAAATTTCCACTTATTATTGTAAATAAAAAGTAAAATATTGGCCTGCACAAAGTCATTACTGACCCACAGGGTGATATCACATCCTGATGTTTGCTAGGCAAACTTTGTGGTGGGGTGGTTTGTCACTTCCCCAACTGCCGTACATGCTACACCAGTGTTATTCAAACTGTGGTTCGGGATCCACTTGGTGGGTCATGACCTGATGTCAGGTGGGTCGCGGAAAGCTGGGAGCAGCCATATTGGAAACTGCAGACCTTACTCTTGTTATATTCCCTTTGTGAGTGTTAACAATTTGAATTGTCAAGTGAGGGTTTTTTTAAAAAAATGTTTTTAGTTCACAATTTTTACATAATATGTTGTCCTAATCTTCCTTTCTGTCAGGGATATTTCATGGTTGTGCAATTGCTGCAGCCCAAGAATGCCAATTTGCATTTCAGGAGTGTCAGTTTATTATGTTACAATGACAGCACTTCCTGCTTGATGATGTCACTTCCTGCCACAACATCACTTCCAGGTTAATGACATCCCTCCCGGTGGGTCCTGACATGAATGCCATTCTTAAAAGGTGGGTCCCGGTCTAAAAAGTTTGAATACCACTGTGCTACACAATACAATACTCCTTTATATGTGAAATTTCTGTCACAGTGAAGCAGCACCACAATGGTGGAACTATATAAAATTATAAAGCCCAATCCTAGGCTGCCTGGAACTAGTGTTAAGAGTTTGAAGTTTCAACAGAGGTTTTTAAAAACAAAAACAAAAAAACATTTGTTTTAGCTCAGTGATTTTACATAATATTTTGTCCTAATCTTGCTTTCTGTCAGGGGTGTTTATGATTGTGCAAGTGCCGCAGCCCAAGGATGGCAGTTGGCATTCCAGGAGTGTCATTTGATTACATCACACTGACGGCACTTTTGGCTATGACATCACTTCCTGGTTAATGACATCACTTCTGGTGGGTCCCAACACGAGTGCCATTCTAAAAAGTGGGCCCTGATTTAAAGAGTTTGAGAATCACTAGACTAGACCCATTCTGCTTCCAGAGGCTTACCCCCAGGTGACAAAGCAAATGTTCCCTTACCCGGAGGAGACATCTGGGACTGCCCTCCCCAACAGTATGCAGTGAGCACTCTGGTGGCACAGCTGCATCAGCAGAGAAGAAAAAGGATAGGATTGGGCCCAGAAGGACATAAAAGATCATATACTGGTATTATAGCAATTCAAGTAATGGTGAAGGCTCTCCATTTTACCTGAACCACACATGAACAAAGGGTAGGTTCCAAAAGTAGACAAGATAGACAAGAAATCTGCAGATTGCAGATGTGGAGGATCCCTGCCATGCACACAATTGCTTGAAGTGAATGCAGTGTGAATTGATTTTTGAACATAGCCCGCGGCCATATCTGTGATTGAAATGACACAGCAGCCGGTTTGCAGGGATAAATTGACCTTAAGAAACAATATTTTTTATCGGAGGAAAATAAAGCAGGGAAGGATTGAGATACATTTCAGTTGTTGTTGTTGCTGTTGTCTATTTACCTTTCCTAATAAAACAGGAGTACACGATTCATCTTGAATGGCCATTATCTATTTACTTATTTTCACTGAAGAAAACTCATACAAATATCTTTAAAATGAGAGCCTATTGTTCAAACATCTGTGTCCTAGTTTGTCAGGTTGCACATCTGGCAAAGGCTACTATTAGAGTGCAATTCAAAGTGCTGGTGCCTCCCCACATCAGATCCCAGCTGGTGAAAGGTGAATTAGTTCCAGCCTAGGGAGATTGGGGGGGGGAAGGTGGGGAGACTGTGTTTTAAGGCAGGGGGAAGGCAGGCCGGTGGGCTGACCAGGCCCGAGATGGGGGTGGGAACAGCCATATCTTAACCCCCTTCCTGAGCAGCCCAGTGTAACAATTTTGCTGGTGCAGATCTGAGTAGCCCCAGGGAGGGGCTTGTGCACTACAGGGTAAGGGGAAATCACAGGATAAGGTTAAATCATTCCCCTTACTCCAAGTTGCGCCACAGCCACCTCCTATCCTGTGCAGGCTGACTAGCCTGCCTGTTCCAGTGCACGGTAGGATTGGCCTGTTAGTAAGCTAGTTGTAACCCTGACTTTTTATATACATACACAACTGGCAATTACAAGAATAAAACTAAACGGTTCTGTCAATTTACTTACAGAAAAAAATATACTAAAACAACAGTATGGCTACAGTAGCATTATTTTTAATGGGAAATTTTAGTTAGATGCAATTTTTACAGTAACCTGTTAGCCCAATACTAACTGATATGAACTTCCTACTTTATTTTCTTTTGCCACATGCATGAGCTTTTGTGGTGGCAAGTTTTAAAGATCTGCATACATACATAAACATGCTGTATATAGCTGATTGCTTTTTAGAGAGTTGGACGCAGTACTGTAGGGCTGTGATTTCCTTTAGTACACAAGTTCAGGTTGTGTGTTCTACCATGGTCTCTGGTCAAACTACTTTTGCAAGTTTTTATAAGCCTTCTAGTTGTAATCTGTAAATGCTGAAACAAGCTTCCAGAAATTGTGACCAGATATACCGTATAATAGATAGATGTAAAACTGTAATAGATGTGTGGACATTGGAATTATGGTTATTATCTATTATCTATTGGATTGTGTCCATAACAAGTAACATTCCTCTTTCCACATGGAATAGTACTGCAACTTTTTTTTTAAGTTCATGAAAGAATCAGTACCAATCCACAAATGATGTCACATAGTCTTTTAAAAAGAAGGGAAATGCAAAGACATTCAAAATTGCCTTAGACATTAAATTAAGCAGGCATGAGGACCAGTGCAATCTGGCATTATCAATTTAATATATGGGAGGAGGGAAGGAATAGGCACTTAGGATTAGAAAAGGACAATTAGGCCTTCCTTCTCTGATAGTGAAGTTTCCCTTTCTCATCTCCTCCATTCATTTGTGCTGCTATCAAGCTTAACAGCAATGCTGGATCAGGGCTAGTTTGATGGTAGTATAGAGTAGCAGAAAACCAAAAAAAGAAGGACTAGCCCTAATCTACAATTATGTAGGGGTAAAGTAGAAATGTTGCTTTTAGCTTTCATCCAAATCAACTCCGAGCCAGCTCATATGTTACAGCAGCCATACAGAAGCTGACAAGAAACACATTCATGTCCAGGCATCCTAGAAAGACTGTTCATCGCACAGGGCCAATCAGTGTGAGGAACCATTGACAGGGGACAGCTGCCACACTCGGACCCCTCCACATGGAACCAGAGGTGGCATTAGCAGTCAGCCAGGTTGGGCACCAGCCAAGGGCCCATGTTCACCTGGCAACCAAACCCTGAACCTTTAGAACTGGTGACAGCAATAGAATCCAATGTGCCATAAGGGAGCAAGCGTGGGGAACAAATACAGGGTGATGCCCCAAAGCCCCGAGCAGTTTCATTCTAGCACTGTGTGGTCTCCACCTGACACAGGTGAAGCAACTCAATGTTTTTTGTTTTGTTTTACTGGCTGTTCAGTCAAGATGGAGTATTTTTCGTAGCATACCACCCAATATGGAAAACAAGCATGAAGCTATACTTTGCATTTGGCATTTTTAGTGGCTACAAAACAGCAATTGAAAGATTATTTCTGTAAAAAAAAAAAGAATCTGGCAAGAAAACGGGGAGGGATCTCAGTGTACATTGCATGAACTGGTTAAACAATAATAAATAGTGCAAAGGGACAATACAGGGTTCCCCCTCCCCAACTTTCCTCTTTGTTGCTCCTACCTTCTGGGGTGTCCATGGTCTTTGTCATAATTCTCCCACCTCTTGTTCCAGATGCAAAGGTCTGAGGCTAAGTTCGTTAAGTCTGTGCTATCTGTGCTAGCAAGCTCGAGCACAAGGGCAACTCAGTATATCTGGGATGGAAGATTTGAGGAAGGGGGAGAGAAAATATCAGTGCTCTACAATAAATTTGAGTGGATATCTCAAGAGTTCAAAAAAGAAAGCTGGAAGCAATGTATTTTGGGGAAGAACGGAATGTAAGGTTTTTGGTTAGTTGAAACTTGTTGGGAGGGCTAGGAAAGGGGTAGAGAATAACATGGAAAACTTCGACATTAAGAAAAAAAGGAGATCAGGGCAGGAAAATGCTGTGATGTGGTTTAAGCCAGTATAGGGATATCAAAAATATTTTTATGATGCATCAAAAAATACCTTTGACAACCAAACCAGTAAATTGTCACTTGCAACAACTTAAGAGGAAGCATGGAACCTTGATCTTAAGTTACTACACTGGCTGGTCAAATATGGAAGAAGGAAAGGACTACTAGTCAGGCAGGGGGAAAAAGAAAGGAAGTGCAGAAGAATGGGATCTGGAAAAGTTAGATGGCAATGACAGTCTATAATTTAAAACAGCTATTTCTATAATACTACAGTTAAGTGAGATTAGAATTTTGCTTTAAGCATCAGATCTTTGGCACTTACCTGTACATTGACAGATAGTAAATATGGCTTGATAAGTATTACCAACACAAACAGAAAAGTCGAACACCAGTAGAGACACAGAATAGAAATTCTTATGTCCTGTCCTCTTGCTATCAGAAATATGAATGTATATTCTAGATTGGAGGCAAGATATTAGTGATCATCTATCACTAAAAATGTCACTATCGTTTAAAAAATATGAATGTGAGGATTTTTGTTCACGAGCATCGAAAGCACAAATAAAGAGAGATGTTGGCACCAAGAAGAGATTCAAAAATGCTTTTTCCAAGAGGTTAGTGATTGAATGTGCCTCACTGGGTGAAAAGGGAATTTTAATTTCAGAAGTGAGAGATCAGTATTTTCTGGAAATGTCTAGAAAAGACAAATTTTCTATATACCTTAGAAAATGCTCATGTTCTTTACCTAAAGGTCTAGTAGTCTGTTTCATGAAGTAGAGTTTGTGATAAAAGAGCCAGTCAGATTGCAATATTTAGCAACACTTTATATATGGCACACAGAAATACCACACATTCACAGAGATTAATATAGAGAAATAGTAGAAAGAAAAGGGAAATATTAAAAGACCTGTCGGAATAAGAGGTGTGTGGTACAATGTAAAGATCAGCCCTCCAATAAAGGGTTCTGGTCAATGATATAATGCAACTCAATGGAACTGCACATTGCCATCAATACTCTGCTAAAACCTTGACTTACATGAAACATGCGCAGCAAGATATAATATGGCAGATCTGTTCCACACACTGTCTTTCCACAATATAAACTAGGAATAAGCAATCTAAGAGCTATGATATTTAAAAAATCACAGCCCACAACACGAAAGAATAGAGACCAAAGTGAAATGTACATGAGAATTTTCTGGCAGAGAACAATTAGGAGACTCTGAAGTTAGGAGTCTCTATATCCTACAAGTTAGGAGATCAACATCAGGAAGCCTGGGCATTTTTCACATTTAATTGCATAAGAAGACAAAAGGCATTGCTAATAGTAATTATTGGAAAAGATACAAGATATTTACTCCAAGTTGACAAGAGCTGAAAGGACAAGAGATGGAAAGACAGATCTTGTAGGAGAAACACCAAAGAGAACAAGAAATCTTGCATTTATTTGAGAAAAGACCCAGAAATTGTGAAATATATGAGAAGTCAACAGGCTATGTAAAGATTTTAGGAATGTTTGTTTTACTATTTGCTTTCGAGAAACATATTTCTGCACCTCCAAATATTGTCCCTTCCATTAATTACTTTACTCAGCTGGGCATCCCAACAAACACAACACAATGAAACTGTACACTGTAGCCATTGCTAATTCAAAACAATAAGAGCCCTTAATACATACTTCAAAAAATCAAGTTAAGGCAGGAATCCTTCAAAAAAATTAAATTAAAAATTAAGCTGGCCATCATCTTCTTACTCTGAATGTGTTGTTTTCTTATGTTGGTTTATGTTTTCCAATTATATTGCAACAAGTATACAACTCCCCAGTCTTACAGCACTGACATTCATTATTTACATGATCATTCACACTCTCTCAGTCAATATGTTCACACATATGCCACGCATGTACACATGCTACTCTCACAGATTCCAATTCAATCACACCACTCTCACACATAATACACCAGCAGTCACATATACCTTTCACATACTCAGCTTGTTCTCCATTGCCATAGTATTCACTATGCCCTTTCTTGATCATACAAAATTCCTCTCATCTCTAGGACCTTGCATCTCAGGATGCAAGCATCTTGTTGTCTCATGCCTCCCTGGGGCACCTGGTGGGCCGCTGTGAGATACAGGAAGCTGGACTAGATGGGCCTTTGGCCTGATCCAGCAGGGCTCTTCTTATGTTCTTATGACCTCTGGGCTGGTAGTTTAATTTCTTATCAGTTAGAATGTTCAAGAGTATTAAAGGATACCAGAACCATCCAGCCAGCAGCTGGGTTTCATTATGTGACACCACACTCAATCAATGGCAAGGGACATCTAAAAGACTTAAGCCTCCCCCGCCCTTCTCTCATGGGTGTGTTTCCTGTAAGATTCCTGGACAAACTGTCAAACTTACTTCTTTTCCAAATCTGCTTGCTCCATTTTTGAATGTATTCTACAGCCTAATGGAAAGCTCCAACAGTTCACTCAAAGTTGGCTTTCACATTTCCATTACTATAAAGGCAATATTTAGTACTATTTTATTATCACATGCAGGGTTAATTTCATCCTTTTGTGTCCAGGAATGTCTGTCCACTTTTTTTGCTTCAAAAAGGTTATATGTACAAATAATCTGTTAACAGGTGGTTCTCAAGAGTAAACAACCAAGAAACCAACTAGAACAGTGAAAGTCTCTAGAAAGTTCCTTGTCATAATATTACCTCCTTCAAGTTCTGAAAAAGATTATCACTTGTACCTAACTTTAGAGTTTCTAGGCCTATGAGAAACAAAGACAAACATGGTCCAATGGGCAGAGTATTGGACTTGGATTGGGAGGTTCTGATTGACGCAGAGTAACCTTGATCAATTGCTATTCTGTCAGGCTATCCTGCCTCACAGGACTGGTGTGAGGAGAAATGGAAAAATCTCAGCATACGCCACCTTGTATTCCTGAACTGCAGTGTCATCTTTTATTTCATACAGCAGCATTGTATAGGTAACAGAGGTAGATCTAAGGGAGGGTAAAGCTCTATACTAAGTGTTGCAAGAAGCCTTACCCTGTCATGTAAACCCCTCCTCTCCCTTGCTGCTGTAGCCAGTAAGCAACGCCAAGATGTTGCTGTTCCCTGTGAGGATTGGCTAGAACAGTGCAGGAGAGGAGTGTTTTCCACTGCAAGGTAAGGCTTCTTGCAAAACTTAGAGATTTGCCCCCCCCTTAGATCTGCCTCTGATAGGTAAATACAAAAACGATGCCACACTCAGGAAGCTTACAATATAAAACAGACACGAGAGGGAGGAGCAAATGCAGGTATGGACAAATATGTTTAGGTGATGAATCAAAAACTATAGAATCGTTCCGCTAGACCAGCTGTCCCCAAAGTGTGGGTTGCAACCAAGAAGGTTAGATGACAGGAGGGGACATGACATCAGTATCTTGAAGCCATGGGTATAACAATATGGCTGACTCAGATCATTGCCGCCAAGGAGGAGGATTGCCGCGAATTCACGAATAAAAATCTCCCTGCACGCGTGTAAAAGTTAATCTCAACGTCTTAAAGCATGCCTGCGTGTGTCTGAATATGGGTGTGCGAATCGCTGTACGAAAAATGGGATTTAATTTCCACGGAAAGATTCATGTATTCACATTACGTCGGTTCAATAAAACTACCGTTCAGTGAGTGCATTTTTTTGAAGCTGTGTAATTTCTTGTTGTTCCTAGCAGTCTTATTCACCATTTTCAGACACCCACTGTTAATGGTCTAGAAGGAAAAAAATATATATATTTCCCCCCCTCCTTTTTCCCCCCTTCCCGTTTACATTTTTTTCCCACCTTCCATTTTCTACGGTAATATTTTCAAAATTCTGAACATTAACAG
Source organism: Lerista edwardsae (assembly GCA_029204185.1). Classification (NCBI taxonomy): domain Eukaryota; kingdom Metazoa; phylum Chordata; class Lepidosauria; order Squamata; family Scincidae; genus Lerista; species Lerista edwardsae. The sequence continues at coordinate 9,397,906 of JAJKFI010000012.1, forward strand.
AATTTGTTTTTTTTTGGGGGGGGGGTGAGTGTAGAAGTTAAAAAAAATACTCTTAATAGTCTAGAAGTAAAAAAGAATTACTCTCATATTGACAACTACTTGTGTTATGAAGAGATTTTAATGTAATTTTCCTACTGTAATACTTATGAAATTCTGAACATTAACAGACTTTTTTTTTTATGGGGCATGGCCGTTTTATTTTTGCTTGTGTAGATTTCAAAAAATAAGTCTGTCAAAACAGTGCAATCTGAGTTTAAATAGACAGCAAATAGCATTTTGTCCGGTATGTTCAGTAATATAATTATGAGGAATTTAACCTTGTAAGTGCATATTAAATCATAATCAGGTTACCAATAATGTTTCTCCACGATCACACGTTTTTATTTTGGTAAGTTTTTACTTCAGGAGTAAACTATTCAGTCCTAAACAGTACCAGAAAAGCAATCTGAAATGCTTGGAATAATGATTGTTTTGAGTCAGCCAACATGGCTGCTAAGCCCGCCCCCTGGCCTCATTTGGCTGCTATCTCTTCTTAAGGCATGTCCTCTCCTGTCATCTAACCTTCTTGGTTGCAACCCACCACTGAGAACCATTACTGGGCCATTCCCCTTTAAGGGGAGTGGCCCAGTAATGGGTGCCTGATAGTGCCAAAACAATCATGGCACTGTGGGCACCAAGGGGGTTCCTACCTGAGCTGGGGATTGTGCCGGCCACTGGAAGGGTTTAAGAGGCCCACAACCTCCCTCTGCGGGCCTCCAAAATGCTAAAAATAGCTCTGACTGGGGGTTGGAGCACACTTCTTGTTTTTGCACAGGCACCCTCTCCTGCCCCAGTTCCCGCCCCCCACCTGCCTAGCAGCAGTCCCAGCATCTGAGTAGGACTTTGGAAACTGTTGCACTAGACCAGGTGCCACATTCTCCAAACGTTTTAGCCCAGGGACCGTATCAAATATCTGGCATGGTGTTCAGTGGTGTCATCCAAATGATTTAATAACAGGTACTCACTTTTGATTGGCACATGTCGGGACCCGCCCACCGGAAGTGACGTCATAAGCCAGAAGTGAGGTCATGGCAGGAAGTGACAGGAAAAAAGCCCTTTTGGAGGCCTCAGATGATTTTAAACTGACCCAACAGTTGCAACAGTATTCCACAGCACCCCCAGGACATGTGAAGGAGGCCTGGCATCATGTTAAAACTCCAGAGCAACTCATTTTTCAGTGGCAAGGAAAGGAAAGGCTCCGCTTGCTGCCTGCCTGCCTGCCTGCCTGCCTGGCTCTGAGAACATGCAGGCAACTCAAACATGCAGGAAATTCAAACGTTGCAGAGGGCGGAGTCGACGAGTGGGTGGGTGAATGGGCGGGGCCAGCTGTAATCCTAGAAACCGGTACTCGCGTACCCCCGCGTACCCCCTGCATGACATCACTGATGGTGTTGAGGGCCAACTAAATAAATACATAAATACATAATTTTAAATATAAAATTTAAATAAATACATTAGAGACAGAACTTAAATGAATGAATGAATGAATGAATGAATGAATGAATGAATGAATGAATGGGCTCCAAGTTCTAGGATTCCTCCAAGCACCAATACACACCACAGAAATATAGCACATACTTTAATGGACTCCCATTCTTCCACCCCACAAGCAGCTTACTTAAATGTGCAGGAGTAAATATCTCAGAACCAGCAGTTTATAGGAAACATCCACAGCATGTTCTGAGGGCTTGGGAGGCCTTCCCATAGAAGGACTTCAGAGGACCTAAAAAGTCACTTCCGGGTCTTTGGGAAAACCAGGAAGTGATTATTTTTGGCCTTCCAGAGCATGGAGTTATAATAACACTGGAGAAGAAATGACATCATATTCTTGAAGCCATGGTCTGGTCTAACAATATGGCTGACGCACGAGTCTGGTCTAACAATATGGCTGACGCAGATCTTTCCCACCAAGGAGGATTGCCGCGGATTCTTGAATAAAAATCTCCCTGCACGCGTGTAAAAGTTAATATCAACCTTGTTAATCATGCCTACGTGTTTCCCCCTTCCCGTTTACACTTTTTTTTCCTGCCTTCCATTTTCTACGGTAATATTTTCGAACTTCTGGACATTAACAGAATTTGTTTTGGGGGGGGTGAGTGTAGAAGTTTTCAAAAATACTCTTTGTATAGAAGTAAAAAAAAATTCCTCTCATATTGACAACTACTTGTGTCATGAAGAGATTTTAATGTAATTTTCCTACTGTAATACTTATGAAATTCTGAACATTAACAGACATTCTTTTTATGGGGCATGGCCGTTTTATTTTTGCTTGTGTAGATTTCAAAAAAATAAGTCTGTCAAAACAGTGCAATCCGGGTTTAAATAGACAGCAAGTAGCATTTCGTCCGGTATGTTCAGTAATATAATTATGTGGAATTTAACCTTGTAATTGCATATTAAATCATAATAAGGTTACCAATAATGTTTCTACACTATCACACGTTGTTATTTCCGTAAGTTTTTACTTCAGGAGTAAACTATTCAGTCCTAAACACTACGCGCAAAGCAATCTGAAATGCTTGGAACAACTCCATGGCTTGGAATCAGCATTGTTTTGAGTATACCAACATGGCCGCTAAGCCCGCCCCCTGGCTTCACTTCATTCCTATTAACTGCATGGGCAGGGCCAACTCCTGTTCCAGAGGCATTCTGAGGGCCAGGGAGGCTTTATGTGGCCTCCTTGTCCATCAAAACACCCTACACACAAACCAGAGCACAGCTTGGAGGGTGCAGCCCATGTCAGCAAGATCAGGAGGGCCAGAGGCTCATGGGGGACCAGGGGCTTCCTGCGGGCTAGATAGAGGCTCTCTGATACTTGCAGTGGGACACAAGTATCTGGTTGTCTCGCATGCTCCCTGAAGCATCTGGTGGGCCACTGTGAGATACAGGAAGTTAGGCTAGATGGGCCTTTGGCCTGATCCAGCAAAGCTTTTCTTATGTTCTGAGGGCTGCATCTGGCCCCTGGGCCGGGGTTTGGAGACCCCTGCACTAGACAATAATAACCTGCAGAAATAAAACAAAATTTAAATTTGTACATGTAGTTTTAACTAGAAGGTTAAGCTATTCTTCAATATAGTGCTATTACAGTATATCAAAACTGCCTGTCATCCATCATGGGCAAAATATAAACAGGTTTCCAAAATATAAATGAGGGCACAATCCTAACCAATTTTCCAACACCAGGGTAAGGGCAATGTAGCTCCAAGGTAAGGGACTAAACATTTCCTTACCCTGGGGAGGCCTCTGTGACTACTACTCCACTGCCCGATGCAGCACATGTCCCATTGGCACAGCTATGTTAGTGCTGGAAAGTGGGTTAGGATTGCACCCTGAATGAAATGAAAATGTTGCTTCAGCACCAGATTAGGCTATGCAATATTGTTGGGTGCTTGCTGCTGTGCAGGTGGATTTTCTGATTGCCAAATAAAGCTCGACATCGGTTACACGTCTTTTTCCTGTTAAGCAGCAATATAATGTGATAAGATCCTGGGATGCAAGTCCATTTCACCAAGCGTTCCAACTCTAATTTTCCCATCTCCAATACCTAGAGGAAAGTGGACAACATAAAGGAAGTAATCCTAACTAAACGTCATAGGCCACAAATGAGCATTTTTTTTAAATATTCCTGACTTCTTCCTCTATGTATTGTATTCAAGCCTCCTTTGAAAGCAGTGGCAAAGGGATTTAAATCTCTCTTCATATTCTATTGCTGTCCTGAGAGCTGCTGCACTTGAAGAGAAAGTTTTCAAAAGGATACCCCACAGTGAAGCCATGGAATTGGTATTGTTACCAGTATGTTGCTGAAGAGTTTGGGGTAAACATGTGGACCACCACCACCACTTCAGCCACCACCTGCCTTGCAATGACATCAACCGCAATCTCTAAAACAGACTGGAAAAGCAATTTAGGGCTGCTATGCAGAAAGAGCTAGTTTGATGTAGAGAAGGCCTGGGCAGGTGTTCCACTGGAATTCGCATGGCCTATATTTTCTGTTCAACTTGATAATACTCCTGCACAGTGCCTATATTTCTAAATAAGGTGTTCATGCAGACGCCTAAGTCCGCAATACTCCAGCAAAAGGAAGCTGGAGAACCTACAAGGGCAGAACTTACAACCATCTGGGACTATTCAAAAATTGTCCTGCAAACTAACAACCCACCCATGGGTATGATGCTCCTAAGCGATGTGCCAGATCCTTAAAAACATGTTTCTACAGCTGCAGGCAGGCCATAAAAAAACACGTCAACAAAGCCCTCAGAGTTACCATACATGGCTGGTGATCTGCGTTTAGCTTGCAGGTTGCAAGTTCCACAGATCTGGTTTTCAAGCCCGTCCCTTCTTTCGTGCTTCAGTGATATATAAGAAACTTGAAGCAAATATCCTGTTAGTACAAATATTGAAAATTATTCTGGAACACAACAGGGAGATATAATACCTTTTCCAAGCTCTGTCCCTCACCACAGAAAAAAGTACTGTACTAAATGTCATAACCATCAAAGCTTTCCCCTAAAACTTTCTTAGTAGATACTTGTTTGAGTATCTGCAGAATCTGGAAAGAACTAGATAAACATAACACAGATCTCCACACAGATTTTGCACAAAACAAATGTGTCCAAATACTACCTAAGACTTGCATTTTAGTACTGGAAAGTATCTTTTATCTAGGACACAGCAGTGCTAAAAATACATCATGTTAATCCTGGATGAGGATTAAAGTTATTTGTAACAAAAAAGAGAGCGAAAGAACAGATTACATCCATTCCTAATAATCACTTTGTTTGCTGAAAATTATTCTGCTATTTGTCAGTTTTCCCTTAATATATAAAAAGAAATGAATCAGTCTTTAAATGTTTTAGCTAGTACTGGAAACGGAAAAACATAACTCTATACATTTAACGAGCTAGATTGTATGCTGCTAGATGTCACACAAAAAATGCACTTTCATGCAAATTGGGCCTCCACCAGATGTGTATGTTTTCCCTGGAAAATACATCTGGGAGTCATGTCTGTGAGTTTCAGCCCATGAGGGATTTGCAACCATACATTTAGTCCAATTCCTTTTTTCATGCCAAAAGCTGCACTAGCCCCTCCTCTGGAACTGTCAATCATTCTTGGGTAGACTTCCTTTGCATGTACAGCTCTTGCAAGCTGAAAGGGATGGTAGTTTCCTTCTGAGGGCAGTAAAGTTCCTGCTCCTGCTAGTGATGTAACACATTACAGGGGCACTGAAGATTCATGTGCTTTTTGTTTACTGTGTTTATTTACTGTACATGTGTGCATGGAGGACTGACCAGGAGCAAGCCCTTTAAAGCCAAAAATGAGGGCTTCTCCGTGGGTTAATGAAAAAGCCATCACTTCTCTCTGCCTGGGCTGCCATCCTATGGACACTGCCCTGGGAGTAAGCCCCACTGAGCACAATGTCAGCAGCACCCAGTCATGGCAGCCTAGGCAGTCTATCTGGGCTGGCCTTACAGCTTGCTTCTCCCAGTGGCGTTTCTACAGGGATGGCAAAGCTCTAAGTTTTGCAAGAAGCCTTACCCTACAGTGGAAATCACTCCTCTCCTGGACCGTTTTAGCCAATCCTCACAGGGAACAGCAACATCTTGGCGTTGCTTACTGGCTACAGCAGCAAAGGAGAGGAGGGATTTACATGACAGGGTAAGGCTTCTTGCAAAACTTAGAGCTTTGCCATCCCTGTAGAAACGCCTCTGGCTTCTCCCCCTGTCCATCCTGAGAGGGCCCAGAAGCAAGAAGCAACAGGGCAGTCCCATTCATGACTTTCCAGCCTCTGCCTCCCACTCCGCTTTTTCTGTCCCCTTCATTTTGAAGAATAATTCTTAAAGCTCTAAAGATTCAGAAATGTTTAGGATATTGGTCAAAATGGGAATGCAAGCTGCTTTAAAAAAAATAAGCACAATCTTCAGCACAGTACATTTTTTCCAGAGCAAAGAACTAGTCAATGGCCAAAGGCTTATTGCTGATCCTGAAAACTAAAATATCAATATGAATAACATTGATTTGTACTTTTTCCTCTTTCAGACACTTTCATCTGATGCCTCATCAGAAACCTAGCCTCTATATTTGCTTCTCAGGAGACTGTGCAATAATGAAATACTTTGCCTGCAAGGTGTTAATTGTATTTGCACCTCAAGACATCAAAACAAAATGGCAGGTTTTCAGACTCTGTTCTGAAAGGCATCCAAAAGCAGTGTTTCTCAAACTGTCGGTTGGGACTTACTGGGTGGGTCGTGAGCCAATTTCAGGTGGGTCGCATAGCATCTAGAGCAGCCATCATTGAAAATACAGGAAGATGGAACATTGGACAGGGGGTGGGCTGTGTGGTTATTTTGCTTGTGTCAAGGTTGTAAATAGGCTTTTTTCCCTTTTTGATTCACTTTGATTTTGGAAAAAAGGAAATAACCCAACTTATTGCTGCATTCTCAGGAAAGCAGCAGGCTCTAGCATCACAAAAGTTTGCACTTCCAGCCGTGACATCATTTCTGGTAGGTTCTGGACAGATTGTCATTCTAAAAAGTGGGTCCCGGTGCTGAAAAGTTTGAGAACCACTGTGATAACTCATTTTGCTGTATTATTGCAAATACATGTACTGTGTGCATGCATAGCTCTCACTGAGCTCAATGGGACTTGCTTTTTGAGAGGAGTGCAGCACAAATTAGACACCAGTACATATTCTGCATGTCCCAATTTTAAATACCTAATGAATACCTAATAATATATTATATGATACATACAATAGTGAAAAGACAGTATTATATAGGAATGGCCCAAATGATGCACAGATACCCAGTTGCTATGTCTCGCCTACACATACAGTTAAGAAATGTGGGGAACAGACCGTTAGTAATTGACATAGCATTAAAAACATTCATAAAACCGAAATGCCCTCCTGCTGAAAGTCAGTGTCCTCTCAGAAGCTTAAAACAGCATAGTTTTCTCAAAATAGGGAAAAAACCTTCTCATAGCTATAGCCTATGCCTACCAGAACGATGCAAGACTTAAACCAAGCCTTTTGTCTGAGACATATTACAAGGTCAATCCATCTGTTTATTAAACAGAAAGTAAAAAGGTCACTTGTCCATGCCTAGACACATACATGCAAACAGGGTGACCTTTTTCCTCCCAAACCCTTTTCTGTTCAAACAGTGTTGCTAGGAATCCTGAAGTTGCTTGAAAGCTCGTCAAGGGTTTCTAGGTGAAAAGATCAATTAAGACAATTTTTCATGACTACCAATATATAATCACATGGAAATCTGGGCATATTCTAGGTGACACTCTCCAAGCCCAATCCTATCCTCCCCCACCCACTAGGGGCACTGTATCCACTGTATATAATTTATATCTCCTTACACATCTGTATGCTTCTGCTGTTCAATAGCTCTCCTCAGACCTATGCTTGAAATTTTGCTAGTACAAATCCAAGGAGATACATGCGGGGGGGGGGTTGTTTGAGGAGGCTGCAGGAAAGGCAGAAGGATATGGCACACACCTTCACTGTTGGATCCATCCCCTCCCATAGCCTCTCCACACCCATTACGCCCACTCCCCACAGTTTCACCGCCTCCCTGCACTGTTCCACTCTCCTACTCCTACTCCTGCCTCTCCCGTTGACTTACCTGCTCTGCCAGGAAGTAGGAGAGCCAGTGATGCAAATGGGAATGCGCTATGGAGCACACTGCGAGAAATGGCTTTATGGCAGTTTTGCAACAGTTAGCACTTGTGGAACACTCGTTTCACCAGCACTAAAGCCCAATGGGGGATTGAGCTGTCCATTTTCTTGGGCCAGGTCTGGCAAGTGATTTGCACAAATTGAGAGCACGCCCTATACGAACACACATCAGAATGAAACAATTGTATGGGAGATGTATTGAGAGTCCAAGTCAGACAAACTGGTGTGGAAAGGGCTCCTCGGAAGTTTAAAATTTGAAATCCACTGACCCAGCCACAGAGGGAAAGGGAAAATAGCAAAAAAAGAGTTATAGTGGCTGGGAACTGAAGGAAGATACAACTGGTTATAGCCCTGTATGCATATTATGTTGAGCATGAGGAAGAGAAGGAACAAGAGAATTATACTTGCTGTCTTGGTTCCAGAATTCCATGTGTTTTGTTTAACTTCAGCACTGAGTCCACACATAAGCACAGAATTTTCTCTGGGTAAGCAGAAGGCCTAGAAAAGCCAGACTTTCCTGATTGCACAGAAATAACCCTATGCATGTACAATTGAATGCACATAGACCCTATGTTGATGGTAAGGTGAATATGGGGAGGCTGGATACAGGGGCAGTGTATTCTCTGCCAATGTAACGCCTGAACGGGGCTTCTGCATACACCACACAACAAGGGTTTAATAAGCCTAAAATAAAGTTTGATTGAACCATAAAGACTTTTGAACAAGAATGGATAACTTTCTACTTTCAATGTTAGTGGAAATATTAACAACAGGAGTGCATTCAAGAGTCACTTCAGTGCCAAAAGTAGTGCAAAGCAGAGGTAAAATGAATGAACAAAAAACGATGGGAATTTTATCTCCCACAAATGCCATATAGCCAATAATGAATTAATACATGTAATTCGGTTTTCATTATTATATGAGAGATCGGAATGTGGTATTTTCTTGCCTAAAGGTTTCAGTAAATCTCTCCAATATTGTTCTAGAAAACCACAGTGACATTATAAATTTTAGAGCTACCATAAGACTCAAATTAGAAATAAAGTGTAATTTTCTTGACCTAAGAGTAAAGCAGTGCTGATACTATGCAGGAGTCCATTGGAGTTTAGTCACAGCATGCATTTTTTTCCAGAGTAAATAAAAGATCTGCATTTTCCTTTACATTTTAAAGATTCTTAACAATATGCTGATAGGCATATTGGAGCAATAGGGAAAACCGTGATATATTTACTTACTTCATGATATGATATCTACAGAATGAGATGTTTCAGAAGTACACACACAATCTTTCTTTAAGGTGACTTTCCCACAAAATCCACCATAAGACTATACAACTCATAAAGTAACTATGTTAGTGTACTTGGCTTAGCAATAATGTAATCTATAGAAAAGAAAAGTTAAGAAAAATCGGATTTAAACCCCCCCCCCACTTTCCATTGATATAGCGTGTTCTCCTAATCAAGAAATAACTGAATTTGCTACATTGATCCATGTACTGCAATGAAAGAGTGGAATAAATACACAGTGTATCTATACTGTAGTTCATACTGTAGTCCAAAGGTATATATACTGTAGTTCATGCAGCTACCCTGCCATTAAAACTAGCATTTTCTAACAGTGTAACTGTTTAGCAACTGCATTTAAATTTTGTGAATTGATAATTATAGCCTTTGTTCCTTTTCTGGATTTTAGCAGCTGCGTGCAACCCAGCAGTATGGCTAGTTTTCTTCCCTGAATAACTAACAAAATTAGTGCAATGGTTCACATTAATAGGTTTCACATATATTTAGTAACATTATTATAATATATGAAGAAACATGGATTCTAACCACTTTGTCCTCCTTTGGGAAAGCATCCAGGGAAGCAGAGAAAAGAGAAACAAAAAGGAAAGGGGAAAAAGGAGAAGATTAATAGACAGAACTAAATAAGGCAATTCTAGTGTTTCTACAAACCTAAAAGTTACCAAAAGGAAACCATAACATTTTAAACGAAAAGATTTGCCACACAACATGCATAGAAAAAAATGAGTGCGAGCGCGCGCACGCGCACGCACACACACACACACACACACACACACACACACACACACACACACACAGGTAGATGATCCGTTATCTGGACATCCAAAATCCAGACATTTTTGTTTAAGGCATTTTTAAACTTTCGGTAGAAAGGTCTTGTGCTCATTCCCACGTATAAGCTGTAAATTCTGTTATCAGCTCAGTGGTACGGTATGTGCCAAACATACATTGTTGAAAAATGTCAAAGAACCCAGCAGACACCCAAATGGGTAACAGTTAAAAGAGCAAGAATTTCTCATTATATTTATGCAGTTATTCCAAAATCCAGACAAATCTGAAATCTGGATGCCTTCCCACCCCAAGCAGCCCAGATAAGGGGTAATCAACCTGTATCTGTGTGTCCTTCCCAGGTGCCTGAAGGATAGCAAAATAGCATGAAATCTTCATGGAATGGATACATCAGAGTTCAATATTCCGTTTTAGGTACCACAGCTGAGCCCAAAACGTAATATGTGTGGCAACACATCATACTGGAACTTTTCTTGGCACCCCTTCCCACCATGTTCCCCTGTATGCCCTGAAAAGTTGTTCCTGACAGCCATGGCATTAATTCAACCTCTTAAAGAGGTGGTTGTGGTATTTGGCCTTGGGATTAAATGAACTTTACCATGTTCTTGTAATGAAACCACAAGCATGCAGTAGAAGGGATGGAACCACACTGTTCTTATCTTATGCTTGCATGCACCTTTTGGGAAGTTTACAAGCAGCCACCACACGGTAAGTTATTTGTATCCACTCAGTATGTTTCTCTAAAGCAGTAGTGGACAGCTTCTTCAGCGTATAGGACTGGACTTTCCAAGTCAAACTTCTCAAGTGCAGACCTCTCCACCCCATGCCCATAGCTATGACATCACTGTAACCTCAAGCTACTTGGCCAGGGAAGGCAGGACTCCACGGAGTTGTGCCATATCTGAAAAATGAGAAGATGTCCTATTGGGTTTTGGGTTATATAGAGACCTCTAGAATGCCCTCTCATTTTGCTCTAAATGGGACACCTACAGTTACAGCCCAATCCTATTCTTGGTTTTGGTACCCACACCTAAATAGGCCATGCTGCATGCTATGGAGGAGGCAATCAGGAGACTTGGCCCTTTTCCCTTACCCCTCCACTCTGCAGATCACCAGTGGGTCTCCCCATACATGTGCTAGCTCTTTCTCAAGTCCATGGAGACAAAGGAAGACCATCAATTGGTTCTGGAGAGTATAGCATCTGGCATGCTTATGTTGGATGCCACCTCCTCCTGCCTACCTGACCCTCCCGCATTCCACCTTCCCCTCCCCATTCTGCCCAGCCCACTGAGCGGACCAAAGTTAACGGGGCTCCTTTTCACCACTGTTGTGTGCAGTCCTCCCAAGCATTTGCAGTGGCAGCATGGAAATGTGCAGCTATGCATGCCCATGGACCAGCATTTGCAACACTGTAAAGTAGGTATCCTCCTGCCAACCTAGCGGTTCAAAAGCACATAAAAATGCAAGTAGAGAAATAGGTACCACTTCGGTGGGAAGGTAAAGGCATTCCATGTGCTTTGACGTACTGTCATGCTGGCCACATGACCACAGAAGCTTGTCTTCGGACAAACGCCGGCTCCTCAGCTTAGAAACGGAGATGAGCACTGCCCCCTACAGTCAGTCATGACTAGACCATTCGGTCAAGGGGAAACCTTTACCTAAAGTGAGTATCTATCAGAACACTACTTCTGGGGGCAGTAGCACCTCATGGGATTGGGCCCACTGACACCTTTATTCTAAACCATTAGCACAAGTGATCCTTAAAAAGAATATCATGGAATTATACTTTCCCATTTCATCTGCCAATATATTTTCTAGCAGGAGAATTTTGGAAATTCTCACAGGAAATTATTATTTCTAACATGCCAATTCTGGGCTTGCTTACTTGGAAGTAAATCCTATTGACTTCGATAAGACACAGGGTGCATTCATAACCTAGAGCTAGGCCAGCAAAGTTTGGCCAGCATAAAGGCCAGCGTAAAGTATGTTTGGACCACTCTCTGAGTCAGAGGGGCCAGCACACAGATGTGCACCATCCTACCTGACTCCGAGAGTGAGCCAAAGGTACTTTACAGTGGACCTGGTGCCAGACAAATTCTGCTGGCCTAACTGTGCTGGCCTAACTCCAGGTGAAGATTGTGCCCTAAGCTGCAGTTCGATGGACCTTGCTGCTCAATCCCTCACAAGGAGAAGTCAGTTCAGGGAACTGCCTAGGAATAATATAGCTCTCCAATCCCCAGATATCACTGGAGGTGACACAGCTCCTCCATCACACCTTGTAATGTGTAAGGTTCAGTGTGACCAACTGTCAACAGTGCTAAACCACTACATAAAGATGCGATTAATTAGCAGTTGTATAACATTATATAAACTATTCAGGTTGCTATGAATCCGAACAGCACTTTCTGTAATGTTAATCCAGAATTTCAAAAGAAGTGCCTAGAAGTCCAACAGTGTGGAAGCAATATTTTCATCATGAATCATTTCTTTTTTTCAGTTTATATCTTGCTAAATAAGCACAGAAAATGGAGTCAGGTATTTTGAGAAGAAATAAAAAAGAATGGACAAAATGATAAAACGCAAGTAGATGTGGGGAGGGCTATGCAGGTAGAGAAGTAGTTATATATTGCTTTTCTACAAAAAGTAGTTCACACAGCAAAAGAAATCAATTAATGGGTCTTTGTTCCCCAAAGGTTCACTGTTTAAAAGAGATGCAGAAGAGACCCCAGCAACAGCCACTGGGAAAGACACCATGCTGGAGTGAAAAGGAACAGTTGCTCTTCCCCCTCTAAATAAAAGAGTGCACCACTTTACAAGGTACCTCTTTGCCCAATTATAACAAGGAGTTATAGCACAAACCAGTAGCAAGATCTTCATAAGCAGGATGCTCTATCAATCAAATCAAGATTGTCTTGTTTACATGCAGTAGAAACACTTACATTGTTCGATCGTAGAGAAACACGACCTCCGCATCTGGCACAAAACTTTGTCCGGCAGTAGGAGCATAAATGGCCACAACCATCGGCAAACTTCGTTTTGTGACAGATTCCACATGTTGGTGCATCGTCCTTATGCTCTCCTTGGTAACGGCGGGTTTCCTCACCTATTTTTCTTACTTGCTCTTTGTAACTTTCAAACTGCTGGTGCAATCTTCTGCAAGGAAAAGAACACGTCTTACAGCACCAAGAGAAACTCATCCATGAAGTGGATAACTCTTACGTATCTTTACAATTTTCCAGATGCAAACCTGGATCTAAACACCACTCTTGATCTTTTTTTAAAAAAAAATGTTAGTAGAATTCATCGATAGGAAGAGATGGCCTTTACTTATACTGACATGCAAACCATTTTACATGCAATCAAACAGCAATCTGGACAGCTATTTCAAAAGTAAATGAAGGCACACAATGACACCAGTTTGAGAAGATGACCAAAAGTTAGTGCTGGAATGGGTTGATGGCTGGAATTCTTCCAGCCTTGTAAACCTCAAACCGCTTGTTCACTACGAAAATAGCATCCAGGGTGGCATCACCCTGACAGCCATGTTCGGACTGCTTGACTTGACTTTTGCACTGGCAATAGCAGTGGCAGCACACAGTGCATCACTGCCCCATACAGGGGCTTTTCCCCAAGATCCCCAGAAACTTGATGACAGCACTAATAGTGTCCAAATCAATTTGAAACCTGTAAGAAATAATACAAACATATTCCTCATTTTGGGGCATTCTTCATGCACCTCTGGAAAGCAGTCATCCCTCAACCAATTCTTTGGTGGTTTCATCATGTTCAACGCAAAGCTCATGAGAGCAACCACTTCCAGAATTAGCAATATGTAATATACCTTTACAACAGTTGACCAGGAGATGGCAGCAGAGATTGCACTTTACATAGTCACTACTTGTTTAACTTTTAAGTACATTGAATTCTGCAGGCATCTATGCCTTTGATTTTGTGATAATGATATCATTATCTTATGCTGCAAAATATGTTGGTAAATGATGTGAAAATATGTGGATAAATATTTGCTATGTCAACCCATATGACATGACGTGAGGGGACTACGGCCAATTCATGTGCCAGCTCAGCTTGTGGTCTGCAGAAACCCCCAGTTCTGCTTGCAGCTCCAAACATTTCAGAAGAACTAGGTTGAGCAAAGTGTGCAAAATTACAGCTTCTGCTTCTGAATTATTTAGATAACCTACTCCCCACAAGCATGCTGGAATGCTGACAAGGAAACCAGCCTGCAACAAGCACACTCTACAATCCAAGGTTGCATTCATCTCACATCTGTACCCGGAGAGGACATCCTTGTCATTATTTTTCAGTTATTTAGCAGTTATCCTTGTAGCTATTTTTTGCATTCCTAATTTTATGCTAGACAAATTGAAACTACTCTCATTAGATAAAGTCAGACCTTACCTAGCAGCCACTATCTTCAGACTTAGACAGACAGAATTAGAATCTATTATTTTCTCTGATGGCAGAGAGCAGGGGAAGAGAACTTCCATGATGTTTTGCATTCATGCTGTATTAAATATTCATGGTTAGTTACACCATTTATATTTGGATTCTCCTCCACGTTGTTTGTGATTTACATTGCCTCCACAACTACAGGGTCCCATTGCAGAAACTACCCATATGATTCCTCTCATCTGTCGACATCAAGATTTTTGAGCTCTGCTGGCGTGCACCCCGCTAATCCTCACAAGCACTCCAATCCAAAACATTTTCACTTGGAAGAAAGTCCCATTGATTTCAAACATAACTAGGCCTAGGTGCTGAAACCACAAATCTCTCTTGTATTGGTGATGCTATGCTAGTTGCACTCGCTCCGTCTAACCAATCTTAAAGGGCTGGATAAACAGGAGCACTCTGGGCTCTCATTATTTATAGAAATGAATAACAACAAAAAGACTTCCAAATGTGCTTCAGATTGTGGCTTCTAAATGCCATGTATTTACTAGATGGCCTTAGGCAACCACTCCTTTTCAGGGCGCAATCCTAACCAACTTTTCAGCACTGACATAACCATGCCAATGGGGGATGTGCTGCATCCTGCAATGGGGCAATAGTCACAGAGTCCTCCTCAAGGTAAGGGAATTTTTGTTCCCTTACCCCAGAGCTGCATTGCCTTTTCCCTGGTGCTGGAAATTTGGCTGGCTTTGCGCCCTCAGTGTCAGTTCCCCAGCAGTAGCACGGGGTTAGTAATTTTTCTGTAAAGGTTTCCCCAAGACCGAATGGTCTAGTCATGACCGACGGCAGTGGGTGGTGCTCATCTCCGTTTCTAAGCCTGTAGAGCCGGCATTTGTCCAAAGACAAGTTTCCGTGGTCGTGGGGCCAGCATGACTATACACTGTAGCACACGGAACGCTGTTACCTTCCCACCGAAGTGGTACCTATTTTATCTACTCGTATTTTTACATGCTTTCGAACTGCTAGGTTGGCAGGAGCTGGGACAAGCAACGGGAGCTCACTCCGTCGAGTGGTCTCGAACTCCCAACCTTCTGGTCAGAAAGCCCAGCAGCAGTGATTTAACCCGCAGCGCCACCACGTCCCTCGTTTTTTTTTTTACAGGCCTGTTAAAAAGCGCTGCATCAGAATAGCACACATGGAACACTCTGCTCACTCAGAAAGCATTATCCAAGTGATCATTATTTTTTAATCTTGATTTCAGCATAAGAGTTGGGTGCTCAAGGCAGTGGGGAAAGGAAGGGTAAAGATGAAGTAAATAAATACATGAAGGCCTATATGTGACACCATTCAGTGTAGCCACACTGATGGTTACTACCCGCCCTCCATTCCATAACAGTGTCATCTGTTATGCACTCACATGGAACCCATATTGTATCAGGAAACAGCAACCTAGTCCTAGCATTATCTACGGTTAATCTCCCCCCTTGCATGCTACTTTTTGCATCTTGAAAAAGTGCATAGGAGGCCTTTCATACATAGAAGGGACACGAAGGGTTACCACAAAATTAGTTACTGTTGAACTTCCTTTCTGTGTTCTTTAACAGCTTCCCAAGGCTAACTCGGGCTTTGTATCTGTATCCATCTCCAATGCTACAAGAGCAAACACCTATTGAAAGATAAAGGCACTTCAGAAGCCTGGTGACTCAAGAGGCCCAACTGGCTGATTATGAGTCAGTGATTTATGAGAGCTGCACACTAAAGGACGCTGAATATGCACGCTTCCCACTATTCTTTCCCCAATGATCACAGGCAGCTGTTCAACCAGGAAGCTTCTCTCTGACCAAACCAGCAGGAATTTTTATAGCCACTCTTTTTCATCTTGACACCTTTATAGATCAAAGTTGAAGACACACTTGTGAAAACTCTGCCTCCTGCATGGTTGTCTTTTTTCTCCCAGGTCCAGAGCCTGCCCACACTTACTATTGAGTCCAACTACGCACATCTTAGAAGTTTCTACTTCTGAGAACAATGGGATATTTTCCCCCATAACAAAGAAAACGTTAAAAATAGATAACCTGGGAAGGATGTAGACATGGGGCAGTAATTATTCCTTAAGACCCTCAGTCCTGGGGTCAAGACTGTTCGTGTGTGCAGCAAGAACTCTCATGGATTATTCCACACTGACATGGAGGCCCTGTCCCTCTCCATCCCTTGCCTCACCTGCTTGCCAGCATTTAAAGGGTGAGGGGGGGCACCAATGCAAGGGACTTCAGTTGGGGCTTGGGTTGGGTTCCCAACTTCCCATTGTTCCGTAAAATGATGTTTTGACAGCGGTTTGATGTACAGACAGTAGCAGGTAATACATGTTGTGCGAGGTGGGGAGATTTAGGGCAGAAGATTTAGCCAAGAGGGTTAATGCCTCCGTTTGCCCGAAGATAACAGCTGAAGATCCGAAGGTCGTGAGCTCAAGACTACCGGAAGTCTCTGTGAGCGGCAGACCTTGCAAAACTGCGGCTGATTAAAAAAGCTGAGTTCCAGCTGCCTCATGTGAGGGGGAGTGTGCTGGTCAGCTGCGTCTCTGGGGGAGCAGGGAAGCCTCTTATCAGCCAGCAGAAGACAGACGGGTGGCTAAGAAAGAAGGCTAAATCCGGAAAGAAAGCTCTGTCTGAGTGTTGTTCTTGAAAGATAGAACATTCTGTAAATTGTAAAAACTTTCGGGTTTGTGAATAAAAGTCTGCCTATGTAAACTGCCTTGAGTTACAGTCATTAGAGAAATCTAGTGATATTAAGAAAGGTGGTATATAAACACAAGTATTATTATTATTATTATTATTATTATTATTATTATTATTATTATTAACCTGTTGATTTCTGCACATCAAGCCCACAATAAAGGCATCTGAGGAAATAGGCCAAAGTGTTTGTGGTCAACTGGCAACCCTAGTTCTTGAGCATGCTGATGACAAAACCTGGACAGATGACATATTCCTTGTTTTCTTAGAGCCCAATCCTATGCGTGTCTACTCAGAAGTAAATCTTATTGCGCTTAGGGCCCAATCCTATCCAACTTTCCAACATTGATGTAGCTGTGCCAATGGGGTGTGTGCTGGGAGGGCAGTCATGGAGGGCCTCCTCATGTACAAGAACATATGTCCCTTTGCCTCAGGGCTGAATTGCAGCTGCATCAGCACTGGAACGTTGTACAGGATTTGGCCCTGAATATATCTACTGAGTCTACTTCCTGATAAGCACGTTTAGGATTTCAGCCTCACTAGAGCAATTTTATATAGATAATATAATTGATTTTCATGCGTGTTTGGGAGTAAAGTACTTGGGGCATGCAGCCACTTATGGTGGGTGCACAAAGGAAGATTTGTGCATATGTCTTCACTCCTTCCTAAAGAACTTGCATACAATGAGACCCAGAAGCTCTACATTTTTGACCAGTCCAAAAATAAATGTAAGAACAACATTATTAAGGCTTCTCAACACACTCCACAAGATTATTAAATACAGTATCCAGATTTTGAGATGAGGCTGCCTAGCCAACACATTTTCACATGGTCACCAGGAGCATTCATGGGCTGGCTAGGGACACCCCCCCCCAATTTACTATTCATATTATCTGGGCAGAAGACCAGCTGTGTGCATGGGACGCCTGGAGGTTGAGACTGGGAGTCCGTCCCATACTCATCCTCTTCATTAGTTATTCTGCACTAAAAGGCTCCTGAACACATAGAGATTAGGCATGTACAACTTAGATACACTGTGCAAAAAACCCTGATGAATAGTGGGGTGAAGGAAGAACCATCTGCCAGGGCCGGCCTTAAGCCAATGTGACCAGTGTCATCACATTGGACCTCACGCTTTGGGAGGCCCCACAGCAGCATGGCAAGCATATCACCTGCTGCTGTAGCCGGTATCTCTATGACCTGTAAGTCAGTGGGGCAAGCAGAGCAGATTTACCTTGGGCCCTCCCACCTGTCCCTGCCTCCAAACTGCCCAAAATGGGCCTCCTGGAAGCAGTTGGGGGTGATGTCATCATGTCACCACCAGCTATTTCCAGTTGCTGTGCATGGCAGCACAAGCACTTTCCTGGTGAGTGAGGCATCTTGTTGTCTTGTGTGCTCCATGAGGCACCTGGTGGGCCACTGTGTGATACAGGAATCTGGACTAGATGGGCATTTGGCCTGATCCAGCAGGGCTCTTCTTATGTTCTTATTCTCTTTGAACATACTTACATAGCTGCTAAGATTTGAATTAGTATTCAAAGAAGGAGTGAATTCAAAATTTACAGCAATTCTCTCTTTTGTTTAGAATACACAACAAGTAGAGTTATTGTCCCATGCAGGAAGGATCTACTACAATACTAGAAAATAAATAATTTTTGGGGTATAGTTAGACACAAATATGAACTAATTTTGAGATTTTTTCAAAATTTTAAAAATGTCCATTTTTGAGAAAATTGATTTTAAATTTTTAATTGAATTTTTTTAAACTAAACAAAATTATTAAACCCATTGTGTTGTATATCATATGAAAGCCCATGGAAAGAGCTGTAAAACAAGACCACACCCGACTCTATATCTCAACCAGTGTCTGAGGTACAACTAGTTAAAGGATCACTAGCATGCCATTTTTTGATAAAATTTTGAACGTTTACTAAGCTATGAAATTTAACATAATAAACACAGGCTGCTAAAAATTGGTATTTTTGCATTATGCCATAGGACAAGTAAGTATCCCAAATTTCATAAAAAATCTAAGGAGGTCAGTCGGAAACGGTGTGATGATTTGACACGGAATGACTCCAGCCCAACAGCCTGTGCCTTCCTGCTGGCACCACACCCTATCCTAACGCCAGCCAGCACAAGTTAGGTTGCAACAGGCAGTGCAAGAGCTGGGAGAGGGTGGTGGGAGGGCATTTTGGAGGCGGCATTTCTGGCCAAGGGGAGGGCAGAAGGGGGGGGACAATCAAGTCTTGGAGGGGGGCAGGATTGGTAGACCCCCTCCAATATATCTGAACACCTTTCCTGGGCTACACAGCTTTATATCTGGTGCAAATCCAAGAAGCTTGTTAGGGATGGCTGGGCTATTATTTGGGTTAAGAGGAAATATTATTATTATTATTATACAGTACATCCCCTTACCCCAAGGAGAGCTCCAACTGCCTCCTGAACTGCATTAAATGCCCCGCTGCAACAATGTGGTTTAGGATTGGGATGTGAATGTCGCAAAAGAACTTGATAGCTTTTTAATTTAATGGCAAAGCTACCTAATAAACAAGTTGGTACAGTATTTGCCTTTGGGGAAATATTTTCTTCACATTGCATGAAAAAAAACCAAGATGTCATTGCAATTACGATCCTTTTGAATGAGAAGGACCGTATAACGATAATCCAAGATGTCAACTAGTTACCTTCTCCCTCGAACACACAAACCGTGCAAATGAGGATCCAAACTTCTGTAATACCAGAGAGCCATTCACTACGTAGCCCAG
Organism: Lerista edwardsae; assembly: GCA_029204185.1. Classification (NCBI taxonomy): domain Eukaryota; kingdom Metazoa; phylum Chordata; class Lepidosauria; order Squamata; family Scincidae; genus Lerista; species Lerista edwardsae. Next base: position 9,417,635 of record JAJKFI010000012.1, read on the forward strand.
CACTACGGCAATGTGGGTGCACCACACCGTATTCTGTTTCCCTGCTGCTGCTTCCCGCGTATGCAGTTGTGTGCTTAAGCATGTGCTCTGAGTGAGGAAGGTCTCACATGACTGAAGCACACAGCTACCAGCTACTGAAGAAGATAAAAATACACTGAAGTGATGCTCCAAACTGAACTCCAAACATTGCAGTCAGACACTTTGAAAAGTGAAGCGTTGTCTGCTGTGCCTCTCCACAAGCAAATATTGAATTCTTCATCACAAGCCTGTCAACCCAGCTGGGGCCAGCTCCAGTGCTTTAAGAGGACTAAAGCTGCTTGGGACCCAAGCAGGCCTCTATCAAACCATTAGAACAGAGCAGCCAATACTCTTCGTGAACGTGTTCCGCTCAGCTGAACAGCTCATGCTTGACCGTGAATGAGAGAGTGTTGTTGTTGTTGTTGTTCAGTCGCTAAGTCGTGTCCGACTCTTCGCGACCCCATGGACCACAGCACGCCAGGCCTCCCTGTCCTCCACTAGCTTCCGGAGTTCACCCAATTTCATGTTCATTGCTTCGGTGACACTATCTAACCATCTCATCCTCTGCCACCCCCTTCTCCTTTTGCCTTCCATCTTTCCCAGCATGAGGGTCTTTTCTAAAGAGTCCTCTCTTCGCATGAGGTGGCCAAAGTACTTGAGCTTCAGCTTCAGCATTTGTCCTTCCAGGGAGCAATCAGGCTTGACTTCCTGGAGGATTGACCGATTGGATCTCCTTGCAGTCCAGGGGACTCTCAAGAGTCTTCTCCAACACCATAATTCAAAAGCATCTATTCTTCGGCGCTCTGCCTTTCTTATGGTCCAGCTCTCACAGCCATACATTGCTAGAGAGAGTGTTGGGTCACATTAAATAATAAACCGCGAGCACTGTGGCAAGGCAGCTATATCTAGTTCGACTTCCAAGGTGGGTTTATCAGGACTTCTATTGTGAATCATGATGTGAGGGTTCTGTTCTTACGGCTCCAATCACCTCGCCCACTCTGGGCAATTTCATATGCACTTTTGCCTGGTTATGGGTGGGAGCATGGATGGATGGATGTCACTGTACTTATTTAGCTTGCAACTTTATTTTGACTGGTGAAAAACACAAATAACTAACTGTATAACGCAGGTGAATGCGTGCAAAACCTAATTATACAGAAATAAAAGAAAAATAAACATAAGAACAACAATGAAGAGAGAAGACAACTTCATATGTCTACTTATAGTGTAGCCACTATATTTCTATTTGCAAAACAAAGATGAAACCTTTAAAAAAAATTCCACTTCCCCGCCCTTTCCTTTTTTCCCTGTCTACTTTTGACATTTTATTTAATAACTGTATGTTTTATGATTTACCAATGAAGGAATTTTAAAGAAAATCAAGGATGAAACCCACTAAGCAAAGTTATTAACAATAGCAAAAAGAATTGCTCCAAAAAGCATCACTGTACTATAAACTCAACAGGAGAATATATTGCAGTATCACAACTGGAACGGAGAACAGAAAGACATAAAGAGGTAGTCAGGTTTAGCATGAACTCTAGTGGTCAAATGAAATCTCATTGCCTCTCTGATATATGATACTGGACTGTGTTTCATAAGATTTACTAAGCTATGAAACGTTTTTGGCTCTGTAGCTCTTATAGTAAAATGAACCCTAACTCCCTGCTCCAGCAGTGACATTAGGGGATGTTAACAGAAAAACATCACACAGAGTGAAATATCATATTGCAAAACAATGAAGCCAAAACTTGGTCTTTCAGGAAAGCTTTCAGAGTAATTTAAAATGTCCCATTTGGCTGTTGTGACTGAAGGTGCAATCTTAACCTGGCGTTAGGCCGGCACAGTTAGGCCAGCAAACTTTGGCTGACAGAAAGACCACCGTAAAGCCCGTTTGGACCACTCTTGGAGTCAGGGGGAATAGCGCACGTCTGTGTGCTGGCCTCTCTGACTCCGAGAGTGGTCCAAACATACTTTACAGTGTCCCTTGTGCTGGTCAAACTGAGCCAGCCTAACTCCAGGTTAGGATTGGGCCCTGGGTGTTTTTGTCAAAATGCTGCTCTCATTTTCTGTTCTTCTTTATATCATTTTACAAAACCATATTTACTGATTACACAATTTTAAATAAACTAGACCACTTCATAATTATAAATATATATGAACAATAACCTATCTAACCAGAATACTACAGGTAAAAACAATGAATCAATGAATAGCCAAAGAAGGAAAATGAACATTTTCCAGAGGGGGCAGCTGTGCTACGGCCCAATCGTATTCAACTTTCCAACATCAATGCAGCCACAATGTAGCCTCTAGGTACAGGAACAAGGGCCCAGTTCGAAGCAGCCCAGCACCAGGGGTAAGCCCTTAATGTCAGCGCCAGCCCAGCGCCAGGCCCCACTACCCAGAGGAGCTGCTAATATGGAACCAGTAGGCTACCGCTGGCAGTGAGCTCCTTCTGGGCATGAGGAGGGCATAACTGGGTGGAAGAGGGGCAGAGGGGGTGGGACAGGGGGTGGCCTCCACCGCCAGATCCTATCCTCTGTGTCAAGCTGCACAGCCTGGCATGGAGGCCCTCAAGTCTGCACCAGCAAACTAGCCGGTGCAGACTTGAGGAGGCCCATTGGCGGGCCTGCGCCCTTACCCAGGGAAGGGGACAAACTCCCAAGGTGCCTCTAGAGGCTGCCCCACTCCTGTAGGATGGCTGCAGCCTAGGATTGGGTTGTAAAGGTCCCCTAGCCTTGAAGAGGCCCCCATGACTGCCCCACCACTGCAGGCAGCATTGCATGTCCTGTTAGTACAGCTGCATCAGTGCTGGAAAGTTGGATAGGATTGGATCCTTAGTCTTTTGCAACAAGAATAACAAATGGCCCAATCCAAACACCTCCCCACATAGCCGCACGGGGGG
>JAJKFI010000012.1:9420960-9481008 GCA_029204185.1 Lerista edwardsae
AGGGCTTTCGTTTGAATTCTTTTGATTTGATATGGTAAGTGCGCTGGACTAAGAGAGAAGCCATATCGTTTATGGAATAAAACTTTATATTTACTTCTGAGGATGCAATCCTATACTGCGCTGGAACAGTATCCAGCGCAGTATGAAGGAGGTTGGAGCCCCCCCCCCCATCGCAAGGGCATATATTCGTGTTCTTGCACGTGGGGAGGCGCTAGCACCTGCTAAATTGTAGGTGTAGATCCAAGGAGACCACGCGGCCTGAATTGGGGCTGCGCAGCCTAGGGATAAGGCTTAGGGTTTGGCCTTATGGCTGAATCCCAAGTCAGCTCCCCTCCTGGGCCAGCACACCTACCGGTCCGCCCACTCCCACCCTACCTCCTGCCTCGGCACACCTCTGCGCCAGCCGGGAAAGCAGCCACCTCTGCTCGTGCTCCCCGGCCGGCACTGGAGAGTTAGCGCCGAGAGTTAACGCAGGGGTGCTGCTCAGAGCACCTGCATCGGCACTAATGACGTAGCACCTACAAAAACATTGCACAGGAGCATTGTAGGATTGCGCTGTGAATCAGTGTGGCTTCCATGTGATGGAATCCTACTTATCACAGAAACCTGCTTGCTGGCACAGGAACGCCACATAAAACAGGTGTAAAATTCACCAGACCAACCAGCAGGCTGTACAGAGGTCACACAGAAATGAAAATCCATTCCACACAAGGATACTGGTGGATGATGTTGTCATTACTGCCGAGGTTGAAAAGCAGCATATAAATATTATTAATCTTAATGATGATGCATTTGGCTTACAAGTTCAATGACGATTGAACTAGGGGCTTACTTTCATTTAGATTTGAAAAGGCAGATCTGAAAGACTTCCAGACAGCCAAAGCCAAATATAGGCCATTCATTTCTTTTTGCAACAAGCTCTGCCCATAATACCCTTCTAAAAGAAAACATAAACAAAATAAAAAAGCACATCTGCTGGAAATTTCCTTTAAAGAACATTTATCAGGATTCAGAAGGAAATACATTATTGTCTGGAGCAGCCAATCAATGCTGATTTCTCAGGGTTTGTTTTTTTAAAATTCCCTCCCCCCCCCCCACACACACACACAAAATATGAGACAACAGTGTTAGCAAAATAAGAGCACTTCAGAATGTTTGAGAATCAAGAGCACTGATTAGCTAGTGAGCAAGCAGAGATTTATAATAGAGAGAATGAGTACAAAACCACTCAGTGAACATTTTGTTGCTGGTACCGAGCCATAGTCAACTAACAGCTGCAAACAAACGAAGAAAGAATGAACATAAACACCAGCAGCATGGCATTCGTTTAAAAATAGTCACCGAAACCAAGCTATTTGATCCCAGATAACCTTTCTGGCTTTTATTCCTTTGGCATAGTAATTATGAATTTTGAATTCTGCTGTTGTAACTGCCAATGACATCTGCCATAGTAAGGGGTGATTTTTTTTAAGTGCATACAAACACAAAACACTACCTTTTTGGTATGAACATATCTGAATAAAAACACGAAACACAAAACATTTTGGTGTTTAAGATATTTTCCACAAATAAAAATAGATTACTTTTCCAATTAGAAATAATACTGTGGCTGCATTTTTTTTTATGTATGAATTGTTAAACAAAAATAACAGACAACACAATTATAATCAACAAATCTTGACATGAGAATACATCAATACTTATCTAGAAAGTTGCAGCAGGGGAGAAGCAGCATATCCTGCATCATTATCATATCAGTATCAATATTTCCTCTCTTGTCATTGGATTTCTCCTCTGACTTTAATGAAGGCGGTTTACATAGACAAGACATACATTTCTCAAGCCCGTATAGGGGTTGTTACAATCATAAGTTCTAATCTTGCCTAGAACTTCTTCCGTCCAGGTGGTTTCCTTCACAGTCTGGCATCTCCCTGGCTGCACTCGCCTCCCATGCTTGGCTTGGCAGACAACTCCTCCACTCTCACTTGAGGGGGCGTCATCTCGGCTCCCCCCAACTGCTGTTTTATTAGCAGTTCATGGTTATTTCTGGCTGACTCACCCCAGGTGTTCTTTGGGCTTCAGAGGCAGGAGCTTTACCACTCAGTCAGAACTCCTGCCCATAGTATGACTGCATCAGCTGACATTATATCACCTACCTAGCATACTTTTAAAGCATTTAAAACGAATAAAAATGAGAAGTTGGAATGAGAAAAAAAAACCACATACCCCTTTCTGCCTTTCAAATAATTAAATGTGCAAAAAAAAAATTCCACTTTCAAACACCCCAGCCATCGTTAACATGGGATTGTTTGTTCTTTCTGTTCCTTTGCCCCTTTCTTATGCATCACAGCCTGCTAAAGATCCTGCAGCAACATTTATACGCCATGTCAATGACCACACAAATGTCTCTTTTGAATGGGACTGTGTGCATTCAAGATACAGTGCAGTGCTTCCAAGGTTCTAGCCAGTGATGGGATCAGCTAACGACTTGGGGGAATGCTTGGCGGGCAGCAGGAAGGCTGGGTGGGACTTCCGGGTGATTGACAGCCCGTCGGTCTGGGTCCGCCACCTGCCCGCCCGCCGCACGGGCTGCCCTGGCCTCGGAGTGGGCGCCCGCTCGCCGGGGGGGACGGGGGGGCCCCCGGGTGCACAGTGGCGGGGTGCGCCACCCGGGGGCAGCCTGTGCGGCGGGCGGGCAGGCGGCAGGCCCGAACGGATGGGCTGTCAATCACCCGGAAGTCCCGCCCAGCCTTCCTGCTGCCCGCCCAGCGTTCCCTTGAGTTGTTAGCTGAACCCATCACTGGTTCTAGCTATTGTGATAGTCCCAAGGCATGGTCTGAAGGTACTACTAAAGACAGCAGCTTTTCTAAAGTTAAGCAAGTCTAGGACTGGTCAGTGCCTGAATGGGAAGCACCTGTGAAACCCTAGGCTTCCACCTGTGAATTCAACCCTGAATGGGTTTCACCTGAGAAACCCTAGGCTTCCATGGGCATAAATATAATAAGCAGACATTGGGGGGACAAATACTAAATTGTATTTATGGCAGTTTGTATCTGTGGGGATTCTCTCTTCACACTCAAAATCACTGCTTTTTTAAGAGTTTGGATGACTTGGAGACAGCCCTCTGCACATCCAGCTGTGCACTTTCTCAGACTTTATCCTGAGGTTGACTACGTACAATCTCGCTCCCATCCACCCCCCAGGGTTCAGACAACTTCTGAAAAGAGCATGGGTTAGTTGTGCTAGACATTCCAGAGCACAGGGGAGCAACTGGATGCTCTATTACTGTCTTTGATGACAGCCACACATTTATTGTCATGTCTTGTTTGACTTTCAGTAGGGTCCAACAAGATTCTTAATAAAATCATAAGGCAACAGGATGAGCAGCCCAATCCTACTTAAATCCTTATGCAGTGATGCAGCAGAGCTGGTGCAGTTTCCACAGCACCTCACAGGTGATTTTCAGCTGGAGGTTTCTTCGGAGTAAGAGGATATTTGTCCACTTGCCCTGGGGTAAGCCCCAGCAGTCATTATGGAGCAACATGGACTTGTGCCAGTGATACTCCTGGCGCAGGTCCAAGTTGCCCCATGCAAGCCCATCAGGCCTCCGAAGAGACTCAGGATTTGGCGTGCACCACTGCCTACCCCCACCCCGTTTCCTCCCTGTTTTACCCATTCCTATCCTCCCCTAGCCCTGTTCCACCCTCTGTGCTGGGCTTACCTGCTCCTCCTTCCTCATGTCCATCAGGGCATGCAAGAAGGCCCCAGTTTTCCTGCCCGCAGATAGCACTGCCTTAAAGCGCTTTGCGACTGCTTTGCATCAGTCTGTGCCAGCAGAACACACATTCCACTGGCATTTCCTTTAGATAGGATTGGGCCAATAGTGAAGGAGATAATCTTTGTGTAGGAACACAACTGTAGACAGCTTAGAATATCAACAGGCTCTACTAGTAAATCCTTTGTTGAAAGACTGGTGCAATCCTCATTCTTTATGACTTCCCATCCATTACAATGCTGTGCACTTTCCCTGTGTGTTGATTTGGCTTCCAAGGAACTAGAGAGTCCTGTACATTAAAGCAAGGCAAATTATGGTTTTGCATTCGTGTGCTTTGACTGTGTTTTGACAAAACAGATGAGTCTTTTTACATCTGGCAATGACAGAGGCTATATAAAACGAAGGTGAGCTGGATGATAAATTTGAAGTGTTTTTTATCATGGCTGTGTAAATTCTCTCCCGCTCTCCCTCTCCCCACTCCAAACAGGGACACTGTAAACAATAGCTCTTGGTTATTGGAAACATAAAACATGATGACTATTTGCTTTACCTGCTGTACCGGGTTGCCTCTCTCTCTCTCTCTCTCTCTCTCCCCTCCCCCCCCCCCGATTCCATCACAACTCCTGGTATGAAATCTTTTCCTGCTTTGCACATGGCCTGATTATAACCACCATATGGCTCTCACAGTTTCTGTAGCTTTGTTCTGCTTACAGACCACTGTGCTTTGTCATATCTGTGCTGCTCACTCGGCCTGACCATCTGATACCTATCATCTGTTTAGCACATTACCGGCCAAGAGTATTTACCTCTTTATTCAGATGCGTGAATCCGAAGCAGCAGTTGCCGTACACTGTAGAACCCCAGGTACAGCTCCATAGGATGTCAACCTCAACTGCAGACCAAAGGTGTTCTCGTGTGCCAGAATAACATGACAACAACAAAAGAATAAACCCATAGTGATGCTTCCACACTCATCTGTCACAACTACCGATCTTTTAATTAGGGGTGGGCAATATCAAGTTAATTTACAGCCCACTCTTATCCTGAGCAGAAGAGGCGCATGCTATACCCAGCTGCAGAAGCAGGAGACTTCAGAGCGGAAGGGGGATTTAGCCCCTCCCCTCTCAGGGAAGGGACGGAATTTAGATCAAATTGCAAAATAACACTACTTTTGCTTATTTTTGACATAGATTGACATACACAGAGGCAGATCTAAAGGGGGGCAAATCTGTAAGTTTTGCAAGAAGCCTTACCTTGCAGTGGAAAACACTCCTCTCCTGTACTGTTCTAGCCAATCCTCACAGGCAAAAGCAACATCTTGGCGTTGCTTACTGGCTATAGCAGCAAGGGAGAGGAGGGATTTACATGACAGGGTAAGGCTTCTTGCAACACTTAGAGCTTTGCCCTCCCTTAGATCTCCCTCTGGACATACATTTAGATCTATTTCACAAAAATAACACCACTTTTGTTTATTGTTGACACAAATAATTTTGAGGAATCCACAAATTTTGAGGATTCCACAAATAGTTTTCAGCAAGGGATCAGGAGGAGGAAGGGCAGAAATAGGAAGAAGTTTGCATTTAAACTATGAACACTTGTGTTCATAATTCACAGTGCATATTGGGGCGACTTTAATGGAATGTGGAAGTAGTAAGCAGCAGTTTCTTGATGCTCCAAGCAACAACCAGAGTGCAACTCGGGAATTTTTGAGCAGGTATTTCGGGCTGGGGTAGGTGTGCCAGTGATTGTTTGCCTTTGTAGGACCATTCACCCTTATTTATTGCACTATTTGTACAATTTTCAATAAAAATTTGGATAAAAACATAACACTGCAATTTGCTATTTTAATCAAGACATTTTGGAAAACATATCACCAAAAAAAAACCCACTCCTGGCAATGGGTCTCCTCAGACCTATGCCAAGGAAGACTGGCAAATGCTGGCAGTGGTTTACAGGATTACAGTGCGAAGTAATGTTATGAAGTACCTTGAATATCTGAAAACTTTATTCATACAGTAGGTCTATAATCTGTGGATTTGGAACTTGCAGAAGAGGGTCCCACCTGGACTCTCCAAACCCAACTAGAGCTGGGCTCTGGTAAGGTCCGGAGGGTTTTCTGAGGCCCAAACAGGCTGCAAGCAAGCCAATTGCCTCCGTGGGTTTTAGAATGGCCATTAGGGCAAAAAAAAAATACTACTTTTTGGCAGAAAAACGGAAGTAGCATTTTTTTTCAGCCGTAACAGCCATTCACCTAAGATTTCTCCAGGCTTCAGAAGAGCCTCCAGAGGTAAGGGGAGCTTAGCTCCCCTCACCTTCAGAGGCTTGAAGGGGGGACACCAAAAACTGCAGATTTCAGTATCCACGGATTTCCTTATCCTTATCCTGGAACAGAACCCCTGCAGATAATGCAGGCCCCTATATATGCTAATGGACTACTATTGGTACTATACTGGCTCAGTGGTGAGAGAAATGCACTCTGCACTCACTTGCCTCTATTCTAATTTTCTTCCTCTAGGCCTGAGTCCTGGCACTTAAAAACAGATGCTGGGTCTGAGCTTTGGCACCAATTTAGCCCCAATACCCTGTAACTCCTATCCCAGCCACATTCAAAGCTATTATGGTATTGTCAGGCACACTGTCTCCTCAACGTGCCTGCCTGCCTGCCTGGAAAATCACTCACAATCCATCACATGTGCTGCTGCTGCTGCTGCTGCTGCTGCTTAAGGGATGAAGCTTGATGGCCATTTCTATTGTGGCTTCAGGCATTCTGACCCATCATGGGCTTAATTGCTCCTTTCAGCAATGGTTGTTTCAGCTAGTCTTGCACTGAGGCTACAAGGGAGGATGGCATTCAAGAGCTATTAACTGCAGCATTAAACAAATCATTGTGCTGCACTGGTGATGGCGGGGTGGAGGAGGGTGGCAGGAACGACTGCCGGAATAAGTCCGATCCAAAAATATATATGGATATAGAACCATCATTTTCCAAATGTTTGTTCCCAAGAGGCCACAATAGTTTCAGAACACTGACCATTGAACACTGACCAAGAAAGGTGGGGGACTCTGGTATCCTTACTGGCAACCACCTGGTTGGAGGCAGCCAAGGCAAGAAGCAGGCTCAGCATTCCTGTGCAGATGAATGGATTGCAACACCTGTGCCAGGTACATGGCCTACAACATCCAGGATTCTCCCCACTGGTCAGCATGCCTGACCACCAGCGGTTGTGCTGATGGCCTTGCTGCATTTGCCAGTAGAAGTGGCATTCTGCCAGCATCTTCTCTTTCCCTCCATGCAGATGTCTGAATAGCACCCCTTACAAATTATGCCCTTGTGCAGAGCACAGCCATATGGGGCAGCCTCTACTCATATGAATCAAAAAGAAACAGAGACAACAACAGACTTACAATGACAGTTTCTCTCCATTCTCTTGGCAAAATTTTCAAATCCAGTATACTGTATATTATAACAAGACTGAGATTCAGCTCGTCTTCCTTCCCACTGACATCAACAGTAACATTCTTGTGAAATGTAGTGAAAGCAATATATATTACCTTAATGGAATAATCCACAAGCCTGTCTTAAGCAAACCTTCAAGAACGGACTACATAATTAACATTTCAAGCCACTGCTTCCTGTTTATACATTTCAAATGCTGGCAGGTTAGTAAACCAAGCTGTCTGCAATCCTGAATTTCTACAGAGCACCTTCATATTTTGTTTATAACTGCCAATTAGCATTCCCCCACTGTCAAAATGGTTCTTTAATTAAGCTCATGAAAGGGCCTTAGAATTATTGACACAAACAGAACACTTGTTATTGAGAGGGACATGGGTGATGTCATACCCAATTCTGTTATATTCCCAGGTACAGGTAAATTCATGTTTTTTAAATGAAGAACATAGGACTGATTTATAACAATTGCTATTTAGATGCAAACACACTTCAGTTTCTCTTCAGTCTCATGCCTTACATTGAAATACATATGCTGCATGCTATCATTGGACCAATGTACAGTAATTGCACGGGGTTATTCAACATAAACTTTTTGTGTAAACTCCTCAACGCTAATTAAAAGTGCACTTCTGGGGAGCTGAGATTTTGGTATGCTTTTTTATTCAAACTCCACAACTGAAAATTCATGTTTCATTCAGTTCCTTTATTTTTCCTTTGCTTGCCTATCAATTGCAGTTTTCACCTTCAAGTATTTGTTCCGATTTTACTGCGATAAGTACAGTTTTGCTCTTGCAAGGATGTGATTTGCATTAAGCCAATACAAAGTCACATAGTCACAGGCCTTTTAGAATGACAAGAGGAGATAAAATGCAATAAAATAGGAAGTGTGAAATTCTTGGAAAAAGATGGGCAGAGCAATACTAGCCCCGTAAAGATTGTTTGCGGCTACCTGGAAGCGGGCTGAGCCAGGGCTTGCCAGACCTGGATCCAACTCGGGAAAAGATGAGTTTGTGCTAGCTTGGGCAGGGCGGCACAGGAGTGGCGGGAAGGAGGAACAGAGGAACAGAGGCTGAACAGTGGCGAGGGGTAATTTTTGGCAAAGGGAGGGTAGACCACAGGACAGATCAGGCCCAGGAAGGGGATGGGAGGGGGTGCAATGGCAGTGAAGGTCGGATCCTAACCTCTGTCCTAGCCCAACCAGCCTTACATGGACTGCTCACATTTGTGCCTGAGAAACTGTAAATCTGAGTAAACCCCTTGGGGTAGCAGGTGCGTAACACGGGCTAAGGGGACAAAAATCCCTTTACTCCGAGTTGCACTTCAGCGCACGCCTACCTTGTATTGGATACAGCACAGGCAACTCAACCTGCTTGTTTCAGTGCAAGTTAGGATTGCGCTCTTAAAGGAACTGTATCATGGCAAGATCACATTGTATGTCAGACCAGCTCCCCAGCTGTTCCAGTGGTCTGCCTCCCAACAGCTACCAGCACCTGACACTACAGAGGACAACCAGAACTACACAAGAAAAAACAGAGTACTTTGTACTTTATTCAGTATTTCTGACATCTCAAGAGCGAGGCTTGGCTCTTATATTATCTTAGAGCACCATTACTCAGAGTGCTTTCCTGGAGCCCTGGGGCTCACTGAGACCCCTTCAGTCGTAGCCCTTCAGGGGTTCCATGAGCACACCATAAACAGCCACCATCTGCCCCTTTCCCAGTTTGCCCACCTGTTCCTCCCACCTTCTGCTCATGGCACGCCTTCCCCATTCCCCTCCTGTTGCAGCTCTTTGCCAGTGTTTGGTATTGTGATCAGCTCAGCACCATTCCACACATGTACTCGTGCTCTTGGGCTACCTGAGACTCTATACAGGCACCAGCGGGTCTTCTTGAGACTCCTTTTCAGTGTGTTAAAGGCTCTGGAGACTAAAAAGCTTGAAAATAATCTTTCAGACTATTTCAGTAATACAAGAACAGTCGAGATTACATGGGAGAGTTAAGCCAATGGCATAATTACTTTTCAGACTGTGTTAATGTTGAGGCCACCCTCAATGTTATTTGTCATTTCCTGTCACACTTCTCCTGTTGCAATGTTCCCATAGAAAAGTAAGCAAATGACTTGGGGGCAAACAGGAGTCCCACTGCTCTTGCAATACAGTAACTGGCTCTCTGGGCTAAACGTATTTTGTCCAGGAACTGGTCCAGACACATTGCCATGGAATTGGCTGAAACACAAATAAATGACATCATAATTTAGTACAGAGTGCTATCATTCTTTGATTAAAATCTTGATTAATTTGTAAGAGGCTTTTAATTTCTGATCATGCTAGTGCATGTTTGTATTGAGGAGGAGGAAAAGTTATAAAACGATTTGCAATGGCTGGAACAACAGAGAAGGAGAACCGAAAGATATAATGAAGCAAATTGGGATCAGCAATAGTGGTCCAGAGAAAGTGAGTCACATTCAAGTTACCACTGAAATTAATAGGATTTCAGCTTGGAACTGTGCAATTAAGTAAATATATCTTGGTTACTCTCTATGATTTTAGGTCAATTTTAAAGAGGCCAAACTTCATCTGAATTGCAACTGCAAATGCTGCATTTGTTTTGGTTAGAATAAGCCTGTACAATATTTTTATCAACCAAGCCAAATGCAGCCACTATGAATATAGTATGGCCTGCCAGGTGCTTGATAATCCTCTTGCTTTTGTAGTTCTAGTCATACAGCAGACAGCTGACATTTATTCTGACCCTGATGAGCTACCATACATGCCTAGCAGGCTCCATTCAGCACAAAGAATGACAAGGATGGTAGGCCTGTCCAAGGACAACCCAAGGTTTAACCATTGGGTTAAGCCAATTAGTCAACCCATTGGGGTTAACCCAAAAATCAATCCATTTAGGATGAAATTCTCTTTATACTTGCTTGGGGGCAGTTGCAATGAACTTAATAGGGCTTACTGCTAAGTAGACATACATGGGATTGCACTCTTAGGCTGCAACATTTACATGGGAGTAAGTTCCATTTAAATCCAATGGATCTTATTTCAGAGTAGAAATGCACAGCAATGCATTTGCATGGAATTACTCAGAAGTAAACCTTATCAAGTTCAATGGGCTTACTCCTATGTAAGCATGTGTAGGATTGAAGCAATGGCTTTGATACATTCTTTTGTACTGCTATGTGATGGACTCCTTTAGAGATTTCAGGTATTATGGCCCGTACTTTGAATACAGAGAGGGTTTTTTTTTTTGGTTTGTTTTATTTTTAAGTCTCTAAACTTGTCTTTGAGTTAAGGTATTCTGAAATAGGCGTCCTGAGAGGCAGCTTTGTCTCTCTCTTCCCATGTTATTGGTTTTATGTCATTGTCATTTTCACATGACTGCTTATACCCTTACCTGACCTCCGCTCCAATTGCTGTTTTCCTCATCTTGCTATTTCTTTTGACTTTCCTAACCACGTCCTTCTCGACTTACATGTGCTCAGATTTCTGACACACAGTGCAAATTTATAATCTGAAGTCTTCTATTTGATAAATGCACAATTTTCCCCCTTCAGGAATAAGAGATTAACTTTGAAAATACTGCTCATTGGGGAAGATACCAAGTAGCCTGACCAAGGGGAGTAGTGCACAGTGGGTGACCGTCACACACCCCTTCCTGCTCCCCGCTTTTCACTTTTTACTGTGTCAGCAACTAAATGCAAGGGGGGTAGTTCTGCTACCTCCATCTCAAGATATAGAAAGCAGGCAAAAAGGAGCCATCTAGGAAATACTCTCTTCTAAAAGACCACCCAACTCTAGGGGTTCTTATTGAAAATCAAAACCCCAGTAGTGGCTGTAGAGTGACCAGATGTGACCAACCACTGAATTACCTCTGAGCATCAACTAGTCAGTCAAGAATCAAAGGATAATTAGCTTATTAAAAAATCCAAAAGGAAAAATAATAAACAAAATGGAAGAAAAGAGGGGGTAGAAAAAAAAATACTGGCAGCCAGATGGAAAATGCCTGAACTTGGCTGGATGGACACACAAAAAAGCCTGACCAAATTAGGTATGTATTACAGTAACTAGTAACACTCAGCAGATGAAGCTAGGGTGCTATCCAAGAGCAAAGCAAGCAAGCAAATGCACACAGACAGACAGACAGACAGACAGACCCCATAGGTTTATAGGATGTAGTCTCGTTTTGGAGTACAAGGGGGAAAAAATGCTGAATGCATCTAGCTAAAATTATGGTCCCTGTATCACTAGCTGCTTACATTGTCCAAGGAATCATTAATCCCTGCACAAAGGGGTGGGGATCTTCCATTTACCAATATTAAGTTTTCACAGCAAACTGGCGGAAACCACACAGAACACCCATGCCTGGGCTTAAGTAACTCAGTTTTGATGACGTCACCATTACCTGATTAGAGGAGTGGCCACTCCATCCTACCCCTTTACCAAGACAGGCAGATTGACTGCCCAATGATAGATGCATGCCAATCCTTTAGAAGGGGAGCTATTCCAGATAGGGATGTCTTGAATCCACAAACTTATGTGGTTGGTGGGTAATTGATTTTTTTTTAAAGGACAAAAGGTTGCTTGCAGAACCATGACCTAGCAGCTTTTTTAGGCTGGTGAAACTGCATGAGAGCTTTGAGGAGTGTGTGTGAAAAGGGGCCAAAATAAGTGAAAATAAAAATAGGAGAAAATACAGAACATTCATTACACCACTTAAATCATACAGTATTTCTTTTCTCACTATTTATTCTAATAAATAAATTATTATAAATAATAATTCACTATTAATAAAATTAATAAAAGTATTAATATTAATAAAATATATTAATATTAATAAAATTACAATAAATAAAATCTCACTATTTTAACAGGCGTGCTGCAAGCCAGGGACGGCTCTGCCTCAAATAATGCTCCAGTCACAACAATGGAGCTACTCAGATCCAAGCAGGGCTGTGTAAATCTAGCCTGTTCATGAGAGGGAGTAAAATATGGCCTACCTGGTGGATGCTGGTCCCACCCCGCTCCCAGGCCCGTTCCGCTCATTGGCCCTCCCTCACCCTGCCTTCCCCCCACCACCTAATACACCTTCCCCACCTCATGCACCAGCTGAATTTGGTCAGGGCAAACTCGCTTACCTGGAGCAGCATGGAGGCTGGGTTTGTGGGCTGGCATGCATTTTCACACCAGCTCCAGCCCAGCCAGCTCCCAAGTCAGTGCAAATGACCTTATGGCATGTTTGCAACAACACTGGGGTGCTTTAGGAGTACGTTCTAAGACACACATCTGAAGTCCAAAGAGCCCTGGGGCAGCTACTGCTCCATCATGTTTCTTTGAAACCCAGTTAATGTATATATACAAGGGAGACAAAATTAATCCACAGACCAGTCCACTACCCTCCCTACTCATATATCATACTTTTTTTAAAAAAAAAATCTGCATTACTTTGTCAAAGGCTTTGTCTGCATCAACAGATAGGGCCACTGATGTGCTATTTTTTCCTTTTCAGAATTATTAGCTTCCCAACTTTATCCACAATCTTTCTCTCTGCAAAAAATCCTGCTTGATCACGGTATAAATAATACCACATGAATTGTTGTATTCTATTAGCCAATATAAACTAACAGATACGGATATTGGGCAATAGGATTTTAATTGGATGACATCTTTATAAGGTTTTAATACTGTAATTAAACAAACTATTTTTCTATGCAATATCACTTCCTCTCAAATAATTAGAATGTGATGTGATTAGCCAAATTTGATTTTACATAAAATTCATCAGGGAGACAATAAATTAAATTCCCAGGGGGGTTCCTTCTCCCCCCCCAAAGCCTCTCATAACTTTGTATAACCACTCTAAAGTAGAAGGTTTTTACATACTCAACCTACGCTCTTGTGATCATTCAGTTATTTGCTTTAAATAATTAAAAAATTTCTCTTTACAGAAGAGTTGAATGTTTTGTGTACATTTTTATACTGTTATGCAAAACATCTTTATGTATGCTCATAGAGGTACCAAATTCTTGTTTCGATCTTTCCCAAGATTCCCTGCCACCTCCTCATACGTTGCCTGGCACAACCTTACGCATGCCATCAATAATTGGGATTCAGATGGGGCAGGGCAGGGCAGGACTCCCCACTGGTGTAGCCTCCAGAAACCATGAATGTGCTTTATGCTATGGTCACGACACCTTCAGCATACCAGCTGCTGAGCCAGCTGAGAGCACAGATTGGATTGAGGGGGTGGAGCTTAGGAGTTAAAGGGATGGTGCTTCATGGGTCATGAGACATAGCCTGATGTGAGACACAGCCTGTTGGGATAGCCTGGAGTCCAGTGGTGTTGGGGGTGGGGCCTGATGGGACAGGGTTTAGCCTGATGAACCTAGTGGTGGAGCAAACAGCAAAATGTTCTCAAGCCAACAGAAAAGTACCCTATCCTCTTGGTTCCATCCTGTCTGAAATGTTACTGTTTCCCTAGATACCCTGGCTAAAAACATTACACCTGGCACCCTTGTTACTTGCTTTACCAGGAAATTGAGGTCACAAACTGGTTACGAGTTAAGGCCTGGGAAGGTGAAAGAGAGCAGGAGCAAGGGGAAGACAAAAAATTGCATAACTTTCACCTGCTTCAGGAGCTTCATCTGGGAAATGAGATCCAGTATATTTATTCCATAAGTAAATTTGAGCATATTCCTTGGTCTCATACTTTTAAATGGGCTCAGTAATGGCAGACATGTTTCATTTCATCTGCCCACCTTCTTTGCAAATAAAGTAGGAGTAAGAGACTTTCTTGCAAGCGTAAAAGGAGCCTATAGGAGAAAAGTGCTGAACCCTCTCACTTCCAGCACAATACATCTCCTCAAGATGCTCCAGACACTTTTCCTTGTCCTGATTCACTTCCAGCCTTGGTATGGAGAAAAAGGAAAGGACAAAAGAACTACTTTTTCACAAGTTCCTTTACTACTACTATGAAATAGTTTTCATTCCCCCACTTTATACGTGACTACAGGAGGAAATTGCTGATGGCCTCTTCGCATCTAGTTTGGACTCTAAATCTTGACACACGAATGTAAACCCACAGATGACATGGTTTCTATCTTCTAATGTCCTGATGCAGCCATTCCTTGAAGGTTGAATTATCAACATATCACGCATACAATGCTTTCTCTCACCCACTGCCTTGAGATTCCAAGCGCACTCCAATGTATTTGCTTGATAGATTGATGCACTGACTAATGCAGCTTATTAAAACATTTTTAAACAAAGTATAGTTGCGGGATTTCCTAATGCGAGTATGAGCTCCTGAATTACTTCAATGCTGAAGTTTTTCCACTGCAATATTTCCCTAGACATCCAAGCAACTGCAGCATTTCAAGACACCAGAGCATACTTTCAGTTTTAATTTGTAATTCTTGAACATCACAAGGTTGCTTGAAAGGAAAGGAAAAAAGCTCCAGTAAGTAGCAGTGTCTGATGACTATATTCAAATCATCTCTAAACTATAGTAGTAAGCAAATGAACGCCACAGGGCATGTATTAGTGAACAGAATGACAGTTGGAAAAGTGAGGCCAAATGCTCCCACCTGCTGTGAAATGCAGATGAGAACGAAGAGATGCAATTTCATGGAAAACAGATTGCAAGAGGCAGGGAGAGGTGAAAGGGGAGCTAAGGATGCAGTACAATGCACCATGAATTGGGAATGAGTTTCATTGAACAACAGTACTGTCTTCTGTATAAAGATGCACAGGATTCAGCTGCGTGTGTAATTACTACATTCCACCCACATTGAACATTTAGGATTAAACAAGAAACAAGGCAAGAATCTCATGACGATGAAAGTCATAAGAAAATTCCAAATTTACACCATAGGTGACAAGGAGAACTGTGCCCATAATGTGGCTCAGAGCACAATCCTAAACTGGAGTTAGGCTGGCATAAGCTAAGCCAGCAAAGTTTGGCCAGCACAAGGGCCACCATAAAGTGTTTTTGGACTACTCTCGGGGTCAGGGAGGATGGCTCACGTCTGAGTGCTTGCCTCTCTGACCCCAAAAATGATCCAAACATACTTTACGGTGGCCCTTGTGCTGGCCAAACTTTGCTGGCTTAGCTTATGCCAGCCTAACTCACTTTAGGATTGAGCCCTCAGTCTGTAGTACATAGAAATGAAGAAATTCCATGGGCTACCCAACAACACCTTCCAGTTTATGGGTACTGTGGCATATAATATCTTAAAAGTGCCTTACTCTGTTGGGGTACTCATGGCTTGCATTGTTCTGAGCATCCAGCTTCCATCAGTCATCTTACCCTCTTTATCCTCTTATTAACACAAGGGGCACTGAATGAAGTGGTAACTCCTTATTGTAAGACAAAAGGACTGCTTCAATCATGTACAGAACCCAGAGAATTTATCTATCTACCATAATTTTATTCTCTTCATACCCACTCTGTTTATACGTTGTATTGTGAACCCATTACTCTATTATGAAATGCAGCAGAGTTAACCTGGTTATTCTGGGTTGCAAAACATAGATATGCCATCAAAATAAAAAATTTCCCCCAAGGCCACTGTCACAGAAGTGGGGTTTTCCCGCCTCCCTATTTGTTATCTGACTCTAAACGGAATGGGAGATAGTGCTGGGGAAGGTAAAATGTGGAATGTTTGTATAAAGAAATATTTTGTCATATATTTTTGCACTAAATGTAACCTCTGTTGATATCCTGGAAAGTGGGTGGGATATCTTGAAGTAGAGTTTTCTTTGGCATGTTTTCTTTGGGTAGCAGGGGGTTAGTTAAGTGTGAAGTGTGTTGAAGTTGGTTAAAAGGGGAGTGAGTTATAGGTGTAAGTAATTAGAAGGCTATCTGACCTACCAGCTAACTTCTCCAGGTGGGAGTAGTTGTAATTAGGATAAGGGATCCAAATTCAGTAGTTCTGTGGTGCATTATAATTAGAATGAGTGTCTGAGGAACAGTGAAGCAGGCTATTGACAGAATGATCAATTTAAGAGCTATGCAAGCATAACTAACTAGTTATATATATATATATATATTGTAATTAGCTTAACAAAAAAAACCTGTTATTTTTAAACTTTATCAAGAAGAATAGGTCTTCTAAGTCTTCTAATATCCACTGATACTGTAGATTTACAGTGTAAGCCTATGCATCTTTACTCAGAAGTAAGCTCCACTACATTCAATGGGCCTTACTCCCAGTTAAGTGTGTATTGGATTGCACCCTAATAACCCAAACCAATGCAGAGCCTAATGCAGTGGATCTCACAAACTACATCCACAAATGCTGTTACTATGGTGAGAAAGGTGTGCCACCATTATGCACTCTGGAACAAGCTGCAAGAGGCTCCATGTGTTACTGGAGTTATTCCTGTACCGAAGAAACCCATGTCTTGCTCACGGTACCATAAGACAAGGTGTCCAATTTTATCCGCAAGGGCATAATAAAAATAATCAGACTGTTGCATTTTTCAAAGTTCAACATGAATATAGTTTAATATGATACACAAGCAACAGGACAAAACAACCTGAAAATAAGATGTGGTTCTTATTTAAAATTGACCCCCCCCAAAAAAAAAATATGCATGAGCAGCATCCAGTGTTGCTATTGTTGCATAGTTTAGATAAGCATTTCTCAAAGTACGCTCCTAAAAGCCTTGGGCCTCCCTGAGACCCTTTCAGGGGCTCCACAAGCACACTGTATGGCAACTTACAGTGTGCCTGTGGGGGCCCCTGAAGGGGACTCGGGGAGGCCCAAGGCTTTTAGGAGCGCACCTCCATCTGCTTGGCACTCTACCACTCTGCATGCACTGGTATCCTGGAGCTCCTTGAGACTCCACGCATGTGTTAGGAAACTCTGTTTAGGAATTTAAAGGGCTCCAGAAATCAATCAGTTGGAAAACTGCTGGTTTAGATAATCGCAAGGCTAGAGCCAGATGAGAAGGCACATCTATGGAGTGCCTTCCCATTCAATGAAAAGCAGGGAAGAAAGAGGTTTTCGTATGAGAGGGAGCTCTAGAGGCTTCTATAACATTCTTCCCATATAGGTATACAACTCTATAAAAGAAGGTCAAAATCCTGATCTAGTGTGGCCTGAAAACCTGCCACACTGGAGTCTGCCACTGTTCAGAATCCTTAGCTCACTGAAGGGATGTTGTTCCTTAGCTTTCCTTTGCCAGCACATTGCTGGTATATGTAACCATTCTTGAATTTATGCATGCACTCATGCTTTTACTTACACTTCTCCTGACTACCAGAAAATCTTATGAGAATATAGAATCTTATTCTTTCTAACATATATTGTTGCCTGACTCTCCTGTGAACCGGAATGACACCGCATCTGGCTAG
The DNA here is from genome assembly GCA_029204185.1 of Lerista edwardsae. Lineage (NCBI taxonomy): Eukaryota > Metazoa > Chordata > Lepidosauria > Squamata > Scincidae > Lerista > Lerista edwardsae. The sequence continues at coordinate 9,438,551 of JAJKFI010000012.1, forward strand.
ACCAGCCTCTGATGTTAAGATACCCGCAACTATGAAACATGCAATTATAAAACATGGCTAGTTCAATTTGATGTAGTCTCTAGACCTGGCAACAACAGTGCAATCTTTTAAACATCATATTATTCAGCTGTAAATACAGAATTTCCTTTTTTCCAGACACCGCATTACAAAAGTTAGGGGCGGATTCACACAAACCTGTGAAGAGAACATGGAAAGGCACTGCCTGGTTCTTTTAATATTACAGATCATTTTATAGATCGACTTTTATTTCTTTTTAAAAAATCTATTTTTAAGTGTTCCACAGAGTAGTCGTGTCTACTGGAAGCCACATGAGTCACAAAGTATAAATCTTTGCACATAGAGGACAGCAACAAATGAGTAATTGTAGAAGAACAGCCAGCAGCCCAGCCAACATTAAGCTAATGGGAAAACACCTCATTACAGTAAGCTTTGAGAAATCCCAGCATGGCCCACGTCACGACTGCCTGCACTTCATTCCCATGAGGATCCTGCAAAACGCAGCACATCAGGAGCTGCCCTCATTGTGCCATGAGCACTCGCTGACTGAACATTATTCCAGTGGGGGTTCAATATTTAGCTCTGGCCGCGTCTAGCAGCGTCCTGCTCTGCTTCCATTACGTGCACAATCAATTTATTAATTCAACAGCCTCTCTCAGTCAGACTAGCCATGTGATTCAAAATTAGTACACACTAATCCAATTACTGGGCACAAACATCTAAGTGAATGGCAATGATTAAAAAAATAAAAAAAAACTACCAGTAGTAGTTCCACATGTCCAACTTTGTTTTCCCCAGTAACCCATTCACTTCATTGTATTGTATTTTACAGAATGTCTGTAGCTCTAGATTATGCTGACCTCGATTATATGTTTGTGTATATTATATTATTAAACTTGAAGGCACAACTCAGAATTTAGGGTTAACATTTAAAGACGTAAATGGCTAAGGTTCAAGATACTAAAAGACAGCTTCATTCCATACCTCATCCTATCATAATTTTCCAAACAAGCGGTATGTCAACAATACAGTTTGTATATGATGCTCAGACAGTAAAGGTTAGAGCTAGTCTACATGTAAGATAGAATCATGTGCTTCATACAAACAGCACTACACAAAGAAATGACCCCATGAAATAACTGGCCCCATGAATTGCTTACATTAGGAAGTCGAACAGGATTGCTTAACCTTAGCAGTGGGATGAAAAAGAGTTGGCACTGGTTCTAATGATATAAGTACCAACAGAATATTCAGTAGCAACTTGTGTGAAATGCTGAACATAGTATGAGGTTTACCAAGCCGCGGGGAAGGAATGTGTCAAAGAGGTTGGAATTTTCTGGACTAGCAATTCCTGTATTCCCAAGAATTAAAGTGGTGGGTACGTTTACTGTTTTTGCAGTCTAGAAGTGCAAACTATGACATCAATGCCAAGCACCCAGGAGATGGCAATACAGGCAGTTCTCAATTTATGCTGGGGTGATGCTCCTGGAAAATAACACATGTATCAAGTGAAGTGCATTAATTGAAACTCTTTTTCCCCATAGGAAACAATGGGATTGGTACAGGTTAGGGGAAAATATGCTGACAACTGGTGACTTCTGCTTGCCTATGGTGGCATAGAGGGAGGGAGGCTACTGGGAGAGGGAGTGGCTACTGATGTCAATGGCTGAGAAAGCAATGACGGGAAACCAACTGAGATAATGATAAGTGACAGTACTTAGTTCCAGGGCCTCTTGCTAGTTATCTTGAGGGGGGGGGAACCCACTCAGCCGCTTCTGGTTCATACCTTTCCTATTCCAAAAGGCAAGCACAAGGGATCACTCCCTCCCTCACATATGCCCAGGAGTCTCCCTTTGCTGCCTTCCCCAGCCCTGGTCTCCAAGCACCAACTTGCACTCCAACCCTTGTCACAAAGCAGAGAGAATTTTACATGCAGCCTCTCTGAACACATTTGTCTCTTTTAAAACTTCTGGCTTCAGAGGAGACTCCCCACCACCACAGAAAGCTGCCAACACCTAACAGGGTTGATTAGCAACTAATTAGCAGCTAATTGTGTTATTTCAAAAAACCCAGCCCACACAAATTGCATTTCCGGTATTAATTTGTAAATTGCATTATTTCAAAAATGGGCAAATTAAGGTTGTATTAATTGTGGGCTACCGGTACTGTATATTCATCATTTTGCTAAATAAACTGCTTTGTGAACTTGTTGTGGTTGATCAGTATAAAAATCAGTATATAAATATTCTTAATAATGAAAATAATAACCTATTAAGATAAAAGGAGGGAATGACTGGTAAATTTAAAAGATAACTTCTCACGTTGCATTGATCACATCATGAAGTTGAACTTCCCAAACAAACTGCCACCAGAATGGGAACATTTAGGGCAGTGGTTCTCAGATGTTTTTGTCAATTTTTTCTCTCAACAATTTTAAAATGAAACAACTTATAATAAAACAACTTTAAGTGAGGAGTTGTAAGAGGGCACACTTTCTCTGTGGTCAATTCCTCTTTTTACCCATGAAGGTTAATGCACCCCAGATTATGTCATGCTTTTTTAGAGATGTCGACTTGTCCCATAGGAATTGCAACTGCCTCACTATTTCAGTTTTGCCTTATATATTTGTGCTCCATGAATTAACTGGAGCTGTAACCTTCCTTCCATTTCTTGTAGAGTTCCCCTTTTAGTGTCTGAGATCAATACAGAGTTGTCTTTGAAGCTATGCCAGAGTTCTGTGATGAGGCTTCCCATTTTCCTTTGTATGGCCATGACTTGCAATTATGCTTCCAGCAACTGGTAGCCCTCTTGAACTCCCTTTGTTTGTTTCAGCTCCTTTGTCTATGGAGCTCTTTGTTAAAATTACTGTAGCCCACTGTTCTAAAATCTGTTGTTTTAATTTTCCTGTTCTTTCCTTCTTTTAGGATCATTAAGGCTTGTCACTTTATAATCACTTTTCCTGCAAAATGCCTCCCACTTTCACTTGCTCCTTCTGTTCTTCCACATCAGAACAAAGTTTAAAGTAGCCAAGTCCCTCAGTGGACGCAAAATTACACATAAAAAATTGCCTCAATACATGTCACAATCTTGATATGGTCTCCATTTGCCATGTACAACATCTAGCAATTATCGTGGTGGTGGTGGTGGTGATGATGATGATGATGATGATGATGATAATAATAATAATAATATACACCACCATATTACCAGCTCAAGGACTGAAGCAGTAAGTAAAAATATTTTTACTTACTCTCCCCAGTAGGCTGCTTGATTTCTTATTGGTCTACACCAGGACCCAATTTTTAGAATGGCACTCATATCAGGATCCACTGGAAGTGAGGTCATTCACCTGGAAGTGATGCTGCGGCAGGAAGTAACATCATCAAGCAGGAAGTACTGTCATTGTAACATAATAAAATGACACTCCTGAAATGCAAATTGGCATTCTTGGACTGCAGCAATTGTACAACCAGGAAACATCCCTGACAGAAAGCAAGATTAAGACAAAATATGATTTAATTTTTTTTTTAAACCCTCACTTGAAAATTCAAACTGTGAACACTCACAAAAGGAATATAAGAAGAGGAATGTCTGCAGTTTCCAAGATGGCTACTCCCAGCCTTCCACGACCCGCCTGACATCAGGTCGCGACCTGACAAGTGGGTCCTGATCCACAATTTGAATAACATTGGCCTACACCAATCATTTTGCTGGTATTACGTCTGAGGAGAGAAAAGGGTGAGGTGCCTTAGGAAACTGAGGATAGGATACTATAGATATCAAAATTCATCCTTATGCTCCTTGATCAATACCTGCTCTTCTCCAAGAATAGTGGCTCAGTTCAGGCATCATACTCCATTCCGCTCAACTATGGCTTAAGAAATGTGAGGCAGCAGACTTCCCTGTGCTTTTCTCTTTCATGTCAATTGCCTTCTCTTTTACCATATTTTCTGTAGTTACAGTTTGATAGAACACCTGAATCAGGCACATTTTGGTGAACTCTAAACTTCCAGACACAATTTGAAACTATGGTGGAAGCTGGGTTGCAGACTTTGTTTGGATATAAGCACTAACAATAGCTGACCAATTCAGACATCATGGCAAACTGTGGCAACCCATAAATTTAAGCAAGAATCTGCAGGAGAGAAAAAGAGGGAATACTCCATAGGTCCAGGATATTGTATCAATGAAGCCCCTGTGTTTATGTTGCAAGTTGCTATATTAGAATGGAATAAAACTGTACTTCACATGAAATACATTTATGAGCTGTTTTCTTTACTTCCATTTTATATTCTGTTCAGACTACTCATCACATATTCTAATACTGCCTAATAATAAGCAACATGTTGCTTCAGAATAAATCCTACACAACACAGTACCTGCAAAATCAGTAGGTAAGCCCACATGGAATTTACATTTGGTTTCAGATGTAATACCAACTTTCAAAATCAGGTGTTTCAAATGCAACAATTAAAATTCTGTTTTAAAAACTAATCAAACACTGTAAGCCCCACAGCATTAAAGGGACATCCTAGTCCAGTTGCCAAACTGTAGTCTACATAAAGTACTACTTCAGTTTTGCAGCAGTTTTGGCATGTCCTTAGGCAGCCTATGAGAAATCAGGTTCAAGACTTCCTAAAAACTGAGCTGACCAATATGAGAACTTCAGATGAACTGGTCCGACCTCTATTTTGCTAATACAGTCTGTTTTCCCAAATCCCTGCATGCTAATTTTGAACATGAGTAGATACATTGGAAAACTACACTGTTCTCTCTCTTTCTAAAACTATAAAATAAAATGGTTAAACTGAAGGCAGAGACCGTTTAAAAAGACTTGCGTTTCCATGTGCTTTAAGAGAAACTGCTGGGAAGTCTTCTAAGACTTCACAAAATCCCTGGTTTCTGACAAAACAGTTCAAGAAACATTTTGGCCATCTGTTATCCATTCACTTTATGAATTGCAAAGTGATTAGCATTTTGTGCACAGAAGCAAGAGAAGAAAATGACTAACATCCATTTGTACTCTTGGAAGTGTGATGAAAATGTCCTGAACAGAAATAGCCCCTGCATCATATCCAAAATTCTGAACAGAAGCTTCTTGTTGCATTTCCCCATCCTAATGAACATTATCCTCAGAAATTCTCTCTCTCTCTCTCTCTCTCTCTCTCTCTCTCTCTCTCTCTCTGTGTGTGTGTGTGTGTGTGTGTGTGTGTGTGTGTGTGTGAGAGAGAGAGAGAGAGAGAGAGAGAGAGCACAGATCTAAAAAGAAGTGTGTGAAAGAGAAATCGTATCATCTTTTTATGCATCGACTGGAACATCTACTCTGTAGAGTGTGAAGTGAGGCAAGTCAAACGTATATTTATTGGCTATATTTATATGCCACATGCACTCAAAGTAGTTTATAAACCAAAATAATGGCTTACAATAATCGATAGGAAACAAAATGGAAAAGGGTTGGAAGAGGAAAATAAGCAAATGCAAATACAATGCTTTCATTATTACCTGGAATTCTCTGCTCCCATTTAAAAAAAAAATACAGGAGTTGAACTGAAAACAGAAGTGTGTTAAAAGACAGCATGGTAAAAATCCCTGGAGTTCTCCTTCCTCTGTCAAGCTATGCTAGTGAATATTTTAGACCTACTGCTGTTAGTAGCAAACACATGGTGTATTGTTTAGGAATTAAACTCCTTCTTTCCGGATATCATCATCAATTTAGCATGTTCCTCTTATATTACTGGAGTTTGCAATTGTCCAATTCCTGCCTGGGTCTGAAGGCAGGTAAGGATGCCCAGGTAACCATGTTTTGACCAATGAAGCAGAATGGTGACATCACTAAAGGGCATGAAAATGTAAGCCAGAATGATCTAAGCTCTCAACCCTAACTCTAAGGGCCCAATCCTGAAGGCCCTCTCACCAGTGGTACACATGTACTGCCGGCTAAAAATGTTGTGAATGTGTCATAAAGAGCGTTTGGGACACGTCACCACTCACGCTGGGCTGGCACTCACTCAATGCCAAGCCCCAACACAAGCGGGCGGCCAGCCAGTACGCCAGCAGTGCTGGCCATTGGTAAGTCCGTTTGGGGCAGGGGGAAGCAGGGAGGGGGTAGGAACTGGACAGGGGAGGGGAGGAGCCAGCCATGAGTGGGTGGGACCCGGTGGTGGCTCGGGCAGCCTGACATGGGGCTGTTTGATTCACTGCTATAGCCCCATCGTGGGTGATGGGACTTTCCCTGGGGGAAGGGGGTGAACATCCCCTCCTGCCTCTGGATGCAACAGTAGTATTTTGGCTACCACTGCGCCTGCGGTGGCCAGGCAGTTCTGGATTGGGCTGCACTTGACCAATGCAATGGTCAATTGGTGAATTCTTGGAATTCAGTCCACCTTTCAGTCTACCTTTTCTATGCCTGTCTTTTCCCTACTTGCCATTGCACTGTATGTGTATGTGGAGCCCATCATCATCTAAGAGCGCAATCCTGTACTGCGCTGGATTGGCAAGGCCGGCCGGCCAGCGCCAAATCCAAGTGCAGTATAGTGGAGGCTGGAGCTTTCCCATGGCAAGAGAACGTTCACGCCCTTACCACTGGGGAGGCTCTAGCCTCCCACATGCGCTCCTCAGACAGCAGGCGCAGATCCAAAGAGACTGCATGGCCCGAATTGGGGTCGCGTGGCCTCCTGGATGGGCTTAGGATTCGGCCTTATGGCTGAATCCAGAGCCCGCCCACGGTCTGCCCTCCCGCTGCCCACAATCCTCCTCCCTCCACCAATCCCGCGCCCACCCCAACATGGAGCCTCCCTTGTGCCAGCCGGCTTTGGCCGACATGAGGGAGGCTCGGCGTGTGCTGCCTGCAGTGCTGCCTGCAGCGACGGTCCCGTTGCTCTAGCGCCGACGTGGGGGTGCCACTTGGTGCCCCCATATTGATGCTATCAGCATTGTGCCGATGCTATGACGTAGCGTCGGTGCAACGGGAGCCTTAGGATGGCGCCCTAAGTCTTTTTTATATGCCTGTATCAACTGTCACAGGAAGCAATGATATGTGATACAAATTTAAAAAGGTGTTTGTATTCCAAACATGCAAACAAAATAGGATCTTACAGAGCTACAACTACTTGAAGATAATTGCTAACTTCTTTGGCCACTTCCTCTGTATTTCAAAACTGAAAGTACTGAAGTGTCTTACAAGGTCCAGCTGCATGTTTCAAACTCAATACTTTCCTTAAACGTTCAGTCTTCTGCCACTGGTAGCACATGATTTTTACACAGTTTTACTGTCCCATCCTGTACTCCCCAGCACCTGCGGAATGCTTGTAATGCTGACGTTGGGTGCTGTAAAAGTGACATAAGGCACTTTGCCACAGGTGATAGTGACACAGCGCTGGCACCGAGGACAGCACCAAAAAGATGCACTGCAGGAGCAGCCAGGGGTAGGTTTCTCTGCCAGCCAATGGAGCGGCTTCTCAGGGCAGGGGAAAGATGGAGAGAGGGAGGAACTGGGCAGGTGGAGGGCAGGACAGAGGAAGCATTGGGCGCACAAGGGGGCAGGGTGGGCTGAAGAGTCTGCTGCTGGATCCAATGCCCCCTCTTGAGCCATAGAGCCCTACATGAGCCTCTTCAGTTCTGCACCCACTAAATAACGGGCACAGATCCAAGGAGACCGAAATGTGCCACCTGGGCAAATGTTCCCTTACCACATGGAGAGTCCGGCAGCTGCCCAGGCCCCACAGGTTGCAGCAGCAATCATTTAGGATTGCCTAGGGTTTAGGATTGGGCTGTTAATTTGCACTTTTTTTTCAAAATAGCACAATTTGCAAATTAAGACCAAAAATGCTATTTGTGTGACCTCATTTTTTGGAACAGCACATTTTTTCAGTGCAAGGCTTTGATATTGAGACAACAGGGCATGATTTGAGGAGACACTGGCTGCCAAAGCCAACCACAGCCTGAGATTGCTTTTTGAATAATCAGATCCATGAATCTGCATGAGATAAGCTTCACACTATGGTATGTCAGAAAGCAAATAGGTTGATTAACTGCTACTAATAAGAGGCTTCTTATAATTCCAGCCAGGGTATTTTTGCATTACTGTGTATGTAACACAAAGGGGAGGGTGAACTCCCTCAATGAACTATCTGAGAGCGCAATCCTAAGCTGCTCTGGAATGGCGAGGCTGGCGGTCCTGCACCACATCCAGTGCAGCTTAGGTGTGCTGTGGAACCTCCCCAGGGCAAGGGCACGTTCATGCCCTTGCCCCAGGGGAGGCTCCGGCCTCCCCATAGGTTTCCTCAGTTCTGCGCCTGCGCCGCCTTCCTCGGTTTTGTGCTGGTCGGTGCCCCTGCATCTATGCGAGTGACACTGGGCCGACATAAGCACATTGAATGTCTCACCTTCCCACTCCCAGTAGCCTCCCTCCTTAATTGTCAGTCGTCAATGGGAGTGCTTGCTGACTTTTCCCTTAACCAATCCCATTGTTTTCTATGGGAAAAGCCATTTTCATTTATGTTTTTTAATGTATGAGAGTCATTTTCCAAGAATTTTCTCTCCACATAAATTGAGAGCTGCCTTACATTAGTCCCAGTTGATGGGTTATTCGCATTAGGATGAATCTTTGTATTCTGAAGCGTTCTACGTGAGATCAACCAAAACACCAGAATTTACAAGGGCAATAACCACTAGTAATAGCTAATTTCTCAAGATACGTTTGCCAGGGAGAGACTGCCAGTGATCAAAGAACTTGTTTCATGGTCTGGCAGGGCTGAAAGCATCATTTTTCTGGGCATGCTACAATCATGTACAGTACCTGAAGAATCTCCCATTGTCAGAATTTCTCAGCCTGTTTTCAGCCATGTTCTTCAGTTCATACACCCTCACCCTACAATTTTCATCTAATAGCTATTAGAAACACAAAATGATCTGTGGCAGCTGTTGGAATACTAATGATGATGACCCTATCAAATCTTAAAAGATTTGTCCCCAGATAAATGAAGTAAAAGAAGTACATGCAAACATCTTCAAGATCTACAACTTAGCCTGAGTTTTTTTTTTTCCATATGGTAATGGAATTTCACCTTAGGACAGGTTCTTTGGGTCCCAAGTAAAATTTCCCTCCACTCCATGCTTGGACTCTGGCGTTTTGTCTTTAGTCCTTCACCTTTTCATGCCACTGTGATATTTTCTATCACTCTAAAGATCACATATTATACTTCCAGCAGACACATGATCCAAGGGCTCTGCTTAAAATGTTAAAATTTGGTGGATAAACAAAGTTGGTCAGTAAACACATATATGCTCAAATGTAATGCTTGAAAGGAGTTCTTAGCAATACCTGCCTTTACTGGCCATCCATCAATTTTGCAAAGATTTATGTTCTTGTTAATATTGCTGGTTTGTCTTCCCTGTAAGCATCATGCCATCTTTTCTGTCGTCCTTATGATTCCTCTTTGTCACAAGAGTATTCTGACTTCCAGCCTGCTATATCCCTAGCTGACAATACAGGAAGTTTGGTGGACGAGAGAGAGCACTTTTAGGATAACTGTTTTTCTTTCTAGCACAGGCTGTTTCTTTTAATGCAGGTGGGAATGCAACAGGTGAAGATCTCTCTCATCATTGCACTTCCATGTTGAGAAAAAAAAAAGAGCCAGCTGTTGAGAGAGAGGGAGGGAAGTGGGATGTAGGAGGACCGGAGGGCGAGGGGGAAACCTTACATTTCTGAGACACGATAACAACACATTTATTTTTGTGTTTGTAGCAATCACGCACCAACACCTCCTTCGTATCACTTCATTCTCCGATCTGCTAATTTGCTGCTTTAATTGTCCTAAATTTATACAATTGTTTTGTATTTAGATTCAGAACATCATGTTGGGAGGAATCAATTTTTAAAGTGCAGAAGTTTGTTTTTTAGCTCATCAAGTGCATTTACAACACGTTTCATTTTAGAACATGCACTGTTAGTTCCAACTCCCCATCTGACAGCATTTAATTTTTTGTTTCTGTTATGAAGTAATAATTGAGACCCTTTATTTCTTCTGTTATCCAATCGTCACTTATGGCAATCTGGACAAGAGATATGACTAAGAATGAGAATTGAATGGTATACGTTGGGGTAAAAAACCCTGTGTTCCCCTATTTCCCTAACCCCACTTCAAGGCCCAGAATAGAAAAACATGTGAATTTGGGAGGAAAATAAAAAACAATCCTTGTGAAGTATTTTTGTTTTTCAGAACAAAGACTGAAATACTCTCTTAAGTTGTGCTTTAAGATTTGGATCCAAATTTACCACTGCGGAGGATAGTTCTGCTGACCTGCTTTGCAGCACAGTTCAACCTAAGTGGCCTTTCATGGGAACAAGACATCATTAAATAATTTATTCGCACATTTATTACTTAAACTATTTTTTCCCTTTTATTCAAATTTTGCACTACAAGGTATGAGGACATTCAATGCTTAAAATACCTTCAACCTTCTTGAAACTGAACAATGCACAGTAAAGGCTACATGCCAATATATGTATAATTACTACAGTTGTTTATGTTTCTCTTGCCACCTACACTAAGACCCACCTACATCTTTTCTAGAAATCTAGAAAGGTTTTTCTATTTTGTAGAACCTTGCTTAGATACTAAGATGAAATATCACAATAAAACATTATATGATGTGTCACTGTTTACAGTATATCTATGCCCAGGTTGCATGTTAATGGCAGGTGATAAGTCCTTTTGTTTCTGACAAAACACCAATTAACACATCTATAAATGTTTTTTTTTTTTAATCAGTAGTTCCTTTGAAGTTTCAAGGTTTTGGGGATTCAAAGTGCATAGAAGATATAATCCATGCTCCATACAAAACTACATGCCAAAACTTTAAAATATGGTGCCTAAAAATCTTTGCAGATATCCCAGTGAATGACCTGCAAATTTTGTTTAATTTGATAAGCAGTTCCTCTCCATCCTCTTACAGCAGCACATCTTCGATAATTTCAGCATTACTGGAGGTTGCTAAGGCACTAAGGCAGTTGATTTACTTTGCCTGGAGGCATTTGATAGCCTCCAGCTCTGAGTAAGCTTTTCTTTTTTTAACAATTCCCACATAGGATAAATGTATCTATTAAATCGGAAACAATGACTGGACTAAACATTTAATACAATGTCTGCATAAGAAAACTAGCTAAAAATAAACTGATGCAATGCATTATCTATGCAACTTCTAATTTGGTATATTATTGAATACCAACTATATGAATATCCTTCAGTTCTTTGCTCCATAGCCCAATGGCAATCAATCATAAGTGTTCTCCTCAAATAATATGGCTTAATGGAGAATTTTTGTCTCACACCAACCAAGATGCACACAATAGGCTGATATTTCTTCACAATTTAATTAGTTCACTTTTGTTTTTAATACAGTCAGTCCCTTTGGCTTTGGTAAAGAATGTTCCTGTTTTACTTCCTACTAACAAAAATAGCATCATTATGGAGGAAGACCAGGACTCAAGATGGCTCCACAGCCAGCTGGTCTGTTGATTTGTCATTTATTTTAAAATGGAGCACATTTGCACCCTGCCTTGCTGCCAGGAGGTTCTGGTCAGCCCACACTGGAATATACCGTTTTATTCTCACAACCACATTGTGAAGCTGCATTACCTAAGGCACTTAACCTTCTTACTAAGCAGAGAATTGAATGCAGGCCTCTCAGTCCAAGTCCAGCAACCCACCTACTACTTATTAGTCATACTACAACCCTGCAATGCCTGTACTGGAAAAATTGCACCCCTTCCCATTTCTTTTGCACGTTTGTACACACATTTTTCAAGTCACCTGCTCATTTCCCACAAGATAAGGCAAATGAAAGGTATTGGTGCACACAGAAAACACTTCTGAAAATAGGCTAGAAGCACCAAGACTGCCTGACCAAATGAAATGCATTTTAAATGCAGGGTATGTACTGTTATTACCTGGTGACTTTTTCTCTGACTGAGAAACACCATCAGGAAAACAAACATTCCCACTGTGCACTTTGAAGCTAAAGAGGACACAGCCCTAGTTCACAGACCTCCAGGTGCCTGTGGGGATTTCCGCTCCCTCATAAACACACACCAAAGAGCCTCCTTCCGCACACACACCCATAGTTTGGATTTGGAATCCTCCATTATGCTTCTGCTGAAGTCAGGATCACTAAATTGTAGTCCAATGTTTCCTTCAACGCAAACTATCTTCCAGTTAAGTCTTTTTCCTTCCCCCTCCCCAGGCTAGAATAACTTCTGCTGCAGGCTTGCACAGACAGTATGTTAGTATGCACTTATATACTAACAGATGTACAAGCCAGGGATGAACATGCACCAACTCTGAATTTCCTTGCCAATGTTCAACAGACAACACACTACCGAAATAAAAACCTTTCCACTTTCAACATCCTATCAGGCCAAGAGATGGGGGAGTCAAACATGTCCTACTCTCAGGGCTTGTGGTTTGGTCAGGGCTGCAGCTACCCCAAGTTCTGCCTACACTGGCCAGCAAAACCTGAGGAGACCCAGAGGTGGAGGCAGCACTCCCTTGGCCTCCCATCCTGTTCTAGCCATTTCTTCTACATTAGCCCCACACTTTTTTACAGGTCTGGACCTTGTGTGGGAGCTAATTCTCAACACTCTCCCCAATTTAAACATCCCAGATTCTTTGGGTATGTCATGACAACTAAACTGGTACACAACCTATATACATTTGTGCTATAGAGTTACCTGTAGAAATATCATGGGTTTTTCCCAGTGGTGTCATTCAAATGATTTAGGAACAGGAACTCACTTTTGATTGGCACTTGTTGGGAACCCGGAACCAGCTATGGAGCCCGTTAGGATCCGGAACGCCCGTTCTGGTCCGTTCCCCCTGAATGACATCACTGGTTTTTCCCCTGTTGGTGGTGGGCACAAGAGGCAGGGCAGACAACAACAAACCGCAACAACCGTACTATCTAAATACAAAGACACATGAGGAAAAGGAAAGATGAGTGGGCATAAGAATAGAGATAGATAGACCACCTGATCTGCCTTCTGAGAAACCTTTATGCGGGTCAGGAAGCAACAGTTAGAACTGGACATGGAACAACCGACTGGTTTAAAATTGGGAAAGGAGTACGACAAGGCTGTATATTGTCACCCTGCTTATTTAACTTATACGCAGAGTACATCATGAGGAAGGCAGGGCTGGATGACTCACAAGCTGGAATCAAGATTGCTTGGAGAAACATCAACAACCTCAGATATGCAGACGATACCACTCTACTGGCAGAAAGTGAGGAAGACCTCAAGAACCTTTTGATGAGGGTGAAAGAGGAAAGTGCCAAAATTGGTTTGAAGCTCAACATTAAAAAGACTAAGATCATGGCAACCACTCCCATCACTTCCTGGCAAATAGGAGGGGAAGAAATGGAAGCAGTGACAGACTTTATTTTCCTGGGCTCCAAGATCACCGCAGATGGTGACTGCAGCCATGAAATTAAAAGACGTTTACTTCTTGGGAAGAAAGCTATGGTGAACCTAGATAGCTTAATCAAAAGCCGAGACATCACCCTGCCAACAAAGGTTCGCATAGTCAAAGCGATGGTTTTCCCAGTAGCCATGTATGGCTGTGAGAGCTGGACCATAAGAAAGGCAGAGCGTCGAAGAATCGATGCTTTTGAATTATGGTGTTGGAGAAGACTCTTGAGAGTCCCCTGGACTGCAAAGAGATCCAATCGGTCAATTCTCCAGGAAGTCAAGCCTGATTGCTCCCTGGAAGGACAAATGCTGAAGCTGAAGCTCCAATACTTTGGCCACCTGATGAGAAGAGAGGACTCTTTAGAAAAGACCCTCATGCTGGGAAAGATTGAAGGCAAAAGGAGAAGGGGGCAACAGAGGATGAGATGGTTAGATAGTGTCACCGAAGCAATGAATATGAAATTGGGCGAACTCAGGAAGCTAGTGGAGGACAGGGAGGCTTGGCGTGCTGTGGTCCATGGGGTCGCGAAGAGTCGGACACGACTTAGCGACTGAACAACAACAAAAGAATAGAGAGTGGAGGAAGAGAGCCACTTAAAATCTCTGCAAATTAAGGAAGGCCTGGGAAAACAGATCTGTCTTGAAGTGCTTTAACAAGTTGGAGTTGGAGGAACTGAATCATACAAATATCTGGAGACAATGAATTCAAAAGATAAGGTGCTGCCAAAAAAAAATGAATGGGGGTATAAAAAGAGATGGAAAACCAGAAGTGTTAGAGGAACTCCGAGATCAAGAAAGAATACAAAGAAAATTAAATAAACAATTTTAACAGGAGCATTAGAGTTCAGGTAGTTTTAAATAACTACTATTTAACTATAGCAAGGGAAAGGAATCCAGCATAAAGAAAAATGTGATTATACAGGGAGGCCTTGGTATCAGAGGGTGCCGTATCTCTGGTTTCATTTCTCCGTGGATGCAGGAGGCCCCCACACCCCCTCAGCAGGCAAGCGGAACAGGGCATCCAATGTATCCATGGTTTCAGTACCCTGCAGATGCTGGGACAGTACTGTATTGATAAGCAAGGAACTGTAGAAAAAAGTACAGTGATTTTAAACAGGATAAAATAATACCAATAAAAGAACACTACAATAATCAAATCTAGATAAAATAAGAAAATGTACAAAAAATTTAGTAATATTGTATTTTAAGAAGAATATCTATGGGCAGACTGCTTAGAATGTGAAGCATCTTCCCAGGAGAGAGACCAACCAATCATTGCTTGACACTGCAGAAAAGCAATAACATCTGCATCAAGTGGCATTTGGCAAATTAACTGACGGGCAACCCAATCCTAAGATGCCCAGCCCCTGTAGGAGCAGCAGTGCCAAAACAGCTGCTGCATCCTATGGGCACCATGGCAGCCATAGGAGACACCTTGGTAGAAGGGGAAGTTCATCCCCTTCCCCCGGGGCAAGGGTGCTGGCCTACTAATGGGCTATTTTGCCAGTGCAAACTTGAGAACCTCTCTGGCAGGCTGCGCAGGATTTGATAGTGCACACCACCGCTGGTACCACCCCACTCTTCCCCTCCCCCATCTAGTTCCTCCTTCCCTACACCCTCCCCCAAATGAGTATACCCCTGGGGGGCAGTAAAACTTACCCCTGGGCAGTGTGGCATTTGATCCTCCTGGTGCCAAGGCTGAGAGCCTACTGGTGCAGGCCCAGAACCAGCAGTAAGACCTTACAGCCAGTGCTAGGCCTGATAGGATTGAGCCTTGGTTTATACAGATTTTGGCCTGCCATTTGTCATTTTATGCTGCTATTTTTTGTTTTGCTGCTTTAGATAGCCTACAAAACCCTATATTAAAAGGTATCATTTATATTGCTCTGGACTTGTAAGCCTCTTAAACACCTTGAGTTGAAAAATGAATTTAAATTTTTTGACATAAATTACCTAAATAAAAAATATATATTCAGCAATTTTTGAAGAAAAAAACCTCAGTCCAAAACACTGAAAAATGAAATGCCTTTATGTTGTCCACATTTTGTCCTTGTCTTATATCAGCACTTCCCAAGTCAGCAACCTGAGTCATATGCTATCTTTTTACAGAGCTTGGAAACATCACACTTCTTATATTAAAATATCTCCAAGTACTCACTGTCCCTCTCATTTCTTCACCTTACCATGTGTCTTCCTCCTCCTTTTTCAAGTGTTAGTTAAAGAAACTGTGACTGTGTCTAAATTGTTTGTCACCCATGCGCTCTCTTTTATGGTGAAATCCCCAGGCTGGGACAGTTGCTTCCCCCAACACATACATGCAACAGAAAACAATAACTGAACGCAACAACTCTGAATGCAAACTGCTGTGCTAGAGGCTGGGCAAGCTAGTGGGCCTTGAAAAATTGAATTGCCTTGATGAATGCATCACTTCTCCATGTCCCTCATGTAGATGAGATGTGTATTGCACCCCAGATACGTATCGTCAGTGGCATACCAAGCCTATCTGGCACCCGGGGCCACAGAAAATTTTGGTGCCTCTATTATTTGATTGATTGATTGCCCCCAGAAATTGGTCCAATTCTTTTAAAGGCACCTAAACCAGACACCATCACCACCTCCTGTGGCAAAGAGCTCCACATATTGATTACATGTTGGGTAAAAAAGCTTTTTAAAAATCTGTTCTAACTCTCCCAACACTCAGTGTTAGTGGATGTCCCCTGCTTCTGGTGTTGTGAGAGAGGGAAAACTGAGCATTGCGATAGTTGGTTGAGTGTTGGTATAGTCCACTAAAATTGAGTGTTGGGAAAGTTAGAACAGATAAAAGAAAATACATTTTCTTTTGGAGCCTTTGGAGCATTGAAGAGAGGGGCAGGAGAAGGCACACTCTGCTCTGGCTGTCAATCTTATAGACATACTGTATGTCCTCACAGAGTGGCCGTGCATTGCGTTGTGACTTAGGACTCCCCCAGTTCAGAAGGTGAAGTCACCAGGTGGTGTTAGGCAAACTTCACTATTTCCTCTCAACTCACCAACTGCATCATGGGAATGACAGTGTTTATGAATGGTTTCAGGACAGCACCAACATGACATGGAAAGGGTTCTGCCCATTCAGATAGTGTGACATAAATGCTAAAAATACCGACTTTCTTCATATCTGACAAAGTGGGACCCAGCTTACAATAGCTTCATTGCAGCTCAATCCTGGCATGTTTACTCAGAAGTAGGACCACTGGAACTTACTCACAGGGAAGTGTGCCTAGATGGCAGCCTAAATTGGCCCTGTTCAACTGTTATATATACCCACAGGTTATCCAGTTACAGGGGGAACAAAGTCCAAGTCCAGGGGGAGCTGAATAGCAGCGAAGGAAGACACAACACTGCACAAAGCATCCCAGAAGAATACCAGAGAAATAGGATCAGACCAAAGCAAATTCAACAGTTGCCCAGGCATACCCAAGACAAGACCTCCAAGACAAAAGCAACACAAGCCTTGTTCTCTGTGCATGTGGGGAAGAGAGAAGGCATTGAGTACATGCTCAGAGAGCAGGGGCAATACATATAAAAAAACCCACACTCTCTGGAGAAGGAGGAACCCACTTCCTGCCCCCCTTCACCCACCTACTCTCTTCCCTGTGTGCATGGCTCTGCCACAGATCCTTCTCACTCAGCAAAGCACAGGCCATGCCCCCACCAGCAGGCCCCCTCCCCTTCGATGTCCCCAAGCTCACTTGGATCGAGCTCCCGCCTGCAATGCCTCCTGCTGTGCCTGCGTCCCTCCAGTTGCACAGAGAGCAGACACTGCTGAGGGTGCTGGTCTGGGGCGAGGCTCGCAGGGGCACTCCAATGGGACAGCGTGCATGGGAGCAGCTCCACCTCTGGGGTGTGGTGTGCTTGGAGTCAGGCACAAGGAGGGCTGGAGTCAGATGTGCCAAGGCCAGGGCAGGTGCTTAATATAGGGGGCAGTGACTGGGTGGAGCGCAGCACTGTTTGCTACCGCCATTGATGTGGGTGCGCCTCGGTAGCACACAACGCCCAAGCAACTTTAAAATAGGAGAGTTGGTGTGCGAGGGTGGGGTGGATCGCAAGGCTGTCCCCCCTCCCAACCAGCCTAGAACCAGGCACCAGGCATTTGTTCCCCTTGACCCCCTCCCCAGTCCACCACTGCATCTACTGGGACATCATTCCAAAAGAGAGAGGAAGGATCCATGGCGATACAATGCCTCACTATAGCTGACTGATACAGAGGAATCCCCCAAGCATCGCTACCACCCTAAAATGCATGATTGCCTGCACGGAATACAGACTAAAAGAGATGCTGTGCTGGAGACTATAAAAAAAACTTTTCTCACTTGTTAATTTCTCAAGTTCCTGTAAGGTCAGAGAGAGGAGATGGCTTCCACCACTCTTGGCTTCCACCAAGAATTAGAGCTGTAAGAGTATTATTGTGTAAAGAAGAGAGGGTTGTAATTAGTCATTAGGAAAACGGACTCTATTTTGCTGCAGGTGTAAATACTGTATTTCAGAGAAAAAGACAGAAAATGTAAGCAATTATCAAGCATCCCCTGATTCTTCATAGGATATACTTGCCCATTTTCATGCCTCATAGAGGAAGCCAGACAGATCTAAAGTGCAAGAACATAAAATTACAGAAGCTATAGTATCCTATATCAGTGTTATTCAAACTGTGGGTCAGGACCCACTTGGTGGGTCGCAATCTGATGCCAGGTGGGTTGTGGAAAGCTGGGAGCAGCCATCTTGGAAATTGCCGACTTTGTTCTTGTTATATTCCTTTTGTGAGGATTAACAGTTTGAATTTTCAAGTGAGGTTTTTTTAAAATTTTGTTTTTAGTTCAGTGCTTTTACATCATATGCCTTACTCTTGCTTGTTGTCAGAAAAGTTTCGTGGTTGTGCGATTGCTGCAGTCCTAGAATGCCAATTTTCATTTCTGGAGTGTCATTTTATTATGTTACAATGACAGCCCTGCCTGATAATGTCACTTCCTGCCACAACATCACTTCCAGGTTAATGACATTACTTCCAGTGGGTCCCAACACGAGTGCCATTCTAAAAAGTGGGTCCTGGTCTAAAAAGTTTGAATACCACTGTCCTACATTATTTACTGTATATGCATGCATCTTGTAACTGGACCTATGCAGGCTTTGACCCCAAAGGGGTGCTATTCTCTCCAAGACAAGGTGCCACACAGTCTTCATTTGGGTAATATAAGAATTCTCTACTGATGAAGACACAAAAAATCCCAATGACCAAGTCTCTGCTACTTGATGGAGTTACTCCAGACAATTTTCTCTTCCCTCTGCAACTTCTGCTGTTTCCTGTTTCAGGATTTTAGTCCTTTTCTTTCCTTCCTCTTGTCTATTGGTTCCAGTCTTTTTCAGTCTACTGTCATTGATCTTCCTTTGGACTGGTCTCAACTTGATGGCAAGGCAGTGCCGGGCCTAATACATTCTCAGGTCCTGACCTCCTCAACCAATCAATACTTGCCACCTTGCAGACTAAAGGCCCCATGCGACTGTTAAATACTGACAGATTATATACAGTGAATGTTCAAAAATGGACCGATCCGTTTTTTACCTTTTAGGTGCTAGTGCCCATTGTAAATTTAGAGGACCATTAGAACATAAGGAGAGCTTTGCTGGATCAGGCCACGGCCCATCTAGTCCAGCTTCTTGTATCTCACAGTTGCCTACTATACCAGTTTTTTCACAAGACACTCAAGGCAACATACCTGTACCCTGTTGCCATCCCCTTGTATCTGGCATTCTGAAACAGGCTACCTCTGAAACCTGGAAGTTGCATACACAGGTGGGCCCACAATATCCACAGATTTGAAACCCACAGATTTAGGCCCACCCTCTGAATGCAACCAGAGCTGAGCTCCAGTCAGATCCAGAGGGTATCCTGAAGGCCAAACAGCATAGCTTCCAGTTGTCGGCCAAAAACCAGAAGCGATTACTTTTGGCCCTTAGAAGGCATTTTGAAGTCTGGGAAGGCAGTGCACAGCCATGCATTGCTTCCCCAGCCCTCAGAACACCCTCTGGGCATGACCGGAGCACAGCATTCGGAGGGGGAGAGCCTGCCTGAGTTGTGCAGTTCATTATCCATGGGGGTTCTGGGAACAGAATGTCTGCTGATGAAAAGGGTGGACCTGTAGTCATAACCTGAACCTGGCTCATAACCTGTGATGGTCTTTTCCTCCACAAACCTGTCCAATTTCCTTTTAAAGGTAACTAGGCCATCATAACAGCCTAGGGCAAAAGCCTCAATAGTCACAAAGGACTAACTGCAGCACTCATAGCCACTCCTTGGTAACAAATAACCATTTCCCTTAGCAACAGTAACTGTTTATCTTTTGCTGCTTGGCAGCCTGCCAGAAGAGGTCATACTATAACAATGTAACTCTTAAACAATTAACAGAGGATTTATAACAATCCTTTCTCCACACTCACTAAGCAGAATATCTCCCATTTTACACCGCATTTGTACTTCATGATGTACATGTCAGGGACTGCCTGGTC
Source organism: Lerista edwardsae (assembly GCA_029204185.1). Classification (NCBI taxonomy): domain Eukaryota; kingdom Metazoa; phylum Chordata; class Lepidosauria; order Squamata; family Scincidae; genus Lerista; species Lerista edwardsae. Next base: position 9,458,571 of record JAJKFI010000012.1, read on the forward strand.
TACAAATAGGAGTCCCACTTGGCAAGCCAGAGATGCTTTGTTTAAATTCCCACCAGCACCATGCAACCAGAAAGAAGGAGTGTTCATTCATTTAGGGAGAAAGTCTCCTGCAGTAAGCAGAGGGCTGGGCTGGATGACCTCCAAGTTCCCTTCCAACACTCTAAGACAACCATTTTCAACCTTTTTCATCTCATAACACACTGAGAAGGTATTAAAATTGTTAAGGCACATCATCAGTATTCTGACAATTGATAAGGCACACCATGCTGCCAAAGGGTGCGGGCCCACATCTGCCATTGGCCCTACTAGTAAATGACCTTCCCCCAAATTTCCGCAGCATACTTGTGGACCACCACAGCACACCAATGTGCTTGGTTGAAAATGGCTGTTCTGTGATGCTAGGGCATATTTCCTTATTATTGTCCTTAATTCAGCAAGATGTAGTCACAAAGGAACTGTCCATAAATTATATCACATTATAAACAAAAGTCCCCACTCCTCTTTTCACTTTTTGCCATATTTTAACCAATGCCAAATCACATTTTTGCCTCCTCTCCCTTGAAGCATTTAAAACACAGGCACTTCGAACACACTCTTTCGCTCCTCCCTTCTCTCATCTTTTCACTTAATATAGAGCCCTGGAACAGTCAAAAGCTTGCTGCTTTCTAGTTTGTGACCAACCTATTACTTCATAAATTCTGATGGTATGCCTTGCAAACTGAGCCACCTGTTTTACAACCACCACCAAATACCATCTTGATTGCAGAGTCACAACTCAGGGAATGGAAGCCTAGCCTCCTTAATTTTATACCCCGCCTTTCTGCCCATGGGCACCCAAGGTGGCTTACAATATTAAAATACAATAAAACACAATATTTGACAATTAAAAACAATAATTAAAAACAATATTAAAATAATTAAAAATCTAAAAACAAGCCCCGTGGATCCTAAATATACAAAGAAAGCCAGCTAGCCTGTCAACAATTAAAAGCTTGTTGGACTAAAAAGGTCTTCAGCCCCCGCCAAAACATTGCCAAAGAGGGAGCAGTTCTTAATTCAAAGGGGAGGGTATTCCAGAGTCGGGGGGGCCACCACCAAGGAGGCCCTATTCCTGGCCGCCATCCCTCTCACCTCTCCTGGTGGCGGCACAGTCAAAAGGGCCCCCCGGATGACCTAAGAGTCCGGGCAGGGTTCTGTGGAAGGAGGCGGTCCCTCAAATACCCCGGACCCGAGCTGTAAAGGGCTTTAAAGGTCAAAACTAGCACTTTGCATTGGGCCAGGAAAGGAACCGGCAGCCAGTGTAGTCGCCAAAGCAATGGCCCGTCAGAGTCAAACCGATGTGCCCCAGCAACCACACAAGCAGCTGCGTTCTGTACTAGTTGTAATTTCCGGACCGTCTTCAAAGGCAGCCCCACGTAGAGCGCATTGCAATAATCTAATCTGGATGTCACTAGGACGTGGGTCACTGTGGCCAGGTACATTACCTACCAATGTAATGGAGGAATGCACAGGATCAGTTGTCAGTAACGAACACCAGGAGGGAAACACGAGAACAACTAGCATCTCAGTTTGTAAGGATACAGAGTTGGGCAGTCATAGTTCCACTGTAGATCCAGGCTCAAGAAACCCTTCATTTCCTCAGATAAGTACCACTATTTCAGCAACCCTCTTATTCAGGGTGAAGTGCTGAGTAGGTGAATAAAGTCCATATAGACAGCAATAACTAGAGGTGGGTGAAAATGGTTTTATTTTTTAACAAATGTTAGCGTTTTCCAAAGTTAGAAGTGCAGAAAGTGGAGTTATATGTTTTTATTCCAGGAGCACATTTTTCTAAATTATACTAGGTAGGTAGTATAGTGGCAGCAGATATAGCCACATGTAGAGGTGTTAGAGAATGGTTTTAATTTTTTGTAGATTTCAGGATGTTTAGGAGTGTTTTTTTGAAAAGTGCAGAAACCAGTGTTATGTGTTTTCATTTTGTTATAGTTTTACTTGCAATAACTTCACAGCACAAAACCCTTTGCACCACTAGGTACAGTCATTCTCAATCTTGTGCAGACCTCCCCTTAAGGATTAATTTTCTCTCACTGCATCCGAGATCATCATTACTATTACATTTCTAGAGATGAGTGGCTGACTGTAATACGTTTTATTGAAACAAACGCATGTAGAATTTGAAAATAGAAAAAAAAAGAGATAAGCTTGTACTTCATGTGAAATATTTATTGGGCTCTAATAATATCTTTTGCCTTTCCAGTTGAAACACACGTCTTTCCTCTCTTCATTATGATTTTAAGAACAGCTATCAATTGAGCCATGGATGAGTGGGGAGAGAGCAGGTTCTGCATGATATCGTATAAGAAATGCACTTTTGAATGCTATATTGAGAATTGGAAACTCTCCTTGCTTCTCGATGCAGCGTTGCTGGTCTTTTTGCAGCCCTTCTGCATGTATGAACGTCTGTTAACTGCTCTCACATACTTAGCAAGAAAATTATTACTGCTCTTAACCGCCTGCGTTTTCCTCCTTCTGGCACTAGAGGCCACTGTGCAACAAGCAGGCTGACCTGTTGCTGCAATACTCCCCATTATTGGAGAAAAGGTGTGTGCGTGTGGAGGGGAACCATACACATTTAAAAATAGAAATTTCCACTCAGTGACTTTGAGATGCTATTCACTGATGAGAAAAGCTTTTAGAAAAGCCTCTTCTTTCGGCATGTCCTGATGTTGTTATTGCAACACTGAAACAACAGTGCTGACACCAAAATGAACTAAGACCAAATTGGCAAATATAGGTCATAATCGGAGAGCTCAGCACTGCAGAGGGTCAGCTCACCATAGGGACTGAGTGATAAGTCAGCAAAGAAGAGAAGATGTAGTGCCACTTGAGAAAACAGACAGAAACCTGGAAGGGGAGTTTGTACAGATTACAAACTGGGGTAATCTTGGGTTCTCTTGGGTAGGAAGTGCATCAGGCGAAGGTGGGGGGAAACTATGCTAATCAGCCTACAATGCCTGCAGTTGGAAGTAAGAAAATCTTTGATTTGGTGTGGTCAATGCCAGCCACTGTGTCCCCTAATACATCATTCTTGCCTAGGTAGAAACCAGCAACCATTATTCCTTCTGACATCTGCATCTGATACTATATATGGGAGGTGAGTTTTTCAACTGTATATAGCAGAACGCCTTAACCCAGGAGTAATGCATAGTAATTATAAGAGCATAAGAACAGCCCCACTGGATCAGGCCATGGGCCCATCTAGTCTAGCTTCCTGTTTCTCACAGTGGCCCACCAGATGCCTCAGGGAACACATGAGACAGCCAGTTACTTGTATCTCGCTGCCACTCCCCTGCATCTGGCATTCTAAAGTAGCCTATTACCCTTGCACCACCCCCAAGGAAGACACCAGACTGAGGGTGGGGTTTAACTTTATTAAACACAAATGTAAATCATGAAACATACTCTACACCCATCCTTCCCTCCCCAGTCTGGGGTAGGCAAAAAGCTGCCATCCATTATGGCCAATTTGGATGACAGTAAAAAATTCCTACCCAACCCTCATGATGAACAACCAACTAATCTCAGACTGGACATACCTGTCGTATCTTGTAACCTGTAATGGAGTTTTCCTCCATAAATCTGTCCAATCCCCTTTTAAAGGCATCCAGGCCCAACGCCGCCACCACATCTTGTGGCAAGGAGTTCCACATACTAATTACACGCTGGGTAAAGAAATATTTTCTTTTGTTTGTTCTAACTCTCCTAACACTCAGCTTTAGAGGATGTCCCCTGGTTCTGGTATAGTGTGAGAGGGAAAAGAGATTCCCTCTAGCTACTCTGTCCACCCCCCCTGCATAATTCTGTGTCTCGCTCATGTCCCCCTGCAGGCGCCTTCTTTCTAGACTGAAGAGCCCCAAACTACAATTGCAATCCAAAATTAACTGGATTGCCCTTTCAGATTTTGAGCCCAAATGTATAGAACTTTTTCTGGGCATGCGGGGGGGGGGATTGTTTTTCAAAATGTGTGATTCTCAGGTGTCGTTTTTTAAAATCCTGTGTTGTGGAGAACTGAATGCAGTGGCTAAAAATGTGACCTTGAAGATACATTAGAAACAAAAAAACTCACAAACTACCTCCACGCTTCCTTCAAATTCTGTGCATTTTAATTCAACTCATGATTTTTCCTTCATAAGGAAGACCTGACCTACTATACAAAATTTGAACAGATGGGGCTGGCAGACATGAATATGATTTATCTTGTTACCCCTGCTAACTGGGCAAGAGGCACTTTTTCAAGTGGTGTTCCTCTTATATTTAGCAGGGGGAGAGTAATTGTCCCTTTTCACCCCAGCATAGTGTCTTTTCTAGTATAGTGGCTGTTGCTGGTGGTATTCTGCATTTTTTTTAGATTGTGAGCCCTTTGGGGACAGGGAACCATTTATTACATTTTTTGCCTGTAAACCGCTTTGTGAACCGTGTGTTGAAAAGCGGTATAGAAATACGGACGATTGATTGTGTGTGAACATATATATCTTTTTTTTGTAAGAACTGTTGACATAAAGAACCTTGCAGAAAGAAAACTTGAAAGTTCTGCTTAATGATTTATTCACTGAAGTTACATTGAAAGTCCTCACTGAGATGTTCGTCTCTGATATTGGATGAACTGTGTATGTCCATATGGTACACTGCCTCTTTTTGTTAGTGGAAAATATTCCTGGATGTTTGGAAACTTCACCTTTATGTCACTTTCATATTGAATTGTAAAGCTGCCATCAAGTCTCCGACTTTTATCGTCAAGCTGTGAAGGGTTCAGAACAGGTTGTTTGTTCTGTTCCAGTTAAAAACAAATAAGTCATAAATTGTTTTGTTTGCAAACAAAATAAATAAGTTGCAGAGATACCCACACCCCCCATAATATGGATGGACTCAAATTTGTGAATTTGACTGGCCTCAAGTGGGTAAATGAATGCATGGTGTCTTCAGTGCTAATGCCATGCACTGCCAGACATTGTTTACATACTACAGGATAACTATATTTTCTAGGATAACTTGAATCAAGATAACCAATGTCTTCATTGTTTTTGAGAGAGTGGTGCTCCAGCTATTGCAATATAAATGAGCACAGTGCACATTAAAGGAGAACAGCATTTTTCAACTGGTGGTTTGCGTACCACCGGTGGTATGTGAGATGTTGTCCAGTGGTACGCAAAGGGCTGCAGTGATATCACTTCTGGGTTAAGTGGAAAAGTGACTGCTCTGAGCAAAGCTAAGCCGTCCCTGCGCCCTGTTCTGTGGCTACTCTGAGCTTTGCTGGGTTGCTCGGCCCTGTTCCCGTGAGTGCTCGCAGGAACAGGGTGCAGCGACTGCATCTTGAAGGAAAGAAGCAAATGTTCCAATCTTTGCAAACACAGAAGTGATGTCACAGCCCCAGGTATTTTAGGTATTGGTAGTACTTAAGATAATTGCAATATGAGAAGTGGTACATCAGGAGAAAGAGGTTGGGGGGGGAAAAGATAGAACGCTCAGCAATTATGTAATACTGAAGGGGTCAACAATACAAAGTGAGCCTTGCTATGACCATTGGAATATGTGAAACACTGGGTGCCCTGTTTAATTCAAACTATCCAGCAGTTGTATCTGCCTCTGTATGCAGTATCACAGTCTTGCATATAGGGAGCAGTGCCTTTCCTGAAACTATAGGTCAGGACCCACTAGTGGGTCACAAGCTGATTTTTGGTGGGTCACGAAAAGTTTTTGAATTATAAAAAACTTTGCAAGCACCCTTCTCCAGACTACAGAAGAAAATCTTCAAACCCCCAAATTAAAATTTATAGATTTTCCCATTGGTATTTTCCCATTGGTAATTGGTATGCCATAGATCACATGTGAACTCAGTGTTAGCCTCTTGTCTGGCCTGGAAGACCATAACTGCACATCCTGCTCTCTAGTTCAGCCTTCTGGGTAGCCCAGAATAACTTTAAAGTTGTCGGGGAAAACCCCTTGAACTCCATTTCTAGGTACATTCTAGCAAATGTCTAAACACACTATATGTAAGGTCTCTAGCAGCCTCAGGAGCACAGGACCCTGACTATTATTAATTCATGATTTATTAATTATTAATAAAACATGTCTCCACTCTTTTCTTGTCCAGTGGGCTGTGATAGAACGTCATTTTAAAAAGTGGGTACCTGTGTGAAACTGTTTGTGAAGCACGGTTCTGGAGGTATTACCCTCTCTGAACTGGTAATGTGGGCAGTTAGAAATGTGTGGAAATATTAACTTGTGAACATGCTGCAATGCACATGGTTTGGGATATCTAGAAAACTAATGACATGTGAGATTGTATGGGACTCTATCACAATCATTTGAATGGATTTATTATCTGGTAGGCCTTTACCCCAATCCTATCCCCTGCCACTTGCACTGATGCGGCTAAACAATGGAGGCACATCCTGCATCCGGGGGGTGGGGTGGGGGGAAATCAGGAAGCCTCCTCAAAGTAAGGGAACTTTTGTTCCCTTAAGCCCCCTGTAGCCCCATGAGTCTACTCAGTCTGTGCCAGCTCTTTGGGTGTCGCAAGTCCAAGTGAACCCAAAGGAGCATGGACAAAGTTGGGCAGAGTGCATAGGATATTAGCAGCAGCATCTATAACTTCCCCTGCCTTTCCCGACACACCTCCTGGTGGGCCCAGATCCCTTTCCCAATCCTCCCTCTGCACTAATTCACTGGCAATGGGCGAATCAGATGAGCTGCTGCTGTGCGGCTGGTGCAGCTTGCTGTTTATAGCCTGGTAGCATGCAACAGCGCATAGAATTTATAAATGCTGGAAACCACACTGCACTGCCGGAACACAGCAGTGCAGGTTGGGGATAGGACCGAGCAGTTAGCTAATTAAAAAAAGAAATCCAAACACTACAGTGGATGAATGATGAAGAAGCAATGAGAACATGAAAAAGGTGCCTAGGGATACCAAGAAGTTGCAAAAAGATGAGGAAGTTACAAAACTGCAGTGCTTTGCCATGTAGAAAGTCTAAACAACGGTCAAAGTTTGCAAGAGAATGTACTGATGTAATCAAAAGGGAATTAATTAGTCAGCACTACAGCAAGGATTAGTAGTTACAAGGAAAAGAGAAGCTGATCTTGGAAAGCCATGGTGAAGTCAAGATGAAAAGCTGATAGATGATTTTGTTTGTCATATTATTAATTCATGATTATTGATTAGTCTCATGTGATAAATAGCAATATTACTTTCTATCATTCATACTTACATGTAAAAAATTAACCCAAGATGTGATTGGCTTGATTTGTGCATGAAATTGTGATGGGCGAGAAATTAAACTCTATTTTATTTATTCTACGTATTTTTTTAATTGCTCACATTATCATACATCTTTTCATTATATTCAATCATGCTTAATACGAACAGTATCTAAAATCACTTCTGATTATGCAAATAAGTACAGATCTTCCATTTCAGTCTCAAAGGCTGCTCCTTCTGGCTCCACCTCTCAGCTCTGCAGTTTTTATGAATGACTAGCAATCATTGAAAATGAATGGCTGCCAACTGCCCATTCAACGCCTTTCAGCTCTTCTTGCACACACATACTACAGAAGCAAAGTGCTGCTCTATGACTACAGATGAGATTTCAGCATATTTCACAATGAAAAGCATGTCCAACAAGAAAAAAAAGGAACTTAATGTCCTTTCAGACAGTCCAAATATAGACATTAAGTACTTCTACGCTTGTTCAAATATTCCCTTTTGCCAAATTATCTTTTAAGTATGCAACCAGAATGTTTGTCTTATTAAAGGATGGTTTATGTTAACCTCTTATATTTACAAGTATTAATTTCCTTATCTCATGTTTAATTTAATTTTGATATGTATTTATACACTACTTCTACTACTACAATGCTTTTCATTCTGAATTTAAGAGCTGCTTCCCACATTATGATTAGATGACAACGAGTATCATGCACCATGACCACTGACAATGCATCACGAAGAAGGTTGCACACACAGACTTTTGGAGTCTCTAGGCAACTAATGGTGGTTATCCAGAGTCCCCCCATGCATTATTATTCAACCCCCTCTCCAATTGTTAACAATTAAGAACTGCACAAAGATAGGATACAGATATATATATATATTTATATATATTTATATATATATATATATATATATTTATATATATATATATATATATATTTCATTTACTAATGTCATTGAGAAGAGATGTACTGTACGACCCTCACATGTATGTATTTTGTTGTAAGACTTACTGATACCAGTGGCACTCACTTTCTGTAAGATGCCACCCTGAATGTAATGTGTGTCTTGGCTTCTGGCAGCCAGGATTCTGGCATCTTATTGCATGTGAGATCAATCCTCTGGTCCCTCACCAGGGATGTTAGGCTCTGCAAGTAAAGGATGCCCTTGAGGCAGCAGTCTGCCAACTGATCCTCAGCCTGAATATCAGCTGACCCCACAAGCTGATTATGGTGCCCGATGCGACCCCTTCTTCCAATCCAAGCAACTAGTTGCATTGAGTAGTAATGCTGCTTTGCCTTGCCTCTATGGTACCCAACCCTGGAACACCTTCAACCATCTCTTCCCCCCCCACACCAGTCCTCTTCTCTTGTCTGCCTGGTCTGGTCTCCAACTCCAGCCATATATCTCTGCAGTTTCTGCTTTCACCTTCTGCTCCCATGCTGATGCAGATCAGCACCAGGCTCCCAGCTCCCACCTGTCTCTGCACTCGGTCAAGACCTGACATTTCACACGGTATTGGTCAGGGCTGCATTATTAGGTTCATTTTTTCACTCTAATGATCTCTTGTGGAAGGCTACAGTCCTGACAACAAGCTTGCATCATGCTTGGACCTGTTTGGAACTGCCACCGTCACACAAATCACAGCAGCCACATATCAGTTCCCCACTTAGAGGGGTCAACGTATACAATTCGCACTGCAGTACCATCCTGGATAGGTCACAAGCTGGGCAACAGACTCACACATTCGTCTTGAAGGTTCCATGTAATCCAACAAACGCCTTACTTGGTCAATAATGTTTTGCTATATATTACAATACGCTAATAAGTACAATTCAAATGTAGACTTAAAATGATCCTCAATGTGAACATTTGAAAAATAGTTTGTGAAGTTAGCAAAGAATCACAAACTGCCTATGCGCTACGTAATTTTTAGAAAACCTTTGAAAGATTGTCAGTTTTGCAACTAAATTTAGAAATAGGTACATTCTCCAAGTTCCCTTCCTTTTCTTCACAATGAGAGGGCTCTACTGCTTCCAACCTCAGATGAATCTTTTCTTTAGTGATCCCAGCCCTCATTCAATTGTCAAATTACCCAAATTCAGCTTCCTAGAGTGTAGAATGAAAAAAATGAAGCCTAATCCCAAGATATTCTAGACGCAGGAGAACTGCAATGGAACTTCATGAATTATAGCATTGCATGAGATTTTCCCTAGAATTCCATGAGATTCCAGAAGATTTCATAGAATTCCACAAGATTTATCTTAGAATTCTTGCACATGCACAGAATTCTTGCAATAAGCAGAACAGCACTAGCAGCTATTTTCCTTCAGCTCACAGTTCTTTTTTCTATGGGGTAGCCATGTGTACGTGTGGCTGTTTTTATGAATACTGTGGCATCCTAAAGGCTACCAAACTTATTAAAACACAAGCTTTTGTGGGACCGAGTCCCTTTTCACCAGATGAATTGTTATTTTTGTGGTTTTGATGCTCCTGTATTGTCTTTATTATCTCAAGTCACTGATAGCTCTGGTGAATAGAGTGCAGTGAATAATGATAGAAATAATATAAAATAAAGATTGAAATAAGCTATTGTACATGGAGGAAGAGCCATTTGTGCACAGAATGTTCTTAGCAACATTCCAGATATGCCTGCTAAAGTGGTTGCAATCCAAGGAACCACAAAACCTGTTGAACAGACCTCATTAATCTGTAACTTTGCACATTTCCTCTTTGTAATGCATTTATCTCCAGGCTGCATGTGCAATGTGTTAGAGTGGTCATGAGTTTCAATCCTGAAGACATGCATGGAGCAGTTGCTTTATTGAATTGTTATTCCTAAACAAGAGAGAGAGAGAGAGAGAGAGAGAACGAACGAGACTGAGACTGTATTTTGTCCCATAAAATGAGAGCCCTGTCACATATGCACAAACCCACGCCTACATTTGAAGAGATCCTGTTGATTCAGGCCAGTGATAATTATGTCTAAGCATGGGAGATGTTTTTGGATTTATTTATTTATTTATTGCAATTATAAGGATTAATTTAAAATTTCCAGATTAAATTCAACTTTGTGGAAGCAATGCAAAATTGTCATTGGGTTACTAAAGCAAGGCTGCTTAAAACAAGGTACAGAGAGGGGACTGTACAGAGAGAGTGTGCTGTCCATTTAAAACAAAGAAAGCAATCAAGTACTAAACTTAGTCCTAGGAAAATTCTTTGCAAGCAATAGTTTGCTTTATCTAGGCATCCAAACTGTTATCTTCTAGCAGAATACATATGTCAGAGGAAAAAGGTTAAAAATGTATTTGACTATATTTTGTGGTAGTGTTCTCTATTCTAATTTAATTAGCCCAGGATCCAAAGACCTATTTCAGGCATACTGGAAAACTTATATGGTTTGTTCTTTTCTTTTGAGTAGCAGATCCCCAAACCACAAATGGAACTGGGAATGGCACAAATGGCACTCTGCATTTCAAACAGGTTGCTACAGTGCATGGCAAACTACTGTAAAGCTGTCTTGGATGCTCTGAAATAGCTAGGTGGGTCACTGGATTTCAACCATGATATTTGCATGAAATCTTTATGTGTCTGAATACCATTTTTGTTTATTGAATTGTGAGATTGGATATTTTAATCCAAACCTTGGGATCTTCTGGAGAGCTAAAATTAATATCCATTTCTTACATCTTGGCTCCCTCTACCAAATGGTGGGTGATTTTCCTCATTTATATAATGTTGTTTCCTTGGACATAGTCAAAATGATTGCTTCGAGTTTTTCATTTTAGCTCTATTCATTATATAAAAATGTCAGTAATTCCACTTCTTTTGATCTATCATTTGTCAATGTTCTGACTCTGGGATGATTAGGCTGAGAAAGCAGTTTTTTTATGTCTGAAAGCAAGTCTGACTGAGGCATTTTACATTCTAAAAACAAAACAAAAAAAAAATTAACACCTCAGCATCTCATAGACCAGCAGTTTGAAAAAAGAACAATGAGCCAAAATATTCCCTACTTGGTAGGATTCATTCATAGGACTGCAACAATCCATACAGTCATTATTCCTGTCATATTTAGGAGGCAGCTAATGGAAACACAGTATCATTTTCATGATAACATTTATACAAACATCATTCAAATCATAGGTATTCTATTTTCAGTGATTGCACTAATGTAACTGAAACGGTTAAAACAGTATCAAAACGGTTCTCAAACCGTTTAGCATGAGGGCTCAATTTTTAGAATGACAATCTTTCAGGACTCACTGGAAGTGATGTCATTAACCTGGAAGTGATATCATGGCCAGAATTGACATCATCAAGCAAGAAACATTTTAACACGCCCTTATGAAAAAATCAAATTCAATTAAGTTGTAATTTAAAAGTTTACCATAAGCGTAAGTTTAAAAATGCATTTAAAATAAAGAAGAACTCTCTTAACCCTCTCAAGCATTTGCTGATCCATTTTAAAACAAACAACAAACACCCAAACATCCAAAAGGCTGCAATCCTTACCCAGGAGTAAGCTTAGTATATGCTTTTAGCCTGTAGACTGTTAAAAGTACAGAGCTAATGTGTACAGATCTAATATGTTGCATTTCCCCAAATGCAATCACATACCATCAAGTCTAATATATTAAAAAAATAAAATACACGTTAAAATGAATGGGGACCCAACCTGAAATTGGCTTGTGACCCACCTAGTGGGGCCCAGTCTACAGTTTGAGAAACATTGCATTAAAATATATTGCACAATACTCATGTTCAACAAAACAAATGACATACATTTGAACTGTACAAAATATGTTCAGTTAACCTTAATTGAACATATTCTGTCCAGTGAGCAGAGGTGAATTTAAACATCACAGAGACATTTCTGCACTACGGAATGTTGGTAAACTGATGACTTCCAAGCAGTACATGTCACAAGAACAGTTAACTTCAGCCTAAAAAAATGCTATTCATTAGCAAATCAACATATTCAAAGAAGATAAAAGTGCATTATATCACACTTCTGCACGCATGTGTGCACACACATATGTGTGGGCATATGCATACTATCACAGTGCTCTAATTTCATATCCTAGTGACAAAAACAAGTTATTTACTAAATCCATGAGAGCATATGCATTCAGCATAAACAAGGATTATGTAGTATCTAAGCTGAAAATCCACACTGCGACTTTTCATGTGCTAAAATAAGTCTCCAATGAATTGTGGAATTTTTCTGAGGTGGGCAAAGCAATCCAACTCCCCCTTCCCCCCCCCTTCAGCTGAAGCAAGTCACTTGCTTTGGCCAAGTGCCATCACGCATGTGCCGTAAAGCATGTGTGTGCCAGCGCAAGGCACACTGTGTCGATGCAGGCAGCTATGTCAACACAGCTGCACTGGAGTGAGCTACCAGTAAGCCACCCCTGTGCTGGCCGTATTTTCTGGGCTGTCCAATTCAGACCGTGTGGCATGCTCAGACTCGCTAAATCCAAGCAGGCAAATCCAAGCAGGCCAATCGAGGTGGCTGGTGCTTACCCTGGAATAAGGGGACGAATGTGACCTTACCTTGTGTGGGCTCCAGCCTGCTCCTAATCTGTGTTGGACACAATACAGGCCAGTTAGGATTGCGCCCTCAAGCATTCAGAAAGACACTAACAGCCCAATCACATGAGGCTGTATCACTGGTGGAACTAGTGTTCCTTCAGCGGCAATTGCCTGGTAGTCACAAAAGGTGATTCAACAAGAAATCCACCGCCACACAATGTATGGTGGCAACTGCTCCCTCAAGACCCACCATCAAATGTAAGTTAGTGGGGGAGGTGGGATGGATTGGGCCGAACAGAAATGGTGGGGCGGGAAGAACAGGGTGAGGGGAAGGGATAATTGGCTCCAAAGACGACATGGGCTCAGCAGCAGTGACAATGGAAGCCTAGCCCCCTTCCCAAAACTGATCCCGCAGCATGGAGGAATAGACCCAGGCTGAGATTTTGCTAGCACAGGTTTGAGTAGACCACTCTGCGCTGTCGAGGCTCAACTCTGGGTAAGATTACAAATATTCCCTTACCCAGTGGAAACCTCCTGCCCTAAAAGAGAGATGACAAACATACATCACCATTTTCCTAAGAATTATTTAACATTGAGAAGGTTTTGATCTCAATGAATTACAAACACTCCCACCTTTAAAAACTGTTTGTAAATCATCAAAATAAAAATCACCATGGCAATTCTCCATGAGATATTGTCAGTAACACCGCAATCTTAGCCTTGTCTATTCAGAAGTAAGCCCCTGACCTCATCCCCTCTTTCAAAAACCACCCCACCTCTTTTCCCTCCTTGGACATACACCACCAAAAATTGGTCCAAGGACAGACATTGTCCAAGAAAATGCAATGTGATTCTACAGAGAACACCGTGTCATGGGAGCATTGCACATGGGTTCACAGCCCATCACACATGGGATCATGGCCCACAGTTTGGGAAATGCTGAACTAGGGCATAATAGACTTCAGATAAAACATTTGCTGGGCTTACGGCTTGCTTTTGTTACTAACGTTTTGGCCATGTTTAGACTGAAAACCAAACCTTGCTTATCATGTTTAGTTGGAAGTTTGAATTTTGGGAACTAGTTTTTCAAATATCATAAAATACATGTTTAATTTTTCTTTTAATTATACTGTATATTCTTCCTTCAAAATTATTATTCTGATTCTAAAATTGATATAGAATTGATACGAAATAGGTTGGTATGAGGAACTCTGGATTTTTCACCCATCATGTTTTATTTTTCCATGCACAGTGCTTCAAAACATAGTGCAACTACTGTATATATGAACATGTAAAAACACAATACTGACATTGAAGCACACCAGACTAGCTTAAGGCCCTATTTTCTGGTACATTCTGGAGGTTATGCCTATGCTTCTCAATCTTTTTTGAGCCAAAGAGCTATCACTAAACCTTGATAATTCTCTGCCATTCAGTCCTTTTAGTGCCAAAACATTTGTCTTTTCAGCCATTTCACACATTGTGATGATATGACCCAGTTTCAGGTTGCAACCGTTGGGCATATAATAGCAGGAAGAAAAAAAAAACATATTCAATGGGGGTTGCAGGCAGCAGTTTACAGCTGATTTTCATTGCCAGTCTGGTAAAGCTGCCAGAGTTCAATCCGATTCCTTTTTCATTTTCATCCATCAAAATAAACCTTGCAAATATATCAGAAGATGCATGAACTTGTCCATTTATACACTGTTATTTAAACAGTGTAGAATGATTGTTAAGAGTGTTCACTATAACTGTATTCAGTTGCATGTACAGAGGAGATATGAAGGGGGGGGGAAATCCATGTTGGAGCTCTAATCATGTAAATATGGTCTGCAGAAGTTTCAGTTCCTGAAAGTTTTTATCTTCAACCACAAATATGCCCACACATATGGACATGCACAGATGCATGTGCACGCATGCACACATGCACGCACGCACGCACGCACACACGCACACACACACACTAACTAGTTGTGTAGATGCCCAAACCTCCATTCATAAATTTAAGGTGGGTGATAAAAGGGAGGGTCTCTCATTGCCTACATGTCACCATGAGATAAGATTGGCTGCTGGGCAAGTACTCAAAATAAGCCTTTGTAAAATATCCTGGATCCCTGGGAGTGTTCACATACTAGGAATTTCAGGGCTTGTTTGTGTTTAGGTATAACAAAGCAATTCATAGCCCTGGTTTGTCTGGAGAAAATCTTGAAACCGGAGCTGCTGGAAAGTATGAGGAAGTAAAGAGCAACAGGTGACCAGGAATAAAAGGAGTGTAGATAAATATTTAAATGTAAATGATCAAAGAAAAGATTATGGCAAGGGGGGCAAATCATTACTGGAGGAGCAGAGAGGATAAGAGGACAACTGGGGAGCGAAGATCCAGATGAGATCTGCAAACAAGGGGTTGAAGGGGCCTTTAGAGAACACAAGATCTTAACTTTGGTACAACAGTCAGGGGAAGGGTGAATTTCTCATAAGAACTATAAGGATTTCGCTGGTTAATAGTAATTTGGACAGCCCAATCCAATGTAGCACTGGTTGTGCTATATCCAGCACTGCAACTGAGCTGGCAGGAGGTCTTCTCAGAGTAAGGGAACATTTGTTCCTTTAACTCAGCGGTTGGCAAACTTGCAGCCACTGTATTCCTGATAATCCTTCCCCATCCTTAGCAGTGCTTACCGTTCCATGGAAGCACTGCTCCATTTGCAAGCTGATTGGCTGGCAGGGATGCCCTGGGCAGTTGTGTCCATGCCTGACATCCAGCCTTCTGGGACGCTATGACTACCGCCAGTTCCACTGGAAAATGGTAATGGTACCATTACCATGGAATGGTAAGCACTGCTCACACGGGGGAACAGTGTCTCCGAACACCAAATTTGACACATGGGAGGAGTTTGGAGACCTCTGCCTTAACCTGTGTAGCATCCTAGCTTGCTCAATTGAGCTACTCAGATCTGGTGCAGAACCAGGTAGCTCCGTGTAATGCCAGCAGTCCTGGGGAAGGGGTAGGATGTATTGGAGGCCTGCTCTGCCATCCCCAGGCCCAAATGCCCTGTTCTACCCTCCCGCACCCAAAATGCCCCTCCCCATCTTTGGAATGCCCTGTCTTTGGAATGCCTCCTCCCCTTGCCTTCCTGCTGCCCAGTGTAACATTCATCTGCCCCAGGGGCCATCAGGCAGGATGCAGCACCAATGAGAAGGCCTGTGCCATCCTGTAGAAGCTGGATTCTGTCCAACGGCTGCCAGGAGAGAGGGGAGGGAATTCCAGAGGCGGGGAGGGGGGATTTGAGTGGTGAAGGATGGATCAGGGTGGATCAGGATGGATCAGGGTGGATCGGGACTGGAAGGTGGCAGGGATGGTGGAGCAGGATTGGGTCTTGGTCATTTTGCTAGGTTTATCCAACCCTTTAACAAGGTCTTGTCCAAGAGAGAGAATTTCTTACGTTATTATCAATACTGCAATACCACACATATTAAATTTAGAGTCTACATCTTAACATAACTTCTTCTGTAGGATATCTCAGGTTTGTTTGAAACCTAACTATTTCAAGCTCCGTAGTAGGTAAAATCTAATTTCCTTTAGAAAGATATAAAAGTCATTAATATTTTAGCAGTAACTACAGTACATTTAAATAGGCCTAATTAATCTCAACAGTATCTTGATATATGGTTAAGCCTTCTGAATTCATTAATCTACATTTCATTACAATTCTGGCAAATGCACAGTTCTTTACAATATTCTTTTATGCCTTCGAAGGTGGGAAGACAGCAAAGGGCTATATAGACCAATATTTTGGATTTACTCCTTTAAAATCTATTAAGAAAATAGTTTCCCACCTCTTCAACTTAATTTAAGTAAGCCTGCATGAATAACTACATTCACACTGAGAAGAACACAGATTTATAACATGCTTTCCAACACAGATATTTTGTTACAGGATATATAAGCCTAACTTTAATCTTGTCTGTTAAGCTGCAAACCCACTATGTATATTTATTAAAAAAATATTATATCCGATATTTCCAAAAATGGCTTAAAATAAGGATTTTTTTTGTAAACACAGAACAATAAAACTAATAAAATAGTAATACAACCCCTTCCCATCAAGAACAATAAAATCCATAAAAATGGAGGTAAGTATGATTAATTGAAACAGGGAAATTTTACTTGGAAAGTGCAAATGGCAAACAACCCCAGACTTCTTCAGGGAAATAATTCCACAGTCTCAAGCAATGGCAGGAAAGGCCCTGATGTCCTCCGGTAGCATAAGCCTCAACTACAGAATGCAAACTTTTTGCACATTAGGGCACAACAACAACAACAACATGAAACCACACCACCCCTGTACTGTGCCAAGCAGGGTTTTTAGTTCTTTTACGGCAGATCCTCCCCATGCCACATCAATGTCCCTTTTAGAAATATTTCTCCAAGCACACGGACTACCATCCAGAGTAGTGCTTGCACAACCAAACTGGCCCAAGCCCTCCCCTCCTCCATGCTGCTGCCCCCTGCTCTTCCCTCAAAGCCAGGACCTTTGCCAAGGGCCCCTGAACTCTTAGGATTGGGGGTGGGGAGAGCTTCAGCAGGAAGGAGGGGGAAAGGAAGATGGCTTGCACTAGTCCAGCTGCAAGGGCATTAATCCGGGTGCCTCTCACTCTGTTTCTGCAAAAGGGAATGGCCCCTTTTAGTCTCACAAAAGCTGACAGGTCTCCTGAACTCAGTTCTCCGGGTTGCGACCCTTGCCTGCAATGTTCAGGTCTGTTTGCAGTGAAATTAATGGGATGTTAATGCACCAAGTTACTCTCTCCACACACACCCAAACCCCAATCATTTCATGTTAAATTCTGCAGAACTGTTCAAAATCGCACTAATCTATAACTATCTATAACTAACTCTAGAATTTCACCATGCAACTAAAGGAAGGGATTTCTTTGCAATCAGATGCTGGCTAGTGGAGGGGGGGGCAGAAGCTGAACTCCCAATTTACATTTTGTTACAGTGATTAGAACAGTGACATACAGGGTTTTAATTCAGTGAACTGCCTCATATAACCAATCAATACTAATTACATTGCTAATGAATAACATTTACATTCTTTTCAGCTTACAGAGTGGGCTACAGTCATGACATGCTCTGACTGAGTAAACAGGAGAATTTGAGAAGTATTATTGAGAAATAATGAATATTGTTAATGAAATTTGCTAATTACAATTAAATGCTTGCTGCATGAGACCAAAGATATGTGATTACTTTCCAGAGAAAGATTAAAGCTAGCATACACTCAACTACCTGATTAAAATCACATTGGTATCGTGTTCAAAAGCCTTGTCACACTGATCCTTTAAGTCCACTTACACTGTCTTGGGGATATGTTCATTTCCAAACTGTGGCTTCAGGTACAGCTGAACTGGCATAATAATCATTTAGCTGTGTCCCATAATGCCAACAGTGGCACGGGGATAAATGCTGGAATCAAATCACAGTTCTGTCACAGGATCATTATCTGGCACTGTAGTTCAGGGTACAGTCCATGTTGGGAAAGACGGCCCCCATTTAAAACCCTGGAGCTTGGCTGTGAGTACAGACAATATAGGCAATGTTGTTCAGTCGCTAAGTCATGTCCAACTCTTCACGACCCCATGGACCACAGCACGCCAGGCCTCCCTGTCCTCCACTAGCTTCCGGAGTTCGCCCAATTTCATGTTCATCGCTTCGGTGACACTGTCTAACCATCTCATCCTCTGCCGCCCCCTTCTCCTTTTGCCTTCAATCTTTCCCAGCATGAGGGTCTTTTCTAAAGAGTCCTCTCTTCTCATGAGGTGGCCAAAGTATTGGAGCTTCAGCTTCAGGATTTAATATAGGCAATACTGAGCAAGATAGTGGGCAGAAGATTTAGTCGAGAGGGTTAATGCCTCCATTTGCCTGAAGATAAGAGCTGAAGATCTGAAGGTCGCCAGTTCGGGACAGCCGGAAGTCTCTGTGAGCGGCAGACCTCATTAATTGCAGCTGATTAACAGCTGAGCTTCGGCTGCCTTGTGTGAGGGGGAGTTGTGCCGAAGTTCAGCCGCTTCTCTGGTGGGAGCAGGGAAGCCATTTATCAGCCAGCAAGAAGACAAACGGGTGGCCAGAAAGAAGGACTAAATCCAGAAAGATCCATCTGTATGTGTGTAGTTCTTGAAAGATAGAACATTTCTGTATAAATTGTAAAAACCTTCGGGTTTCTGAATAAAGTCTGCCCATGTAAACCGTCTTGAGTTATAGTCATTAGAGAAATCTGGTGACCTAAGAAAGGCGGTATATAAATCCTATTAATTATTATTATTATTATTATTATAGTGGGCTGTCTGGTTTGACAGAGTTTTCTAGGTTCATAGGACTTTATCACCAGTTGTATATTTAGAGCCAAGAGGAGTGATTTAAAAAAAACAACTCTATATGCTGTTCAACAGGTGAATAAAGTTTAAAAATGCAGTGATCTTGAATGTGGACACAGAGGGAGTCTTTAATCCTGCTCTCTATAGCTAAAAGAAGACAACCAAGATACATTCTTGGTGGCAGCTCTCCAGCTTTGGAATATTCCTCTTCCAGAGGTCCAGCTATATCTAGCTCTGGGGTATCTTCCAGCAGTACTGCAGAATTTTCCGCACAAACCATCATTTTAGTGGTTGAGAGTGAGCATAAGCACTCTTTTAACAGCAGTTATATAGTGTTAATACTTTTGAGTGAGCAAACATTAATAAATGCCTATGTGAGACAGAAAAATAATAATCACAAGTATGAAAACTTTCCTTTCCTCCCCATTTTACAGCACATTTTACAGCACAATACCTTTGGAGAAAATGAAGGAAAAAACGGATCTAGTCATCCATCAACCAAATCACTAGAGATTATTTATGCTGATAATAAATTAAAACAACACCTCTTTCTGCACTTGTATTTTCTAAAAAAAAATGCTACAAAATAAATCATAAGTAATGGGTTAGACTGGGAAGGGTGCATGGGTAATGACTTTGGCTGTATCTGTAGACACTACACCACTCACATCACCTACCAAATACACTTTTAAAGCAATTATAATTTATAAAAATGGCTTTTTGGAATAAAAACACTTATAACACTGCTTTCTACATTTTTCCCCTTTGGGAAAAACAAAATCTGTGAAAAAATTAAAACCTTTAACAACACAAATCACACAAAAATAAGAATGAGTGTTGATCTTTGTCAAAAATAGATGGGCAGCCCAACCATAATTAAATTCCCATGCAGTGATGCCGACAAGGGAATTTCAGCTGCTAGAGCTCTCCTAGGGCAGCCATACCTCTTGTCCCAGGAGGTCACAATGGCTCCAGAAGTCCCAATGGGTTAACTCAGAACTGTGCCAGCATATCACTGGCGCAACTCTGAATTGAACTGTGTTGGTGGATCAGACCCAGGAAGGGGGAAAGGATATAGCGCATGCTGGTGCCTGATCCCGCTGGCACATTTCACTTTCTCCCCACCCTCCCCTGCGCCAAATTTACCACCGTCTCTACATCTACAGTAACAGCCATCTCTATAGCTACTGGTGCACATGAGAAGGCTCGGGCATTTCTGACGGCGAACCTAGACTTTGTGCTGTTGCAAAGTGTTTTGTGGTAGTTTTGTGACAGTGCAAAAAGCATGCTACTTAGTCAAAATTGGGCCCTGAACATTGTAGCATCCTAGATGAATGCAAAAATCTTGTGATACCATTTATTGTTTTGATCTACTTCTACAGGTAAAGTATTCACCTCTACTAACTGGGTAAGAGGCATTTTTTCAAGTTGTGTTCTTATATTTAGCAGGGGAAAAGTAACTGTCCCTATTCACCCCAGCACAGCACTAAAATGGCTGTTGCTAGTAGTGTTCTGCATTTGTTAAACTGTGAGCCTTTTGGGAACAGGGAGCCAGTAGCAGTAGCACAGGTATACCCCAGTATCCGCTGGGGTTTCATTTCAGATTCCACCATGGATACCTGAAACCGCAGGTACTGGGGACGCCTATTTAAAGATGGGGAAACATCAGTGGTTTGGCTGCAATAAAGTAAAAAAGATTTGATTAATGTTCCCCTGTCTTTTAAATAGACATCCCAGTATCCATGGTATCAGTGGATAACTGAAATCATGGGTACCAAATCAGTGGATATTGGGGGCACACCTGTAGTCTGTGAACTCTTCTTGAAAAGAGGTATATAAATACTGTCGGTTGGTTGGTTGATTCCTAATTTTTTTAATTCTAAGGATCTTTATTGATTAGCATTTCTATAGGGGTGCAAAGTACCAGGTTTTGCAAGAGCCCAAGCTCCTGGGTAAAGTGGCCCCTCCCCCTCACCTTCAGAGGCATTTGCAGCTCAGTCTCCAAGCCACAAATGGCTCTGGAGGAAATAAAAGGGGATGGGGCCACATTATACAGGAGCTTAGGTTCCCACAAAGCTTTATGTTTTGCCCTCCCTAGGAAAGCCATTGTTGATATTAACTTGGTTTTAATATATGTATTGCACATTGTTATTGCAGTTATCCACCGTAATCTTGAGGGATAAACTAAACACCTAAAATCAAATTTAATCAAGTGGCACACGGAGATCCATGCTTAATGATATCAGTTTCTGCCTCTTAGTATGTATTTATATGCTACCGAAACTGTCTGGAAACCAAAAGTCTCTCTTTGTTCTTTTCTAATTATGAGTGCTATAGTACATACAGCACATGGAAAAGCTCTTGTCAACATTTCTCTGCAGCATTGGAAACCAATGTTTATCAAGTGATGTTAGCATTCACATCACTGGTGAAACTGGCATTACTGCGTGGCACAGTTGCCTTCAGCCAATTTACTTTTGATTCCATGACCTCACCACAGGCACGTTGCTCTATACCAGTGGTTCTCAACCTTTTTTCCACCGGGACCCCCTTTTTATTATGACAGCCTGTTGGGACCCCCAACCATAAAATTATTTTCATAGCTACTTCATAACTGTAATTTTGCTACTGTTATGAATCGTAATGTAAATATCTGATATGCAGGGGGCATCCGCTAAAACTGAGGGTTGGGAGAGTTAAAACAGAGAAAAGGAAGTACTTTTTTTACCCAGCGGGTAGTTAATCTGTGGAACTCATTGCCGCAGGAGGTGGTGATGGCATCTGGTCTGGATGCCTTTCAGAGGGGATTGGAAGGATTTCTGGAGGAAAGGTCCATCGTGGGCTATAGGCAATGATGGATTGTGGAACCTCCTTACATTGGTGGTGGGCTATTTCAGAGTACCGGGTGCAAGGGAGTGGCAACAGGATGCAAGCATCTTGTTGTCTCATGCTTCTCTGGGGCACCTGGTGGGCCGCTGTGAGATACAGGAAGCTGGACTAGATGGGCCTTTGGCCTGATCCAGCAGAGCTCTTCTTATGTTCCCTTCCTCCTGCTGTTAGCCCTTCTTGAATGATTGCAGCCCAGACCCAGAAATTGAGGCCAGCTGGCTGCAATCCTATACACACTTTCCTGGGAGTAAGCCCCATTGGATACAATGGGACTTACTTTTGAGTAGACATGCAAGGAAAGGGAAAGAGCCAGCTGGCTGCAATCCTGTACACACTTTCCTGGGAGTAAGCCCCATTGGATACAATGGG
>JAJKFI010000012.1:9481018-9533293 GCA_029204185.1 Lerista edwardsae
CCTGTACACACTTTCCTGGGAGTAAGCCCCATTGGATACAATGGGACATACGTTTGAGTAGACATGCAGGGAAAGAGAAAGAGCCAGCTGGCTGCGATCCTGTACACACTTTCCTGGGAGTAAGCCCCATTGGATACAATGGGACTTACTTTTGAGTAGACATGCATAGGATTGTGCTCTAAGGCACTTAAGCTCAGAAATTCACAAATTCCTAGCTTTTCATTTATGGATTCTCCTCTCATTTTTGCACTTCTCTCTCTCTCTCTCTCTGTGTGTGTGTGTGTGTGTGTGTGTGTGTGTGTGTGTGTGTGTGTGTGTGTGTGTGTGTGTGTGTGTGAGAGAGAGAGAGAGAGAGAGAGAGAGAGAGAGGGAGAGAGCTTCCGCTCCTTAGAGCACTAGATACAAATTCATATCTTCTTATTTCAGAGGGAGGAAGCAAAGATCGCAATTGAGACAATGACTGAAATGCGGGGGGGGGGCAGTTTTCCAACTCTGGGAGAGGAGGCAAGAAACCAAACTAGCAGAGGAGAAGACAGAACTCAAAAGGATATTGCAGAACCGGGAAAGGGAAAGAGCCAGCTGGCAGCCCCTTTAAGAAAAGCTCTCCGCAGCCCCCTCCAGAACTGCTTCCCTCTCCAGCGTTCCTTTACTTCTTTTGGCTGAAGTGCTGCTGCCGGCTAATGTAAATGAGAGATTGGGGGGACCTTGCATTGATTGCAGGAGCCAATGGAGAAGTAAGAAGGACAAGGAAGAGAACAGCTGCTGGCTGCCGGCTGCACACGCGTGCGCGATTCCCCGCCGGCTGGGAAGAATCGCGCACTCCCCCGTCCCAAACTCCCACAGTCAAACGGAAGCTACTTAAGAGCAGCCGACCCGCAGCTGCGGTTGCCCCAGTTTGTCTTCTCAGCCCCTGGCTGGCTGGGCTTTGAGCCTGGCTGCTCTGTTCCTCCTGTCCACCCACCGCAGCCCTGCAGCCCCAAAGCTCTCCGCCACAAGAGAAGCCACGACGGATCACTTGGGCGGGGGAAGCAAAGGAATAAGTGGCTTCTCAATCCACTCCGCCCCTTTCCGATTCGCCCTGCTAGGAATCCGGAGTCGCTCCTTTTAACCCTCAGAGTGCTGGTCAGCTGAGAGGAGAGCCTCTTCTCGACCCTTCCACTCCCAGGAGGGTCTCCTCCTCCAGGCACCGCCTCCTCCTCCCCGATTCAACCTCCGATGCGGCGACCCCTGTGATACGGTTGATCGACCCCCAAAGGGGTCGCGACCCACAGGTTGAGAACCGCTGCTCTATACCAACATCATGGTAATTGAAGCCACCAAGGACAGCTTGGTGCGCTGTCCAATCTGTACACTTTTCAAGAAGGAAAGGGGCATGCATGTGACATCGGCCTTCCAAACACATAATTCCATTGGTGGAGGCTGAAGTTGGGGGAAGCAGGAAAGAAGCAACAGCTCAACATTCAGCAGTTTACTGAGCCACTGCCTCCCCCTCCCCCACTCTTCTGTGGAATAAATCACTTATTTAAAATGTGCGTGCATTTTCAACTAAGATACAAGCGTACTCATAACAAAGGGGAAGCTCTCGCTTCATGCCACAGAACGGCATTACTGCAGCACAAGAGATTTACAGAATGAGGTACAAATGAGGAGGTACAGCAATCTGTGGCTATCAGTCATCCAGGTCAAAAGCAATAAGACAAAGCAAACAGGCAGAACAGAAACTAGATCCAAGGCCAAACATACAAATGTTCACATTAACTGCAAAACAAAGCAAATCTGAATTTTTGAAGTATTATATGCAACACATATAATGCAATACAATTTCAGTCTCCTTTTCCACAGCATCGGCACAAACTGACAAACTCTAAAGGGCCATCAAAATCCTATTTTCCTCAATCTGCTGGTTCCTTGTGTGTGTGTGTATTGGGGGGGGGGGTGAGACACAGGTGGTGTCATAGGACCAGCAAGAGGGAGAATTGTTCAGTAAAAAAGAGCAGTTCCCCAATGGTTCACTTCTGCTTTGGTGGGGATGGTAGTATTAATGTGAAATGCATCATTATTTTTCTTTCAAAATCTGACATTTGAACAAAGTTTCCCCCCCTCCACCTTGCAATGTACTTTGCCCAGTGGTGGGATTCAGGGGGTTCGCCCAGGTTCTATAGAACCCGTTGTTAAATGGCCGAGCCCCGCCCACTCGCTTACCTCGGCTGGCTTCGGGGTTTTTTTTTGCACCGGCTGTGACATCATAGAACCGGTTGTTAATTTATTTGAATCCCACCACTGACTTTGCCCCTTCTGTATCTCATGCCTCCACAATATGTTTATTCTGATACTGCCACTGCAGGGAGCTCAGATACAGCGGTATGTATCAGAAGGTGCACCAAGCTATAGATCAGGGCAATGAAGATAAGGCATAAATAGTCCAAGGACAACAAAACTGTATGTAAGACTTGGAAATGGTGGCACGTCACACTGTTCTTATCCGCTGCATAATGCAGATCAGATCTGTTACTGTAAAGATCAAATGGCAGATTGTACAAAAGTAAACATGAAGGAAAACGCTAGTTCTGCACCAAACATCATGCCAAGAAATTAACTGTGCACATGTTGTGCTTCTCTCTCTACACTACAGTACATTGAACACTGCTTTGAGGTTTAAGAATGAGCCACAGTAAATGTGTAAATTCCACCAGCACTGGCAGCTGCATGGACACCTGCCAAGGCAGGTAAATCAAGGGCAGGGATGGGGGAGGGTGCGGAGGTGTGAACGGGGCAGGAGGAGGGCAGCAACAGGGGCAGACTGGGCCTGGGAAGGGCGGATCAGCAGCACTATATAGCTGGCACATTTCTGTGCTGTTCACAGGGACTCAGGTTAGAATTGACCCATTGTGGTCGCTAGGGCTCACTCCAGGGCAAGGGGACTGATGTCCCCTTACATCAGGGAGACCTCCAGCAGTCAAAACTCCCCGGGTGCAGCTCATCCCACACCAGCACCACTGCATCACTGTGTAGGAGCTTAGTTAGGATTGGACTGTTAATCTATAGCAACGAAGGTGTTATTAAGGCTCGAAAAATGGTATTTTAAAGAAGTTGGATTATCAGAAAGCTGAAAGCTCTGATCACTTGCCCTCTGACAAAAATGAAATACTTTACAAGGTATTGATGTTGTATATCAAATAATTATCACTTCTAACTACCCACTTGCAAAACTGGGTAATGCAAGTGTTAATGCTAGCTTAATTAGGGTAAGCAAAACATTTTGATATCCTCAGCTGGAAAACCAGGGTGGTTTATGGAGGTTTTTTTTTTTTTTTAATAAAGGAAGGTTAATCTAACAAAGGTACAGATGCAGTTCAAATAGCAAGCCAAGTGTTATGAGATGTTGTTCAAAACGTATTATAAGAATGGCAACATCTTTGTCAAGTGGTAGAGAGAATAAACTGTGATTTATTTATTCGTATCAGAAGCACTTACATTAATATAATTTTATACATACATCAAAATATATTTTTAGAATAAAATACAAGGTTAAAACTAGACATCATTTGCCCAATACTGGGCCACTTCAACAGCGTTCTCCCTTGCCAACATAAGATCTTCCATTGTGCATGTAGAGGGGCACCATGTGCACTGTAACATATGTGAGATGGTTTGTTCTTCACATTCACACAGCATGTTTTTTACGGGGAAACCCTATTTCCTCAGGTTGTCCTTGGATCTTCCTACCCCAGCACGCAGTCGATTTAAGGATTTCCATACAGGCCACGGTTGTTCTTGGCCTGGTGGCGAGCATACACATGTTTGTGCCCATTCACTCGGCAGCTCCTTGCTCACTTTCCACAGTTCCAAAGCAGTCTGTGGCGACTGGTTATTGGGGGGGGGGGCTGCAGTCCTAAGGAAGCTATTCCATGATCTCAATCTTGACGGTGGAAGTTGATGGCCATACAGTGGGTGTGTTTCTACGGACGTCGCTTTAACCCACTCCTTCTGCGCTTTGCCTTCCTGACGAAATTTGGGAGGGGGAAGGCCAGCTAGGTAATGCACCTTTTGTATTGGTTTTAGGCATCCTGTGACCCGTCTTGCTGTTTCATTTAGTGCCACATCCACCTGTTTTGTGTGATTACATCTATACCAGACAGAGCTGGCATATTCTCCAGCCAAGTGGCATAGTGCTAAAGTGGATGTCCTTAATACATGCGGTTGGGCACCCCATCTTGCGTTTGTTATTTTCCTCAGGATATTATTTCTGGTGAAGACCTTCTGTTTGGTGTTAAAACAGTGACTCTTAAAAGTCAGTGTAAGATCCAGAGATACTCCCAAGTATTTGGGGGGGTAGCACAGTGTTCTAAGTTGGTTCCATTCCAGCATACCTGCAATGTTCTTGATGCTTCTCGGTTTTTCAGATGGAAAGTACAGATTTGTGTCTTTAAACAAAACCAAACAAAAACTGATTATCCCTATAATATATACTCAGTAGATTCAAAGCCTCAATCAGTCTTTCCTCGATGGCCTCAAAAGTTGCATTCTGTGTGGCAATTGCTAAATAAAACTTTTGGTAGCTTCTGGCAGCGGATGGTCATTAGTATATATATTAAACAGCATGGGGGCTAGCACGCTGCCCTATGGCAGTCCATTTCATTGGATTCTCCATCGGCTGTGTTGTCCCTGAAAATCCACAAAAAAATCTACGGTTTTCTAATAGGCAGTCTATAATTTTTGTAAATTTAAAACCTTTTGTAAGATGGTAGACTTTTTTCAACAGGGCAGCATGATTTACTGTATCATAGGCTGCGGTGAGATATATAAACACCACTCCTGTAATTTCCTTCAGTTCAAAACCATCCTCAATATATTGTGTTAAATTAAGGATTTGAGCTACACAATTTCTACCAGATCTGCCTGTTGCAGTATAAGCAGGGGGTCTACCATCCCACTCAGTCAATTCAGGATTAGATGTTCAAATATCTTATAAAGATGGCTAAGGAGGGATATGGGCCTATAGCTTTTTGGATCATCTGGTGGCTTGCCTGGCTTTAGTATGGCTATCACACGGGCCTTCCTCCATATCTTGGGTATCTGATTGGTACTTATCTATTGTAAAAGTTAAGTAGCCATTTTTTTTTGTCTTAGATCCAAAATGTTTGATCTGCTCAACCCGAATCTCATCTATGCTGGCTGCTTTACCAGTCTTGCACCTACCTATTGCCTCTTCCAGATCTCCCATAGGAAATTGAGTTGTCAGATTGCTCATCTTCAATTCCTCATTCCTAAGTAGCCTCAATTTATGTTTCTGTAAATTATAATCTGGTTTCCCATTAAGCAAAAGCTGGTGGGCAATCTGATTGGCTGAGATATTAGCATGTGGTGATCGTTTAGTTACATCATTGTTGAGGCGGTTAAGTAATCTCCATGCTTTTTGGCTGCTGCAGCTCATATCCATCTCTTCCATAAACGTAATCCATCTTTCCCTTTTGTACTCCAAGATAGCTGTGATATCTCAATAGCACCGTGATATAACTATGATAGCACAAAATTAGTTTTGCCCAATAGATCTGTAATCCTTTTTTATTTGTTTCACCCAGTTTCTTCAACATATACTGTATCTAGACTTGCAATACATGCAAGCAAATTTGAGTAGGAAAAGTTCTGCTTCCATGTACTCATTGTGTAGTGATTAGCCAAGTTAAGAAGTGATCCTAATCTGGAGTTAAGTCAGCACAGTTAGGGCCACACAAGGGCCATGGTAGAGCGTGTTTGGACCACTCTTGGAGTCAGGGAGGATGGTGCATGCCTGTGTGCAGGCCTTTCTGACTCCAAGAGTGATCCAAACATTCTTTATGGTGTCCCTTGTGCTGGCCAAACTTTGCTGGCCTAACTGTGCTGGCCTAACTCCAGGTTAGGATTGCTCTCTTAATTTCTGGCAATTTGACAGCAACATGCATCATCTCTCACTTCCACAAAGGGGTATCCTTAAGATGCTCCATAAGAGATCCAGCCAAAGGGTCATTTGTACAGCAAAACCAGTTGCCACACTTCGAAACATAAACAAGCACTTAGAAGCAAAAGGGGCTACACAAATACAGTTTGAGACACTGAGCACAGAAACAAAAGCAATTCAGGGCCCAATCCTATCCAACCTTCCAATGCTGATACAGCTCTGCAAATAAGGCGTGTACTGCATGTGCTGCATCCTGGGGGGCGGTGGTGGTCCTACCATTCCCTTGGGGGGGAGGCAAATGCCCCTGGGTGGCACATCGGTGGAGCCTGTGGGTACGGCGCCTGCCGCCAAACCACTGCCTCCAATGCCCACCCTCGAGAGGCCTCTCAAGGGCTGAGCAGGCTGCACACAACACTCCACTGCCTTCCAAAAGCATTCAAACACCTTCAGAGTTGGAAAACTGTAAGTATTGTTTAAAGCCTTCCCGAAGGAGTTAGAACACTTCTGGAAGGCAGCAGGGCAACATGCGAGGCTGCACAACTCCAGGTGGATCAGAGGCAGCAGTCACTGGGGGGGGGGCAGCAGCCTGCGGTCCTGGCCCTGGGAGGAAAATGGGCAAGGGATACAACTGCTGCCGGGGGGGGGGGCTCTCAAGGTAATGTTTGTTCCCTTGTTTCAGGCCAGCATTGTGGCTGCACCAGCTCTAGAAAGTTGGATAGCATTTGGCCCACACAGACACGCAGATTGCTTTCCAATTGAGAGAGTGGAAAGAGGCCTTCAAGTCTATGCCAAATAAATAGCGCAGTGAAATTGAAAGCGTGGATATGAGAGGAGTGCCCCCTGATAATCAGATACCTGAGCCCAGTAGCATAGCAGAAGGCACTCAAAACAGTAAATACTGCAAGTGCTGCAACGCCCCATGTAAGCAGTCCCTCTCATTTGCTATTGGACCAATTTCAGGCAGTGATGGCAACATTTTGTTGCTGTTGAGCACTGGCACATGGCCGTTGCTGCCCAGAATGGCTGGTTTTGAGTGGAGGTGGCGGTCAGGACACAGAGCCCTTCCCCTGCCCAGTTCCACCCTCCCCCACCCACCCAGAATAGCACCAGCACTGGCAGACTTACTGCTGGCGCTGTACAACAGCACAGGTGGTATACTCGTACAGCCTGAGCTGTTCCCAGTAGGATTGGGCCTGCAGGCAACTGCCTCAGGATGCAATCCCAAGAGTCCTGTTGCGTTGATGCAATATTGTTACGTTGACGCAACATACGTAGCGCTGATGTGGGGATGCCAAGCGGCACTCCTGCGTCAACACTGATGTGTCGGTCTGGGAGCAGGGGCGGCTCTGAGTGGGAGGAACTGGGCAGGGGGTGGGCGGGCTGAAGAGCAGGTGGTTAGGCCACATCCTAGGCTTCATCCCCAGGCCGCATGGTCCCAATTCAGGCCACGTGGTCTGTGCCTGTGATTTCACGGGCGCAAATTCGAGCACATTGGAGAGGCTCCTGCCTCCTCCTAAGTGGAACTGGCTACAGCGCAGGTTTGCTGGCCTGCCTGTTCCAGTGCTACTTCCGGTGCCCGTCAGTTTCATAGATGAGCCAGGCATGGGCAAACACCATTCCACAATCCAGCATAGAATCAGGCATGGTTAACCAATGAGCTGAAATGTACACAGCTAACACTATGCTGGACTATGACTCCACATAAATTGTTCCCCAGGAAACTAACAGTTCTGAAACTCCATCTCAACTTATACCCAAACTTTTGTTGAGTGTATTTTTTTGAGATATGGGTTTACAAGGCACTTCGATCATCAAGTGAACTTTCAAGAATTATAGAAGCGAAGGTCAGGTTAATATATGCAAATAGTTAACACTGTCTTTTTCTGTCTTGAATAACTACACTTTGTGTCTTCACACATCACTCCCACATTCTAGGTTGTTCTGTAGAAGTTGGCAGGAAGATTTTTCAATAAAAACACGCTTTTAAAATTAAAATAAAATATCACAACCCAATATTTTTAGGCAGGAAAAATAATCGGCTGGTATAGTCAGCATCTAGACCAGCATCCAGACCAGCGGTCTCCAAACTGGAGTCCGTTGCAGCGGGTAAAAGCATCCCCGTGAACGGCACTTTCCATTCCGCCAGAGATATTGTAAAAGACCCTGATTACAATCCCCAGGGCTTGTTGAGACCAGCCACATCTGTGGTCTGCCGCCCCAGCAAGCCTTGCCACCGGCATTTTGTGCAGATGGCTGCAAGAACCCCTGAGGACTGGAGCTGGGGTCTTTTGCAGCATCCCCAGCAGAATGGAAGGTGCCATTCATGCTGGGGAAGGATCAGGCAGGCACCGCATCCAACCCGTCAGCCAGAGTTTGGCAACACCTGATCTGGACTACTGAATTTCAGAGCCTTAGAGCTCTGAGAAAATGATCATCATAATGATCCTATCAACTTTATACTAGATGATATTACCCATGTCACACTAACAAAGAACTCAAGTGGTCGATTAAGGACTCCAACAGAAAAGGTAGTGGAGTCTACATTTTCAGGGAGCTTCCTAGATAAGCAGAGTATACACATACTGTATATATATTAAAAGAAAAAAATCCAGCCTAATGTTAAGAACATAAGAAGAGCCCCACTGGACCAGGCCAAAGCTTCATCTAGTCCAGCTTCCTGTCTCACAGCGGCCCACCAGATGCCTCAGGGAGCACACAAGGTATTTGCATCTTGTTGCCACTCCCCTGCACCTGGCATTCCGAGGTAGCCTACTTCTAAAACCTAAGCATGTTGTGTGGCCCAAGACAAAATAATACTGCAGATAAACTGAGGCCGTCCCAGAATACAGCAGTGTTTTTTGCATATTGGCAGAATTCCCAAAGTATGGAAATTACAATACTACAAGCCCTGTAACAAGGTAACATCAGTGCAATCATTTGACTGTTGCACTCATGGAAATTCCTTCATTAATACAATTATCTTTCCATTCATAGAAGTTGTTTCCACAAGCCCAGCATAAGTTGGAACTCAACCCAAAGTCTTTGGGAGTGGAGGGACTACAGCTGACTATTTTACCAAGTGCTTACTTACCCTATAACCACATGGTAAATGTCTTATCCTGCCAGGCTACTGGCTTCCCAAGTATTCACAACGCAATAAGTGAGTTACATTCACAATTGTTCACAAGATCAGATGGAAGTGCAGGCAAGATGACAAAGGTGGTAGTCCCATGCTGGCACTGGGAAGCATCCCCAGAAGAGCTACTGGAGCTGCTAGTGCTTCAGACCCTACTGGTGCAAATGTGCAGTGCAAGGTGTTCCTGCATCTCTGCCTGGGCAAAGATAGGAAGAGCATGGATTGCTGCATATTAATCAATCAATAATATTTATATACCGCTTTTCAACAAAAAGTTCACAAAGCTTACAGGCAAAAAAAAAAAATCACATTTAAATTATCCTGTATATTGTTGGTCCTGCCCTGAAGCAACAATCTTTACTGCAACTTTCTACAAAGCAAATGGATTATGGCCTGTGAGTCAGGACCCACCAGTAGGTTGCAAGCCAGTTCCAGGTGGGTCGCGAAGCACCTACAGTAGCCATATTAAAAATATGGGAAGATGGGATGCTGGAAAGGGGGTTGGCTGTGTGCTTGTTTTGTTTGTGTCAAGGTTGTATATAGGCTTTTTTTCTTTCTGATGCACTGTGCTATTGGAAAATGGCTGACAAATAACTCAACTTATTGCTGCGTTTTCAGGAAAGCAGCAAGTTCTGGTATCACAATGACATCACTTCCGATGGGTCCCAGATTGTCATTCTAAAAGTGGGTCCCAGTGATAAAATGTTTGAGAACCACTAGATTGTGGGGTTTTAACTGCTAAATGAAGCAATGCTGCCCTCCCCACTTATCAAGCATAGGATCCTGTTTGTGTTGCTGATATTAATGCAGTTCTATAGAATCATAATCTCAGGGGATGCAACATTTTCTTAGAAGAAACTTCCATAGAAATCAAGGGGACCTACAATTAGACCTAGGGAGCTTTGCAAAAAATGTTGGGAGTATAGCAGTAGGTCTGTACAAACATCTGCTAAGTAGTAGCACCTCCGTAGCCCTTTAACAGACATGCACACGCCAAGCATTCATGCTGCAGCAACGGAAGGTTGTTTAAAAGCCTGCTGTAAACAGGCTGTCCCCTAATATGGCTTTGAATTATTTTTAGTTATTACACTGTGTTCTCAAGGATTTAAATAAAACATTAAAAAAATCTGCTTGACATTCTGATGGTTTAACAATACATAATCAGGCTGCAAAATTCAGAGGAAGATAAAAGAGCTATAGTTCAGGGGTATTTAGGTCTTTGAGTACACTCAAAGAGCATGCCCCCAATATACAAATTTCTTATACAACTCCCAACAACATTAAGACTGCGAGTATGGGCCCAAGTCCAACATTCTGCACAGCTAGATCCTATGATTCTCATAATATGTGGATGACAATCATGGGGATCGCTTGGATCTACGTGGGTAATACCTATACTAGCATATGTGACCAGGATAAGAGATGTTCTAGAATGAGTGGTAGTACCCACATGATCCTAGATGTGTTGTGTTCAGGCACAGTGAAAGAACTATGCACTGTTCCTTTCAGTACAACCCACCATTCAGAATCCTCGCTCCCTCTCAGCCCTAAAATTAGGACAAACTATGTGCAGGTTTGCAGTAGTGGTTCTGCTAAGGCACTCTATGTATTCTAGTGGATATTCTATTGAGAATATAAATGTCGTAAATCAGTGGTTCCTAGACTTTGGATCAGGACCAACCAGTGGGTGGCGAGCCAATTTCAGGTGGGTTGCAAAGCACCTAGAACAGCCATATTAAAAATATGGGAAGATGGGATGTTGGAAAGGGGGAGGGCTATATGGCTGATTTGCTTTTCTCAAGGTTGTAAATATGCTTTTTTTGCTTTCTATTTAATTCATTTTGCCATTGAACAATGACAGAAATAACCCAACTTATTGCTGCATTCTCAGGAGAGCAGCAGATTCTGGTGTCACAACGACGGCACTTCCAGTAATTACATGACTTCTGGTGGGTTCCAAGACAGATTGTCCTAAAAAGTGGGTCCTGGTACTAAAACGTTTAAGAACCATTGTTCTAAATATTAATAGTTAATCTATTGTCAACACTTGTGTAGAACCTGAATTCAATAGCCGAAGAACACACTATCATTACTTTCACCATGTCTTGTGACATGTCTCCAACAGCCATCACTGGCTGTAGCCCACAGCCAAAGTCAGTGGTGACTGTTGGCAGAGGCAGGAACACTCACTATATAATGGTCCCAGGTTTGCTGGCCTGCTAGCATATGTATTGGGCTTCTTCCAAATTCTGTACAATGAAATAAACAGCCCTATTTATTTCATTATACCTAGAAAGTACCATGGGATGATAATCTATTTTAGCATTCTAATAAAAAGGTAAAGGTAAAGGTTTCCCCACGACCGAATGGTCTAGTTGTGACCGACTGTAGGGGGCGGGGCTCATCTCCGTTTCAAAGCCTGTAGAGCTGGCGTTTTTGTCCGATCATGTGGCCAGCATGACTCTACGCCGTAGCGCATGGAACGCCGTTACCTTCCCACCGAAGTGGTCCCTATTTATCTACTTGCATTTTGGGTGCTTTTGAACTGCTAGGTTGGCAGGAGCTGGGACAAGCAACAGGAGCTCACTCCGTCACGCGTCTCGAACTCCCAACCTTGCGGTCGAAAGCCCAGCAACAGCGGATTAACTCGCTGTGCCACCACGTCCCAGCATTCTAATACTAGGCATCAAAACCCATTTTCAAATATTCCTTCAATGTTAGCAACTTGGGAGTAGAGGACACGTTCCATTTCAGACTCTGCAATTCCCAACTATTGAAAAAAAAAACCCTAGCAAGGTGCAATACTCACAGAGGTTTAATTTCAAATTCTGTTCTTCTGCATAGGCAAAAATGAACTGAGAAGTCACCGATAGTGGCACTAATGGACACCCTGAAGACCCAGCCCAGCAGAAATAGCAGAACAGCACTGAGCATATGCAGGGACTTTGGGCTTATCTACATTGGTCCCCCGTGCACAAGCTCTACTTACACAGGGTTACGAGGGCAAATCCTGGATCCTGTATATTTCCTTTATGTGTAGAATGTCATGTATAACCTTCTGTGCATGTATTTCAGACTGAGCTTTTATTATCAAATTTTATTTCTGTCTCAAAATAATCATATTTTCCCTTTTTGAACCAAAAAGACGTAAGTGGCAGCTTGTACTAGCCTAGTCTAGAATTGTCCTATACATTAAGGCAGCAATTAAACCAAAACATACAAAACAATCAAAACTGATTAAATTGGATTGGCCAGCAGTAAGCAAAAACCAGCAAAATTAAAAGAAAGAGAGAGAGAGAGAGAGAGAGAGAGAGAGACAGACAGACAGACAGACAGACACCCACCAGAGCAGCTGAGAAAGAAAAAAAGTTCAAATTCAAAAAATGCTCTTTGAAAAAGTGTAGTTTTTTTCCCAGCAGCCCAATCCTATACTGCACTGGAACAGGCAGGCCAGTGCTGTGTCCAGTGCAGTGTAGAAGTGTAGAAGCGGCTGGAGCTCATCTTGGGGTAAGGGGATATTTACCCCTTACCTTGGGGTAAGCCCCACTCATTCCTATGGGGCTGCTTGGATCTGCACCAGAAAAATCACTATGCAAATCTGAACAGCTGGATGAGACCCGCTCAGCCCAGGGAAGGAGGTTAGGATCCAGCCCAATGGATGGATCCATGCTCCACCCTGCTCCCCAGGCCATCCCACCCACAGACTCACCCATTCTCTGCCCTCCCTCCCTCCCATTCTGCCTGTCCCGCCTTCCCCTCACTCTCACAAGCCTCCGCACTGGCCAAACCTGGCCAGTGTGGGAGTGGCTTACCTGGGCAGCTCCATAGCTTGCCTGGGTAGGGGAAATGCAAATAACAAGATTACAGCCTTAGTGTCAAGAAAGCTAGCTGGGAGGAAAGAACTTCACATGTGAGGGAATTCCAGTGCCACTGCTGAGAAGGCCCTGTCATTGATGATCTTCCATACAAATGCCCACACCCATACACCCTATATCAAGCAGAAAGGGAACCTGAAGCAGGGCATCCAATAAGTATGTTAACAATATGGGCTGGGTTGTATGGTAAAAGATGGTCTCTTTCTGAGCATCGACACCAACTATTTTTAACCAGTCTGCCATGAATGGTCTGCACTGAGGATCTGGCAGTGCAGTAGGCTTTGCCAATTGTCAAAAAACGGATGGTGTGCTCTGAAAATTTTAGCCCCTTGCCAGTATGCCATGAGATGGAAAAGGCTGAAGATTGCTGATCTACACCTTGCCAACATGACATTCTTTGATTACTGAGGAAGCGTACAGAAGCCCAGGGCTTGCTTTCATTTCCCAATGAATAGGGAATGTATCTATTAGGGTTAAACATGTGAAGTATCTATTAGGGTTAGATGCCTTACACATTTCTCACTGCTGAAATTAGAGCTTAGAGATGCCAAAATGCATTATTCCTTACCTCCTTGGTGTGAGTTGGTACAGCACAGGAAGAAAGAACAAAGACCGGGAAGATGGCGGAATGTAAGAGGGAAAAAAGGGAGAGGAGGAAAGTGAAAAAGGATTACTATACTACACTTTGTTGAAAATCAATGCTATTGTATTTATTCAAATGACATGCTAGTAAGTCGAGGGCATGCTACGGTAGAAGCATATACTGCATCTTTCAAGCTCGGTATGCACCTTGTGTGGGCTAGCCCACCCAGGAGGCTGGATAAAGCAGCTACTTTAACAATAGGGTACCAATAGGTTGGGGTTGGAGATGCCCTGAAACCTGCACCAGCCCACAGTTTCCTCCAGCCCACCAACTGCCTGGCCACTCCACCCTGACACTGCCCCTCACTCATTCTTCTTAGAGAGAATGAGATGGTGGCTTTCCTCCTCCTCCAGAACCACTGCTGAAAATGGCAGCGGCTGAACTAGAGAAGGAGGGAGCAGCCACTGCAGTCCTGCTCCTGATTTCTTTCATTCCAGAACAGCAACTGAGAAGAAGACAGTGACTGCCTCCTGTCCTCCTCTGCCCCATCTGGCAGGTGGAGAGGTGGCAGGTGGAGAGGATCCTGGCAGGCTCCATTCTGAAGATGCTCCCTGCCTGGCCAAATTAGAAAAAGCAGAGGGTGGAAGAGGAAGTGGCAGGGGATGGGTTGCAAAAAAAATAGGAGTGGAATTGCGTGCCACTTTGGGCACTGCTTTGTCCCTGGTGTAAGCACAGAACATGGAGTAAAGTCCCCTTAGGACTGGACCTTAAGGCAAGGAGACCCTGTTAACATCTACAGGATTGCTTTCTGCAGCCATTGAGACACGGATGCAGATTCCTGGAGACTCCAGACCAATTCTAGAGAGTTAGCAACCCGCTCCTCACATAGTGTATCAGAAAAGCACACTTTTCCCCACATAATACGCTACAAGGGTCTGCAGTCCCTCAGATATTCCCTGTGGCATGGATCCATAAGACTGGTATGTTTGTGTGTTCTGGAGCTAAATGCTAAAAAATAACAATATGGGCATATGTTATAAAAACAAAAGGGACCCTTTTATCGTTCAAGTGAAAACAACCAAAATTCAAATCCAAACCAACTTTCTAGTGCCAATGCAGCATCGAGGTAAGAGAATGTCCTTGCTCCCCTCACTGCAGGATGCAGTGTGTACATCCCCATTGGCACAGCTGTATCACTGCTGGGTACTTAGGATTGGGCTGAAAGAGTCCTGCGGCTTTTTAAGGACTAACACAGTGGTTCCCAAACTATGGGTCAGGACCCACCCGTGGGTCGCAAAGCACCTAGAACAGCCAAATTGAAAATATGGTGATGCTGGAAAGGGGGTGGACAGTGTGGTTGTTTTGCATGTGTCAAGGATGTAAATAGGCTTTTCTTTCTTTCTTTCTTTGATTCCCTTTGCTATTAGAAAATGACAGAGAAATTTATTGCTCATTCTCAGGAAAGCAGTAAACTCTGTTGTCACAATGACAGCACTTCCAGCCACGGCATCACTTCTGGTGGGTTCCGGACAGACTGTCATTCTAAAAAGTGGGTCCCAGTGCTAAAAGGTTTGAGAACCACTGGACTAACATTTATGTCAGCTTAAGCGTTCATGGACTATTTTACATGGTCTGCAACTATCCAAATGGGTATTGTACTTTTTTTTTTTAACTTTCTCCCTGCTTTTTTGTGTTGTGAACATCATTTCAAAATTATAGAGATGGAGTGGGTACGTGAACCTTTCCCTACAAAGAAAACATCAGCACTGCAACATTCATCTTTTCCTGGTCAAATGAAAAATGAACAGGTTCAACATAAATTATGGAATGCTGATACTTGTGATACTTTCTACTTTGTAAGTGACCATCATTGGATGAAATGGCGATGTTCAAATGAAAGTGAATTAAAGTGAACCTCTCAGCTGCCAATGCATCAGGTACGTGAGCTAAAAGAGGAAATTTTTGTGGCAGTCAAGACTTACATTATTAGTAGCATATCATTGTGTAGAACAGGTGCACCTGCAGCCCATTAAATAGCCAGAAATCACTCCAGTAGTTGCTTTGCCCATAAAGAGACAGAAAACTAACACTGTTTCATGTAAAGCCTGAAAGCTGAAGGCATTAATTCTTAAGAGCCTCCAACCTGCTGGTGCAGCTGCACCAAAAATGGGCACAATACACCCAGCAAAAGGGGCAAATCAGGATGCTTCCAC
This sequence comes from Lerista edwardsae, assembly GCA_029204185.1. NCBI lineage: Eukaryota > Metazoa > Chordata > Lepidosauria > Squamata > Scincidae > Lerista > Lerista edwardsae. The sequence continues at coordinate 9,496,764 of JAJKFI010000012.1, forward strand.
AGTGAAAGGGGATTATAAAACCCTTTACACCTCTGTAAGCCTCCCGACATGCAATGGGCCTCTTCAGACCTACAGTAATGGTTTTGCTAGCCAAGTTCAAGGAGAGAAAGGAGGAGGAAGCCTGCAGGAAAGGGGGACAGGACACCATCGCCCCACTGGATCCATCCCTGCCCATTCCGTTAACCACCACACAGTTGTACCCCTCCCCGTTATGCCCTCCCCCAGCCCCTCCTACCTCTCCTGCTGATTTACCTGCCCCGGAAGGTGGGAGGAGAGTTGATGATATTCATGAGACAGCTCTGACTTTCCCCGACTGCACCTTTTACAACTGCCACTGTGGAAGTGCCAGTGGAAGAGGTGCTCCAAGAATGGCGAGCCCAGCCCAGATAAGATTGGGATGTAAATTACATAAAGACAAGGTTAGCAATTTAGAAGTAAACCACCAAGTAGGAACTGGAAACAATTCAAAGTAGCCTCAAAACTCTGAGAGGTTATTTTGGGTACCAGGAGCATTTCCCCTGCATTTAACAAGGCCAAGAGAAATAGAGCATAAAAATCTAACGCAGTATTGCAACACTGGAAATTGCAGCCAGTCCCAGGATTCTACAGTTTCCTTATGACAACCAGAATTACCAGAACAAGTGTTACCAGAACAAGTGCTACATCAGAGGTGGGCAACGTAGGTCATGAGCTACCGGTAGCTCGCAAGGGGGGGGGACTGGTAGTTCGTGGCCCCTTTCAGCTCAGAGCTGCAGCAGCAGTGGGGGACTTCCTTAAAAGTTCTCCTGGCTTCCAAAGCATGACCTAGTGTCCTGCCCTGCCCCTTTGTAGATTTTTTTCCTACAGTTAAATATGGGAGGGGGGAACTAGGACCATGAGGGTTGTGTTGATTAATGATCTGATGCTCTGTGTGTGCTGCTTCTTGGAAGGATCCCATCCTGCTGCCTTTCTCTAGCGATTTGTTTTTCTACAGTTAAATATGGGGGGGTCACAGTAGTTCTTCGGCAGTTAGTCTTGTTAAGTAGCTCATGTACATCCGATGGTTGCCTACATCTGTGCTAAATCATACAAGCTTCCCACTAAGTATGTTAGTGATCAAACGAAAGTGAGTTGAAGCAGACACCATGAGGCGTTGCACTGTGAAGATGCACTGTGAAATGACCACATGAGGAAGGGAATTCTGAATGCAACATACAGAGTAGAAACCACCATCATTTCCTTAAGCTTTCTGGAATAAGAATTGTTGGCTGCTTCTGACTGCATGGACATTTTTCCTTCTGAATTGGGAGGCCTACAAGGCAGTCATAAGAAGGAAAATTATTTCTTCTGCTTATAAGAAAAAGCTGGGGGGGGATGAAAGAGGACTTTGAACAACAAATTGAAATATTTATTAAGGCAATTTGCTATATAACTCTCACAAGAGTTATACGCTGTGTTACAGAAGACTAAGCCTGAATTAGAGAACATATCATTGAAGGTGGCGCATTCTGTAACGTGTGTACGTCAAAAGTATTGGGAGAATGGATAAAGGCCTGGTACAATTCTAGCACACCATTTACTACAGCAAAGACATATTCCAATGATTACAGATGAGGAAAATGCATTGTATACTCAACCTAGTGAAATAAACAGACTATTTCATAAGTTTTACTCTGAATTACATATAGTAAAGGAAAGGAGCATTTAGAAGAGGATATGGAAAGGGTTTTCTTCTCATTTGGACTTTTAGATTTGGACCAGCAACAGTTGTTGGCAACACTGATATCTGTTGATGAAAGTGAAGAAATAAAAAGATGCTGTCTTAAAGGCAAGAATAGTAAATCTCCAGGACCTGATGTATTTTCAGTCAAATGGTACAAAGCAGTGGTGTCATCTAAATGATTTAAGAACAGGTACTCACTTTTGATTGGCACGTGTTGGGACCCGCCCACCGGAAGTGACGTCATAAGCCAGCAGTGATGTCGTGGCAGGAAGTAACATGAAAAAAGCCCTTTTTGAGGCCTCAGATGATTTTAAACTGACCCAACAGTTGCAACAGTATTCCACAGCACCCCCAGAACATGTTAAGGAGGCCTGGCATCATGTTAAAACCCCAGAGCAACTCATTTTTCAGTGGCAAGGAAAGGAAAGGCTCCGCTCGCTGCCTGCCTGGCTCTGAGAACATGCAGGCAACTCAAACATGCAGGAAATTCAAATGTTGCAGAGGGCGGAGTCGACGAGTGGGTGGGCGAATGGGCGGGGCCAGCTGTAATCCTAGAAACCGGTACTCGCGTAACCCCGCGTAACCCCTGCATGACATCACTGCCTATGTGCCTCCATTGCTCTTCTTAATCCTTGGCTTGGAAAGGAAGACCGGTACAGAGGAAGAGGAAAGGAGGAGGCGAGAAGAGCGCAAACTACAGTTAGAACATTGGGGAGTGGGAGGAGCAGAGACTGGCACATCACTGGTAAGGGGGACAGCATTTGGCATACTGCCTCAGGTGCCAGGAGGCCTTCATAACGTTACAGTTCTATTTTCAATTTAAAATCATTAGATGATTAAGGCAGATTTCTGTAGAACTCTGTCTTGGAATGTTTGACTTCATAAGACCAGTCATAGCCTAGGCAAAAGAAATCAACACCTATACAAATATGTCATTAAAAGAATGTTTATTTTAAAAAATATATACTACTCAAATAATCTCTTTCAGTGGGAGGATCCTCTCATGCTTACAATCTGTCTGTTAATCATGGATGCTAAAATGTGATGCAGGTCATAACCCAGAATATTTCTGCCTCCATGAAATTTTAAGGAGCTGATAAATCTACAGATAAAGTATGACCTACCATATAACACTGCCCTGATATTTATGCTGGCGTATCTGTCTGGGAAATAACATCATAGTTTGTGACACTGTGCCAGCATGCTTCTAAATATACCCCATCCTAAGTGCTTTGTGCTGTTTTGGCAAGTCTGAGGGTCAGGGCACTCAGCTTTGTAGAGTCTACACAAAGGCTTAATCATCGAAACTACATGGGGTCAAGGTGGGTTGAAAGAACTATGCTCTTAAAAAGCTAAGTAAATCGAACATTTAAGGAAAATTCCAATCACTGTTGATTTTGCATCATATGAAATGATAAACGCTCTCCAAGAACCTCACTGATAGCTGGAAAAAAAAAAAGAATGTCATCATTTACAATGTCTCCAACAACAACAAAATCCTCTCATTGTTTTACATCCCAAGCAAATTGCATGCTGCATACAAGAACATGCATCAGAATTCTGACAATTGTTTTTAAAATGAAAAGCTACCTCAGGAGGTAGGGATTTGGAGCAGAGAAGCAAGATTGAGAGTCTGCTTAACCTCTTCTACTGCTAGTCATTTTTACACTAGGGGGACAGAACAGATTTTGATTTTTAAAATGACCAGCTGGGAAATAGTTTTGCCAGCTTTCTGGTCGCAGCTCCACTGCTTCGAACTGCTACCTGCCTGAACTACCTTTCATTTAAAAAGGAGGAAAGAATCATAGAGTTGGAAGGAACCTACAAGGTCATCAAGTCCACCCCCCTGCATGTAGCAGGAAATCCTCCTAGAGCAATATTTCCCAAACTGTGGGTTGGGACCCACCAGTGGGTCGCAAGTCAATTTCAGTTGGGTTGCGAAGCACCTAGAGCAGCCATATTGAAAATATGGGAAGATTGTTTGCTGAAAAGGGGGGGGGGCTGTGTGACTGTTTTGCTTGTGTCAAGGTTGTAAATAGGCTTGTTTTCTTTCTGATTCACTTTGCTATTGGAAAATGGCTGAGAAACAACCCCATTTATTGCTGCATTCTCAGGAAAGCAGCAGGTGTCCCAATGATGGCATTTCTCGCTGTGACATCACCTCTGGTAGCTCCTAGATGGATTGTCCTTCTAAAAAGTGGGTCATGATGCTGAACATTTGAGAACACTGTCCTAGACCATCTCCAGCAGGTGCCTGTTGAGCCTCTGTTGAAGGTCTCCAGTGACTGAGAATCCACTACCTCTCTTGGCAATCTGTTCCACTGTCAAACCACCCTTACTGTCAGAAATTTCTTCCTGATGACCATCCGGAATCGGCTCTCTTGCTGTTTGTACCCATTGGACCCAGTTCTACTATCAGAGGCAGGTGAGAACAATTTGTCCCTTCTTCCATATGACATCCCTTCAGGTATTTGAAGAGTGCTGTCATATCCCCTCTCAGCCTTATCTCCAGGAAGGCCAAGTTCCCTCAACTTTTCCTTGTGGGACTTGTTTTCCAGCCCCCTGATCATCTTTGTGGCTCTTCTGTGAACCCGCTCTAGTTTGGCTGCATCTTTCTTGAACTGAGGTGCCCAGAATTGGACACAATACTCCAGGTGAGGTCTCATCAATGTGGAGTAAAACAGAAACATGTTACGTTTTCTGCTTAACGTAACAGTTGGAAGTATAATTGATTTCATTTGAATTAAGGGCCAGTTCACACTTTAAGAGGTCATGTAGTGCACAGAGCTATGTGGGGAAAAGTAACTGTGACCCATGGTAAGCAGTAATGTAGTAGTAAGTTTTGATATACACAAGTTCATTATTTATTTAAAGGATTTTTATACCACTTTTCTAAAAACCCAAAATGGTATACAACAATATAAACACATGAAGATAAAAACATCAGGATAAAAAAGTGGTTTTGAAAATTTTCAGAACTGAGACCCACTTTTTAAAAATGACACTACCGGGACCCACCTAGTTTTGAGACTTTCTAAAAAGGTGATTCAATAGGAGCTCAGCAGTTTTCAGGACAATTAGCAACTTTCTGATTTTTAAGAACATAAGAAAAGCCTTGCTGGATCAGGGCCATCTAGTCCAGCTTCCTGTATCTCACAGTGGCCCACCAGATGCCTCAGGGAATACAGAAGACAAGAGCACCAGAATGGTGCTGATCCGATGAATGAGGAGATCAACAAATACTCCAGAAGGCTGCTCTTTCCCTCCTACCCACCCCCAATAGTGAAAAGGATAAAAACAGAGGCTGGAGTAGCTGATGAAATGAAACTTTTTTTGTTTAAGTCTCAATTTATAAAGTTAGGTGGGTCCTGAAGAGTGTCTTTTTTAAAAAGTGGGTGTTGGTGCTATACACTATGGAGCCACTGGATTAGATGCTTAGGAGAAGCTATGATATACTGCTCTACACTTGCATTAATTTAGAGGTAATTTTTAATGTGTAATAATTTTAGTGTTTTAACATTAGTGTCGAGTATGTTGTTATGCTATGTTTGTGTTATGTGTTGTTTGAAATAAATATTCAAAAAAGAAAAAAATTTCAAAGGTAGCACCTGAATATTCTTGCTGTCAGTCATACTGCTCCAGATGTAAGAAAAGCCCAGAGCCCTACTCCCCTTGACTTCACCTCAAGTATACACCCAGTGGTGAGCCAGCAGCCTTCTCAGCTATTGTGGCTTCATTTTCTCCAGCAGTTATAATAACAAGGCTCAAGGCTCTGAGGTGAGGGAACAAATATTCCCTAACCTTGATGAGGCCTCGTGACCGCCCCCTGCAACTGCAGGATGAAGCACATGCCCCATTGGCACAGCTGTGTCAGTGCTGGAATGTTGGTTAGGATTGTTCCCTCAGTCTTGCTCTCATTGTGGGCTGGTGAAAATCAATTATAGAAAACCTTTAGTCCTTGCTCACTGAAGACTGGATTGCAAAAGTAATTTATCACTTCTGCATTCCATTGTTCAGCAAGCCAGGGTGAAGGTAGTGGGGTCACTTTTCTCAAAGCAAGCTTCAAAATAGCAGTCTAACTCCCTAGAAAAGCAGTTTTTAAAATGGAAATTGTAAAGGGATTTTTTCCCTTTCTCCAGTGATTAGCAAGGTCCTTCTTATCTGCAGTTGCTATCAGTGTTGAGTCTAATCCTTGGATCAAAAATCAGTGTATAAAAAGGTTGGACCTGTACACATTGCTGTGACATTTAAATTTTGTAACATACAGTCAATCCTCATTATCTGCTAGGATCTTGGAAATAGGACTCCATGCTTGCTGTAGGTGCCATTCTGAAGATCTCTGCAGCCTCTGGAAGGTCTCTGTAACATTCTTTTGGCACTTCCTGCTGCACTCTGCTAGCTTCCCGAGGGTCTCTGCTTGATCCTTCGGATGGCAGATTAGGCACCACTTGCACCTAACCCTATTGATCCCATATGATCAATGACTTGTTATCTGTTATTTGCAAATTTGCTATCTGAGAGGATTTTCAGGGACCTAACCCTAGCGGATAATGAGGACTGACTGTATAGTAACTTTTTTACTTATTTATTTTATTTAAATATAATAAAATGTTACCTTCATTATATATTTGTTGTATTTTTATATACATTTAATAAAATGTTATGTTATTTAAATATAATATCATTGATCCATAGATTTCAGGTAAAGTTTTACCCTTAAAACTTTATCTTAATCAAGAATCTCTGCATTACAAATATGCTCTGAAAGTTCTTACGACATGATTATAGTAAGTGAATATACAAGTGACATTATTTTAACAAAATTACCTTTAAAATATTGTTGGGTATGCAGTCAGGTACAGCTTGGGTCCGGGGTATTTGAGGGACCGCCTCCTTCCATACAATCCTACCGGTGCTCTGAGGTCATCTGGGGGGGGGGCCCTTTTGACTATGCCGCCACCAGGAGAGGTGAGAGGGATGGCGGCCACGAATAGGGCCTTCTCGGTGGTGGCCCCCCCAACTTTGGAATACCCTCCCCTTAGAACTAAGAACTGCTCCCTCGTTGGCAATATTCCGGTGGAGGCTGAAGACCTTTTTATTCCAACAAGCTTTTAATTGTTGACAGGCTGGCTGGTTTTTATATTCTTTTTATGATGCACGGAGCTGGTTGTTTAAATTTTAATTATTTTAACTACTGTTTTTAACTACTGTTTTTAACTGTTAAATCGTGTTTTTATTGTACTTTTAAATGTTGTAAGCCGCCTTGGGTGCCTTTGGGCAGAAAGGCGGGGTATAAATTAAATAAATAAATAACAATGGTAATAATAATAATAAAATTAATTTAGTACTAGTGAAGTCCATCTGCTGTGTCTCCATCCTGAGAACTGGTTAAAAGAAAATCTCTCTGGGCACAAGGACAGGCTCCAGAAAGGGTGGTCAGTGAAGTCTTCAGCAGGGCCCCTGGCTGCTGGTTTGGCACTAGGCTTTGCAGTGGGCCCCACAGCAGCGCACTAGAGGCTTCTCAGCACAGTCTGTGCAGCCCCAGACCTGCCCCCAGGAAGCCATTCGCTCACTCTGGCCTTCGGCTTCCCTCCTTTTTACTGCCTTTCTCCAACAAGGCGTCCCTCACCCTTTCCAGGTCACAGCAGGGGCAATTAGGAAATGCTGTCCAATTACAGCACATTTTCCCAGCTTCGCCCCCTCCAGTCCACAATATGGGGATAATGGACTTGCACCATCATGACTAATTTTAAATGTTTAAAAATTCAAAAGCCTCAATGTTTTTTTTTTTATGAAATTAGGCTAAAATTAGAAAGAACTGACATCTTCCTTTGTAAATACCACTGTTTTGGAAGATGGAAAAACACAGCTGCCCAGACACAGCTATGATAAAATTCCCACTGATTTTGATAGGCTGCCTTCGCTTTTGATAGGCTGCCCCCAAGGAACAAGAATTGTTCTATCCTTTTATTTGGATTGTTCTCTGTAGTGTTTTCCTATCTCTGTGCTACCCAATGAGGGAATAGTAAGACCAAAGGATGAAGGAATGCCCTCCACTAGGCAAAAGAATCATCTAGAAATGTACATGCTCCAATACAGAAAAACTGTGCTCAGGGATAGAAGTTGTGTTTATATTGAATGGAATGTGTGAACAACTGTCCCTCAGGACAGATTGCACCGAGATCATTTACATGTGAACAATCCAATGGTGAAGCCACAAAAGGCTGCAACTTCAGAGGGGAACGGGGATCCAATAATAGGATTTAGATATTTTCCCAACACATATAAGAGCATTCAGCATCTCTCTATCTCTCTCTCCCCCCCTCTATCATTACATTAAACCATTTTGAGAATCAGCCCAAAGATGGAATCAATGCAGAAATATACCATTTGCATAAGAGACCACATAACAATAACGTGTTGTTTCAATGTGTGAGTTCTCTTATGGTATAAAGCTTGTATCTTTATTTTAATATTTCTATTCTGTACACTTCCCTACTATCTTGAGTGAGATAGATTGAATGCATGAATCTGCCGAAACGCTGAGCCCTTCCTCAAGTTCTGAAGCAGTCATTGTGTGAGATGCAGGAAAAGATCAATCCACCCCCCCCACCCCGCATTAATTTTTCAGGATTTCCCACACTTGTATACTTGAATCCTATAGTGACTTCTGTATACACAGTGCATCCTTCCTCTTTCCAGAGAGCTTCATTCCCACCCATCATATTCAGGGAGAGGCAAGCCGCATCAAGTAACTTGCCTTGTGGATCAGGTTAAAGAGCAGTACCATTTTATAGCAGTCAGGTCTTATTATCCGACTTACTCTTGTTTTCTACTTTTCATGAGGCTTCTTTGCAGGATCAGTTGGACATCTTCTAGAAGTACCTTCCTTTGGCCAAAACCTGATAGTAGGGTAGAGGCCGCATCCCTACCTGATACACTGAACTCTGACAGTGGAAAATATGCTGGCTTCCGGACAGCAGCTAAGCATTTCATAATGAGCTAGAACATAACTCAGCATGCTGCTAAGATGGCATGTGCTCTATGTCACTGAGACAGGGACTCAATAAGTCACACAGTCGCCAATATGACTTATGCTTGATAAACTTTATACGATCATAATGCAGGAATATCCTCCTGCTTGTTGCTTGATGTCTGGGATAGAATTTATATTGTTCCACTGCTTCATTGCACTTTGGGGAACAGCAGGCTTCTAAACCTGGCATCAGAATTGAAAATGTTGACAGTGACACTAGAACATGTCTTTCTATCCTGCTCCCCAATGAGACAAAATGAGACAAAAAGGTGTCTTTCACTCCACCCCTTCATGCACTGTCAAGCCTGTGTAGACCTCAAACTGCAGCTTCCAGAGGACCCATTTCTTAGCCAGATTCTTGTGTACAAAGTCCATTCACCAGGGGATTCCAGTGCATACACCATAGTTGCAAGTTGTTAAAACTGCTCCAGCGTGCTTAAATAATATCTGCAGACACCACATTTCCTTAACATGTTCAGTATGTTGAAAGTCTTCATATTGTAGAAAGGGAGAGGCTGCTCCTGGATAAAATCTCTCCCTGAGATCCTAGAAAACCAATGCCTTTCAAAACAGAATTATATATCTATGCAAGCTTACCTAGGAGTAAGCCCCATTGAACATAGTGAGGCTTACTTTTGAGTAAGCACACAGCGAATCATGCTGCTATTTAATTTAAAAGAGCTCCACCCTTTCTTTCCATTCTTCCAGGAGCTAAAGGTGGTTTACACAATGAAAGAAAACTATCAATTAAGAGCAACGTAAAAATCAGTCACACGTTAATTAACAGTACTGCAAAATAAAAATGTCTTCAGAGCTCTGTCTGAAGCCAGCAAGGAGAGAATGGCTCTAAATACGAGGGGGGGAAAGCGTTCCGGAGGTCAGAGGCCACAACTGGAAAGGCCCCGCAATTCACCACTAATTGAATGTTAGTGGCACCGGCAACAGACTTACCTTTGATGACCTAGGCTAGCTGGACCAATGCTTTGACTCAGTATATGACAGAGTCCTATCAGCAAGGTAAGATTATACAGAACCTTGACCAAAATATTAACTGTGGAGGCTAAAAGAGAAAAAAAAATGTGCCAAAAGAAATGGCATGGGGTAACTCTCAGAAAAATATAGACATTTGTTGCTGGGATCTTCACACAAATTTGGGGTGACCTTACACAAACACAAACTTGAAATAGCTGAAAGAAGTTGCATGTAGTGTGTAATGTGGTCCAGAAAAGCAATTTTGACATTGTGTGGTCATTAGCAATGTCTAGGCGCAGAGCTTAGAAATAAGCAGATAATTATAGGCAAACCAAAAAGCTACGTAACATTCTCCACTGCCACTACTTTCCTGGTCCCTAACTGGACTTACTCAGAGTTACAGCCTTCCAGATGCCAATACACCTATCTGAACAAGGTGGATGAAAACTTGACTGCGCATAGAAGTGTTCTCTGCGAGAGCTAAGCTGGAACACACACAAACATTCTTGGGCATGACCTTGAAAAACCTAGATTCAGGTATCTGACCAGTCCATTCAATTGTTCAGTTGAACTGAACCTGGGCATCCCAAGCTGCCCAAACCTGTTGTCCTGGTCTATTTGGCTGATGTGAGCCGATCTCAGCAGGTGTACTGGCTAGGGCTTACTGTTCTTGGGCAAACCAGACAAGGAAGATACAGAATGCACAAAATGAACTAGTCTGCTTGGCCATGAGGTCTTCCTGCAATGGCACAGATTTCAAAACCATTTTCCAGCAGACTTCATGCTGGGGCTTCTCTTCAAAGAAACACGTGGGGAAAATAAAGGGAGCAAGGGCAGCTCCACACAGAAGTAATCAAAACCGGTTCACAAAAGGAACTGCAATACGGCTGAAAAGTACCCCCCCCCCCGGCATGCAGTTGCAAACTTGAAGAGTACATCCAAGTGTCATGCTAAGGATTCAACCGCAAGGTGAGATTAAATGAAAAGGCTGAAAAGGAAGTACCTTTTTTTTCAGAAAAAGTGCGTCACAGAATTTGACTGTGATCCTTGTCCAAGAATTAAAGAACTCTCTAATCTGTCATGATTCCTTCTGAAAACCTGTCCAATACTTTGAAAACCACACCAACATTGATTGTTTAAAGAACAGATGTTTTCAACTCAAAAACTTTGATGCAACTGTTCCCAGGAATGCACAATTCACCTTTAGTAAACAAGTTTTAAAGGTTGTGGGCAACAACTACAACAACAACAACAGAAAACATCCTTGTCAGCTGTCACCTCACTTGTATCCAATGCCAAGACCAACATGTTGCAAACAATAGACTATTCTGTGACTAAAGTAAGTCTTTCAAACAACACATATGGGACTATTGTGAACATGCACATGTCAAATGTCATTGAGTTTTGAACCTGGTCAACAGATATGCTGGTTGATGGACACTAGTTTCATCTGGTGGCTTGCAACACCATTTGCTGAAGACAGAGAGAAAGGATCATGCCAACATAGAGTATGCCCCCAAAAAGTGTTATGGTCATGCTTTCTTGATACTGCAAAGCATCTGAAATTGCCTTTGATACTGGTCCATATGACACTGACATAAGCATAAAGGTCAGCAAACACAAATGTAGTACAGCATCTACAGCCAAGGGGCATCATACATAGATAGAAGAAGAAATCAAATATCTACATCAATAGTGAAGAGGCAGTACCAATTTCAACCACATTCCAATACAGGTTGATTATCCCTTATCCGTACTGCTTGGGATGGGAAGGTGTCTGGATTTTGGATTTTTCTTGCTCTCAGAATAACTGCATAAATTTGAGAAATGCATCCTCTTGCTCTTTTCACTGCTACCCTTTTGGGTGTTGCTGGCCTTTTTTCCATTTTTCAGCAATGGCACACACCACACAACAGAGAATAGAACTTACAGCCTGTACATTGGAATGAGTACAAAACCTTTTTTCTACAGAAAGTTTTTTCTTAAAGTATTGGACAAAGATGTCTAGATTGTAGATGTCCAGATAAGGGATAATCTACCTGTACTTGTTTTCTATTTTCTGCATTCTTTGTGAAATAACTACTGGGATCTTTCCTCTACCCAATTAACATGTGCAAACCAATCATTTTTAGTCCCTTTACACAGGAAATGGGCACAATACCTTTGTACATCTAGTTACAGGCAAGAAAAAGTGGACAGAAGGATGCTGCTGTCATTTATGCTGAAGGCACTGGTGTTGTGTATTTATCATACCGAATGGAAGAATAGAAGATGCTTTTTTGATTGCGGGGCATTTTGCTCCAAGGAAGTGGCTCGTATCTTCCACTTTGCATTCACAGTGGAGTGAATTTATTTTCTAGATTTTTTCTGGACATGGCAAGAAGCCATGGTATTTCAAAATGTAGTGAAATCAGAAGATGTCTCCCCCCCCCCACCTGCCCAAAAAACCTGTTGAGGCACATTTAATAGTGTCCTCCATTGATACCAGATATACTAGCCAAAATGGCATCATTTATCATAGATCACTACCAGATACGGCTATTGAGATAACATCATGATAACAGAAGCTCATGCACTGGGAGTAAAAGAAGAAATAAACACTGGGATTCCCTCCAGACTGTGATGGACATGACTTCAAAATGAATTGGGTGAACAAACAGATGTATGTTTTACTCTGTTAGGACCAGCCAGATGTTTCACCTTCACCAACAGATCTCAGATGGATTCCTGTTGATTGCAGATGCCTGCCAATTCATTACACCTTTCAGATATCTTTGATGATATCATTGCTCACAAGAGGTCTACTGCTAAACACACTGAGCCAAATTCTAATTCAAACTCTGATATTGTATCAGATTGCAATAGTGGGCCAGAATCTAAGTATGACCAAGACAGTACAACAGGGAATATTAGTTTAACATGACGAGGTTAATTTTTCTCTCAAACTCCTTATGCATAATTTGTGTATAGTAGAGGTCTTTTTCATATTCAGGTATACTGGATTACCTGGCATCCGAATTGATGTTCACTTTAAGAATAAATGTGTTTTCAAAACATAATGTCTGCTAGATGAATATTCTCCCTGAATGATCTAATACAGAACACACAAAGAAATGCTGCAACTGTAAAAGCTGTTACTAGGAGCAACACAAAGCCAAATCAGCAGTTTTTGAGATGGCCATCTTCAATTTTTCATCCATATTACAGTTTTGTCCACTGGTGTAAAAACTAATTTTCTTGACCAAATTACACACCTACACGGTATCTCTCAGCCAGTAATGGCATCTAAATGATTTAGCAACAGGTACTCACTTTTGATTGGCACTTGTGTCGGGGCCCACCCACCAGAAATGAGGTCATAGCTGGAACCCAGGAACCGCTGCGCCTCCTCGGTAGGCCGCACAGCGGACTGGGAGAGGGCCCGGGAGTTCCGGGCCTTCCCCGGGCTGCTGCTCAGGCTACCGATTCCCCCCCCGCCAGGAACCGCGGCGCCTCCTCAGGAGGGAGCCCCAGGCAGCCTACCTGCTCATGCTGCTGCCGCCGTCGGTCTCCCTCGCTCCACTGCCTGCCTGGCTCTGAGAACGTACAGGCAACTCAAACATGCAGGCAATTCAAACGTTGCAGGGGGCGGAGTGGAGCGCCGACAGAGTTGATGAGTGGGTGGGTGAATGGGCGGGGCCAGCCCTAATCCTAGGAACGGGTACTCGCGTACCCGCTACATGACATGTCTGCTCTCAGCCATTTTGATGTGATGTCATTCTTAAAGTATTTTGTTGGCCATATTGGATTTGCCCCCGCCAAAGAGTAAATGCCAACATTTGGGGGAAGGTTATCTCTGACCATTTCTTTTGGCATATTTCCTCATATATAAAAACTACAGAAATTCTCAAGATACCCATCAATTCTGTTCAGAGGTTTGACCAGATGTCAAAACTTATGTAAATTAAACAGCTGACTTTTGCTGGCCTAGTGCTTTCACACATGCACAAAAGCAACACAACTGATGGACTGTGCCTGCTTTAGTCCACATAATGAGGCTGCTATAGTATATCATGCCACGTGTAACTTTAGTTACTGGTCTGGTCAACCCTGACTACTCAAAACTGTAAAATCATATACTCCAATATAGTCTTGCTATAATGTCTTGCTGCCCAAGTATTGCAGACTGCGCAGAACATAAGCCATAATATGGTAACATGTAACATGGATAGGCTTGATAGAGTTTGTGTGGTTAAGAGGAACCATCCCTAACTGGCCAACTGTTACTTGTGGCTTGCCTTAAGTGTGTGAAAGGGCAGGCCCAATCTCATAAACCCCACCATCACAAGTTCTGGTGCAGCACTGCAAAAGACATACTGCAATCATGTACTGCACTGATATCAGTGCAAATAGCTGGAGGTCCTGCATGAGAGCCAGTGTATCATATAGGCCACACTACAGCAGAGGTGGATCATGGAAGGATCTGGGAAACAGAGAGGGAGGAGCAGGACAGGATTGGATCTTGGCAGCTATTGCACATGCCAGGATCCTACCAATCTTTTCCTGACCTGACACGCCCTCTGAGGCTCCTTGGACATGCTTAGTTGACACAAGTCTGAGAAGATTCATTGCTGGCCAGGTGACTTATGGCAAGGTAAGTTTAAAAAATTGTACCGTCAGTTTTCTACACAAATGGATTTGCTACTAGCAGATTCACTTATCTGCAGGGAGCAGAATTGCCACCTACATCTCAGTGTCCATGTGATGTTCTCAGCTATCCATGGTCTCCCCACCATCCAGACGCAATCTGTGGCATCAGGAAGCCAGCAGAGACCCCCAAAATAACAGACATGGCTAGAACGGAGCCCTTTAAAATGGCAGTGGAATGCTTCAAAATGCCAGTAGACAGCACCATTTTGAAGGTCTCCACTACATTCAGCATGGCAGTAGAGACCTTCAGCAAGGCAGCAGTTATTGTTGATGAGTAATAACTGGAAGGTGACATTTAATGAAGCAGATTGCACAGCTAGGCATACCGGTGGGTGCGGACATACTCAAAATAAGAATTCTGGTAGCATAAGGGAGAAATAATGGACCATGTAGAGCAGATTCATAGATCAGAAAAAAGTAACATCTACATGTCAATCTTTGTATTTGGCTTCCATAGCATATAATTGTATTGGCTGTTCATAGTTGTGATGCTATCCTGTACATATTTTGGCTAATTATTTCAAAGTAATGAAGAGGCATCTTTTAAAGACAAACGTCTGCCATGCTGTCCTTATACTTTGAGAGGAAGGACTGCATTGTCTGCAGTCACTATAAATTAACATCACAAGTTATAAAACTGCCTTCAAGTCACTGTCCCCAAATGTAATAGAAGGGTATTTCCAGAGCAGTTAGTGATGACCTGACTGTGCTCTCAGTGCAGCCTTTGGTAAAAATTCCAATTGATTTCAACTGAAGGAAACCAAAGGCAATGCTGAGGGTTCCTGAAAATGGCAGCGTTTATAGAGTTTGCTGGTGAATACTATATAACTAAGCATCCTAAAATGAATGGGGGACAAATTAAATGCTTACCAAATTAAACTGTGAGTCCCTAGCACTGTGGTCCCCAAACAAACCACGGTTATACCAAATTTAGTAGGTGTTCACCAAATGAATCACATGACATTTATGCGACAATATTATTTAGCTAGCAGAATTATACGCCCCAAGTGTGGGGTTAGGGTTAGAGTTTGGGTTCAGGTTATATTACGAAAATTTAATATTTTTGGGAGACAAAAACATATTTTAACTGTCAAATACTTTACAAAAATGACAAGAACTCAATATGTGGTTATCACTTTAGTATTATTAGGTGTCTAAAATTTGGTGAACATTTACTATTTTGGGGAAATGATAGTATTTTTTTTAGGAACATTTTCATTAAAAATTTGGTGATCACTTAAACATGAGCCAAATGAATGTACCTATTTCCCTTTAGTAACTTTTAGAGTCATGTTGAGAGGCCAGATATCTCAAGTGGTGATCTGAAACATCTTTCTTACATCTGAGTAACTACACTGGATTTACAAAATTATTTTTTTAAAAACACCACTGCCACTAAACAAAAAAAAATGTGATGTTGACTAGTCCATATTTTGATACAATGACATACAAGACAGGGAGATGGGGAGACTATTTTTATGCAGCAGCAGGAGTTTCCTGATCCACACCTCCTTGAGCTCAGGGATCAAACATGGCTGGCTTCCCCATCCATGTGGGAGGCATTCTGGTTGTACATTGGTGGTCGAGCGAGGAGTAGGTGGAGCTTAGGTTTATCTATTTGGCTGTGCCTCCCTTGTCAGCCATTCTGTGTACACGTGAGCTGCATGCCACTGCCGATTCCTTCCCACCCTCCCTTTCCTGCAGTCTGGACCTGGCTGGTCACTGTTCGGGGCTGGATAGGAATTTTTCTATCTTGCTGAATTCGCTGTTGGTGAGCAGTTTTTCACCTACCTCAGACTGTGAGTAGGGCTGGAATTTTCTGCACTAACACAGTCACTATTTGGGGGCAGGTTAGTGCAGGCTTAGAGGTTCTTGATATGTACCCCGAGGTCAGCAAATGCTGGGCAGGACCCACTTCCACTCCTCAGTGGCTTCCCAATTGTGTGGCCCACCTCAACTGCTCTCCAACCTGAGGTGGGTTTCTGATTTTGGCTGCCTCTGCCCCTTACGGGGTTGTCAATCTCCCTTGCAAGAGAACTGGGCTTGGAGCCCAACCTGTGTGTTGGGCTATCATCTATTGCCGCTTCAAAATTTGCCTAGGCACCACAATCTCTGCTGGTCTCAGGCTTCCTTCTGTATTTGACTACCAGTAAGAAAGTGGCCCTTTTACCCAGATATCATTGTCTTGCATGGTTACTGGGGAGTGCATGGGCAAACTAACTTGAGTCTTTTCCTTGTCCTCTATTGAAGAGTAATGGTCAATGTTAGTGTTCAGAGCTAGTGGCTCTCACAGATAGCGAGCAGATCCCAAAGGCAGTCTAAAAACCATGTTCACTGATCAGAAAGCCCTGCCTCCCTAATCCTAGATGGATAGAAATTTGCACAGTAGTAAAGAAAAGGCATGTTTTGCTGCACACACTGAGAAGCAAACTCTTCTCCAGCCCACCAGCATGTGCAGAAACACAGCCGAAAGCAACATGCAATCAGAGATGTGAAGGGCTGGGGTAGAGGGATGGAGAACATAAAACATTGGGGAAATCAGTTTTTCTCCAGCTTTTCCCCTCTATTCATCTAACTGGAAAAAATTTCCTTGAGGGTTAAAAATGGGGGAAAGAATACAATTTTCTACCGTCTCTACATCTTTACATATGATATAGGTAGACTTGTGGATCAATATACAAAACACACAGAATCAATTCCAGTCATTTCCAAGGAAGGAAAGGGCTCTCGTGGAAGGGCCATCACTCAAAGCAGAGCACCTACTTTTAGCATGTGGAAGATCTCAAATACAGCCACTGGTGAGAAGATCTCAGATAGCAAGTGATGGAAAAGACATCAGCTCAAGACACTGAAGAGTCACTACTAGTCAGAAGAGACAATCCTGAGCTACTAGCCTGACTTAATAGGAGGCAAAGAAATATTTGTTGGCATCTCTAACTCAAACTGATACCATCTACATCAAGAATTATTTTAGCCAATGTTTCCAGCAAGTGTGCTATAAGACACATCCCAAGTCAGAGATTGTGCCACTTGGGCTTTTGGAGAGAGGGCCAAGGAATTGGTTAGAAAAAGAGAAAGTGAAAGTTGAAAGCCTTAACTGTGGAGCCTTAACTGAACATTACAATCTTTACATGAATTGTAAAATGAACATTACAAAGAGTCATTGGATAACAATACAAGATGCCATGCACATAGGTATGTGCTTTTCCCCTCACTGTCATTGCACAAAAGTGTAACTATAATCTGGAAAGTGGTTTAAAAATGACACAAGGCGACCGATGAAGAACACTGCTTAGAAGACTCTTATTCCAGAGCCTCCAGCCCCACAGAACAAGATTGACACACCCTATTTCAAAAGCTAGCTCCCTGCTTTGTGATTTTTAGTTGTAGAATGCATTTTGGTTGTGAAGTGCACAACCAAATTTTAGTTTTAGAAGTTTTAGTTTTAGAAGTACAGCATTTTACATCTTTAAAAGTGCAATCCCACCTGCGTGTGCATGTGTGCACACACACACAAAGGTGCTTTTACTGTTAAGATTGTTGCATTGAATATAGTTGCCCAGGTGTCACTGGTGTCAACTTGATATTTTATGACTTGCAGCATGCTCCTACGCATGTCTACTCAGAAGTTGGTTCCATTGTGTTCAGTGTTGCTTACTCCCAGGAAAGTGTGTACAGTATTGCAGCCTTAATTAGTCACAAGCAACACAACATTCTCCTCCCATGTCTGGGATATTTAATGTTTAGGGTTTTTTTAAAAAAAATTTTCAAGAAGCTGTGTATCAGCTGAGCAGATTTACTTGTCTAACATCTAATGTTAGATGGAGGCAAACAGCACAACCAAGCAGAATAGTGCAACCATGCCACTCAAGAGGGTGCAGGAGGATCATACACTGTGATCATTTTGCGGAAGAATCACAATCCTTTTGCAGAGGATTGAAACAGACTTAAAGCATGATCTGGGTGACTACATGGAAAGGCCCTCAGGATACATGACTTGAGAGTATTGCAGATGGAAAAGCCTAAAACCGGATGTGTGACTGATATCAACAGTGTCTCTAGTTGTTGTATGAAGGCAAGTGTGACAGAAAAGACAAATCACAGGGTGAAATGTGATATTGTTACTAATCTTTCTTTCTGAAATCCAGATCCACAGAAGCAACTAAAATCAGCTTTAAGTGATTGTCAGAAATACCAACAACCTAAATTGGGAATATAATTTTTCTGCCTATATAATCTAACATGTATGGAGTTCATATCCATAAAGTTGACATTTTTGTAGCAGACCTACAGTACTTTAGAACCATTGCCAGCAGCATGGCACACAGAAATTAAGCACCATAAAAGTGCACCATAAAGGTGATAGGGCTTGCCTGTAGAATTATGTAGAAGGTATTAGATGAAAGTACAGTATTATGCACTGTTTGTACCAACTTTTAAAGAGTTTCCTGTAACACCAGCAATATTGGTACTATGTTTTTGTTATTCACTGTTGTTGAGTCAAGATTTAGTGCAATTGCTGATAGGAAATGCCAAAATATGTATAGCTAAGATGTGAAAGATGTAATATACCAACAGTGAGAATCTGACTGGTTAAAACATGTAGGAGGTAGCAGAGATGGAAAAAATAACCAGCTATAAGAAATTAAGAAATGCAGCTGTAAAAAGTAAGTCATTTGAAAACTGTTATTTTATAACATTTTGAAGATCTCATGGACATGTAGTTTGATTAGGGTTACCAAATACAAACCGGAATAGAGTGCCTATACCTTTGACCATTGTATAATAGAGGGAATTTAGGCAGGAATTTAGGCCTTCATGGAAGGGTTTCAAAAGCTGCACCTACCAAAATTCCCTCTTCTACACAATGGTTAAAGAATAGGCACTCTGTTCCAGTTTGTATCTAGTAACCCTGATACAACATGAGAAAGATTGTATTTAAAGCTTTGGAACTAGTCATATTAGATGGTTGTAATTTTTTTAATTAAATAATTATATGGGTGAACTTTTCTTGGCCTGGAAAAGCAGGCCTGAACAGAAAAAAGAAGAGCTGAACGGACTCTCAAAATGGACCATCATCAAAACTATGCTAAATTATTCTAAAAGCCTGTTCAACTTAGTCTAATTCTAAGCAAGTCTATTCAGAAGTAAGTCAGTGAGGCTTACTCCCAGGTAAGTGTGCATAGGATTGCAGCCTTGCGCGTGATAAAAATGACTTCACTCCTAGTGTGCGGATCATATTATTCACCTTCAATGTGGCAAGCTTTCTGTGAATTGGGACTTAGTTGCAAGCTTTGGATTCCTAAAGGAAAATGCCCATCCAGGTCCATGGCTTCCCTACCAGCAGTACAGATTTCTTCTTATTCAGATGCCTTTGAGTGAAAGAAGCTGTTGGGCAGACCTAAGTGCAAGAGGCTCCTTATGGTAAAACAAAGCTTCCAGCACATGTTAAGGCAATGCAAGTGATTCAAAAGCAATAGTCAGAGATCTGTTCTTGTGGGATCAAATGTTATTCATGAGACAAGGCCTGAGTTTTTTCACCAAAAGCCTTGAATGTTTCCCTACAACTGGAAAAATACTTTAAACACTGAGGGCCAATAAGCCCAACTGGCAAGCAGCAGGCCATAGCAAGAAGTCACTATGCTACTCCTGTTGATTCTCCAGTGCCTAAGAAGCGCTTTCAACCTTTGGTGAGGTTCTTTCTTCCATCTGCTGGTTTCAAAAGTAGGCAGCAACACAGTGGGAGAGAGGCAGGCAGGACTATCTTCCTGTCCCTATGATGTAGGTGGGCGCAAAATCTTCCTGCCGCTATCCAGATTTGCTACAGCATCCTTCTATCTTTCCTGCTTGTCACAGGTGAGCCACCTGTGATGTAGTAGAGAATTAGGTTTAAATCACCACTCACTTATCAACAGACTTGACAACACACATCACAAGGATGTGAAAATTAAAATTTTAACAGCTCAAATTACAATTTTTTTACTCTTTGAAGGAAGGCAGATGAATGCAGCTGCCATACAAATGGAATGCATTAGCAGTATGCCTGTCAATGCATTTACATTAAAGCTGCAGCCTCACAAGGAAGTAAGAGCACAGTTGCATGTATGTCTACTCAGAAGTAAATCCTATGATGTACAGTGGGGGCTTACTCCTAGGAAAGTGTGCATACTATTGCAGCCTTAGTTTCATTGCACTCAGTATTTAGGATTAAGCTGCTAATATATAGTGCTGCATTACAACAGCAGAGGCACATAGCTAGGCATGATTCTTTGAAAATGTAAATATAGAAGAGGACTAGGCAGGGATCTGGAGTACCAAGAGGAACAGATAACAATTCTATAATATTTCAGCTTGCGCTTTCAGTATATGATATAAATCTGTTTACATATCTACTGATGAAGACTTCTAGTTAACAAGTTTACATGTGCTTTGCTATTCTCCTTCCTATTCCCCCATACCAAAAGAATCATCAACCACACCCCAAGGGTTGTACACAGCAGTCCTCCATCCTCACAGCACCACAACCCTTAACAGTATTGAAGCCGAGTAGTAAAACTGCCCATTTTGTTCCCGGTTATGGAACTTTGGTGTTCATTGTAGAATTAATGGCAGCAGCTGCCACCACGACTGCAGACATTTAAATCCCAATCCAGTTCAGAGAGGGAAGAGACAACACCACAAAGAGGCAGACACTACCCCAGCAGTTCCATCCTTTGCAATCTACAGCACAGAAGTTGAGGGCCTGCAGGGATTCCATATTTCCATCTATTATAGATGACAGTGCTAGCAGGAGGGAGAGGAGGGGGCGAACAGACAAACACTGGGACTTGCACCTTGAAAAGGCATCCTTTGGGATTCACCCATGAGAAAAGCCTCACACTGTGTTCACACACCTTCTGTGAAAGCCACAGAAGCAGATCCTCCAAATAAATACTTGAAAAGAGGTTTTACAAGCAGGGGAAAAAAGGGGATACTCTCGGTACCAAGAGTTGAATTGCATTTAATTTCATATATGGATTATAGCCAGCTACCTAGTCTGCCATTTCTATCCAAAAGCAAATAGGCCTGGAGGAGAGTTAGATGAAGAGAAAGCCTGTTCCTCACTCACAGGCCCAACAACCATCTATTTATACATAGGAATCTGGTTGGTGATAACAATAGATTAGAATAGGCTTATATGCAGAAGGGTAGAAAATATGGTCATATAAGGCACTGAATAAAAGAGAAGTTGGGGCATCAGAGAAGAGATTGAGTATTCTAAATAAATACTGGAGAACTCCCAAATATGGCATCTCCCAACAATTCCTGTCCCCCATTTCTTTTGCAGGTTGAGACATGGGGTACTACCAATGCCTCAGTCCATCAACAAGCATGTCCATCCTTGGAAGATATGCAATTAAGGGCATATATTGTATTTTTAATGGAACAATCTTCCTTACTATATTTGGTCTCTGCTGCCAAGTGGATTTCAGTGCATACAGCCCACTCAAATGGATTAAGAAAGGAACAGGAAAAAAGAGACCCACCCCAAATAGAGAATTCCTGCAGGTGGTTGATACACATGCCACAAAGTCCCACAGTGGCTCAGTTTGAACCAGGTGGGGGCAGCACGCCCTTTTAAAGACTTTGGCTAGAGAAACCCCACCCATCAGACCCTTCCCAAAAAAGGCTGGTGTGTTTAGTGGGGGTTTTTTGGGTGGTGGTGGTGGCTTTAGTAGCCCAAAGGAATTCCTTTTAAGACCCCTCCTATGGGAATTTATCTCCAGTCCATTTCCAGGGGCACACACATGGCTTGATCCCCCTATTTGAAGACCTTAAGCTTCCCTTGTGTTTTCTGTGAGGGGATATATGCATCCCTCTCCCCTGGCAATTATTGGTGGGAGAGACTAGAGGAAAAAGAGTTCAGGGGAAAGCTGGAGAAGTTTCTCTTAGGAGTGAAGGCAGGCAGATGGGGGCTTCTGCTGGGCCACTGCCTCCAAAAGACCTGCAGTTTTCTCCCAAATGTGGTCCCAAAGTCAGCCAGCCAGCCAGCAAGCCCCCTCCTCCCTGCACCATTCATAAAAGTCTCTCTCTGCTCCAGTGCATCTTCTTCCTCTCACTGACAGGACCAGATTTCCCCACCCCACCAGTGCTGAATGAGAGAGAGAGGGAGGGAGGGAGGAAGTGAGTGAGTGAGTGAGTGAATGAATGAATGGACTGGCCTCTGGCTTACTTGAGCATGGCCTCTTCCTTCTCTTCCTCTTCCTTCTGCCGGTCCATCACTGCCATAATAATGTTCCTCTCCTCTTCTGTCAGGTGGCTCAGGTCAGGCAGCTCCTGCATGGGGGGAGGCACTGTGGGTGGGCGAGGGCCGCGGGGCCCCACCGAAGCCGAAGAAGACATTTTATCCCTGCCTTGTGGTGGTGTTTTGGCTGCGCCCCTCCAACACCTGGGCACCTCTTGGCAATGCAACCCAATCGCGCCTCGCCTCTCTGCCTCTCCTCCTTCTTCTTCCTCCTCCTCCTCCCTTTTACACTGTAGTCCTCCGAGCAGCAGCAGCCAGCAGCTCTCTGGAAGCAGGAGAGGAGGCGGAGACCCAGCCTTTCATGGTCGCTTCGCTCGCATCAACCCCCAGCTCGGGTTCCTGTTACTCCCTTTGTCTGGTCAGTCCTTAGGAGGAGAGGGCGATGCCACCCAGGAGCCCGCCGCCCATCCTCTGAACCTGCGAAGAGGCAGGAAGGACCGTACAGCGGCACGGCAGGCGCTCCGGAGGCTCTGAGCACTGGCAGGGCGGGAGGAGAAGGGCGGGTGCTGCTGCTAATGATGCCGCCGCCGTCGCCGCGGTTGCTGCTGCTGAAATGCTCCACTGCTGCTTGCACGGGAGCGAGAGGGAGGGAAGCAGGGAGGGAGGGGAGTTTGGTGTCAGTTAGGCGGAGTCCAAACTGCTCCACTCCTGCTTGATGCCGAGGGCTGGCTCTCCAGTCCCAGACAATACAGGCAGCTTTTCGCTCCACACCTTTCTCCTCCGGAGCGATGGGCGCTTCTCGTCACCGTTGCAGGCTGCAGTCCTAAAGACTACAGCCTCGCTTGGGAGTAAAGCCCCACTGAAACCAACGACCAAATAGGCTGGAACTAAGGCTGCGATCCTTACTTGGGAGTAAGCGGCCTCGCTGAAATCAATAGGGAGTCGCCCTAATTTTAGGCACAAGCTGTAAAAAGCAGTTTACCCACTGAATTTGAGCGTGTGTGCGTGTGTGTGTGTGTGTGTGAGAGAGAGAGAGAGAGAGAGAGAGTGAACAGGACTACATCTCTAGCCCGCTTCCGGTTAGGTCAAATGCATCTAATGCTTGTATTGGAGTAAATTTAACTTGCGACGATGGGGTTCCTCTCCTACTCTGAGGGGCGACATCCCGCCACTAGCCCCGCTGTCCCCGGTCCTTATCTGCAGGGATACTTACGCCTGCTGGGGCTGCCTCGGAGGGAGCAACTAGAGTTCGGTGGGGAAGGGGGTTAGAATATGCCTGGCCCCTCTTCCATGCTTGCGTTGGGGCTTTGCCTCCCTGGGCAGGCCCAGATGCCGCAGCAAGCAGGGTCTTTGCTCTCAGCTCCAGAGTATTTTCCACACTAGGCTCAGCCAGCACCCCCTCCCCCGCCCTTCATGGGCCCCAGGGGTGTTGAACTCATCAGGCTTCTAGCCTTGGGGAAAGGCAGTGTAGGAATCTTCTATAATAAATACTGGGCCTTCTAGCCTAGCCCCACCCACTGCCTCCTTGTTCTTCTGTTGGTGGTGGAGCCTTGAGGAACAGCATGTTGCCAGGCCTGTCACTTGCAGGAAGTGAGAGTCAAGATAAGGAGCTCCTTTCCCACTCCACTAACAAACTCTGTTCCCACAGCTGCTGCAAAATGGCTGCAGGCTTACAAGATGGAGTGTGCCCTCAGTCAATGATTTTGCACCTGCTCATCCCCACCCATGCCCTGCTTGTTGCCCCTCCCTCCTGGAAGCTCCTCCTTCTGGCAGGGGTGGGGTATTCCTAGGGGGGAAATGGCAGCCATTTATACCCTGGCTAAGAAGTAAGGGGATAGCATGTAAGCCTATCCCCTTACATGCTGGCTTCTTGGCTGTTCCGGAGCAATAACGAAGGTGCTGCATTGGTCTGCGTTGAGCACACAGCCAGCTGTGCCTTGGTGCTGTGCCCAGTGCCACAGAGAGAGCGCGAGCGTGAGAGAGAGCACCAGCCTTTGCAGCAGCATGAGGTCCAAAGTCCTAGCCCTGGCCCACACAGTGAAAGAGGAGACTTGCAAGTCACCACCACCCCAGCACACTGGTGACGGATGAGTCTAACCCCAGACAATTATGTTTAATCAATGCCCTTCTTCCATCAGGAGCACACCTGGGCTTCTCAGGCAGTCATCCGTCCAGGTACTTAACAGACTGGCAACACAGAGCTGGTCTACTCAGAGGTCAGTCCCATTATAGCCAATGGGGCCTACTCCCAGGTAAATGTGGATAGGATTGCAGCCCCAATCTAGGCCCACTTAGCTTCTACAAAATGTATATATTGTACACATTAGAAATATATTTTAAAAATGTAAATGCTGATTTAATCATCACATCTGGGAAGGAAAAAGGCCTTGTGTTCAAATCTCCATTCAAATCTCCATTTAAATCTCCAAATCTTTAAGTATCAGCTTTCATCTTGCATCTAAATGTTGCATCTTGTATGTTGCATCTAAAACTCAATGTTAGCCAGTCACATGAAGCCCAATGAGGAAAAAATATCAGCTGATGTGAAATGTTATCCAAATTCAGCACAATTTTAGAATTTGATTATTTTTCTAAAGTTCTTTTGAAACTGGAAGTTAAAGCCTTGTCAGTGAATTTTAAAGCCGTAAAGTTAAGTACCAATATGCCACATTCATACTTTTACACCTTCTTAATACCCCTAAATGAATGACCATTCATAATTGGCAGGTTGGGGAAAAATTAAATTATGTGAATGCAGACTCAATTTTTTCCCCGAGCTACTCTGAATGAGGATTTGCTCTTCTATTTTATATGCATGTTGCATATCCGATGTGTTTCTAACTAGAAAATGATTTTCCTGCATGCATGTGTTATTTCAGTGTGCTCAGACAGGGGGTATGAGGAAATGACATCACCAATAACAGCTAGGCCATAGACATGCAGTGGAAAATATGGGAGCTCTTTACATATGATATATCTGCTGTAGATTGTGAGACAATTAGAATTAGGGAACCATTTATTGATTATTTTACTATATAAACTGCTTTGTGAATTACATTTTGTTGAAAATAGAATTATTATTTAATAATACATACTATAATAATAATGGTGTGGGTGTGAGAGAGAGAGACCATCAGTCATGACAACTTCCTATATGGAAGCGATTTTCATGTTGAAAGTATAATGTGTGGCAGAGATTAAGGGCACAATCCTTACCTACTTTCCAGCACCAGGGCAATACATCTCCGAGATAAGGGAACAAACATTCCCTTACTTTGAGGAGGCCTCTGTGACTATTACTCTACTGCAGGATGCAGCACATGTCCCATTGGCACAGTTATGTCAGTGCTGGAAAGTTGGTTAGGAGTGTGCCCTAACAGCCTAATCCTGTGGGTACGGTATGCTGGTAGAACATGTCATTCATATAATGTCTACTTATGTCAAGGAGTACTCCTGGAATGTCACTTTGTTTAAAAAGCTGACTTCAAGTGGAAAGCTAGCAACTTGGGCTGACTGCCTGACCCTCAAGAATTCTATAAATTCTCAAAAATGTATCCAAGTGGCCTCCAATTTGGGCATATAACATCTGTTAAGACAAACTTGCAATTGGTTTTCATTTGAAGACATGGTGAGGGCCATTCATTCTAGGGACAGCCAGTGGTGGGATTCAAAGAAAAACTGGTTCTATGTCCTTCAGGGCGGCCTTCAGGGCCATCCGCTGCCTTAGTTTCTTCCCTCTCCCAACCTAAAATTAGCAACGGGTTCTGTAGAATAGGTAAGAGCTGGCTGAATTTCATCACTGGGTACAGCATGCACAGCTGCTTGACTCGTCAATTCTTCCATCTTTGTCTACCATTCCTGAGCCTCTGAGGTGAGAAACAACCATCTCATGGACAACGCCGGGGACATCAAGGAAGGATAAATTCCTTGAGCTCCTCCTTGGTCTATGAAGGGCTCCTTGGAAGGCAAGAAAGTGCCCCACTGCTGAGAAGATTAGCTTCAGCCACATAAATATTTCTTCCCTCCAACTTCGTCCAAAGTGTATATCAGTAGCAAAGGCCAAATTTGTCATATTTGCAATTCAAGCCAGATCTGCTTTTGTGCCCTTCTGCTCACCACAGGTGAGAGGGCAGAGGGGGATGCTTTTCAAAGCTCACCCAGAGGATGGTTTAGAATGCTGTCTCACCTGCCAAACTCACAGATATCAGGAATACATGTGGGTTTTGTAATAAAAAACCCACATGAAAAATCTGAAGGCATGGAGTAGGAGGGTGACAAGCAAAGAGATACCTATATGTTCTGTAGCATGAAACCCATGTGCATATTGTTACCTAATATCCACTTATAGTGTGAAAAACGCCTATTAATACATGGATTTCTGCATGTCTGGTCTGGACTTTTGAAACGCTATAGCTGGCATGGAAGCCATATCGCCTCACTTGAAAGCCTGCACCCTAATCACAGTAAATTGAGAGAAGAGTGCTGACTACTACAATGCAGTGATAACCAACCCACACATACCAAATGAAGGTTGTAGGCTCCAGGACTACTTCAGATTGCAGGAGGGCAGGGCCTGCCCGTCCATGAGTCCAACAAAAGCAGTCATCTCAAGCAGCAGATTGACAGGGGAAGGGAACCAATCTTTGTCCACCTGCTTGCCTCCACTGCTTCCCTTAATCCTTCCACTCCCTGGATTGGAAAAGGAAGAGAGGGACAGAAAGGAAGAGGAAATATGGAGGGGAGGGGAGTACTGAGCTAGACAATGTGGAGAGTGGGAGGAGAAGAAGCTGGCACGTAATCAAGTAAGGGGAGCAGGGAGGTCTTGCAAGTAGGAGTTAACGTTTCTCTTTTAAAATAATGCAGCGAACTAGTGTATCAAAGAAAATGTTACACTAAATTTGTCATGCTGCTAAGTAGTTTACTACATAGAGTTGGGCTATTTACACAGGGAAGTGTTTAAGAATATTTCACATCATCTGCAGTCTACAGTGGTACTATTAAAAATTCTGCCATCTTGGTAAGGCCCAAGCCATATTGCTGCCTTAGGGCACAATCCTAGCTGGCCTCTGCACTGGCAGAGCACATTTTACAACACTTTGCAACAGGAAGGCAAAGCACTTTGCCACAGCATAGCGATTAGGTGCGCCGGCGGGAAGGCCAGCACTGGCACATACACACTGTTGTGTTCAAGCAGTTCACCAGATGTGGTAAGTTCCTAACAGGCAGCACAGGAGTGGGGGAAGGGGGAAGAACAGGACGGAAGTGGCACTGGGGGCAGGGGTGGGCGGATTGGGCCTGGGAGGATCATGGGATCGGCAGTACCGGTGTGTGCTATGTCCTATCTCCCCTCCCCAGGCCTGACCCTGGCAATTTAGCTGATATGGGTCCAACTAGACAATTTAGCTGATACGTCCAACTGATATGGGCCTGTTGAACAGGCTGGGGTTTACCCCAAACAGGGGGATGAATGTATTCTTATTTACCTTATTTAGTCAACCTCAGTGGTTCCCAAATTGTGGGTTGATGTGGGTTGCACATCATTTTCAGACGCGTCGCGAAGCACCTAGAGCAGCCATATTGAAAATACGGGAAGATGGGATGCTGCTAAGGGGGAAGGCTGTGTGGTTGTTTTGCTTGCAAATAGGCGGTTTTTTCTTTCTGATTCACTTTGCTATTGGAAAAGGGCTGAGAAATAATCCAATTTATTGCTGCATTCTCAAAAAAGCAGCAGGCTCTAGCATCACAGTGATGGCACTTCTGGCTGTGACATCACTTCCATTGGGTCCCAGACAGATTGTCATTCTAAAAGCTGGGTCCTGGTGCTAAAATGTTTGAGAACCACGGGTCTACCTTATTTAGTAGGCAGTCTGCCTACTAAATTCCCCTGCAGGCTATAGCACAAGCCATGCCAGTGCTGTTGCATTGGCACTGGGGAATTTGCCCTGGATTGAACTCTCCCGCCAGTCCGTTTCATTGAATCTCCCAAGTTCTACTGTAGAGAGGCAGAGAAAAATATGTCTCTATCCACTTTGCCCACCTCATGCATCATTTTAAAAGCCTCTATCATATTCTCCTTTTATTTTATTTTTCTACATGTGATATAGCTGTATGCATTACCACAAAGAGAAATTCAGTAATAAGAATGGGTCCTTATAGGTGGTAATTCCCTGCTGTCCTCTCACCCAGCTGAAGAACTAGTCTGTGGAACAAATTTTTCAGTTAGGAAGTATGGCAGGCATATCTCAAAATGGCATAATAGTAGTTCCCTTTCCCCAGGGAACTTGGAAAACTGTCGCTTTGTGGGGAGCTAATGATACTCCTTTAGAATCACATGTCAACAAACGCAGGTGTTACTTGACAAACACTGATTTCCTTTGATGATCCCCATTTCTGTTTGAACTGTTAAGGATGTGATGAATAGAAAATGAAACTGCAGTTTTTTGGAGTTGAAAGGGTCAGTTTTATTCAGAAGAAAAGTGTGGAGGAAAAAACGATAATTCCCCTCTTCCAGCAAAGCCCCAAGGCTATTTGGAATCCCTCCCCCCAATGGCTACCACTTCTATTTTCAAAACCATGGAGGATCCTGATCTCCTTCATCATATCTGGATTGGCCCTTAAATCTATTTTGCAGCCTACTTTTTACCCTGCTGGCATCTGTGCTTTGAAAATAAAAAGCATGTAAAGCATCATACATGAATTTCCTTCTCCAGAGACATCGGCCATATGCTCATCAGGGAACTGCTATGTGTCAATTCCACATTTCCAAAAGTAATTGTCTGTATGAGGCAGTTGCAAATCTTGCAGGACAACAGTAGGTGTTGTGTCACATTCAATTCAGGAATGTTGAGCTGCTGTCTTCCATGAAAGCCATGGTACATGTTTTTATTCCTAAACATTAGTGGGAGAGAAGAAGAGGGAACAAGGGGTTTTAAGTGGCAGTTGTGTAAATGCCATAACACCTGGCCTTATGAATACAGGCAAAATAGAATCAAGCAGTTGACTTCCTAATGATGATTGTGGATCAACAACATTCTGGAGGTCAGTTGATGAAATTCTGTTTTCTCTGGAAAATGGATGGGTATAGAATCTCGGTCTACATGGACTTGTCTATTGAGCAATCCCTTCATCTTTTCCATAGAACCTTCGCTTGTTGCTTTAAACAACATTAACCCATGTCTGCCTGACTGGAATTATTTTCAAGTCTCTTTCAGTTCCATCCACAACCACTAGACCTCTAAGCAACTGATCTTATTATATAGGCATCTTGTCCTTATATCTTTTAACGTGTAATCCTAACCTGGAGTTAGGCCGGCACAGTTAGTCCAGCAAAGTTTGGCCAGCACAAGGGACACCGTAAAGTATGATTGGACCACTTTTGGAACCAGAGAGGCCAGCCCACAGACATGCGCTATCCTCCCTGACTCTGAGATTGGTCCAAACACGCTTTACAGTGGCACTTGTGCCAGCCAAACTTTGTTGGACTAACTGTGCCGGCTTAACTCCAGGTCAGGGCTGCGCTCTTAAAAAAGCCTATATTCTCTGGAAACTTGTATGTCATCATTCCTCACAGTTAGAGGCACTTTGAGGTTGTTCACTCCACTGCCAGTCTCACAGCAGCCATTCACTGTGGCCTCTTTGGTTACTGAGTATAAATTCCCCCAATTTGGTCTTAATTCTGGACTGGGCAGACACAGACCCAAGTTGGTGCATTTGCACATGCAGTAGTTGGGGTTTGTGTGAGTGGAGAAGCTAGGTTTTGCAGACTCCTGAATGCCCGTGTAAATGGTGCCTCCACCTTCAGAGCCATTCATGGTTGCTAAAGCAAAATGTAGGAGATGCCTCTACTTTGCTCTCAGAGCTGCGAATGGCTCTGAAGGCGGGAGAAAGGGGCCGTTACATGGGCATTCAGGAACCTGAAAACCTTAGCATTTTGCCCTCCCTCTGGTCACCCCACTGGTTGGAGCAGTGCTGGCAACAGAGGGGAACCCCCTGACAAGTTTCGGAGGAATGTCAGGTTTCCCTAGAACAGTTTGAAAACCAGTGGCATAAAACATTGTGATACTCGTGATATGTTTCCCTTCCTGCAGGGTTTCTATTCCTGGAGTACCGCTTCACTTGATAGCCATCAACAAGCACTCTCCCAGCCCTCCTGTTACTTTCAAAACCTTAGATGGCACCACCTCCTTATCTTTATGCTCGTCTCCACTACCTGTGAGAAGTGGAGAGATTCTTCTTTTCCACATATGAATAAATCACCAGAAACCTGCTGGATTCATTGACTATTGCTTCGAAAGCGTCCGGTTGGCACAGCATTTGTGGCTTTGTAGTAAACAAAGGTCCCTGGGAATGCTTACTGTGTGTAACCCTCCTGCCTTGCAGAAATGTTTCAAAAGCTTTAAATTATGTTTGCTGGCAAAGTCATATATAGGGGGTTATATCTTGTGATAAGAGTACATTAACATGGCACCTGGCAAGTTGAGATTTAAAACCCTTTCCAATGTGCCTCATTGTTGCTGCCAATAGGCCAGCAATTAGCCTTGTCAACATTCCTCCAAGAAGACCTTGCTCTGTTGTAGCAAGTTTAATTGGCAGTAAGCCCCTAATTCCTGAGATAGAGTGGTTGAATCAGCAGCAGAGGGAAAAATGAAAGTGGGGAAGAGAGAGGTGTCCAAATTATTACTGTAGTGGGATGTAAGATGTGGAAGTCCTCAATTACAGTTCCTCACATACACAGAGACACACTCCTCCGTGGGTGAAAATTATCATTATTCGTGTACTGTTTTTCAACAGCAACTACAAATTACAAAATGAAAACAACAGAAATGGGGAAAAAAATGTCCCCTGTCCAAAATGGGCTTCTAATCTTAAAGGCCAGGAATGCAAGAGACAGGTGATTTTAGCCATTTTAAAATGGGGACTACATTTTATGGACAGTCGCATCAGCATTCATGAGTTGCTAAATGTTGCTTGCTTGCTTGCTTGCTTGCTTGCTGCACGTATTTGTTTTTACTATTTATAAATTGCCGCTCCACAAAGTAGTTGAAGCCATGCACAACAAGTAAAACAAAAATACTTATCCTTACAGAGCAGTGTCATTGAACTGCAGTTTACAGTCTGGACCACTCTTTTTATTACGCTTTTTTTTTTCTAAAGTACTTATCCAACGTATGAAAGCCACAGATGGCTTTTCTTCCACCCACAGATGAAAGCCACATGTAGGAAAGCCACAGATGGAATTCCATTTTCAATTGCATTTTCCCAGCCCCAAGCACTGAATTTACACTGAAAATCAATCTGCCTATTCCAATTTCAACCCATTCTGTTTGTGTTGCCATTTCTTCAATATTATCAATTGCTCACTTCACTTAAAGGCCCCGGATGTTTTCGTGCATGCAATTTTATTTCATGCAGGCATTACAGGATTTGTCCCATAAATCTTTACTTGTGTGAGTATCTGTTTTGACCTAGTGGCATTTCATCACGTAGTATTAAAGTTGAACTAGCAATTCACTGTTCTCCCATGGAGGATTGGGTGAGAGGATTGGAGATTGTTTGGTGTGAAAGGGTTAAAATTTCTTAAACATTCTAAAGGTTTTGAGTGAAAGCTTTAATATTATGAGACAACAGATCTGAAAGAATACAGATCTAAGCATAACAATGGAAAATTATAGTCCAAGATACATGCTTTGGCTTGTATAGTCCAAGAATCATCAGAAGCATAGTCCTTGTTGGTACGGTCACCTGTATCTTTGCAGTCAGATTCAGAAGGAAGCACTATCCAAATGCTGTACTCAGATTTATAAGTGACATCAAGTTAACAAATCTGAGACAGCAAAGATGCTTTAATTCTGTTCCTTATTGTAATTGATACATTATGTTCTTTTTATTTTTAAAAAGTTCATACACCATGTGCATTCAGTTTCTCTCTCTCTCTCTCTCTCTCTCACACACACACACACACACACACACACACACACACACACACACACGAGAGAGAGCGAGAGAGAGCGAGAGAGAGCGAGAGCGAGAGCGCGCGAGCTTGATGCCAGAGCACCTTTTATGACTCCTGTAGTCAATGCCAGAAGAATGTGCGTTCTGCTAGTGTACAACCTGAATAGGATCAGGCTGTTAGTCAAATTTGGCAACCCTAAATATGTAGCAATCATGACTAACAGCAGAGGTTAGATTAGTCTCTGCACGAATTTGTCTAAGCCCATTTTAAAGTCATCTAAAAAATAATTCCAGAGATTAATTATGAACCCTAAGTAGTGATGGCACACAGTATGCCATCAGGGCATGGGTGGGGAGGATATGTCGTGGGGCCACCAATGTTGGACTTAACATAAGAACATAAGAAGAGCCCTGCTGGATCAGGCCAAAGGCCCATCTAGTCCAGCTTCCTGTATCTCACAGCGGCCCCACCAGGTGCCCCAGGGAGGCATGAGACAATAAGATGCTTGGATCCTGTTGCCACTCCCTTGCACCCGGTACTACTAATGTAAGAAGGTTGTACAACCCATCATTGCCTATAGCCCATGATGGAAATTTCTTCCAGAAATCCATCTTCTTCCTATCCAGAGATGCCATCACCACCTCCTGTGGCAAAGAGTTCCACAGATTAACTACCCGCTGGGTAAAAAAGTACTTCCTTTTATCTGTTTTAACTCTCCCAACCCTCAGTTTTAGTGGATGCCCCCTGGTTCTGGTGTTTTGAGAGAGGGAAAAGAACATCCCTTTATTGACTCTATCCTTTTCATGCATAATTTTGTATGTCTCAATCATGTCCCCTCTCAGGTGCCTTTTGTCTAGGCTGAAGAGCCCCAAACACTGCAGTCTTTCTTCATAAGGGAGGTGCCCCAGCCCCATAATCATTTTCATCGCTCTCTTCTGCACCTTTTCCAGCTCCACTAGGTCCTTTTTGAGGTGCGGCGACCAGAACTGCACACAATATTCCAGGTGCGTGAGGCCTTACCATCGATTTGTACAATAGCATGATAATATTGGCTGTTTTATTCTCAACCCCTTTTTTAATGACCCCAAGCATGGAATTGGCCTTCTTAATTGCTGCCGCACACTGGGTCGATACCTTCATTGAATTGTCCACCAGCACCCCAAGATCTCTCTCTTGAGCTGTCACAGACAGCTCAGAACCCAGAAGCCTATAGGTGAAGTTTTGGTTTTTGCCCCAATGTGCATCACTTTACACTTGTCCACGTTGAAACGCATCTGCCATTTGGCTTGGGCCTCCAGCAACCTGGTGATGATATTACATGTACCCACTGCATGTATCAGAGCACTATTTAACAGCTTGTTTGAATTCTTTGCTCCTTTTTAATGAATTGTCAACTGATTGAATAATTCTTAATTGACTTTGTCTTTCTCTTATATTGGCCAGTCCACCAAACATTTAATCAATTCAATAGAAATAAGTAAATTCTGAAATAAATCGAAATTAAGTAGATATTACCCAAACTTCAGGGTAGCTGCTGTTCTGAGATAGCGAAGGAAGTGTAAAGGAACTTCCAATTTGATTTTTACAAAATAGTCTACTTATTGTGAGAAGGAAATGTCATCTTGATGGCTATGACAGTTGCCTTGCAGATCCCATCAGGGATGGTGGGACAAAAACTGCTTCAATAAATACATCTTAAACATTTTTTTTACATTCCTTACTGCAGGGATCCAAAATAGCCTTTTTAAAACATCACAATGGATTAAAATGCTTCATCCCCCATTACTTAAATGGAACATTATGTTTACCTTTTTCATTGGTGCTGTGAGCTTCCTTGTGAGTTAGTTTTAGTAGTTAGACAAAGCATTTAGTAGTTAGACAAAGCATTTTAATTAAATAACAATGAACTAAAGCTGTTGGCTACAATCATAAACTTGGGAATAATGGCCCAATCCAGATCAGGCCTCCTGTTGATGAAACCTGTGTTCCGTTGATGGAAGGCCTGGGCCATTGGTGTGGCAGCTGGTGCAATGGCACATGAAATGGGGCCACCAGTATGAATGGCTGGTGACTATGCACACATGCCACCAGAGTCCACACCATCACCAGTGCCAGTAAATTGGGGGGAGGTGGGGAGGTTGAAGATTGGGGTGGGGATTGGGACTGGCCAGGGCCATGTTGGGGAAGGACCAGAACAGATATTGGAGGCAGGAGTGTCTCAACACACCTCCCTCGGACTTGCACTCTGATGCAGATGAAACTAAGCCTATTGGGAACCATGCTTCAGCAGAATAGGTAAGTACAACATTATTTTAACTCTCTGTGACATCATAGCTCCTGGGCAGCCCACAGCATGCAAGGGAGACTACACCAGTGTATTGCACACTATGGGCTAGCCGGAGATAGGATTGGGCCATTAGTCTCATAAAAGTAATCAGAGGAAAAAAATTCATAGGATCATGTGGTGTGTTGATCTGTCAGTTAATTTGACTATAACTTGAAGTACTACTTTTTGAATTTATGGATCAAATATATTATTGCACTCCCTGAAAGACCTTCCTGCAATGCCAAGAGAACTGTGCACATTTCTTGTTGTCCTGTGCCATTTGAAGGGACAAAGATAAGCATGAGATGGTCTTTGTGGTAATGCAGCCAACTCCAAACCATGGCCTGGCGTTAGGAAAAAGTCATCCCAGTACAGCACTTTCCATTCTGCACCTCTTATCTTTCCACCAGATCTTTGCAGAAACTCATGCAGGGCAGCTGCTTCCATCCGGAAATTAGGATGCAGAGCCTGCTGGGGTGATGGGCAGCAGAAGCGAGTGTGAGTTTCTGCAAAGATTGGGTGGAAAAATAAGAAGCCGTGGCGTGGAATGGAAAGCACCACTCAGCACGGGGACAGCTTTTTCTGCAAACTGCAGGTCTGTAGTTTGGAGGCCGCTGCATCATGAGTGGCATTGCTGCAACAAGTAGGGACACGTGCAATGTTGGGAGGAGGTATGTGTTAACATCACCTCTTGAATCCATATCTTGGAGATTCAGTATTACAACTCACTAACCCTACAAAATAAGATTATTGCTTAAATCAATAGTTTTCACTCCTCATCAAGGCTGTTTATGTCAGTTGTAACTGCTTTAACCCATCCCCGGTGAGAAATGTGTTCTAGCTCTTGCTGCTACTAACATAAGAAGCTGAATATAGCATCAAAGCAGCAATGTGTTGACAACTTAGCTATTTAAACACAAGGTGGTTCTAAGAAATACAGGAAATGCCATTCTCACTGAGCCAAATTATTCCCTGGTACACTAGCACATATGGTTCTTATGATCACTCACTGTTCTGAGTCCCCCTGTTAGACAACCATATGTGCTGGCTAAATTCCCTAGGAGCAAATGAACTGTATTGATGATGACAAAATTGGCTTCCTTTTCTCCAAATGCCCTTCAATTTATTCATTAGTATATCATTTATAAGTTTACTTTAATGTAGATATTAAGGTACACCTTCATTTTCCCACCCAAACACAGAAACATAAATATAAACACTTAAAAAGAGTTTTTAAGGATGATAAAACCAACATCTGATACTTGTCTTTAATTTGCACTGATTCACCAAATGGGTCTAAGCATCATTTAATGTGATTCTGATGGAGCATTGTATTTCAGATTTTAGAAAAAACACCACAATTTTATCTTATCTACATAAGTAAAATGTCAAAAAAACTCTACTGGTTATGGGAGAATAATAGAGGCAATAACAGATTTTTCTCTGAAAGTTTTAAATGTTAGAAAACATGGTATAACACAGGCATTTACAACAGATTATGGATACCTCAAACAATGGGGCTCTCCCAAATTTTAATCAATGTATTCTGTCCACTGTTTCATTCATAAGGGGTATATATATCAGAGAGAGAGAGAGAGAGAGAGAGAGAGAGAGAGAGAGAGAGAGAGA
>JAJKFI010000012.1:9538737-9559293 GCA_029204185.1 Lerista edwardsae
TCTCTCTCTCTCTCTCTCTCTCTCTCTCTCTCTCTCTCTCTCTCTCTTTGGTTACTTATTCAATGGCTTCCAGAGCAAGAACAGCCTTGCCTGAGCAATGAGAATTTGGAGTTTCAACAGCAGTACTTAAAGATCTGCAGTCATTTCTTGCTGTGTCTGTACCACGAGCATGAAGGCAAGAATGGGCTGCTGCAGCTGAAGAAGGGAGATCAAAGTCACAGTACCTTGGACAGCTCCAAGAGAGCAAATTACTCTAATAAGGTCAGAGGTAGGCTGACTGCCCCCCCTCCTGGATTCCACCTCTCTGCCAGGAGAATGGATATCTTAAGGGGAAGCCTTTTGGCCTTTCCTTCCACCTTGCCTGTTGCTTGCTCTGGAGAGCATGAGGTTTCTGGCATGGGAGGGCTGGTTCTTCCAGAGGTTGGGGAGTTTGAGTCTGAGAGTGCTGCCGCTGACAGCTCCCGTTTCTCTGGCTCAGGCTCAGTCCCGTGCTGGCCCCACCTCCTTGGGTTCAGACTCAGAGTAACTACCAAGTGCAAGGGTCATGACACTGTGCTGGTTGTTCCCAAGGGGGGGGGGGGAAGAAACTTTTGATGTAGAAATAGGCATTGCACTGAAAAAGTGATAGTCTCTGCTGTGTTCAAAATATGTTTTTAAAATCTGTGAAAGTTTACAAAGTTACACATAAACATAATTAGGAATAAATAATATCCCCTTGCTCTTGTTCTTTCTCTCTCTCTCTCTCTCTCTCTGTGTGTGTGTGTGTGTGTGTGTGTGTGTGAGAGAGAGAGAGAGAGAGAGAGAGAGAGAGAGATGCAGTGTGGTGAGACAGGTGAAAAAGAACCACTCCACTGGAATTCTTTTTAAAGTGCTGCCACTGCTGTAATCCTGCAAACACTCACAACCCACAGTTGGTGCCCATGGATTGTAAATGTTTCCAGGATCACAGCAGCAGTGGTGGCACTTTTCAAAGAATTCTGCTGGGGTGGTTCCGCCATGCCTGCACTACACAGTGTGTGTATGTGTATGTATATGTGTATGTGTGAATAAATGGATCTGATGATGGTGGAAGAAACATCAGTCATTTTTGCATTTCACAGCATTTTTAGAGGAATGTGTCTAGCCAAGTGACTCAGAAAAGTTAAAACTTCTAGAACAAAAAATCTGCACATAGCCCAGAATCTGTCATTCCATGTGTGAGTGTATGCGCATGCGCACACACGTGTGCTTGCAATAGCTGAAGTTTTAATTGCCTAATTTGTTCCTATCAGTGGCAGTAACATTAGTACTTTGGTTATCTCTTACTGCCTACTCCATCACTGTAAACATGCTGGGAGAACTAAAGGCTAACTAAAGTGCAGATAGAATTCCAAATAGCTCATGGAAGGGAATTGTAATTTCTTAAAGTGGAATAGTGGCACTGTAATGTAAAGGGCCAACAGTCAAGTTAGCTCAAGAGTTAGTTAGGGTATGCCTGAGAACACTGAGGGCATGATCCAAAAGCTGTTTTAGATCAAACAAAGAGCACATGAATTTTGTGTCCAATTCAGTAGCATAGCTATCTATGGGGCGGGGAAAGTGTCACCACTATGGACCAAAATTGCTAAAATAGCAGTTTTTAGGAATAATACCATTATATTATATGCCGTTTGATGCTCAATTTAACAAATTCATTTTTTTAAAAACCCCAGAATATAATATCTTTATCCTATCAAAAATTATGGCCCAAAATACATCTTGTTATGTAAAAATCACAATTTGTTAAAATCACAGTTTTTTAGAATAATACTATTATGTTATATACCATTCAATGTGAAATTTCACAGGGAATTGAATGGAGAAAACCCAGAGTGCGATATGTCACTTACTATGTGCAGGGGAGCAATAGCAGGGAAGGGTACTGACATTCATCCACTTATGGGGAAATATTCACTGCATTTATTTTCTGGCCATTATTATTATTCATTTCATGTCTTGACTATTACTATCAGCCTCACCTACCTCACAGGGTTGTTGTGAGGACAAAAGAAAGGGAGGAAACATGCACACCACCCTGGGCTCTTTGGAGGAAGTGTGTATAAAATGTGGGAAAATATAAATAAATAAATAATTTTGACATATGGTGGTGTCAAAAATTTATGGGCTCCGGTTGTCAAATGACCTAGCTATGCCACTAGTCCAATTAAGAACATAAGAAGAGCCCCGCTGGATCAAGCCAAAGGCCCATCTAGTCCAGTTTCCTGTATCTCACAGTGGCCCACCAGATGCCTCAGGGACTAACTACCTGCATCTCATTGCTACTCACCTGCATCTGGCATTCTGAGATAGCTTACTTCTAAAGCTACCTTTTAGGTTTTGAGCCGTAACTTTTGATGCAATTTGGTTGCACTATGTAGCCTGCAATGGACTTTTCCTCCAGTTGAAGGTTTTATGTGTATTGACCAGGTTTTTTTCTGGGCAACGTTCCATTGTTATTGTTGTTATTGTTACCTTGAAAGCTTTAAATAGTCTTAGATCAAGGGATGTGAAGGAGTGCCTTGTCCCTGGTGAATCTGCCCATACTATAAGAATTTCAGACAGGGCTTCCTCCTGCAAATATCTGTGAGTCAGTTGATAATGACTTGGTGGTGGCCCTCATAATGTGCAATTCTCTCTCATGTACGTGCCTTCTTTGTCAGCCTTTGGTACTAATTAAAGGCTTGCCTATTTCAACAGGCCTTTGTAAGTTTGTTGCAGCACGATCCCCAATGTTGCATTGATTTTCTCTTCCTCTAGATTTCTTTATTTTGTTGTTCATTCAACAACATTTGAAGTTGCTATTTTATTATTATTATTACTATTACTACTACTACTACTACTACTACTACTACTACTATTATTATTATTATTATTAATTATGTTGTTGTTGTTGCTGTCGTTGTTGTGAGCCTGTTTAAGAGTGCAATCCTAAACTGGAGTTAGGCTGGCATAAACGAAGCCAGCAAAAGTTTGGCCAGCTCAAGGGCCACCATAAAGCATGTTTGGACCACTCTTGGAGTCAGGGAGGATGGCTCACGTCTGTGTGCTGGCCTCTCTGACTCGAAGAATGGTCCAGACATACTTTATGGTGGCACTTGTGCTGGCCAAACTTTTGCTGGCTTAGTTTTTGCTGGCCTAACTCAGTTTAGGATTGCACCTTAAATCAACTGAGAAAGGCAGAGTATAATATTTTAAATTAGAGTGCAATCCTAACCCCATGCATAGGCATAGGCATAGGCAAGCCAACTGCTTGAGGCTGGGACTGGCTGCGGCACAATCCAGGGCAAGGGGAATAGATTTTCCTTACCCCAGGTAATGCAGCAGAAGCCTGAAGGGGGCTCCTCGGATCTGCGCCACTGAAATCAGCAATGCAAATTCCAGCAGCCCGGAGTGAAGCTGGACCACCTGGGACAGGGGTTAGGTTCCAGCTTCTGTGCTGGATCCTGGCAGCACCCCCTCTTCTGGCCACTCCACCCAAGAGCCACAAATGGCTGGACGCAGTGTCAACAGAGTGCAGACCTCCTTGCCGGCACAGCTTCCTCGCCAGATGCTGCGAACAAGCTTTATAGCGTATTCACAGCATCTTTGGCTGGCGCAGCAACCACTACGTTGGCTGAGGGTGCAGTTAGGATTGTGCTCTCAATTCTTTATAAAGCCCTAAATAAATTTTACCCAGGGGTAAATGTGTCTGCCCTTTACCAAGACCAAGAAGTTCCCAGGCAATGGTTTTGGTTTTTGCTTTCACACGGGGAGTTCAGCTGCATATCAGGCCCAGTTTTCTGCCTCATACTTTTCAAGTGTTCGTTTTGTTGTTCTGTAAGTTACTCATCATTGCTAGGAGATTAACATCCAGCTTCACCCTTCTGAAACTTTGTGGAAACTCCTGGAAAAGTTCGGGCTTTTCACGGATGCTAACTTCAGTTCCCTGTATTGGTCGGAAATAGGAGGGCCGTAACTCAGCAGCCTCCCTGTACACAGCCTCACAACCTGTAACTAGTGAGGAGTTCAGCCTGCCTTCATTCACTTTCCACAATGATGAAGTCAACCACATCTAAAAGCAGTGCTTTTAAGGTCCTTCCACATATAAGACAAAACCATTTTGTTGCAGTTCTCCGAGTCTTAAAAGACATCTGGCTGCCTTTAATCCTGCAAGACAAATCCTTCAGAAAATAGAATCCAGTTCAGCACTACTTATACCCTTTGACCTGAACATTTTGAAAGGCAAAGGAATGCAGTTCTCTCCAACTTCTAAGGACTCTAAACCTTGCCCACACACAATGATAAAGAAATGTGCGCAGAAACCACAGCATATACTTCTGTACATTTTACCTTCTGTCATCTCTGTTTCCCGCTGAATGGTCATTCTAGCATACTCTTCCTGAGCTGATTAATTAATATGCCCTCTTTTCTGTTTTCTCCTATTTTATGTGTTATATA
Organism: Lerista edwardsae; assembly: GCA_029204185.1. Taxonomy (NCBI): domain Eukaryota; kingdom Metazoa; phylum Chordata; class Lepidosauria; order Squamata; family Scincidae; genus Lerista; species Lerista edwardsae. The sequence continues at coordinate 9,543,193 of JAJKFI010000012.1, forward strand.
ATGGCCTCTCAGCCAGTTATGATGAACATTATTTGTCGCCTGTGCATCCATTACTTTCTTTTCCCACAATATAATCCTATGAATGTTTCCCCAAAATTAAATCCCATTAAATTCTGTCTAGCAGGACTTACTCCAAAAGTGTGGAAAACTTGCAGCCTTAGTAATTTCTGTAGATCAGTGAAAGCAGCTTTCCACTAGCAATCCAGCAACAGGATCCTGAGAATTGTTTAAATGCAATGGAGGAAGGAGTAAGTTGGTTTGAGAGCAAAAGGCCTAGTTGCAGCTTGTTACCCTTGTAAAAGTCAATGGACTAGAGAAATAGATTAAGAGTGCAATCCTAACCTGGAGTTAGGCCATCACAGTTAGGCTAGCAAAGTTTGGCTGGCACAAGAACCACCGTAAAGAAAGTTTTGACTACTCTTGGAGTCAGGGAGGATGGCACACATCTGTGTGCTGGCCTCTCTGACTCTGAGAGTGGTCCAAATGGTGTGGTCCAAACATACTTTACAGTGTCCCTTTGGGCCTGCCAAACTTTGCTGACCTAACTATTCCAGCCCAGCTCCAGGTTAGGATTGTGCCCTCAATCAGATGGCAAGTTCTGTTTCTAGTCAAATCATTTTCATTTCAAAGGACATTTTTGGAGAAAAATACAAAGGTCTGATACCAACATCAGATTGACAAACCACATAGTCCTAGCCTTTGAAAACCATGCCTGCAATCTTCAGAAACTAAGGGGGAACTAGATGTCTAAACTAAGGAGGGGTGGGGAGGGCTGATCCAAATTAGGAGCACAGCAGGGACAAAGTGTTACAACCAGTGATGTCATGCAGGGGGTATGCGGGGGTACGTGAGTACCGGTTTCTAGGATTACAGCTGGCCCCGCCCATTCGCCCGCCCACTCGTCGACTCCGCCCTCTGCAACGTTTGAATTTCCTGCATGTTTGAGTTGCCTGCATGTTCTCAGAGCCAGCCAGGCAGGCAGGCAGGCAGGCAGCAAGCGGAGCCTTTCCTTTCCTTGCCACTGAAAAATGAGTTGCTCTGGGGTTTTAACATGATGCCAGGCCTCCTTAACATGTTCTGGGGGTGCTGTGGAATACTGTTGCAACTGTTGGGTCAGTTTAAAATCATCTGAGGCCTCAAAAAGGGCTTTTTTCATGTCACTTCCTGCCACGACATCACTTCTGGCTTATGACATCACTTCTGGTGGGCGGGTCCCGACACGTGCCAATCAAAAGTGAGTACCTGTTCTTAAATCATTTAGATGACACCACTGGTTACAACCCTGCCATATTCCTGATCCAGATTGAGATCTTGTATGTTTCCAGAAGAAAACAGGTCTGACGTTCTTGCAGGGAGGAGGAAAAGGAAATCAGCATTTATGGTATTGTGTTTTTTTATCATTGTACTGTACACTTTAATTTATGTGAGTCATTTTGGGAGCCTCTTTGGATGCCAAAAAGCAACAAAAACATCTCCAAAACAAATGAACAGAATATTGTTAACACTTCATGTAGTTTGACCCAGGGAACCTCAGAAACAACTGGCTAATTATTTGCATACAGCATCTGGCACTGAATAGTGTCCAAAAGGCAACTAAAAAAATCAATACTTCCCAAATGGAATATTAAATGCAGAGGGATTTGAATCTTCATACAGCTGACTAACCTTTAAGTTTGCAGGAAAGATCATATTGCACTTAACGTTTCTAATTTCTCTTGGCATTGATGGGGTGGTCATTTTTGAGATCAATGTGAGGGCTATCTATATCTCAACAAAGAATCTCTGTTCAATTTCTCCCATAATCTTCTGTCTTATTTTATAAGTGCTTTCCATTATGTCCAGTTCCACTTAGTACCTGTCCCTCAGGATCTTTGACAGTGTTCTTGAAAGAAGTATCACTTTGCCTATGAAAAAAAATATTTCATTGTTGACCTTCTTCCAAGTAACCCATGTTCATAATTTATCTAATAACTAGCTGTTTGTGACCCGGCGTTGCCCGGGGGACAATGTATCCCTAGGTTCTAGTAGGAGAAGGAATGAATTAGGGCCACCCCCAATATTGATGACCCCGAGCCCGAAATGCACACTATCACTGTGAAAGTAATTAGGAAGCAGGTAGACAATCAACCAAGAGAGCGAAATGAAACTGTCACACTTACTGAACAATGTCTGCAGGTAATCTGGTGGGATAGCAGTGAAATATGAGAAACGGGAGCAGCTGGCCAGTGAGCTCTGTGTAAATATGTCCATCTCAGATCCGACTGGGTGCTGGAGTTGTCTGGAGCATGCTCTTTATAGCCTGGACAACTCAGGGCCTGGGAAGACGTTTCACTTTCGGTTTTGAGTACTGCCTGTGTATCAGCTCAGCTACTGCAATCCTACCACATAACCACCAGAATCGCTTGTGACCACAGGGTGGCAGCAGACCTCTAGTCCAATGCAATCCCCTTGGTTCTTGATGCGCTGGCCCCCCTCCCCGAAAAACCGGGGGCTGTAGGGGGGTCTGACCCCTGCAGTGTTTTTTGCCAGGCCACAAGGTACGTGCATGCCGAGTTTCGTGCCGATCGGTCAAGGCGTTGCGGAGCCTATTCAGAACATACATACACACCCACATACAAACCCACCCACATACCCACACACACACCCACGTTCATTTTTATATATATAGATAATCAGTTAGATCATTGGCAAGAATTATTGTCATACTCATATGTACATATCCTCATGTATTTCCTGCCATAGCAGAAGTTTCAACAAATGTGGAGCGTGTGTGCATGCACACACGCACACACACACACGCACACACACACACACACACACACACACACACACACACACACAGAGAGAGAGAGAGAGACTTCACATTGTTCATGCAGTTTTATAGCAGATAGAATGCTGAACATTGCTACACACATATAGTTGAATACACACACGGATTACTGGAAAAATCTGAAAATAAGATGTTTTTGCACTTGTTTAAAACTTGGGACACAAAGTTCTCCCCTGACATGCATAAACCTTTAATTAGGGGATGGGGGGGCAGAAAATGGCACTTGCAACAATACAGAAACATGTGCAAGTTCTCCCTTAAGCCCAAACCTATCCTCTGCCAACTTGTGCAATGTAGTGCTGCTGATACAGCCTCTGCCGCAGCTCAGGGGTTAGTTAGGGGCCAGGCAGTTAGGGAGAGGCAAGTAAAGACTTCTCTGTCTGTCCTTGGTCTCCAGTGGGCCTACTCAGATGCTGGCATAAATCTGTTAGGTAGTCCAAGGCGGCCAAGGACTGCTACAGGCATTCTGGCACAGCAATGCTCTCCCTCATTTCTGAAGAACAAGTTTGGTCCATCCTTATTTGAGGACAGGAGTTCATGTCACTGGTGGGAGTACACGGCTAAAAAAAAAGATTTTTTAAATCTCTGAGGAGCCACCTTGTCACTCGTCATTATTTCATCTAGCAACAAACATACCATATAGTCTAAGACAGTGTTATTCAAACTGTGGGTCGGGACCCACTTGGTGGATCATGACCTGATGTCAGGTGGGTCATGGAAAGCTGGGAGCAGCCATCTTGGAAACTGCAGACCTTACTCTTGCTGTATTCCTTTTGTGAGTGTTAACAGTTTGAATTTTCAAGTGAGGGTTTTTTAGATTTTGTTTTTAGTTCAGTGCTTCTACATAACATTTTGTACCATTCTTGCTTTTTGTCAAGGATTTCTCATGGTTGTGCAGTTGCTGCAGTCCAGGAATGTCAGTTTGTACTCCAGGAATATCATTTTATTTTGTCACAATGATGGCACTTCCTGCATGATTATGTCACTCCCTGCCACAACAGTACTTCCAGGTTAATGAGATTACTTCTGGTGCATCCTGATACAAGTGACATTCTGAAAAGTGGGTCCCAGTCTAAAAAGCGTGAATACCACTGGTCTAAGGCCTTTACTGAGGCCTTTACATGGCCTTTACTGAGGGCTATGTAGTGGTAGAACGCACAGCATGGGTTTTCTCCATAAGTCCTATTGCTGCTGCTGGGTGCTGCTGAGAAATCTCATCACTGTGAGAGAGCTTTATGTTATTAAAAGTCCAATTAAAACAAAATCAAATAGTTTCATTAACTGCAACAACCAAAAATTATACTCCCAACTGTTTTCTTCTCATTTTAGGGCATTTGCATCTGAATGACTTTTCAACTGTGTGCATGTATGTAATTAATGCAATTACAAGTCAGAGATCTTTTCTCAAAAGGGGAAAAAAAAGAACGTTATCAACTCTACTGTTTTAATTGAAAGAAGGCTTTGTTTTTCAGCATTCAGTGAATTATTTAACTCCAGTTTACAGAACAGAATATTTGGATGCCATAATAAGTCATTATCAGCATCTGGATGGGTGATTTTTCCTTCACCTTCCATTGTGGAAGCTCATACATGCAAGATGGACAGCTTTATTTATTTATTTATTTATTTAGCTTTACAGCCTGATCCTATCTTGGGCCAGCACTGGTCTCCTGCATGTGTCTAGGAGATGGCCATTGCAAATGTGCCATAAGGCACGTTGTCGCGGCCAGAAGGAGGGAGGCACTGGTGGGGAGGCCAGTGCAGGTGGGTGCTGAGCCTCAGCACTGGTCAGCAGAGCAGGGCTGAAACTGAGCAGGAGGAAGGCAGGGAGGAGGGTGGTTCAGACCCAGGAGGGGGACAGGGATGGCAGCAGTAGCTGCCACCAGATTCAATCCTCCCTACACAGGGCTCCTTGAATCTGTGCTGGCATTAAGCTGGCACAGATTAAGCTGGCACAGATCCCATAGGGGCTGCTGGGGTCTGACGTGGAGTAAGCGAACCAATGTTCCCCTACTCCAAGGAGGTCTCCTTCTGCCTTCTTGGCCCTGCGGGAGACAGCAGCAGCCATTTCAGCACAGCTGTACAATAGGACAGGCAGCTCTGTTAGGATTGGCCTTTTAATTATCTGTGACTTCACTAGCTGAAGCTGGAGTATCTTACATACTTAATGTCCCACTGCTCTGCAAATCTGCCTGTGCATCTCTTTGTTGTTCCAGGCCAGGCATTATGAGAGGGAAAAGACAGTAATAGCCCGTGCTTGAAGAATCTGCCATGTTTCACCTGGAAGACAGCCCTGTAAAGACCCCTTGCCCATAGGAACAACATAGGAAAATATCATTACTTTTCCTTGCTTTGTGACATCAGCAGCCATTACACCAGTCTTTACCGTCATCTCAGATCTACATGCAAGCTGTAAACTAACACAACCCACGCTAAGGAAAGGCTGCCTGGGTTAGCAGTCCTGGCAGCAACAGATGAGCAGTGGAGAGAGATGGGCAGCCCAATCCTATTGAAATTCCCCTGCGCTAATGCAGCAGGGCCAGCACGGCTTACATTGTATCCTGTGGGGGAATTTCACAGCCTGGCAGTCTCCTCCAGGTAAGGGACATTTGTCCCTTTGCCCTGGGGAATGCCCCAGATGCAGCAACAGGTCTACTAGGACCTGCGCCTGCTAAATCGCTGGCACAAGTTAAGTGAATCAGTGTTAGCCTTGGCCTGGGAAGGGGGCTAGGATACAGCATGCACCACTGTTGCCAATCCCAACCCCAACCCACTCAATGCCAGACCCAACTCCGTTCCAAATTCTTTCCCACCATTTCAAAAAATTGACATGGCTGATAAATCAGTAGGAAAAATTGTGAAATTTAAAGACGTTGCAATCTTGGCCTCATTTACTTGGGAGTTAGTGCCATTGCACATAATAGGTCTTTGCATAGGATTGGGCTGTCAATCAAATGAAAATGATGAAAACTTTACTGAAAGACTCTACAAAGAGTTGGCAGAAAGCTATCCGAGGCATTGTGAAAAGACAATTCCAAAAACTCAGAAGAGAGAGGAAGAAAGGGGGGGTATTAGTAGGAACTCAACAATGGCATCCAAATAAGCTTTCTTAAGAAGAGAGACCACAGCAGTTTTAAACTCTGTAGGGAATTGCTCAGTAGTAAAGGAATGATTAATCATATGAATAAAGAAAGATGAAGGGAAGAAGCAACCTACTTAACAATGAAAGAATCAACAACAGTAGCCTTAGAAGAGGCCAAATGAGCAGGCGGGAGAAAGATCTCATGAAGAAACAAGAGGAAAAGAAGAGAAACAGGAAAAAATAGTGGAAACTGCTCCAAGAAATATTCTACAAAATACTGAGGCTGTAACACAGAAAGACAAGGAGGGTGATCATAAGTGTACAATACGAACAACAAGGAGAGGAAGAATGAAAAGAAAGATATGACTGTTTAGTAGCCAAAGAAAAACAAGAACCAGAAGAGAGCACAAACTGAAGTGGAAGAAAATCTGATGACAGATGATGTTATTCGCACCACAACTGTTCAGCGGTATGAGCACCCATGCAGAGGAGGCACAATTTAGGAATGAGTCAAGGCGAAGCAGGAAAAAAAAAAAAAAGGAGGAGAATGAAAACCTGAAGGAGCAAAAGAATAAAGAGTAGATTCCACAGCAGATTTTAAAGATGAAACTTCATCGGGCGTAGCAGACCTTACTGAAACAGGAGTAGGACTGGATAAGGAATATTGGAAAACTCAGGTGAACCTCAGGAAAAGATGAGTGACATTTACAGTCCAATCCTACCTATATAGTAGTGCCGGCATGGCTTCTGCTGTATCCCACTCAGGATTTTTGGCTCCTGGGGGTCTCCTTGGGTGACATTTCCCCCCTTGCCCTGGAATAAGCCCCAGCAGCCACAACGGATCAATTTGGAGCTGCACCAGTGATATCGCTGGTGCAGGTTAGTGCCGATCCGTGCAGGTGGACCTTGATGGAGGTTTGGGTATGGTGCATATATTGGTGCTACCAATCCAACCCTCTCTGGCCTGATCAGCCAAGGCCCACTGCTGTCCCATTTCAACTCTGGCTTCCCCCATTCCTGCACTGGACGTCCCTGGCCTGGCGGGCCTCCCAATTAATGCTGGTACCAGCTGGAAGGCTCCAGCCTTCTGCCAGTACACGCAGGCCTTGCGCTCTCACAAAGCACTTTCCAGAATGCGCATTCCACCAGCACAGGCCCTCAATAGGATTGGGCCACTAGTATATGACCAGCAGCATGAGTAGCAGTGGAAGGAAAAAGAGAAAGATCAAAGGAGTCAAGCAAAGCAAAGATACTGAAGAATATCTGAATCAGCTGTTTGATCAATGTGCACATCACCAACGAATACAACAGGAGAAGAAAATGCCAGAAAAGATGAAAGCCATACTTCCAAATCAAACACAAATGTAGACAAAGAACAAGGAGGAAGGGGGTAGATAATAGCCAGAGAAATGCTTGCTAGAGAAAATAGTTGTATGGCATGCAATTGAAAAGCAGAAGAACAAGAAGGAAGAAACAATAGGCGAAAAATAGCCTCTTGGTGCAAGAAGACAGCCCCCCTCCATCTCCCCCCTGTACCAGACAGGATGAGTGTGAAAAGAGTAAAGAAATGAAAGATAATGCAGCAGGAATAGCCTGTCAAAAGCAGAGGTCAAAAAAGAAAGACACAATCTGTGGACCCAGAATGCTCTTTCATGCTTTTCCTGGATCTCCTCACACACGAACACCTGGCATTTGGACCCACACCACCACCATCACCATTGCACTGAGGACATGATCTGCACAGTTTGTGGCATGAAGGGAGAATCCTCCTGAACAAGAAAACAGGGAGGAATGAATGGGTAAGCAATGTCACGGCCAGCGCAATCCTATGGACCGTGCAGCATCGGTGCAACGGGGTTGCGCTGATGCAAGGATGCCAATTGGCACCCCCGCGTCGGCGCTAAGGAAACAGGACTGGTACTGCAGGGGCCGGCCAGCTGGCCTTGCCATTCCAGCGCAGTATAGGACCACGCCCTTAATTGCAGGTGTCCCCAGGGCTCTCCCAGAGAAAGGATCTGTGACTCCCCAGACCCTTCTGACACGCATCAGTTCAGATGAAGTTATAATTTGGGGCTTCAGTGCATCAACATGTCCATATCATTCGCACTACTTCCTATCCAAAAGAGCTGCTTGGAATTTACTCCCTTTGGAAAAGCGTCCTTAAAATAGAGTACACATGTTAACATGCTGAAAAGAAAAAGAGAACAACTATTTCTGTTTCTGTCAACGCTAATTAGCACATGATTTACAGCCACCTGGCACCTTTTGTCACAAAACTGTATAAATAAGTCCAAATAAAAAATAGAAAAGAGAATGCTACATAGGGATGGGAAGGAGAACCTAAGTTCGTGTTTTGCCTTTCCTTGTAGCGCAGGTACTACACCTTCCCATTGTGGCTATGCCTGCCCAGTAGCGTGGGCGGGGGGGGGGGCAGGATAACAGTATGTACTGCAGGCATTGCAACGCTCTGTGTAAGTGGCCCTTCTCGCTCACCATCAGAGCCATTCCAGGCATTGCTGGCAATGCGCAGGCACTGCCTGGAATGGCTCCAATGGCAAGTGGGAGGAGCCACTTCATGGCACGTTGTGGCACATGCAGTACTTACTGGGCCGCCCCCCTCTGGTTAGGCTACTGTTTCGGTCTTTCCCAAGAAAGGCATCACTCATTCGGGGCAGATCTAACAAAGCAGATCAACAATAACAATATTGACGGTGGCAATATTTTCTTTTTAAACCCTTTGTACATAGTTGACCAATGGCTCAATCCAGTGATGTCATTCAGGGGGAATGGACCAGAACAGGTGTTCCGGATCCTAACGGGCTCCGTGGCTGGTTCCGGGTTCCCGACAAGTGCCAATCAAAAGTGAGTTCCTGTTCCTAAATCATTTGAATGACACCACTGGCTCAATCCTATCCACTGTGTAGGATGGCGAAACTTGCATGAAGAGCTAAGAAGCCACCAGCAGAAACAGCTGGTGGCTCCCTGTGCGTGTGCCAATCTCCCACCCAAGCTCCACCAGAGCAGCTAAGGTTGCAGCAGGATGGTTGGTCATGTATGGTTTGAGATAAGGGGAAGTGCAGGAGACAGGCTGGAGGTGGTGGATCTCAGTGGCAAACGCACACATTGGATCCTATCCCTGATTTTCCTGTGTGGGTCTGAGGAGACCCATAGATGATCAGCCGCCTACCAGGTTTACTTACTACATAAGCAAACAAGTTTTTTGCTTACCTCTTGCCAGCCATCTGACCCCCCCACAATGCAGCTTCTGCTCCGTTGACATAGCTGCATGCAGTGGAGTGGTGGGGGATAGGATCGGGCTATTAACTGCACATCCTTCCTTATTCAGAGGTGACTCGATGGTATACTTTTCCCCTCATTTAAAATTCCAGATATGGGATAATTATACACTGTGCACTGGTCAGTGCTGATATGACTATTGGTGCGTGTTATGCACACAATGGCTTTATTGTACCACAGTTTGTGAAATGAGTCACCAATTTTCTCACAATTAGGCTGGAGGTTTGAAAGGGAGACTGCTGCTTGTGGCATCCACACTCATCCTACTGTCACCTCTGCTTCAAATAGGTTTGGCAGATGTTTGCATTGTTTGAAAAATCTGCTTGTCCTGAGACAGCAGAGGGCCAAAGCACATGTGTGTACCCCATGGGTGTCTCCTTCAAAGCACTTTCAGACCTCTAAAAAGCAGCTGCCTGTCTCCAGCACCAAAATCCTTCACACACACATGGGATAGACCAGTGGTATTCAAACTTTTTAGACCGGGACCCACTTTTTAGAATGGAACTTGTGTCTGGACCCACCAGAAGTGATGTCATTAACCTGGAAGTGCTGTTGTGGCAGGAAGTGACATCATCAAGCAGGAAGTGCTGTCATTGTAACATAATAAACTGACACTCCTAAAATGCAAATTGGCATTCTTGGACTGCAGCAATTGTACAACCATGAAACATCCCTGACAGAAAGCAAGATTAGGACAAAATATGATGTAAAAGCACTGAACTAAAAACAAAATTTTTAAAAACCCTCACTTGAAAATTCAAACTGTTAACACTCACAAAAGGAATATAACAAGAATAAGGTCTGCAGTTTTCAAGATGGCTGCTCCCAGCTTTCCACAACCCACCTGACTTCAGATCAGGACACATGTGGGTCCCAACCCACAATTTGAATAACACTGGGATAGACTTTTGCAGCTTCAGTAGCTAGCTGAAGGTGAAGTGCTTGCTCACACGCTAGAATCAGAGAATTGGAAGTACCTGATTTGACTGGATATCCTATATCCCTTTCTTCAAAACATCATTGCTTCTGTAGCCACAGACTACTGTGATCTAGAAAAAAGTGAGGTGAATATTTTTGGATCTCTTATATGTTGGGTTAAACCTTGACATATTGGCAAGAGAGTCTTGCTGGTATAATATGCTGAACTAAGGAAGCAAAAGACAACACCTGCAAACGTTGAATCATTATCATCAAACGTTTAATATTTAATGCCGATAGCTTTCTGGCTTTTTTGCCTTGTCACTGGCGAGGCTAAGCCATTTGCTACCCAGTGCAAACAAGATTTTGTAGCCCCACCGCACAGATTTTGTACTACCATACCCCTTTTGTAGGGTACCAAGCCCGGGGGGGCAGGGGGGTTCAAACTTGTGGTCTTTAGTTACCTTTAGAGAAATTCAAATCGAGTCAATTTGGGATTCTCTGCCCCCTTGTGAATTGACTCATGCACATGTCCCAGCGCACACCTGTGGTGACTCCACCCTGGAATTTCACAAGTCATTTTCACATAAGTTAAGAGTCTTTCTGTGGCAAGCTGCAGGGTGGATCAGGCATGTGTGAGCATGTGCATGTACACATGCACGACTATAAACGGTCAAAATGGGAGGGGGTGCAGTCAGAGTTGTCATTTCACACTTAACTTTAACATTCCAGAGGGCCAGTGATGCATTGCTGACAGCTCTTCACTCTTAACTGGCTGCTGTGATAAAACCTCCTTCCCCCCGCCATTCATATCACAAAAGAAAAATATTCACTCAGAAAAATGGAAGGAAGAAAAATAGTCCCAGCCGTGGCACATCATCCATTCAGTGAGACCTGCAACAATATAATGAAGCGCGCGCACTGATCTGAGCTGCTGGAATTGCTGACACATTGTGAGTCAGTGGCCAAATTAGCGAGTCAGAGTTATGACACGTGTTGCTCGATTCAGGTGAGAGCCAAGTCAAAACTCAAGTGAAAATTCAAGTCACAAGTCTTTTTTCCCCAACACTGGCCACAGACGTAAATATTGAATGACCACAAATTCAAATCCCTGCTGGTACATGGGGAAATGCATGAGGAACCCTGGGGAAATGCCGGGAAGCGGGAGAGATCCAGCCCATATGGAGGGGGTGGTCATAGCAGCGGCAAAGATGTAATAGAGCAAAATTCAGGTGTCAGCAAGCTGGGACTAGGAAAATAAAGGCGCATAAAAGAGATTCATCCCCAAAGTAGTCCCAGACTATTGTCTCCCAGCAGCATGTATCCCGGTGCAGCTGCTACCTGGTGGCTGCACTTAGGCACTGGGTTTTATCATTATTTTTATGGTATGGTATGGTCTTGGTATGGTCCTCCATCTTTTACTTCCAAGCAAAGAGCAAAGCAAGCAAACAATAGTCAATATTTCTCTGTAAGACATATGGGACATTGATTTTTGACCTGGTTCTTCATCTTTGGGAGCCTGACACTTGTTAGCACAGGCATCCAATGAAGACGATGTTTTCTCTGTATTTGGGAATCATCGTGAGTTTCTGAACTATTGATTTATTAGCCTTGTTCTTTTTCCTATCTAATTGACTTGGATGAGAGCACAAATAAGTGATTTCAGGGCTGTACTCTTGCTTTGTAAGCAGATTGGAAAGACTAGATCACAGAGCGGTTTGTCCCTTCATTTGTTATTTCCTTAGCACCATATGACTCTCTCTTCTGTTTTGTTCATACATTTTGCACTTGGTTGTCATGGAGGCTGCTATACCAAATATGTTGCCTTAGATCTTTATGTAGGATGATTGTGTATTATCCTTTCAGTGAAAGCCAGTAAAAGCAAACAGAACATTTCAGACTGGTTATTTAAAGACTATAATAGAAATTACTGAGTGTAACATGGAAGATCTCAAAAGCTATTAACTATTTGTAGTGCTTGGATTAAGGAACAAAAACCCAATAAGAACATAAGAGGAGCCCTGTTGGATCAGGCCAAGGGCCCAAGTAGTTCAGCTTTCTGTTTCTCACAGTGGCCCACCAGCTACTTTGGGGAGCACACAACAAGACACCTTTATCATGTTGGCACTCTCTTACATCTGGTGTTCAGAGGTTGGCTGCCTCTAAAACTTGGTGGCTATAGGTAGTCAACATGACTTGTAATCTCTGATGGACTTTTTCTCCATAAATCCATCCAATCCCCTATTAATGGTATCTTGGCCAGACTACATCCTGTGGCTAGGAGTTCCACACATGAATTATTCAATGGGTAAAGAAATATTTTATCTATTCTATTCTCCTGTCACACAATTTTAATGGCTATCTCTGGGTTCTGGTGTTGTGCGAGAGGGGAAAGAACTTCCCTCTATCACTCTAGGATGAAGGCAATGTCTCTGCCTTCTCCCTCTTTGTGTAAACCACATGTGATTCTACCTCAAGAGAACTTGTTTTTCTGACCAACTCACTAATTTTACTAGTTTTAGATGATAGATTGATTATTTTTATACCTTGCCTTTCTACCAGGAAATAATGTTGGAATTATAAACAATTAAAGAAGTTGTGTACTCAACATGCATGCCAGAAGCCCAAGCGCTTTTGCTTAAAAAGGGTGTCCATCTCATGTTGACAAATGGTAATATATGGTGGTTATGAGATATTTCAAAAATCAGACTTAGGGCCAAATACCATCCTATTTTCCAGCCCTGATGTATATATCCCAATGGGGTGTACTCTGCATTCTATGGTGGTGGGCAAGTCATGGAGGCCTCCTCAAGGTACTTTTGCCTTCTCTTACCTTGTTGCTGCATTGCAGCTACATCGGTAATGGAAAGTTGGATAGGATTGGGTCCTGAATGCTGTTAACGCTCTTGAATAATTCTTGAATAATTCCTAATATTTTAATATTAATTCAATATTAATTCAATGTAACAATTTTATTAATATCAATTTAATTAATAAAATATTAAAAATTTAAGAATAATTAAATTCTTGAATAATTTAATCTCAAATGTCTTCAAGACTGGGTTAGTACTTTAGATTCTAACAATCTAATTCTATGCGGAATTGGTCTGTCATGGGAGCCTCTGACGACAGCAAAAGGCATAGCCTTCCATCAGTGGCCATTTTGCATGTGTGGCTGCAAAATGCAGCAGTGCCACAACTCCGCCACCAATCCCACAGCACCTGTTGGACCAGTTGAGATATACTGGGCAAGGAGGAGGGAGGAATGGGGCAGGGACTTGGCAGGAAGGGGTGGATCCAGTATCAATGTTGTGTGCCACATCCTATCCCCTCCCTGCTCCTTTCTTCTTCTTCTTGGACTTGTGCCAGAAAAACAGCTGGCGTAGGTCTAAAGAAGCCCATTGGTGGGTAAAGGCATAGAGAGGAGTAAGAGGAAATAAGTCCTCCCCCCCCCCCCAAAGCCTTCCAATCGATATCCTCTACTGGATACAGCATGTGCCTTTTTGGCACAACTGCATTGATGGGGACAGAAGAGAGGATTGAAATGCCCCTTGTCTATTTTATCTCAACAGTGAATCTGGCTAAGATCTCAAGGCCAAGCCTGAAGACTCACTGCTGGTTATGTATCTTTTCCACATCTAAAGATACATGTGTAAAGGACTTTTCCACATGTAAGTTCAGAAACCCTGCATAATCCTGGGGCTGCTGATGCTCAGAACTCAACAGGGAACATGCCCTTGCCCAGGGAGGCTCACCTAAGGTGCACTAGACATTGCGCAGGCCCCCCTGGCCTCGCCATTCCAGCGCAATTTAGGATTGTGCTTTAATTGTGATCCCATCAAAAACCCTACAAGCTCTGGTGATCTGCATAGTGGCTGCCGGGTGTATGAATCCTTTGACACTAGTTGGATTCAGTTTGCTTGAAAATGTAGAATGAGCATTGGTTTAAGATCACAGAATCTTAAATCTGTGTTTAGGCATATGTTTGTAATCTTAAACATATGTTTGTTTTCATGAGTGAGAGCACTACATAACAGATCCCAATGAATCTCTTGGAGCTATTTATCAGCACTTCAAAACACAATTGCCGCACAAGTGACTAAGGAAAAACTCACATTCTCACCAACAACAGCATAGTGCCTTTTGACTGTGGGAAACATGTAGAGTCGGGCTACAAGACTTCAATCCAAGGCATGCTTACTTAAGAATAAGAGCGCAATCCTAAACTGGAGTTAGGCCAGCATAAACTAAGCCAGCAAAGTTTGGCCAGCACAAGGGTCACCATAAAGCATGTTTGGACTACTCTCTGAGTCAGGGAGGATGGCTCACATCTGTGTGCTGGCCTCTCTGACTCCGAGAGTGGTCCAAGCATACTTTACGGTGTCCCTTGTGCTGGCCAAACTTTGCTGGCTTAGTTTATGCTGGCCTAACTCAATTTAGGATTGCACCCTAAATTTGATTGACTTCAGTATGACTTGTCCCAGAATTGTTGCAGCATTGCTGGTTCAAGAGAATCAGGCTGTCGATTTGTTCAGCCACTGGATTTTCATAGAATCAACTGTTAAGTGGAATAATATTTCAGAATTCTGTAAAACAACAAGTTGGAAAGTCCAAAGAAGGAATTGATGGGAAATGAGTGCTCTGTCACTTCTACCAAATGAGAAAAATGTCTTGGGCATTTCTTTCATCACACATACAGGAAATTATAGAAGCAACAATTATGTTTCCTTAAACTGATAACTTTTTTTGATGGCAGTTTCTTGATAACAGTTTGTAAATATGGCTGAATTTAGTTTATTTCCTTTTTCACTGCGATATTTACTTTTTCTAAAATGGAGTTAATATGGCTAATGCTATGCAAACAAAGCAATTTCTGCACTGCTCAAAATAGGAAAGGGTCATTTGTATTGTACTCGCTGAAAGCCAATGTCCCTCATTAATAAAGACTTGCAAGATTTGTGCCAGCACTTTTCAGCAGCCTCTTTGGAATCTAGTCCTGCAAAATTAGACTTTATTTAAAACAATCAAGTATATTTTAGGGAAGTTTATTTCCTGACAATGTATTGTTTTAAAAAAATCTGAAAACTGCTCAAATCTATACACAAGCTACTTATTTAAAACTGTGGCAGGTTAGAGTAATGCTAAAAAACATTTCCCTGAATAAATATATCTCTGCCAAACTCTACATAATTTTTATCTGAAAACATTTGTACTCAGTGAAATGATGAGCTGGAGCATAACGTGAAAGACTTAGAGCGCAATCCTAAACTGGAGTTAGGCTGGCATAAACTAAGGCAGTAAAGGCTGGCCAGCACAAGAGCCACCATAGAGCACTTTTGGACTATTCTCGGAGTCAGAGAGGCTGGTGCACGTCTGTGTGCTGGCCTCTCTGACTCCAAGAGTGGTCCAAACATACTTTGCGGTGGCCCTTGTACTGGCCAAACCTTGCTGGCTTAGTTTATGCCGGCCTAACTCAGTTTAGGATTGCATCCTTAATTTGAGCGTTTTGCCCCCAATGCCGTTCCAGATTTACAGATCTTGTGATCCACTGCAGTTAAGACCCACTATGGCACTGCAAAAAGCACAAATCTGTAGCGGCTGCAATTGCTCTTGAACAAAGGACCAGAGGTGCAAGGTGTGCACCAGTGGTTCACCCAGGCAGATAATGTGGCAGTCGGGGCAGGTTGTGGCGGTTCTGGAGAAGATAGCAAGGCAGGCAGGGGGAGGCTGAAGATAGGGAGGGGAAGGACCTTGGATGCACCTGGGATCCTATCCCCTTTTCCCAGCCTGACACAACCCCGAGGCTCCTTGGACCTACGCCAGCTAAATAGGGATTATGGGGAGCTATTAATAGCTATTATGGGGAGCTATTAATAGGGAGCTATTATGGGGAGTTAATTAAAAATAATATTTTTTAACTATCTGGTCACACACACACACACACACACACACACACACACACACACACACACAC
>JAJKFI010000012.1:9559303-9592523 GCA_029204185.1 Lerista edwardsae
ACACACACACACACACACACACACACACACACACACACACACACACATACACACCCCTACGCCCTTGGCACCGCTGCATTATTGTAGGATGGGGGTGGTAGGACTGGCTTGTTAACTAGATATCATCATTGAACCTATTTAGGACAACTGTGCCTCAAGTTATATTGGTCTCTTGTTCTCCTGATGGCATGCAAAGATATTCATGGCATGCAAAGATATTCAGTAGAGGATGTTTTTCCTATCACTGCTGGAAAAAGGTTCATCAGTTGAATTTCCAACCTCTCATGCAGCTGTTAAATAGGCAGGCATTGGCAATCCTGCACTCCTCCATCCCTATGCCACAGCAGTCAGGATTATTGTAATAATGTCTGTTGCTGAAACCTGCAGGCAAACACACTCTACTCCTGAGGACACACACCCCCATAGCAGTTCTTTGTGTATGCTGAAGCTGACCTAGGAATCATCTGGTCACATTATCCTTTCTGTCCAGAGGTCCCAGTCATGTATCACACATAGCATTCCCCTTTAAAAATTTGTATTGGAGTCCAGTGACTGTCTGATCTCCCCAGACAACAATGGCTTTGATCAAAACATTCCTGGATCCCTGCTGGATTTAGCTCACACCTGGTCCTTGATCCAATTCACTCACTTGACTTAGGGAATGTGAAATTTCAAGCCAACCTATCAGACTTGAGGAGCCAGTCTCTCCCAGATGGGATAAAAGGGACCTGATCAGGTGGCTTAAGAGTAAGATAGACAGGGAATGCAATATATAACATGGACATTGTGCTTTGTAAGATGCCAGCCAAACCACTGACACACAGTTGGGCTTACTTTGTTGGCTAAATTCACAAAATTGCTGGCAGCTGAAACCAACCTCAGATATGTGGCAATGGCAAGTTGTAGGTGTCTTTCTGACATCATCTCAGAGTAGGGAAAAGCCCAGATTCCCAGAGATGGATGTGATCCTTCTCAGTGTGTAATGGAAAATGCGGAAGATTACCGCCATCCCATCCCCCCCAGGAGATGGTAGCA
The DNA here is from genome assembly GCA_029204185.1 of Lerista edwardsae. Classification (NCBI taxonomy): domain Eukaryota; kingdom Metazoa; phylum Chordata; class Lepidosauria; order Squamata; family Scincidae; genus Lerista; species Lerista edwardsae. The sequence goes on from JAJKFI010000012.1 coordinate 9,560,339, forward strand.
GTGGCCTCTTGTCAGCCAAGAATTACAGGGTTAACCCCAGAGCTTTTGCCTGCAGCTAGGTCACAGCTACAGCCTAGTTGGATGATAAGGACCTGGGATATAAAGGAGGAACCACAGGTAGGTGTGGGTGTAGAGACATGGAAAGAGGATGGTTGGGAGAAAAGAGTGGGAGGAGGGAGTTTGAAAAGTGGGATGGACGGACGGTATGACTGACTAATGGATTGAATGGAGGATACTTGGAGATTGCTGTTGGACACTGCTGAAATTAGTGTGTGGCTGCCGTGCCCCTGGAGCCACCAACTGGAGGAGGAAGGAGGGCCAGTGTGGCTGAGCCAGGCAAGCTCTGCCTTTTTCCTTTGCTTGGTGGTGGGATTTAGTGGTACCTTGTGTAAGAGCACAATGGTTTTGGATGATAGAAGGGAAGCTAATTAGTCTACTGTGGGCCTAAGATTGCAGAAAGGGAATTTGGCATAACACAGTGCTATCCTGAAGATCACCATAGTGGTCAGAAACAGTGCTTCGATAAAGCATACAAATGGGTTATGCCTATGTGTAGTTGGTTTATTTCCCTTTGTTATTCATAGTGAATCTGAATTAAAATCCATTAAAAACCCTGTAGAAGTATTTTTTTTAAAAAAACAGGTTCTGTCTGAATGCATGTGCAAAATCTGTCTGTTGCAATCTTATTAGTGTAGGCTTAAAATATGAACTAAAAAGGCTAAATGCTCAATCAGCTGTGGTAGCATATGGCTCCAATCACCAAAACGGGGGCTAGGAGATCAGCCTTCATGTGATTTGCCTCTAATTATAAGTCAGACTTTTGTTCAGAAAGAGGATTTCTCTTTATGCCAGTGGTTTTCTGGGAACCTTAGAAACTGTAGGGGTTTCTTGATAAGGTCAGCAATGGCAGACAAAGTTACATGAAAGGTAGTTCGGGCAATGCAACTGGTCTTTCTAGGAAACTATGCACACACAAGGTTGCAGGAATATGATCCTACGGATTATGTCTTTTACTGCCTATCAGCACACATAAGGTGACAGTAATGCTCAGTTAGCCCAACCAGTGCTCTCTGCAAAACATGTGCCTTGTTCTCTAGAACAGTGGTCTCCAAACTGGAGACAGCTGCAATGTTAAAAAGGTTCCGCAGCGTGACTTGTGCTATCATTCCACTGTGGAGCACAGAAACAGCAGCGCCTGCATGTCCTCTGATGAATGGGTGTGAATACTTACATGATTCATTCAAATAGACCCAAACCACATGTTACTGTTCATGCTTTGCCACCCTTGTGAAACTTCATGTTTCAAGAAGAGTCAAGCAAGAGAGTGGCTCTCGGGACCTGGGGATCTACAGCATACCTTGAGGTTAGCACTATGGGGTTTCAAGGGGAGGTGCAGACACCTGGCCCTGGGCAGCTGAATTTAGCTGTGGCTCCCTGGTATGTATCCATGTCTGCAGACATGCTGCTTCCCCGACTCAAACTTAGGGAACCTACCAAGTGTGCGCACGGCACAGAGCTGGGAATTGCCTTTGTGCAGACCATCCTTCTTGTTTCAATTGTTCTTGTGAGTTGTCCTCAATCATGAAGAAAAAAAAATCATTTTCTCTCTTGGGGCGCAGTCCTAACCTAGAGTTAGGCCAGCACAGATTGGCCAGCATAAGAGACACCATAAAGCACATTTGGACCACTCTCGGAGTCAGGGGGAAGGTGTGCGTCTATGTGCTGGCCTCTCTTGACTCCGAAAGCAGTCCAAATGTGCTTTACGATGTCCCTTGTTCTGGCCTAACTCCAGGTTAGGATTGTGCCCTTGGGGCAGGAATGAGAGTTGCCCATATAGAACTGGAGAAATGTTTTTCTTTCAGTTTCCCAAGTTGTCAACTTCCCAGCAGAATCCCCCAAGTATTTATCATCATCATCCATCTTTCCCAAATTGTGACAAGTTTTATGAGGAACTGAGGCAGCTTTCTTCCATGGGAGAGCACCCAAAACTTATGGGTCTTTGTAAATGTGTTTATTCAAAGATATGCAAGCTGAATCTATCAGCAGCAGATTCCTCAAGCAGTCATGTTTAATCCATTGCATCAGAACAACAGGAACAAGATTTCCACAGAGCAATTCTTTGAGTCAAAGGTTGTATTCCAGTTTTAGCGAAGTCCAGCTAAAAGCATACACCTTTCTGTCTGTTCCTGCCTAAATTAATACTGTCCCTTTTTCTCTGCTCCCCCAAAACAACAGGCAAAGCATTGGTGCCTCTCTCTCACACACCCTCACACATACTTCTACTGGTAAATCACCCACTGAGTAAGCATCCCTAGGGTGGCTATTAGCAAGCTATAATCTGCTTAAATGAAATATATTAGACCAAAGCTTCAATTTACCCAGAGGTTCATATAGCCTGGTGGTTGTACATTTTTGCAGGTATTTAACTCTCAACCTGCAATGGGTTTCAAGCAATAGACCAGAGGGATTATTTCAATTGCTCCTAACTGGTTGCAACATGATCAACAATCTCAGGAAGAAGAAAAAAACCATTGCAACAGCATTGCTCCCTCATGTGCTAAGTGAGCTAAACTTAGCAATACTTCTATATTTTGAGACTATGGGCTCATTCTTTATGAAACAGTAAGATGCTTCATTGGAAGCAACTCCTGTTAAATATTCATGATCAGTAAATTGGTTTAGTTTGGCACATACGCATTCTTAGTGGAACATTAAAGATTGTAAATGAAGACAATGTCTGAAATGTTGGAGTGCTCAGGTGCATGTGTTCATATTCATGCATATACTAGCAGTCCAACCTTGCGGGCTGCCAATTTATTGTGCAGGCTGCCATTGCTGCACCTGCTCTAATGGTCTGTGGCAGGTTGCATCAGCAGTGGTGGACCACAGATCAGCTGTCAATGCATGTGTGTGTTGGTGGTGGTGGTGGATTGGGCTGGGTCAGGGGTGAATCAGAGACAGGATGGGGTGGATCTCGGTGGCAGCAGCATCCCCAGGATCTGCAGGCCTGACACACCTTGCAGCACTTCTGATCCATTCAAACAAAAGAGCTGATGCAGATCTGAGCAGGCCCATAGGGGACCTGGGAGCAGTGGAGGAGGTAAGCAAACATTTTACTTACTTACCATTCCCTGCTGGCCTGGTTCCCAGCCAGCTCCTAGGATGCTGTGGCGGCTATGTCAATGTCCCTGAATAAAACAGGCCTGGATAGGATTGAGTGTAACTCTTTTTGTATGAACATTTCTGAGGGAAAGATTATTTTAATTGCCTTTGATGGACATTTGTATAAGATGTTGTGAATAATCATGCCGAGTACAATGTAATAAGCAATACAATAAGTGGCCCACACTGTTTTCAGGAGTAGTGCTTTCCTTGAAATGTAAACTAACTCCCATTGCAGTAAAAATAACACATAACAGGGTCTTGGGGCAACTTAATGACTAACCATTTTTTTTTTTTTTGCCATAAACGTTTGTGGACTACTTCATCAAACACATAGTGGTTTTCTGTAGTCCTATATGTGGGTAAACACAAGTGTGCAGAAACACACAGAGGGATAGAAAAAAATGAATCTAAAAGTGTCAGAGGGAAGGAAATGAAAATGGCCTAGTCTTGTGACAGTCTCACTTTGAAGTATCTCTTTTGAAGAATTGTTACCCTGAAATCTGCAGCAGAATGTCTGTTTCCTTACCTTCCTACTCAGAATGTCACATCATGCATCTGATGACACAGACTGTTGTTCATGAAAGCTTATTCAATACATGTATTGGTCTATAAAAGGGGTGTCATAAGGCCCCAGGAAGCAATGCCCCAGGAAGCATAAGGCCTTCTGGATGTGGCTCCTGGAAGCAATTTATCCCCCGCCCTCCCCCCTCGTTATAACTGGGCTCTCCCAGCGTGATAATTGAACTCTCTCATATCTTGAAATTATGACTTCATAAGGTTCCCCCATAAGGTCAAGAGAGAACAGTCTTGACAAAGTGGAAATCAGGCTATGAGAGCTCTTAGAGCCCCTCCCCTGCTAGACAGCAGGTGCAGAGCCGAGGAGATAGCGCGGCCTGAATTGGGGCCGCACGGCCTCCCGAATGGGTATAGGTTTCAGCCTTATGGCCAAAACCTGGACCTGCCCACATCCCGCCTCCAACCCCCTCCCCCGCCAATCCCGTGTCCAGATGGACACAGAGCCTCCCTCGCTCCAGCCGGCTTCGGCCGACACAACGAAGGCACAGCGCGGGCGCAATGGGACCACCACTGCCTGCAGCGCCGATCCCATAGCCTTAGCGCCAACGTGGGGGTACTGATGTGTCAATGCTGCACAGTTTCTAGGATTGCGCTGCCACTCTAGCTAGAGTGGCCACCACTCCGCTCTTCTCTACTTCCATTTTCAGGTCCCTGTACCTGGACCAAGAAGAAGTGGGAAAAGGAGGAGGCAGGGAGAATCCTGAGGAGTGTCCAGTTGTGGTATACCTTGCACTCTGTCTCAACCAGAGAGAGGGCTTGGGTCAGGCTTGTTAACTTCCATTACAAAAAGTAACACTTTGGCCAGTAACTAGAAAGTGCTAATTAATTGCAAATTCCTCTTATAATGAGACCTATATCAGCAACTCTGGGTCCCAGACCTTGCTGACTGAACACAGAATGACCTGTCCCTAATGAATACAAGCTGAGTTTGCACCATTCCCCGTTTCAAATTCAAGCTGTTAGCTGACGAAATCAAGGAGCTTAAGCTAAATGAGAAGAACACATGAACTTCAAAAAGGTGCAGTGCTGTTATCAGCTGTCAATCTGATTTTTTTTTTTGCCATTCTCCATAAGCCAGAGACAGAAAATAGATATGCTCATTTCTATTATGTGTTGCTGAAGAGGTCAGTCTAGTACTGAGCAAATCACATTCTAATTCAAAGACCATATGAAGCAATGCACTCCTAATTTCGTATTCATTTTTTGGCACATAGTATATAGCAAGATGGTGCGAAATCACAGCACCACACACAGAATCTTTAACAGATTCTTTCTCTGGACTCATTGCACTATGACCTATTTTTAATAGGTAAGAATGTTATCACTGTTTAAAACCAGGCTGATCTCATAGTCATTAAGAGAGCATCCTAGAAAATCTGTGGTTCCTTCTTTCAATCTGTGCTGTGAAGGCCTTGTTTTATTGCCACTGGTCTACTTTTCAGGAACACATGAATGTCACAGAACATCATTATATTGTCATACGTTAACAAAAACATGCTATTTAACATGCTTTATATTCCACCCTAGAACAATACATTCAAACAAATTTGATATCACAATCGGTGATAGCACCAGTTTCTGTTGTCTGAACCAAAACACATTAACTCAGAAGTTCCCCTACCTTCAATGGGGCTTATTCTGAAATTACAACTGGGCACCCCAATCCAACCTATGTTTTCCTGCACCTGCATGATCGGTGCTGCATCCCAAGAGAACGTTTGGCAGGTGGAAAGTCAAGGTAAGGTGACTTTTGTCCCCTTGCTCCAGGGTAAGCCCCAGCCTGTGCAATGGGTAAACATGGACTCAGGCCAGCTATAGCTGGCACAAGCTCAAATTGATCCATGTCGGTGGATTGGGCAAGGGAAGGGGAACTGGATATGTTGCACATGATGCCACCCTCCCTTGTCTTCAGCAATTGAGCTGATCCAGATCTGAGTAGTCCCATTGGGCAGGCCGGGGCTTGACAAATGTTTCCTTACTTCAAAGAGACTTCTGGCTACCTCCCTGCCCACACAGGATACAGTGACAGCCATTTAGGCACAGCTGTGTCGCAGCCATTAAGATTGGGCTACCCATGTGTTTGCTCATTTATTTTCCTTTTGTTTCATTATTACTTCTTATGATGTTGTTATTTTGCCTCTTGCACTGCACATATTTTGAGTCCCTCTCCTGTTATTACAGGTGGTCCTACATTATCTGCAGGTTTTAACATCCACAGATTTGAACATCTGCGGATGCTGAGCCGCGTCCAGCGGAAAAGGCCCACCTGGACCCTCTAAACCCAAACAGAGCTGGGATCCAGGGCTTCCTCGGCCCTCTGAGAAAACTGGAAGTGATGTTTTTCACCCATAACTGGCATTCTGAAATCTGCAGAGGCTGCAGGCAGTCGTTCCAGTCAGGTTCAAAGGTTAAGGGGATGGCCCAAATCCATGGGTTGGAATGTAGTTGTTCTTGAAAGATTAGAACCTCTTTGTTATTTCTTAAAACCCCTTGGGGTTTAGAAAAAGCCAGCCTATGTGAGCGGCAGACCTTGTAAACTGCGACTGATTAGAGCTGAGCTGCAGCTGCCTGTGAGAGGGGAGTGTGCTGTGCCAGCTGCTTCTCGGTGGGAGCAGAAGCCGCTTATCAGCCAGCAGGAAGGCAAATTGCATGGCCAGAAAGAAGACTACACCATGAAAGTACCATCTGTATGTTGTATGTTCTCAAAAGACAGAACTTCCTTGTAATTTGTAAAAACCTTTGTGTTTATGAATAAAGCCTGCCTATGTAAACTGCCTTGAGTTAAAGTCAGAGGAGTAATCTAATGACCTAAGAAAGGTGGTATATAAATACGAGGAGGAGTATCATCATCATCATCATCATCCTTGGACAGAATCAGCTGGGCAGGCCCATCCATGAAGCCAACTGAAGCAGCTGCCTCAGGCAGATGATTGGTGTAGGATGCCCATCTCTGTCTGCCAGCATCCCTCCACTGCTTCTCCTCCTTCCACTCCCTTGATTGAAAAAACAAGAGGGGGAAGAGAGTGCTGAGCTGGAACTTTGTAGAGTGGAAGGAGCAGAGGCGGGCACATCATCCTGTACGGGGGGGGGGGGGGGCAGCATGTGGCATGTGCCACACCTACCAGGTTTTTCCTCAGCTTGGTTTGTAGACTTCCTTCAGCCTTGGTTCCAGGACCACACCCACTCACTGAGATATAAAGGCTGAAGGAGGGTGTTTTTGCTTGATTGCTTTTTCGTTACTGAGGCTACAATCTTATTGTGTAGCTATTTTAGCTATTTACACCAACGGTCTCCAAAGCGGAGACCGCTGCACAATGGCAAAACCCTGTGTTGCATGACTGGCACTTACTGTTCTGCCACACTGTGGCTTCTCCTGACACCCAATCTGTGCAGCGCAACACTCTAGGCAGTCGTGTATGCCTGGAACTACGGTCACAATGCCTGCTGGGCTGTCAGGCAAAAGATGTGAATTCCTAGAGTGTTGCACTGCACAGATCAGGTGCCAGGCAGAACGGTAAGTGCTGGTCATGCCGTGGAGGGCTTTCTCCAAGCACAGGATACACCCACAGGCCATAGTTTGGACAGCCCTGATTTACACTGGTGGGAGTAAGCCCCATTAAACATAGTAGAATTTTCTTCTTAGTAATATGTATAGATTTGCCCAGTGGAGATTGTGCAGCAAATGTCAGGCTTCTCTTATTCAGGCTGCAATCTTATCCATGTTTACATGGGAGTAAGCCCCACTGACTATAGAGGGACTTACTTCTGAGTAGACATACATAGTGTTGGGCTGTTGATAATTGAATTTGCTGTCAATATCCTGTGAAATCTCACTTATGGGGCATACCCTGCTGGAAACTGCCAGGTTATTAGAGGTTATGTCCTTTTTTTCCCCCACCGCAAAGTTGCATTGTTATTTCAAATGGGGAGGAAAGTGTTAGATCCAGTCTAAGAGAGCTGAGATTCTGTCTCCTGCTCCTTTACTTTGTAGCTTTGTCTAGATTTCTAGGTCATTCCAAAATGAGAACTTTGTTAGCTCCATGGCAAGGCTCTCTAATTCAAGAGTTCCACATTATTTTCAAAAGGGTCATGCCACCCAGCACAGATCTAACATGTCAGTGCCACTTAGTATTGTGTTCTTATGACCTTCACCTTGAGGGCCACTAAGTAGCAGTGCATTCTGTGTGAGGAAGCGGAGGAAAACATCTTCAATATATCTCTTTCATTTCACATTATATTCCTGTTCTTTAGGACAATCTTTGAGGGCAAGCCAAGCTTTTCTGGATTATTTGGCAAACTGTGACACTTCTGGCCACCAAACTGCACTTAGGCTTCCAAAGCCTGTAGCCAAGTCTAACTCTGCTCTTTGGATAGAAGTTGGGTTTCTTATGGTTGAAGTCCAAAGACCTAGTGGCATAATGGGCTTACATTGCTGGCTATGATAGCCAGAGTCCCAGGAGTCCTGATCTCTAGTACAGCGGTCTTCAAAGTCCTACTCAGAAGACCATGTAAGCACTTGCGGGAATGGGGTGGAAGGGAGGACCAGCGATGCCACAGTGATCACTGAGCTGCGAGCATTTAGGGCATATGCCCTACCTAGGAGGGGTGCCTAGAAGGGTTAGGAGGGCCTGCTGCGACCTCCGTAGGCCTCCCAGATGCTTAAAATGGCTCTGTGGCCAGATTGGAGATTGCTTCTTCTTTTCATGCGATCCAGCCACGGAGCTATTTTAAGCATCTGAGATGCTTCCGTTTCAGACAACCCCTCCACGTAGGGCACATGCCCCTAAATGTCCATGGTGTTGCAATTGCTGCACCACTGCCAGGCAGTAATTTCTGGGGCCACTCCCCTCTCCAAGAGGAAATGGCCATTTTTTTGCTCTCTCTAGTGGGTCACAACCCACCCTTTGAAGAGCACTGCTCTAGTGCATTTGGTTGTCTACCTCTTTGAGGAGCAAAAGTTTCTCCCAGTTCATTTTTAAAAGATGCTAAAGTGTACAGAGGCAGACATCAGTGAAACCTTGATCCTGGTCATCATAGTTGTTGCTGTGTTTTGGCCAAGCTTACCTGTCCATAATCAGTGGTCCATAACCACTCTTGCTCTCTTGCCTTTCTATTGACCCAAAATACTTCTGGATAGAGTGCTTAATCTGAGATTGTTCACAATTTGTTTAATCACACTTTATGGGGAGATCACATGAAGTCATCTATTTGTTGTCCTCTATTTGTGCTTAAGTCATCACATTTAAGAAGAAAGGAAATCTGACCTTTACTGTAAACAACAGCAGCACAATGACCACAAATTTGGATCATTAGTACTATTGTCTTGCCCGGGTTCAAAGGAAGCCAGCTTGGGCACTGACCTTCCCAGCTGCACCACCTTCTGAAGCATTAGTGCTGGTGGCATTGTAGTACACAATGTGTTTTTAAGTGATGGACAGTGGTGTTATGGCGGCACATGCCAGGTCTTTGCCTAGCAACCCCAGCATCCTGGAGTCAGCTCTGAATTCCCTATCTGACTCTAAGTGGAGAAGCAATGACTAGATGGTGTAACAAAGCAGGGACATTCCATGACTTCTTGTGCCAGTGAGGCACATGACATCATGGTACCCCCATGATCCAGAAGTGACATCACTTCTGGAGATGGGGTGATGCTGGCTTTGCCTGATACAGGCTTCAGGGAAGGCTCCCAGCTTCCCCTGAAGCCTGGATGAGGTGCACCAAAGCCCCACTCTTGGGGAGAACATCACAGCATTCTCCCCCAAAGTGGGGCACTGCGGGCTTTGGCACACTTCCCAGGATGAAGCGTGCTGAAGCCCTGCCCTTGGGGAGAATGTCACAGCATTCTCCCTGAAGGTGGGGCACAGCTGGCTTTGGTGCACTTCATCCCAGCTTCAGCTAAAGCTGGGACAAGGTTCACCAAAGCCCCACCCTCAGGTGGCAATAGCAATGCTGAACATCATAGCAATGCTGAAGCCAGGATGAATTGCACCAAAGCCAGCAGCACCCTGCTCTGGGAGAGAATGCTGTGATGTTTTCCCCACGGTCAGGGCTTTGGCGCACCTTGTCCCGGCTCTAGCTGAAGCTGGGACAAAGCGTGCCAAATCTGGCAGCATCTGCCCTAGGAGAAAACACATGCAGCTTCTCTAGCCCTTGGAACACAGCCATGGGGGAGAGGGGTGCAGTTAGGGTAGGTGAGGCACAGCCCTCAAATCCCTGTTAGAAAGAGCTAGGGCTAGCAGATACAGAGTGCCTACACCTTTAACCATGGTATAGAAGAGGGAATTTGGGCAGGTGCAGCTCATCATGGAAGGGTTTCAAAAGCTGCACCTTCCCAAATTCCCTCTTCTACACCATGGTTAAAGGTGTAGGCACTCTGTCCCAGTTTGTATCTGGTAACCCTACAAAAGCCTACCTGGAAATGTCCCTTCTTTATAACAATACAATTTCAACAGCAAACAGGAACAACTCATTATTAGATGTATGCAAGCTTAAATAACCCCAAAACAGCACAACCAACTAGTGTATAATTGTTCATAGTAATTGTCAGTCAGAACCAGTCAGATGACTAGAGATAAAGGTGCTCCTCAGGACATGTGGTCCAAAATAGGGGGGCGCTGCCCCAACTCTCCTAAATGGCACCCATATTTGTTTATTCCACGTGGCAGAAAAGTCATTTGGGTAGCAGCAAAGTTCCCACCCAGTGTGCATTTTTGTTGCCTTAGTTCAGTGGTTCTCAAACAGTTTAGACCAGGACCCACTTTTTAAAATGGCACTCATGTCAGGACCCACCAAAAGTGATGCCATTAACCTGGAAATGAGGTTATATCCAGAAATTACATCATCAAGCAGGAAGAAACAGTGGCTTATATTGTACCATCTTCCATGTTTTTCTAACAAGTAAAACTGCACTACTTGTGCTCCACCATGCTGAACACAACTCACTGGACACATATTGAGCACTTGCAAGATGTGTGACACTGTCATGGTGACAGCCCTTCCTGCTTCTTGCAGTCCCTGCAAAGGCTGTAAAACCAGAAGGTTTGTCAAGATCTAGCAGATGACTGGAGCTGGTTGGCTTTTCTTGTGTGGGTGACAAATTGTGTAGGCTTGATGAAGGACAAAACCCCCCAAAAAAATCAGTTAGAGTGGTAGACAAAACAAAGCAACAACTATGGGTTGCAGAAAGGACAGCTATTTGGTTCCACGGCATGTGTGTGTTTTTTTTAGCAGAATGTTACTAATGCTCAGGTTCACTTGAAGCCATATGTTCTGACATGGAAAACCATGACCCTAATCACAGATTTGAAGAAGATCTTGTGATTATTCAGGACAAGGCACTCCGCACATACAGGCAGATTTTGGAATCGCTCTTTTGAGTTAATATGTCTTGGACTGCACTGCTAGTTACAATTTTACTTACAGTTTCAGGGCTGAAACATCACATTCAAAAGGCTTAATCTAAATCAATGGCTCCCAGCACCTGCAAAACAGAAGTAAAGTAACAGTACAGGGAAACAATTAACAATAAAGTAACAATAATGTTACTCTAAAATACTATAATGGAAGAAGGGGGGAAGAAATTTATGAAGGAGGGTTGCCTAGTTTTTCAGATGTCTGCCCGTTTTTCTGCGATATGATACGTGTCATTTCCTACGAAGAGGGAGACACATTCACCTTTGAACTACCTTCCTCCAGTTGACTCAGCAGTCTCAGTTGATGGATACGGGGAAAGGAAAACAGCAGGCGGCAAAGTGAGCACCGCCCCTCTATGCGGAGGTAATAGGCACCAGCCATCTTAACAAAGGGTTAGAGTTTTGCTTCGGTTCCCTTGTATCAATAGGATGGGTCGGCCATTTTAACGAGGGGCAGCCGCCTAACGGAAAGGAAACGGCAGCCATTGCATTTGAGGGCAGCTTTGCTTCAAGTCCAATCAAGCGATAGAACGTACCCTTCTCTTTCGTAAGGGCAAAGCAGCCGGATCAAAGAGCGCTCCCCCCACGTGACCGTCACTTGGCTTTGTAAACATATGCATTTCTTTTTACGAAGAGATCAGCACTTTTGCAGCTCTTCTTGGCTTCTGTCGTGCCCCTCCCCTTTAAGATTTTTCGTTCTTTGCGGGCAATTGAAGGTAATCTAGGAAAACAGCCACCTGTGAGTAGATCTGCTCTGTAAGAAGGCGAGCTTGCTACAGGCTGCGGGCGATTGATTGAATGGATGGATGGATGGATGGGAGCCTCTTCTTCATTCTTCCCACCCCAACTCCGTTTCTTCCTCCTCCTTTGCGGGGTTTCGCTAGCTGGGAGAATACTCGGGGGATCTTTCCATATTCCTGCCCTTTGCCACTTGGCGCGTGGACTGCGACAATACTGTGAATTAGGGAGTCAGATCGCCTCGCAGAATCCTTGCTGGGGCTGGCTGGCTGGCTTAGAAGCCCCAACTCCTCCGCAGCCTCATTACATGGAGATTTGTTCTCCCGTTCTCCTGTTCCCTTGCTTATATTTCTCAGGTGTTCTGCTTGTGATAGCATGTCCTGGTTAAAGCCTACGGGGAAAATAATACAGAACCTGAGATCTTGTCCCCTCTCCTTTGCGATGTGTGCTGGGGGGAGAGATCGTGATTTCGTTCCTTGGCGTTTATTTTATTTTTAGCAGTGCTGGTTAGAATGCTAAAACTCTGCATATTGTATTGTCAGCTTTATGGATGCGTTATGGGGCAAGTTAGTCATCCCAACCTGCCAGCTATATATGTTTCCCAGGCCGCCTTCACAGCCCTGGATGTGACACTTCTATACATTTTTGATGTTGTCAAACAGATGTGGCTGCAATTCTACAATCTGCTTGGACTGGCAGAGCCTTACCTCAAAATGTAAACAGTACCTTTTTTTCTTACTGTCTTGGAATGGAGTACACAGTAGATAGCCAATGAATCCTTACGACAAGAAAATTACCTTGAAACCAGCTCATGCAATCTTCAATATAGTATGGTTAGGTAGGTAACAGCTGATGAATTTAGAATGAAAGAATAATAGGGCAGGTTGTTCATGAGGTAAACAATCCTTCCTGAGTCCCTTATTTCCAAAGCCCAATTATCTTTAAATAAATAAAAATGAGAGGCTTAGCTGAAATGGGATGCTTCCCTCATTATGATTTTCACTCATGAGAGTTGGCCTTTATGTCCATGGAAAGTCCACACTGGCGTGGGAAGGACTTTTGTATGTGAGCTGAGTATCAGGGTGCCAAGCCACTCCATGGCCTTTGTGTCCATGCCTAGCACTCAACCAGATGCCTCTGTAAAGATGTTCAGTTACAGTTTTGAATGCAGGAGTCAGTTGCATTGATATAATGACAATTGGAAGATGGAACGCAGCCTCCTGATTCAGCAGAAAGTGTTACAGCAATACCTTGGCTCCACTTGACTTTCATTGCTTTGCTCTTTCAGCCATTTTCAAACCACATTTCAAATTTTGTCCATGTACTGTTTCATCCAACCTTCCACAGCATGCGTCAATGTTCAAATGTCAGCATTCATCATTTGCTATATAGTTAGTAACTTATGTTTTTTGCAAGCTAAATAAGGCTATGCTTTGACATTCCTCCATTTTTTACTTTCCTTCATGCTGCGGTTCCTAATCAGATGAAAGTGCAAGGTATGGCTGCATGTGCCCACGTTAATGGCGTTCGCGCCATTTCAGAGGGAGTTAGGCTAGCGCATGGATGTGCACTGGCCTCTGTGTTCCACGGCCTGTGCCCAGAGACCTGAAGATAAGGCTGATCTTGCAAGGCTGGCACAGGGACTCCGAACAGGTGGTGAGAGGTGGAACAGGGTGGGGGAGAGGGTGGAATGGGGCAGAGGGACAGCTGAGCGTGGGCAGCCTGGCCCAGGGAGGTGGGTGGAGGCGGCCCTGATTTGGCTGCTTGGCGTTGTGCCAGCAGTTTTAGCGGCACAGCTCTGAGTAGTCCCATTGGGGCCACTGCATGCTACCTGGGGGAAGAGGAATATTTTGCACTTTCCCTGGGTAGCTTGGCAGCATGTCCAAGCTCTGGGCTGGATATGGGGCAGGTGTGTCATCCTGTCTGTTCCAACCCAAGGTCCAGCCCAGTAAATCTATGTGTTGAAAAGTTTTATATGCCACCTTTCTTCTTAAAGGTGTGCAAGGTGACTTGCGACCAATATAATACAGTAGAGACAAACAATAGAAAACTGGAGATATAAAAAACAAGTGCCGCATCTATAAAGGAGAGCAGAATAAAAAAGGGGAAACCACTTATGGGTGGGTCGCTAAAGAGAGGGCTAATGTAAACAAAAAGGGTTCCATATAATACATAAAGGATGAATGGAAGATACTTTTCTCCATTCATGCTGTTGGCATGTAGAGTGGAGCAATTTTAGAACATGACTCCCCCACTGTGTGCTGCTGAAAGATTGGAGGATGCCTGTCTCTCCTTCACACTTTCCGCTGGAATAATAATTAGGGCTGCAACATTCAGTTAAACTGTCAGACATGTCCATTAAAAACTTTTTGATGGACAAAACTGTGCCTCAATTAATCAGGAAGTTGATTTTTTTTTTAATGTTCCTGATTTTAAATGCAAGTTCTTATTATAAATGTGGGTGGCAGGTATTATTTTTGGAGAGGCATTCTCCTCTCACACTGAAGGGAATAGTGTTTGCTCTGACGCACAGGTACAACATGTGAAGAAAAAAATTATGTTTTTACTGTTAGTGTTTTATTCATAGTCAGGTTAACTGAATCAATCAATTACAATGCATATAAACTAAAATTTATGTAAACTAGTGTTAGCCCTAGTAATATTACTGCCCAAGTAAAGATTATTTAAACAACTTATATGGTGTGCTTTTACCATTCAGAAAATGTGCTTTATTATTATGATTAAACCTTCTTCCCATGAAATATTTATTGTCTGTTGCGTGTGTGTGTTTAATCAATAATAAAAGTCCATTTGAACTTAACAGGAATGAGACTAGACTTTGAACCCTCAGTCAGTGGGAAGAGTGTACTGTAGATAATGGATTCAGCACACTCTGAAAATGCCAGCATAATATAATGTTGGCTTTCAGGATCAGGAGATGTCCAGTCAGATATGCAACTCCTTTATGAATCAGTTCTTGCCAATATCTCAGCAGATTTCCCCACTGACATTGAAATGTGAATTTCTGAGATGAGTGCAGCAAGCTCTTGCTTTCACTATTTTGTAAAAAATATATATTGATTTTGAGTAATAATTCTGTATTTCTAGCTAGGAAAAGATTCGTTGCAATGAAGCCTGTTATTGTGGTTCATGGTGGAGCTGGTCGCATCTTTAAAGAGCGGGAAGAAGGAAGTCGTTCCGGTGTTACTAGAGCGGCACTGAAAGGTTACAGTATTCTTAAACGAGGAGGGAGTGCATTAGATGCAGTCGAAGAAGCTGTGGCAGTAATGGAAGACGATCCGCATTTTAATGCAGGTAATTGCTGTGCACTTTCCATTTCTGGAGGGTGAAATTGCAGCCACACAGTAATACAGAGGGCATCCAACTTTTCTGACTGGCCTTGCCCTGTGTTTTTATCAGCAGCCCAGTATACCGAAATTAAGCAGGTGAAACTTTCCTTCTATCATTTCATTTTCATGCCAGTAAGAGCTTCACTTTCTGCCTTTCCACATGTCTGGTGTTGCTAAAGGCTTTGGAGCAGGGCCAATGTTGCCAATGCTAAAACAAGTACAGTACTAAGGCAATTTATACAAGGCAAACGTATCTAGAGAGGTCCTGTTGGAAGTGAACTGGAAAACTGGTGTTATATGGACAACCATGAGTGCCAGTCCAATGTTGAGACCTACAATAATCTCACTGGTTTGTTATCCATGCCTCACCTCCATAAAACCCCTAGATTTAGGCTGCAATCCTATACACACTTTCCTAGGAGTAATTGCCACTGAACACAATGGAGAAATAGACAGGTATAGGATTGAGCTATAAGACTTTGTGCTTCCCTAGGCAGACGACTTTGTTGCTGGAGAACCACAAATCTGTAGATTACATATGTGGTTGAAGGGTGTGTGCAATCACCATCATACAGAAGTTGAATGCAATACCACCACCCCAATTTCAGCAGAATATGGGGAAGGACAGAATTGACAGTGAAGAACTGTTATTAAACCATCACCAATCCATGATCATCTTTCTGGCGTGAGATAGTCTGAATGCTCAGTGGATGACAACTTTGACCGTCAGCAACGTGTAAAACATAACATTTGTGCCAGGTGTATTTTTGTTTTGTTTTTTTGCGAGAACCTTCTAAAATTAGCAAAGCTTTTTTCTGAGAATACTTCTTTTAGTTCTGATTGCCTGGGATTCTGAAGCGTTTTGAGTAATGTACTTCACACATCCAACGACAGGGATGCTTGAGGGAAATTACGAACTTGTGGGCCTTCGGTTGGGATCGCCAAGCAGTCGGCTTGTTAAAGTTTGGCTACCCTGCTGTACATGGTATTGAGTTCTATAATCACTTACATCTACATGTGTTCAGGCTCATTAAATACAGCTGCTCTCGGTGAACGGAAGAAAATGAGCTGTGTAAAAAGGAACCTGATTGGAGTTGTTTGAAACCCAACATGTGGTGTTTATCTTCACAGAGGAAGAAGCAGTCGTATTGTAATAGCTGGCTGAATGTATTGTTGTAGGAAAGCAGGGGACACTGGCAGCATTAGGGGCTGGGGAGAAGACATGGTGAAGCCGGCCAAGCAGCTGCTGAATGGGTGCCAGAAGGATCAGGCACTTTAGCAGTGCCCTTCGAAAGCTCCAGTTGAATTACAACATTCCCTGTATGGAATGCAGAGTCCAGAAAAGGGAGCTTCGAAGCCAGGGCTCAGTCCTTGCCCTGTTTGAAGGCACCTGTCTCAGGTAGCAGATTTTTTTGTTTCCATTAAAAAGCAGCAAACATTCATTATTTCACATTTTTAAAAATGTCATGGGGTGTGATCTACCAGTGGTTCTTAGTGTGGGCCATATGATCTCTCAGGGGCCATGTCAATACTTCTAGGGGGCCATGTGGAATAAATGGAATATTAGGGGGGGCCTCAGTAAGTTTCTAAGGGGGCCACCCAAGCTTAATGGGCAGATGTATGATGAATTTCTCGCAAGAATCACGTGCCAAAAAGTGCCAATTATCAGAATACTTCTTGTTAGTAGGTGTTATGCTGCTACTGTACATTTTATGTCTTTAATAATTGTTGTTTCTTAGATGTCAAATACCAATTATTAGAATAAACAGTGTGTATGGTAAAGTACCTTTTTTCCAACTTACAGTAATAAGGAGGAGGGCCACAGAGGTAAATGAGGCTTAAAATGGGGCAAAAGCAAAAAAGATAGAGAAACAACTTTGACTTCCTGCCACAGGCACCAAAATGTCTTGGACTGGTGCTGTTTTCCTTTGCATCCCATCACTTTATATTGGGCACTTTAAATTGGGCTGAACTGAAAGTTGGCGATGACACTGAATGCCAGAAGACTTCACCACACAGCAAGTGAAGGGGTCTGTCAGGGCCGGCTTTAAGCCAATGTGACCAATGTCATCACATCGGGCCCCGCACCAGTGCAGTGAGCACATTGCTTGCTGCTGCAGTCAGGATCTCTTAGGATTGTATGTATGTAGGTCAGTGAGGCAAGCAGAGCAGCTTTACCTTGGGCCCTCTCACCTGCCCCAGCTTCTGAAGTGCCCAAAATGGGCCTCCAGGAAGCAATTGGCAGTGACGTCATCCTGTCACCGCCAACTATTTCCAGGTGCCACACTTTGTGTGTGGCACCACAAGTGCTCTTCTTGGTGAGTGGGGGGCCCCACAGGAATGCCTCGCATTGGGCCCCGCCACTCCTAGAGCCCTGGGGTCTGCACAGCTGTGCGGATCTCTTGGGAGAATATAGCTTGCAGGGCAAAGGGACATGACAATCCACTGCATTACCTGTCAACGTGGACTAGCCTGAGCAATGATCCAAATGTAACTAGTTTAAAGTCTAAACAAAAAAGGACTTATACAATACAGGGAAAGAAAGGTGAGTGTTAAAAGTATGATCAGGGTGATAGAAAATACCTGAACTCGGCTGGGAAGCATAAAGAAAAGATTTCAAATGCATGCAATAACTTGTATTGTCCAGCAGAGGGAGATGAGATGCTACTCTCAACACACAGGCAAAAACCCTCCCCCAATGTTCCTTTACCTAGGATACTGTAAAGTATGTTTGGACCACTCTTGGAGTCAGAGAGGCCAGCACACAGATGTGCGCCATCCTCCCAGACTCCAAGAGTGCTCCAAACGTGCTTTATGGTGGCCCTTGTGCCCGCCAAACTTTGCTGGCCTAATTCTGCCAGCCTAACTGCAGGTTAAGATTGCTCCCTAAAAGTGTCCAAAAAGACAAAAACAGGAAAAGGGAGGCCATTCACCACTGTAAGGTAATTAGCATTACCATAATCTTGTATCCTGAGTTTTCAGAGCCTAAATGCACATTAAAAACCTAATGCTTCAAAATGGGGGGGAGGGGCGGGAGAGATAATTTGTCTATATATGCAGGGGAGTGGGGGGTGTTGTCTTTTCAATATATTTTTCAGCTATACCAGGAGAAGAGATGTGTCACGAGCAGAAAATGTGCAAGACCTATTTATAGGACTGGGATTTGTGGTTGCATTTACAAGTATTTCTGCAGAATGTTGGCATTTCAAAAGCTGTCATTTAAATGGTGCTAAAATCTGAATTGATTAAAAAGGTTTTGGTAATAAAATTGGCTGAGTATTACTGCTCCTTTTTTCTATTTGGTTTTTAGGCTGTGGCTCTGTGTTAAATGAAAAGGGTGAAGTAGAAATGGATGCCATTATCATGGATGGAAAAAATCTGGCCTCAGGAGCAGTATCTGCAGTGAAATGTATAGATAATCCAATAAGACTTGCTCGTCTCGTCATGGAAAAGGTATGCTGAATGCAGACTTGAACAAAGGCGTTCAGGACTTTGACCTCTGTTCTACGACATCTTGTTGCCTGTGTCCCTGCCCTGGTCTGCACATGCAGCAGAATGAAGGGCTGGAATGCCGAACTGACAGAATGAACTGCATCGCTTCAGAGTTCAGGCAAAGATAATGTTTGTGAATGCTTCCATGTACACAGAAAATCCGTACAACAGGCAAAGGGATGGACCTGAACTGTTTTTCTTGATCTGTTCATTTTCTTCATGCAGCAAGGTTTCTTTTACATAGGGAGCATTCAGAACTGGAAATTCCCACCTGTACTCTGCAGTGGTTTCTTTAATCTGCTACAGGTGTAAGCTTGCTATGAAATTTTAAATTAAGACAAAGAAATTGAGACTGGAGCTGGCCATTTTTAAAGAGCACTGATAGAAGTTTCCTTGCTGGTGGGGTGTGTAATCATTCCCCTATTGTCATTGGTAGATAGCTTTTGCAGGGTTTTATAGTGCTCTCTGGTCCTATGACTCTAAAGCAGTGGTTACCA
The DNA here is from genome assembly GCA_029204185.1 of Lerista edwardsae. Classification (NCBI taxonomy): domain Eukaryota; kingdom Metazoa; phylum Chordata; class Lepidosauria; order Squamata; family Scincidae; genus Lerista; species Lerista edwardsae. The sequence goes on from JAJKFI010000012.1 coordinate 9,579,569, forward strand.
AACTGGGGGTCAGGACCCACTAATGGGTTGCGAGCCAATTTCAGGCGGGTTGCAAAGATGTAGAGCAGCCATATTGAAAACATGGGAAGATGGCATGCTAGAAAAGGAGAGGGCTGTGTGGTTGTTTTGCAAGGTTGTAAAAAGGCTTTTTTTTTCTTTTTGATTCACTTTGCTATTGGAAAACGGCTGAGAAATAACACAAGTTATTGCTGCACTGTGCATTCTCAGAAATGCAGCAGGCTCTGGCTTCACAATGACGGCACTTCTGGCCATGACATCACTTCTGGTGGTGATGACTGTCATTTTAAAAAAATGGGTCCTGGCGCTAAACGTTTTGAGAACCACTGCTCTAAAGCACATATTCATTTCTTTTGAAGAAAAGAAGTGTGGGCACCCTGGGCACTGACACCACTGTGATAGTCCTTCAGCCATCTCAGACCTGGTTCATATTGAGAGTCACATTTGTATGATAGACCTGAAAAAGTCTGCCACAATTGGGCAAGCTAGGCCATGCGTACAACCCTCATATGAGATGCCATTTCTCAAAAACATGTAAACCTACCAGCCCTCTTCTACCTCTGAGGGAACTGTGAATTAGCCTTTTTAAACTGTTAGGTCTGACTCTGGCCCTAGAGTCAGGCTAACCACGTTTTCATGTGTTTCTATTAGTTCTTCAGTACAAATGTTAACTAGCATTTCAAGTGTTTTTTTCCAATACCTTCTAACAATGAAGCAAATTGTCTTGCAACTTGGCCAGGCAAGGTGTTGTGGCTCTTCCCACTCCAAGCCCAGGACAGAGGAGAACAGTCGGCTGTTTAGACAGCGCAAGCACAGAAACAGATGCCTGCAGGAATCGGTTCATCAGTGTAGCACTTCTTGTATGTTGAAGCGTTTTACAACCCTTATCTCATTCAGTCTTTCAGATCACTGTGAAAGAGGAAATTAATGCCCATTTGACAACTGAACATTAATGACTTTAACATCAAGATTCAAGAGGCATCATTTCAGATGGGGTGGCCGCTGCCTTTTAGCTCTTCTCAGCAAGCCACCACCATTTTTGTCTGATGGCAGTGGATGTGTTTTAATATAACCAGCTTTCCTCTCGCCTCTAAAACAGTTGTGTGGGTAAAGCCCCTTTCAAACTTGAAAGGCGTATTCAGGACGTAGTCCTACATTTCAAGTTTCATTGTAATATCCCAGTGTTTGAGGCATCTTGTTACAAACGTGCCAAAATAGCAAGTTGAACCAAGGCTTTGGGCCAGGGACGCCACTGGTCAGGGCATCAGAGTGATGGGCAGACCTATTCTAATTTCTTACATACTTAGCTTACCAGCCTAGGTCACTAGCTATATATCATGGCCCATTAGGAGCCTGATGACCAGGGATTCCTGTTTTTGCTGCCTGGCTGGGACTGCAGGCACCTCTCGGGTCGCAATCCTGGGCCAGTTGGCTGTGTCAGCTTGGTGAGCAGTAAGTTGAGCTGGAGCTGGGCAGAGCAATTTTGTATAATGGGAGCCAGTTGGCCAACAGCTGCAGGAGAAGCAGATCCGCACCTTGGCAGTGATGTGAAAATGAAGCTGTTGCCACTGAAAAGGCACTGATTAGACAGGCATTTAACAAGTGCCATTGAAACCCAAAGATTGACACATTGCGGAGTATACACCAGCACTGTGAGCAATCCCCACATCCAATGAGAGATCTGAGATAACAAAGGAAGGGCTTTTTTTGAACCATTGGTTTAAGGTGTCCACCTGAAATATAACATGATGGTCACTGCTGGTGTTGGCTATTTCCTGTTAATTATGTGGTGAAGAATTGATTTTGGCTCCTTCTTTTGTACTGAAACTGAAACCGATAAAGAGGCTGATTGGCAGCTCAGTCCTAAACTTCCCAGCACCCGGAGGAACAGCGGTGCTGAAATGTATACAGGCATGCCCCTGTTCCTGCTGGGCGCCGTTCTAGATCCCACCGTGGATACCTGAGACCATGGATACTGGGGACGTCTTTTTAAGGACAGGAAAACATCAGTGGTTTTGCTGCAACAGGGTAAACAATGTTTTATGTTCCCTTATCTTTTTAATAGGCATCCCAATATTCATGGTTTCCTTGGATAATGAAATTGTGGATACCGAATCAGTGGATACTGGGGCACCCCTGTACTGTATATATGAGTGCGTGTGCATGTGCGCGTGTGAATATTTCTTTATAAACTTATGGAAACTCCTTAAGCTCTGTTATATATGGGAGGTTTAAATATGAGTTGTTTTTTTGTTTTAAGTCAATTAGGTTATGAAAATCTGTTCTTCTGCATTTTATTTAGTCCCATTTAAAGTTTTCATTCTAAACCAGCAGAATAAATGTTTTGGAGTTATCAAGCACAATGTGGGCTCCCTCTGGTGGCCAGAATGGATTTCCTCTGATTTTGTCCTGCAACACTCATTCATTAAGCGTTGCAGCCTATTTCCTGTCATGAGCTAATAACTCCTCAGAAGGACAGGTCTGTTAAATGATTGCTTTTGGAGATCTATCAAAATCTAGAGATTTCTGTGGCGTACTTTTATTACGTGCACCGGGAGAGGAACACGTACCTGGAAATAAATGGCAGAAGAATAGCTGGGTTCGTCCTTTCAGCAGCAAAAATGGTACCCTAGGGACTAGCTCCTTTATCGCGGTGTCAGATTTTATAGACAATTGCTCACTTTATTAGATACTTGGCATATATAGAGGAGATAAAGTTGTTTTTTTTTTTAATTGGCTGAAAACTGACAGCTACATCATATTCTTGAGTTGCTGCCATTCATTCAATAGGGTTTGTGCAAGAAATGTTTTCAGTAAATTGTGCCCTGTGTTAACAAGATTGGGGCCTAACAGTAATTTAATTTAGGGTGTAATCCTAACCTGGAGTTAGGCTGGCACAGTTAGGCCAGCAATGTTTGGCCAGCACAAACACTGTAAAGTATGTTTGGACCACTCTAGGAGTCGGGGAGGCCAGCACACAGACGAGCACCATCCTCCCTGACCCCGAGTGTGGTCCAAATGCGCTTTATGGTGGCGCTGGTGCTGGCCAAACTTTTAAGTGTATAAGTGGAGATCTGTAGCATATCAGCAAATTGAATGTTGATATTCAATTTAGATTGTGAGCCCTTTTGGGACAGGGAGCCATTTAACTTTAATGTTATTATTTGCCTGTAAACCGCTTTGTGAACTTTGTGTTGAAAAGCGGTATATAAATACTAGTGATTGATTGATATAAACTACAGTCTCTGGCTGACCTCTCCATCACAGCTGCTGCTGCTGCCGCCACCTCCTATTGAGAAGCAAAGCACTATTTAGCTGGTTGCCTGGGGTGGGCTGCCTCCATCTCAAACACTCAGCAACAGGGTACTTTCTCTCCCTGCCTGGTGCTTGTGGGGAGCACCCCCCCCAATTGACTGCCTAAGACAGAAGCTTTTAAAACCAGGCAGCTGTGGTGTGCTTTGTTCCCATAGGAATGGAGAATCCAGGACCAATGAGGCAGCCAGCCAGAAGCTGTCAAGTTTAGCTGTGTTTGATTTGCTGGTGCGCTACAGCCGGCCTTCAGAAGGGAGCTCCAGCTGTGTTCACAACAGTGTGAGCCTCTTTGTAATGTCTGTCTGCATTCGGTCTGTCTGAGGATATTTAATATTGTTCTGTGATGGACCTTTCCTAAAAAATAAGTTTGAATTCAGTGAAATTACTTTTGAGTAAGTTTGTGAAAGTCACAGGTGTAGTTGGTGCTTTTATCTACCAGACAGAAGAGGGCAGTCGTGCACAAATGAAGCCTTTCTTTCTCCCTTTCTCTCTCAGACAGACCATATGTTGTTAACTGACCAGGGGGCTCTTGCTTTTGCTAGAGCTATGGGAATTCCCGAGGTTCCTGGAGAGAAATTAATCACAGAAAGGTCTCTGGACAGATGGAAGAAAAACCTTGAGGCAGATTCCAATCCTCAAGAGTTCCAAAAGTGAGTATATATTTTGCTGCTCTGGCAAAGCTCATCTGCTTGAGCAAATCAGGTGAAAATAGACAGAAGGAAATGGAACTCTGGCTAGAATCTGCCCACCTGCATGGACCAAATTCCTCTGAGGTGTCAGTTCTGAGTTTGAAAATAGAGCCGCTGCTTGTGGCATTCAGCACTTCCAGCAAAACACGCCCACCAACCTTTCTAGTCTTACTGCCCCAGTCCAGATTCCCTTGGAGAGCAATCATGTTGTTCTTACGCCAATGACGGCTTACATCATTATAACTTGAACTATGCCAAATCCTGTGCTGCTCTCCAGATTGGTGTTTTTTCTTTTTTAAAGTATAGAATTGCACCTTCAATCTCCTTCCTGCCTCTAGTACGTAGTCCCTAACTACACATAACACAGGGCCCTGCATGAAGGTTTTCCCGTATTTCCTTCTGAGGGCTTCCTTGTTTGTATCTTCCCTGGCAGCTCCCTTGACCTACTGGGCCATTGGCTGCATCTCCCCATTAGGGCCACAATCCTATACATTGTATAGGGTGGCGGGTTTTTTTCTAGGATTCTGTGGCTCCCCTAGTTGATTTTGACAGCCCTCTGGGGAGCCATAGCTCATAGTTTGGGAACCACCGGGCTATACCCTTTCCCGCAGAAATGAAAGTCATGACATGGGAGATCAATGAACACGATTTCCTACAGTTTAGTTTTTTGAAAGGTCAAAGCAGCTATGGTAGGAGTCTCAAATCAGATCAGGTCGACAGTGCAGGGAATGCCTAACTTTTTCCCTTGCACCATTTCCCTAACTGAAATCTCCTGCCAGTCCAAATGAAATCCAAATCTTGTGGTAACTGCAGCCATCCTGAACAATTACAAGGAAATAAAGGAATGGTTGTGACCCAGAGCGAAATATGTTATTTATGCCCCAGTGACCAACATCTGGAATGAAAAAAAAAATCAGTAATTATTCAAACAGGAATTTTGTAATTCTACAACAATCCTTTGCTTGCTCCTCACAGGGTGCAATCCTACCCTGGATTTAGGCCGCCACAGTTAGGCCAGCAAAGTTTGGCCGGCACACAGGACACCGTAAAGTATGTTTGGACCACGCTTGGAGTCAGAGAGGCCAGCACACAGATGTGCGCCATCCTCCCTGACTCTGAAAGTGGTCCAAATGTGCTTTACGGTACCCCTGGTGCTGGACAAACTTTTCTGGCCTAACGGTGCTGGCCCAACTCCAGAGTAGGATTGCACCCTTAATCAATTAATATGTCAAGTTAGAATAAATCTGCTGAAGTCTCCCTCTCTTGTAACTGCAAATTGAGAAGTCCCTTAAACCTCCTTAACTTGTGTGAATTCTCGTAATTCTGGACTGCATTAAAACTCCTGTCTTCAGATTGAAGATTCCTGATATGCCATCTCATATTTGGAGAAAGCTACCTGTGAGAATATACGCAATGTTCTTTTGGCAAACACTTTTGGATCCTCAGCTAATTGTTTGAAATGCTGTTTTTGGCAGAGACCTTGGAACAGTTGGAGCCGTTGCTATCGACAGTGCAGGAAATGTGGCTTGTGCAACATCAACAGGGGGACTCACTAACAAGCGGGTTGGCCGCGTTGGTGATACAGCCTGCATAGGTAGGGAAGAATAGTCAATGGAAGAAGCTCCTCTGTCATTGTTGTTGTTGTTGTTGTTCAGTCGCTAAGTCGTGTCCGACTCTTCGCAACCCCATGGACCACAGCACGCCAGGCCTCCCTGTCCTCCACTAGCTTCCTGAGTTCGCCCAATTTCATATTCATTGCTTCGGTGACACTATCTAACCATCTCATCCTCTGTCGCCCCCTTCTCCTTTTGCCTTCAATCTTTCCCAGCATGAGGGTCTTTTCTAAAGAGTCCTCTCTTCTCATCAGGTGGCCAAAGTATTGGAGCTTCAGCTTCAGCATTTGTCCTTCCAGGGAGCAATCAGGCTTGACTTCCTGGAGAATTGACCGATTGGATCTCTTTGCAGTCCAGGGGACTCTCAAGAGTCTTCTCCAACACCATAATTCAAAAGCATCGATTCTTCGACGCTCTGCCTTTCTTATGGTCCAGCTCTCACAGCCATACATGGCTACTGGGAAAACCATCGCTTTGACTATGCGAACCTTTGTTGGCAGGGTGATGTCTCGGCTTTTGATTAAGCTATCTAGGTTCACCATAGCTTTCTTCCCAAGAAGTAAACGTCTTTTAATTTCATGGCTGCAGTCACCATCTGCGGTGATCTTGGAGCCCAGGAAAATAAAGTCTGTCACTGCTTCCATTTCTTCCCCTTCTATTTGCCAGGAAGTGATGGGAGTGGTTGCCATGATCTTAGTCTTTTTAATGTTGAGCTTCAAACCAATTTTGGCGCTTTCCTCTTTCACCCTCATCAAAAGGTTCTTTAGGTCTTCCTCACTTTCTGCCAGTAGAGTGGTATCGTCTGCATATCTGAGGTTGTTGATGTTTCTCCCAGCAATCTTGATTCCAGCTTGTGAGTCATCCAGCCCTGCTTGTCATAGCAAATGCTTAATATTATTGATTACTCAGTAACGTTCAAGGGCTGAAATCCAAAGAAGTGATACGGAGGCTTGATATGAGGGTTTAGTGCCAACAGGGCAGCGGTGGGGCCCAATGTGGGGCATTCCTGTGGCGCCCCCAGCCCTCCCTGCGGGGCCCCCCACTCACAAAGAAGAGCTCTGTTTGTGCCACGTGCAAAGCATGGCCTGTGGAAGTAGTTGGTGGTGATATAATATCGGCGCCAACTGCTTCTAGGTGGCCCATTTTGGGCTGTTCAGAAGCAGAGGCAAGTGGGAAAGACCAAGGCAAAGCTGCTCTGCTCACCCCACTAATCTACAGGCCATAGAGATCCCAGCTGCAGCCACAGGCAATATGCTCACCCTGCTAGTGTGGGGCCCCCTGAAGCACGGGGCCCGATGTGACAACATTGGTCACATTGGCTTAAAGCTGGCTCTGAGTGCCAAATAGTGCTCTTTTGAAACTGAAATAACTCAAGCAGAAACAGCAAAAGCATAATGTCAGACTTCCAATCAAAAGTTCTACTTTTATTGAATATAATTTTCCCCCCGCAAACTTACATATCTGAAGCCAGTGGCAGGCCTACCTTTACTCTGGGGAGGAAAATGCCCCAGGCGCCGCCCTGGTGAAACACAAGGGCAGTGCAGAGGTGGCTCGCGTCTTGCCTCCCACTCCTGCATCTGCATGGCTCCAAAATGGAGTGTGGCATGGCCTGGGGGTGCGGCAGGAGCAGCTCAGGGGGTTGGGAGCCAGTGCAGGGGGTGGCAATCATGGCACCTGGCCCCAGAGCGGAGACTCAGCGAGGTCCACCGCTGTCTAAAACTGTCTTTTTAACTTGTACATACTGAACAATTTCAAGATTAGAAGGGTAGGGAGTGTAAAAAGAAAATACATGAAGATCATTCAGATGAAATGTGTCAGCTTTTCTCTTAGAAATAAGCTTATACTTTGTGTAGCAGGTCTGGTCTTACAAGAGGCGGTAGCAAGTTCCTGCAAAGACTTATAAAGTGTGTATTGTATACAAACAGTACTTTACAAGCAATAAACGTCAATTTGCATTGAGTAGAACAAACTCCTCTCTTTGTGTTTCCAATTGAAATTCCAGGTAGAAAGAAAGCTATTTAGACATTCATAGGCTTTGACGGGGAAAAAAACATGCTGTTTTTGATTCAAACTCTAATGACATTCACACCCGGAGCAATTATTAGTTGTCAATTCAGAGGTAACATTAGCTTGGCAGGCTGAATGAAGGACATTGCTTATTAGCAACTGTGTCATCCATTTATATGACATAGTTTGCCTGAACTTCAGTTTTGTTTGGCAACTTTGCAGCTGAGAGTGAATCAAGAAGGGTGGGTGTGGGTGTAAAATATCTCTGCATGTTTCCATCCACTACATGATCTTTGCTTCACTTTGTTAGCCCTTCACTCATGATGGATGGAGGGGAATAGTGGCTCCAGAGAGAGAAAGGGAGAAAGAAATAATCAATCAAATATACAATTATCTAAAGGGTAATGGTCCTAAAAATATTAGAAACATCATGTTAATATTGGTGGCTTAATATTGGTTAGGATTCTCCCCAGAAGATTTTGAATGACCGTTTGCTGTACATGGGTTGGTAGGGATGGGTGTTACCTTCCACATATTGAACTATTGTATGTTCCCTTAGTATGCCTTAAAGATTCCCCCTGTTTTTGAATAGTTGTATCAGCCCTAAAAGAAATGAACCATTGTGTACTAGACAGGGTCCCGAAGAATCATTTTTAATTATTTCATGATTTGTGCACAACTTTTTCACAGTCGTAAATACATAAGGTGGTTTACATCAATGGGCAGCCCCATCCTGCGCTGACCGCCCGTAATTGCAGTGGTGGCCAGGTTGCTACCGCTGCATCCCATAGGAGTCCGCTGTGGGAGCCTCTGTGAGGAAAGGGGACATTCTACTTGCTTCTGCACCAGCTATTTAGCTGGCTCAGAAGCAAGGGGCTCCAAGTAAGGCTGTTCAGCCTTACTTGGAGGTTGGGAACCAGTGGTGAGAGTCCTGCCCCTGCTCCACCCCTCCCCTTCCCTCAGAATGCACTCCCGTCCTGCCCTGAAAGGCCGCATTGCCAGCAAGCAGCAAACTCACCTCTCACCGCTGACCGGTGCTCCTTCTATGGCGCACACGACCGGCATTGCCATGGCACCGCCCCAGCTTACCACTGGCATAGGAGGCACTTTATGGCACCATGTGACAGTCACCCGGGCGATATGCGCGTACCGCCGACGGTTAAGAGCTTTAGGATTGGGCTCTAAAACTTTCAAGACAAATCAAAGTTAACACAGAATTAAATATGAACTAGGACACAAAACCAACATAAGACAACAGCAGAGCCACTGTAAAACAATCGAGGAGAGTGAAACCATGGAACCCTGACCACATGGGAGCCATTTTTGGTGGCAGTTCTATCTTAGCAGTAATTGGCCTTCAGAATAATACAGCCCCTCATGGGTAATGGCCACTTATTCCTTGCCCTTCCCATCCTGCAACTGAAGAGCAAAATTACCCATGCTCTCTGTCCTTGCTTAGTTCTAGCAATGTGGATACAGAGTGTATTTCACTTGAGTCATTCTGATTCAGAAAAGGTGATTACGCTTGTAACTGCTTTTTAGAATTTTATACGCCCTGTGGTTGTTTTGAGATACGTACTATTGAAGACACCATCCGCTAACAGTTTTGTTCTTTGATCAGGAAGTGGAGGCTATGCTGATAATGATGTTGGTGCTACCTCTACCACAGGCCATGGGGAGAGCATTATGAAAGTGGTCCTGGCAAGACTTGTCCTCTTTCACATGGAACAAGGTAAAGCCTGAAGTTCAGGAAGTCCCAAATTACAGAAATTGTAGAACTATCATATTCCTGTCAGTTGTTGGTAGGAATGTACAATTTGCGCATTGCAAGCCAGATTGGCCCCCATTCCCCTGTGGCAATTTTTTTCTGACCCTTGGCATTGCTATCCGATTTTAATTACGTTATGTTAAAAGGAAGCGATTGGTAAACTTTTTAATCAGAAAAAGGCAAATGTTTTCAAGTTGTAAGAACAGATTCTTCATTTTTATGTCAGATCTCTTGAGGTGGGGGTATGCGTATGTAAATCAGGATATAGTTGTGCCTGAGTTCTTCTGCTCGTAGCGGAAAAACCTCTACTGCTAGGTGGTTCCAACATTATCAATGAGTCTCATTTTTCTTGTGAAGCTTTTGTCTCATGATAGGCTTGTGGTCACTGTCTTGATGATAATAATGCAGCCCTCTGGTCTCAGTATAAAGGAAGTACTTTTGAACAGGAAGTGCATGGGACTGCTTCTCCAAGCCAGTGTGTCGCGTACACATGTGCTTTCAGTTTGCATGGTGGTTCTCCCAGATGAGTGTAAGCGTACACAGTGATCATGTGAAGGACGTTCACTGGAGCTGTGACACACGAGAACCAGCTCTTGACTTTCCAGTAACATTTAACCTGAAATGCTTTATTTGGTTGTCAACTGATGATGAAATGTGTCACCATGTTCTAATTTGACCTTGGAATATGTATAATGTCTTTCAGGGTATGTATTAAAGTAGGCTCTTTATTTCATTTTCAGATTACTGTATTGCCAACATATGTCACCAGTCTTTCCCAAATCAGCCTACATAATTCAGAGCATAGTGTACTGCAAGTCAAGAGCAGGTGCTCCACTGAAGGCTATAAACTGAACGATCCTTCTTGCAATTGTTAGAATGTCTAAGCGTTCTCTGATGGCAGCTGCTGCCTGGATGAAAATATCCTTCTTGTCAGTGTTTATAAAGTCCGGCACTTTGGTTTCTAAGCATGAGAATAGTTTCCGCCCTAGCATATTTGGGTTTCATTTTGATGGGGGGGGGAGAATAGTTCGTGGTTGTCTGCTATAGAGCATTCCTATGCAGTTCTGAGTCCCATTTAGTTCAATGAGACTTACTCCCAGGAAAGAGTGTATGCATTGCAGCCTTAGGGCGCAATCCTACCCAGCGCTGGAATGGCAAGGCCGGCCAGCCAGCGCCATATCCAATGCTGGGTGGGGGGAGGCTGGAGCCTCCCGCGGCAAGGAAGCGTGCGCTCTCTTACCGTAGGGAAGGCTCCAGCCTCCACTATGCGCTCCTCAGATCTACACCCATTAAAGAGCGGGCGCAGATCTGAGGAGACCGGGCGACCCAAATCGGGGCTGCATGGCCTCTTGAATGGGCCTAGGATTCGGCCTTATGGCTGAATCCGTGGTCCGCCCATGTCCCACCCACATTCCGCCCTCCTCCCGCCAATCCCTGAGGCATGCTGTCATGGTGCCTCCCTTGCGCCAGCCAGCTTCAGCCGACGCAAGGGAGGCGCTACAGGACCAGCGCTGCTAGCAGCGCTCGTCCTGTGGTCTTAGCACCAATGCGGGACTGCCGATTGGCGCCCCCACGTCAGCGCTAAGCGCGCAGTGTCGGCACAACCCTGTTGCGCCAATGCTGCGTGGACAGTAGGATTGCATTGCTCATGTTGCATTATCATGCCTGAAGTCTGGCATTTTTAAACCCAATTGCAACTCGTGGTGACTCGACTTACGTTGCCCAAAAACATGTTCTTGGATGACTTGTGTCAACTTCAGTTGTGGATGTCACCGACCTCGACTTGACTCTCAACTCAGAGCCAGTGAGTGTGAAAACGAGTCAGGACTTGAAATGACTGGGGTCTCTCTATCGCATGTGTATGTGTGCGTGCGAGTGGTCTTGCTTTTGTTTGTTTTATGTTTTTTGCCACTTCTACATTGCATGGAAGGACCTTGTGCGCATTCTGGAAATCAGCATTCAGAAGGATGGCTGCAGCAGGGGAGGGTGGTTCCAGGAGGCAGAGGGTTGAGGGGAGAAGGAAGACTTAAGGGTGTGTGTGTGTTGCTGTATGAGACTCGTTTCTCAAAATAGCAAATGACTCAACTCAAAAGACTCAAAATCGTTCACAAGCCAAATTGTGATGGCCGCATGTTATGACTCTCAAGTCAAATTGCAGGGTCACTGACTTGGGACTTAACTTTGTCCCAGGCTCATGGACTTGAACTCATTCCTGCCAAGTAGTATTCCACACCTTGAGATGAATCTGCAGTTACGTGCTACCAATAAGGACAAGAAAGACAACTATGGTACAAGCTGCTTGCTGTGCAGAAAAACACCCTTGATTTTTTGTTTACAGGATATCAGGTTATGTTTAAATCTTCCCACTTCTTTAGCATCTGGTGCCTTTGACGTGCTTATGCTGTCAGCTTGGAACATAGCAATATTTTCATGCCTTCATTTGTAGACTTATCAAAAATAAAAGTAAAAAAAAAAAAATTCTCACAATGGTGCTTTAGTTAGTGAATATCAGTTTTCAACAGAGTTAATAAATCTTGGTAAGATAATGAGTGTTGGAAGTTTTCTCTTGCCTGTTTACCAACATGCAAATGCAAGTAAAACTGAGACGTTTTGGGGCACCAGGAGGCCATGCTGATGCAGACTGAAAGTGCTGTCCAGTCATTTCTGGGAGGTTTCTGAGGAGGCCAGGAGGCCACGCACGACCCCTGTAGGGCCAGGCGTGGCTGACCAGATAATTGTGGTGCCACGTGGTCTCCCACCTGCAGATTTCATTATCCCCATAATTCAGTATCCATGGGGGCCCTGGAACAGATCCCCCATGGATACCGAGCCCATCATATTACACTCCAGCTCTGTTGTCATCCTATGACACTGTTACGCCCAACCATTTTATGTATAACCTTTCTCTGGAAGAGTGAGGAGGGCATTCTTCACCATGTGGGATGCTGTTCTGCCAAATTCCCTGCCGGGCCACCCCAAAGGCCCTAATGCCCCCACACTAGGCTAACTAGTTTCCCCACAGAGCAGCCTCAGAGATAGGCAAGTAAAGAGGGAGGGGGTTTAGTCACCCACTGGGCCTCCTCTCTTCCAGCAGCTTTGCTTGCGATCACGGGCTGGCCAGCCTCCTCCAGACTGCCCTCATCCCTGGGTTAGCTCCAAACTACCCTAAGTCTAACACCAACAAACCCCACCACCAAACAGTAGGCAGTCAGCTTGCTCAAGCCATAACTGCCTCCTCCACTTGGTGGCTGCAGGGGCGTGGCAGACATACAACTGTTCCCCACAGTTATTCCCCACAATGAGCTTACCTTAGCCAGTCAGTCCATCCATCAGTCCTTCAGGCAGGCAGTCCAGCCAGCACTCGATCCATCCAGCACCTACCTGGTGCCTTCCTCCAGCACCTTCCCAGGGTACCTGTTGCAGTTTCACATCTCACAGTCCAGAACTGGGTGAGACTGGCATTCCGTCTCTCCGTCTCAGAATCAGATAGAGCACCTGTGCGTCCTTCAGCAGGCAGCTTCCCAGCTTGTTAGGGCAACTAGCTTGGA
>JAJKFI010000012.1:9592533-9617030 GCA_029204185.1 Lerista edwardsae
GTCTCCAAGCCCCCAACTCTGCTATTATTCACACAAATACACAACAGTACCATCCTCCAGCACCTATCCAGCCCCTTTTCTCCAGCTCCTGCCTCCAACTTTATACTGAGGCCAGCCAATCAGTGGGCAGGCTTTAATTCATCAGCCACACCCATCTGCACCTGTGCTAACCTCCCTTCAGAGCCAGAGCCCTTATCAGCCTGCAGCTGTGTTCCTGCTGCAAGAGTTCTGGGATTAACCCCATAATCCCTGGTTTACCTGGACAAGGGGCTATTGCTGATACCATTCCCTCACTCCTTGGGGTAGCTGCTGCCTTTTCCAATACAGATGCCCCTCCCACTCAGATAGGCAGAGTCGGACTTGCTTGCAGTCTCCTCCCCTGGTAGGAGGGGCTCCTAATCCAGTCCAGCTCTGAGGGGCAAGTAGGGACTAGCGAGCCCTTAGAGCTCAGCAGTTGAACCTTTTCCCTTTTTCCCTTCTCCTCTCCTATTTTTTCCTTCCCTCTACCTCCTTATTCTCCTTATTTTTAGTAAAGAAATAGAAAGTAAATTGTGGAATTCTTATCTGTCATTCAAAACACTCACCAAAAGGACAGAATGATAGGAAAACTGTGGAATCTCCTTCATTTGGCAGCTTTTAAGAAAAAGTTGGAAGAATAATTATCAGGGGCTATTATACTTGAGTGAATAATAGCAAGAGGTTAGATTTGTTGTGCTAAGGTTCTAGAAATAGGCCTGATGTTCTTGAAGGGGTTTTGCAGTGGATCCTATAGGCATTGGGGCAAGTCCTCTATGGTGATTGTCCTGACAAGGAACTAAAGAGCTGCTTAGGTTCACATGGGGCTTGTGCTAGCCCAGTGGCAGATTTGATGTTTTTTCCTTTGAAAAATTATTTCCTTATTCCTTTTTGGAAAAAAAATTGGGGCCAGTTTTCAGCTGAAATTCCTTCTAGTAAAAATGATTTATCATATTTTCTTTCCCCCTTCCTTTCAGGGAAGTCACCCGAAGATGCTGCTGATGCGGCTCTAGACTTCATGAAAACAAGAGTTGCGGGACTAGGTGGGGTTATTGTGATCAGCAATTCTGGAGACTGGGCTGCGAAGTTCTCCACGAAGCAGATGTCCTGGGCTACAGTGAAAGATGACCAGCTGCAGCACGGCATTTATGCTGGGGAAAGACATAGACAATCTGTTGATGAAGCCCTTAGTTCTATGGGCTCCTAAACATGACAGAGGGAAGGCGGGTATATATAGCAGGGTGAAAATCATAGGCTGGGAACCAAATCTATTGAGCCGTTTCTGAAAGGAGAACCTCCTTTATTCAGTTCCCATCCAGATACTCACAGTATCGGTCTCGTTTTGCTGCTTCCTTATACACAAGGAAATTCAAAGGGCTGCAGGATGGTTTCTGCAAGTGCATAAGTTTCCAGGAGTTTGCTTTCTTGTTGCATTGATGGAGTAAAAAAGCGGCTCTGCACCTCTTCATTGGAACATGCTTGAGAATGCAACATGTTCTCCTCTCCAAGGCTGGACTCTTGGAGGCAGCTTCCCATGTAATGTGATTCTGCTGGGAAACCAGAGTTCATAGAAGATCAAACTTACTCTTGTGTCACTGGCAATTTTGTATTACACGTTTGTTCCTAGCAGGCATGTAGTCAAATTAGCACCCAAATAACATGTACTTTTAACATTTATCACATGTTCTGTAACATTTATGCTATTTAATAAAAGGAAGGTTATCCAAGAAATTTGCATTGTAGGATGAGACTGGCTTCTGGATACGTGACATTTTTGCACTGCAGTGAAGGAACTTGTCCTATGAAAAATGCTATGCTCTAGCATGGGGTCTCCAAACTATGGCCCGGGGACCACGTCCAGCCCGCCACAAGATTTTATCTGTCAGAGCATTTTCTCATGTTAGACATTTTTATTCAGTATATATCACTATGACAAACAAAATAATGAGTAAACACCTGTACACAATGACAGAGAACTTCTAAACAAATAGCTGGCTTAACTGAGGTAGTTCTTAACTGGAAGAATAAATCTGCCTATTTTAATGTTACACTGATAATAGTGTATTAGGGGTCCTTGCAGGACTCAAAGTTACAGACTGAAATGTCTTTTTAATGGTATAATGTTTACAAGGATTCGTTTTTAGACAAAACATGCATTAATTTCTACTTTTCCATTTATTCTTTCCATAATGGCATAATTCAACAATTTAGCTCATATATAGATATTGATATGTAACCCTAGCACCTTCTCAGTCTAGGAAATAATAAGTGATTCAATAATCCCAATAAAGTCTACTACTCATGTATACTTTATGGGGCAAGTGTATTATTAGCAAATCAAGTTTGACATAAGTGGCATGTACAAATGGGTTTCCTTGTAGAAGAATAGATGTAGTAATATCTTTGACATGAGATTAGCCTTTACAACATAAATGTCAACATTTTTGTTATAACAGGCAGAAGCAGGATTTTTTTGTCTGAGACTAAAAAGGTCCATTTTTTGACTAGAGCAAAAGATTTTAATTGCAAGGACAAAGATATTACCCATTAATTCATACTTTAAAAATAAAGGAGGATAGCACCATATTGTAAAGCAGTGGTTCTCAAACGTTTTAGATGGGGACCCACCGGCACTCATGTCGGAACCCACCAGAAGTGATGTCATAAACCTGGAAGTGATGTCATAGCCGGAAGTGACATAATCGAGCAGGAAGTACCCTCATTGTGACATAATAAAATTACACTCCTGGAATGCAAATTGGCATTCTTGGACTGCAGCAATTGCACAACCATGAAATATCCCTGACAGAAAGCAAGATTAGGACAAAATATTATATAAAAGCACTGAACTAAAGACAATTAAAAAAAAAAAAAACCCCTCACTTGAAAATTCAAACTGTTAACATTCACAAAAAGAATACAGCAAGAATAAGGTCTGCAGCTTCCAAGATGGCGGCTTCCAGATTTCTGCAATACACTTGACATGGGTCATGACCCACAGTTTGAGAACCACCGTTGTAAAGCATATGTCTATTTATCATCATCATCATCATCATCATCAACCTTTAATGGCATTGACATATGAAACATGAAAACATACATATAACATATGATACACACATATGATTACCCATGTATACATATTTCTAAAATGGCCCATACGTCAACTCTGAGGGACAT
The DNA here is from genome assembly GCA_029204185.1 of Lerista edwardsae. NCBI lineage: Eukaryota > Metazoa > Chordata > Lepidosauria > Squamata > Scincidae > Lerista > Lerista edwardsae. The sequence goes on from JAJKFI010000012.1 coordinate 9,595,729, forward strand.
ATTATGAACATAATCTGTGCTAGAGGGCTGCTGTTAAGTTGCATTGTAATAAACATGATTGCTTAACTCTGCCCAGGTACTTCCCCCACCCAAACTTACACTCAGACTAGCATCAGTGCCTTATTAACTCACATAATTAAACCATCCGTTATGCAGTTTTCTTGGATCACTGGAGGTTCCCATTGTGAGATGGGCAGCCTAATCCTATCTCAGACTAGGCTGCCCTTTATTACAGTGGAGATATGAGAAAGAATGAGAAATTGAGATAAAGATAGAATAGCTAATATTTGGGAAGTATTTTATACATGGTTAGATAGATAATATTAATAGATAATAATAGATAATAAATTAGCTGAAATATTTTTTCTTGAGTTTTTTTTCTCTTATTGAATTATTGATGTTAGTCCTTTGAATGTTAAAGAAGTTTATGGGGTAGTAATAATCCGATGTGTAAATTTTACTGTAAAATTGCTGAGACTGACGGATACCTAATGTGTTTTCCTTGCATCTGTTCCCTATGTCTTTTTTTTCCCAACCCATAACTATAAAATTATATAATAAAAAATTATTCAAAATTTTTTTTGACTCACCACTGATACTGGGGGTCCACCTTTAAATGCCTTGTAATAAGGAAAAAAGGGGCCAAAATATCCACTGGGGGTTCCTGAATGGAATGCTTAGTGGATAACGACACGACCTGTATTTGTTGAAAAATATGTATCCTGCCATTCTCTTCATGCAAGGAAGATACTCAAGGTTCACAATACATTAAAGTAATTAAAATCTGTGAAACTGTACAACATAGTTTTCACGGTCCAGATGTTAAGGCAAGAGCCTTTTAAAGTGACTGTGCATCTTGGTGCATGTGTACAGGCATTCCCAACTATCCGCTGTGGTTCCGTTCTGGGTCCCACCAGGGATACCTTAAACTGTGGATACTGGGGACACCTTTATAAAGATTGGGGGACATCAGTGGTTTTGTTGCAACAAGGTTAAAAAAAGAGATTCCCCTATCTTTTTAATAGGCAACCCAGTATCCATTGTATCAGTGGATAACTCGAACAGTGGATGCCAAATCGGTGGATACTCGGGCACACTTGTAATTTGTAAAAACGGAAACAAAATATTCTTCATCTTTTAAGCAAAGATTAATTGCCCTTAAATTGACCCTAGATCTTTCCAGAATTTTGTGAGTAATAAATATTCTCTGGTGTCTGCTTGTTCTGGTCTTTTTGCATCACAATATGAACGAATTGGGGGTGGATGTCCTGTTTAAACCTTTTAGCTATCTCTATTCAACAACCTGGTCTTCTTTAGCTCCAAAGCCACTTGTCAACGGGATTAGAATCTGACACAGATTTTCTGGTATTTCGAAAACATGGGGATTGGCAATTCACTAAGCATCCTAGGATTCTTCTTTCAGCAGAACTTGTAGACGTTTATATTTTTGCTTCAGATCCTATCTGAATTCATCACAACTCTTCAAAAGCTCCAGATTTTCTTGCATTTTTGAGTAATTACTAGTACCCTTCTGTGATGTAAATAGAATTACTGTCCGTGCCAGCCCTTGAGCGCTGCACTTCTGACCCTTTATTGCTCGTGCTTTATGAGAGCTTAAGCTGTGTAATGCACTGTAGCATGCAGCTCATTAAGTACTTGGCTGCACTCAGATATAATGAGCATTACCCATTATGCACACATGGCAACATAGCACATTCTGCGTAGCAACACCAGGACACACCACTCCAACGTGGCATCCGGATGAGGTCCTGGTGGAGGAATTTGCATAATTCAAATTTCATTGGACTATAACATAGTATTGAATACAAACTGAAGCATATTCAGTGTTCAGCACTGCCACCCCATCCTCAATTACAGGTCATTCAGCTTTTGTAGCTGTTCTGTATTTGTAATGATATTTGGTTATAGCATAAAACATACTGCATACTTTATTGCTGTTTAGAAGTTAGCTCCAGGAAGACTAGTTCTGGTACAAGGGATATTCAGAAAGTAACCTCCGGTAAGCTGTTTTTTTAAAAAAACCAGCTCCATATGCTCCATATACTATTTCCGAACTTTATCTCAAATTCCCTCAAATTTCATGGATGATGGAAAGTTCAGAAATTGTGAACTGGTGGCACGCACGAATCACTTTGTTGACTTGTTCAACAACATCGTCCATCACCACATTTGCAGGGGAGTCCCAAGTATGTTTTAGGGAGCATGCATGATGGTTCTATATGAAACAGTGGGGGCAATCCTGACCTGCACTGGAACAGGCAGGCCAGCTGGCCTGCGCTGGATCCAGCGCAGGTTGGGAGTCAGCTGGAGCCTCCATGGGGCAAGGAGACATTAGTCCCCTTAAGCACCTCATGGGGGTGCTTGGGCCTGCCCCCTGCTATTTAGCAGGCGCAAGTCCAAGCAGGCCACAGAGGCCCGGATTGGGGCCACACAGTCCAGGGACGGGGATTTGGAACCAGCATAACTGCCAGATCCAGGCTCCTCCCCTCTCCCTAGGCTGCCCTGCCCACTGGAACACTCTCCCTCTGCCCTGTTCCACCCCCCCCCTTCCATCTTCTCCCTGCCCAGAAAATCCCTTGCGTTGGCCGAACTCGGCCAGCACGAGGGCAGCTTACCTGCGCCGATCCACAGTGCAGCAAGACCACTGCTGCTGGCAGTGTCAACCTAGCACCACTTGTGCAGGTACAAAAGTTCCTTATGGCACTTTCACTACAGCGCAGGGCCAATGCAACATACATGCGTAGGCCCTTACAGGGCTGTTGGATGGTGCCCTGTGACTAAGAAACTAGGCTATCTCAAGTTTTGTGCATGGTGGGTTCCCCAAAACGTCACAGACATTCACAAAAAGCAATGAATAGGGTATGTGTTGATGTTCTTTGACGAGGACATACAAAAGCTTGTGCCACGCTTCGACAAGTGCCTCAGTTTGGGTGATGATTACGTTGAGAAGTAGAGTTGTATAATGAGTAACTTTTGTGCATAATAGAATTGTTTTCTTTCATTCTTGTTTTTTTTTTAACAGCCTAACGGAGATCTCTTTCTGAATAGCCCTTGTAGAATGCTGTGTGGTCTGCTTTAGAGACCCATCTTTACTTTAGAACTTTTTCAGAAGATATGGCTAGGACCAGTGGTGTCATCCAAATGATTTAGAAACCGGTACTCACTTTTGATTGGCACTTGTCCAAATGCCAAACAAATAATGATTTAGGCCAGCTCAACTTCTAGAAACCGGTACTCGCGTAGTGGTGCGTAGTGGGTGCATGACATCACTGGCTAGGACTATAGGCATTTTGACATCTGTTTATGAGTCTTTCACCAAGCTAAAAGCGAGCAGAGGAAACAGTTGCCGTGAGCCCAATTCTCAAATACCATGGTACTTGTTTATATGTATAAATTCCTCTCTTGGACCTTCAGACTGATATTTGAGTGCATGAAATAGGCATCTATTGACATGCATGCTGAATTGGTCTTTGTGAATAGCATTTGTTAGAATGGAAGCAAAATGTCAACATTTCAAACTAGGTTACAGCATGGAAAATGATAACCAATGGTCCTGAGTTCCTATCTGGAGTCGATGATGGACTGGATGAGAGCAAACAAATTGAAATTAAAGGCAGAAAGGTTTGGGCATTAGAGTGCAATTCACAGCGCTCCAGTCCCTTGTGCTGGCCTAGTGTTGTCCCAACATGCCATAAACTCTGTTTGCAATGGCTTTGGACATGCACTGGCCTCTCCGCACTGATACCCAGGCCTGGCTGAACCCAGGTAAGGCAAGCCAAGCTCAGCTGGTGCAGGGGGTTGGGGAGAGCAGGGGAGGCAGAACAGGATGGGGGAAGGCAAGAGATGGGAGGGCCTGTGGATGGAGCAGCAAATGTAGGGGGTGGAGCCAGGATCTGGCACTTGGGGCCAGTGGCGTTTCTACAGGGATGGCAAAGCTCTAAGTTTTGCAAGAAGCCTTACCTTGCAGTGGAAATCACTCCTCTCCTGCACCGTTTTAGCCAATCTTGGCGTTGCTTACTGGCTACAGCAGCAAGGGAGAGGAGGGTTTACATGACAGGGTAAGGCTTCTTGCAAAACTTAGAGCTTTGCCATCCCTGTAGAAACGCCTCTACTTGGGGCCAGATCCTAACCTCCCAGTCGGCCCTGATCCAGGCTGCTTGGATTTGCGCCGCCGATCCAAGTAGCCCCATTTGGGCCACTGCTGCACTACTGTTGCTGCAATTGATTCCCCTTTTCCCAGGTTGCACTGCAGCCAGCCAGCCAACCCCCACTCCAGGTCAATGGTGGTCCTGCCATTAGCCCTGGAGGGGCAAATGCCCCGCATGTCAGGACCGCATGCGGCATCCCTGGCCCTCTGGAGGCCGTTAAGCAGTACTGATTATGCCCTCAGTCAGATATAAGTGTGCATTGGATTAAAGCCTTAGCCACTACGATACATCAACTCAGAGCAGACTTTCAGCAGAGTTGCTGAAAATACTCTTAACGTAATAATGTATTGTTAATTTAATTGGTGGAATATAGGTGTCATGTAGCTTAAGAAGCAGCTTGTGACAAAAATCTTTTTCCAAAATTGAAATGCAACAATGTATAAAATAAACCAGCAACTGCTTATTTGTTGAATTTGTTGGATTATTTGATTAATTAAACCAGGTTGAATTAAGAGGTGTGTTTTTTAAAGCAAAAAGAAAACACAACATGATGCAGCTGCTCAGTGTGATTTGTCAGAGCACAAAAAGTTGCAAGACGTACTGAATATGTGACTACCACAAAAGCGGTTTCCTTAGCAATTACAGGCATGTGAAAGTCAAAACTTCCTTTCCTCCTCATGTGACCTTTTCCCCAAGCAATTCAAGTAGAGGACAATAGCAATGAATTCCAAGCACCCGCAGCGTTCATGAATTTCTAAACAATGCTTTGCCAAACAGTCCAAGCAGTTTCACCCTTGATTAAGATGAAATTGGAGTTTTATTTCTCCCCACCCCAGCCTGTGACCTGCTACACAACCATATTTTCTTTTGAAATCAAGGAGCATGAAGTGTAGAGATAAACCTGCCGGAACTGTCCAAGCAGTCATGTGATGGGGATGAACCCAGTACAACCCTTGCTGTTCACGCTTCCTCCTTCCTCCTCCCCAAATCTCCTAAATGAAACAAAAATCCAACTTTGTAAGGACTTCAAAAGATGTCCTCATGGGAGGAAAGGGCTTCCAGTAGCTCTTCCTGAAAAGATCTGAAAAGATACACACCTTAGTTAAATCTTGCCCTGCTGAAGCCAACTGACATCAAAAGGCCAGGCTTTAGCCGGATATCCTTGGTAGTTCTTATCAGTCATTTGGCTCATGCTCCACCCTCCCCTGTTCAAGTTTTTCACCTACCCCAGACTGGTGAGGGAGGAACAGTGTGTTCAGTAGGTTTCATTTTTTTTTTTAAATAGTTACTTCTGTTTAATAAAATGGCCAAAGTTAAACCCAAGCCTCAGTCTGGTGTCTTCACGGGTGTGTGTGTGTGTGTATGTGTGTAAGATGGTAAAAAGACTACCTCAGAATGCCAGATGCTGGGGATGGCAGCGAGATATAAGTATTTGGTTGCCTTGCATGTTCCCTGAGGCATCTGGTGGGCCTCTGTGAGATACAGGAAGCTGGACTAGATGGGCCTTTGACCTGATCCGGTAGGGATGTTCTTATGCAATTTTCAAAGGGAGCAAAATCTGTGCAAAGAACCAAAGATGTAGTGGTCAATAGCACTTGCTCCCCAGAAAGTGTACATATGATTACAATCTAAGGGGCCAATCCTATCTAACTTTCCAACAATGATGCAGCTGTGTCAATGGGGTGTGCCCTGCATCCAGTAATGGGGGTGCAGTCATGTAGGCCTTCTTAAGGTAAGGGAACAGTTATTTCCTTACTTTGGATCTGCATTGTGACTGCATTGGCACTGGAGATTTGGATAGGATTGGGGCCTAATTTTCTTTCAAACCACCTGGCTCCTGAGGCAATTTCTATGCCTGCTTTTTAATGTCCAGTTGACCGTGCATCTTTTGTTAACTGTGCTGCAGTGAACATTTGAAGCTATACTGCTGAACATCTTCCTGACAAGCAGCAATTAAAGGCATCTAGTGCCAGAAAGTTATCTAGACAGCCAGAAGCCTGTCAGAATTGTTGTCTTTCAACAACAGTTTCCCTGAGGAACAAAAACAACCAACACCTCCATTACAGAGCTGTAGTGTAGGCTGAGGTAAGGTTTGTAGAACATTCTGCTCATGTAAAGTCCAATATATTAGTATTAACAACAACCAGACAAACTGGGAACTCTGGGTACATGTACATATGTACGTCTCTGTATACTCAGCTAGCAAAATTATGTATTTCTGTGGGGTGAGCCATTCAGAAGAGTGTGCCTTTTGTTCTGCTTCCTTGTTCTTTTTTATGTGTAACACACTGCCTGCTTTCTTCTCCACAAAGAGGACCATATCCTGACTAATAATGTGAAAAAAGAGATGCCAGGGTTCTTTTCTGTGCTACTCATGGAAAGGGAATGGATGGTTACTGCCTGGATGGATCTAGCTGGATTTTGTTTGTTTGTTGAATTTCTACTCCATCTTTCTCCTGGCTTACAAGGCGGCTTACAAAAATGTTAACCATATAACATGAATAAACTATTTAAAACAATTAAAGAAATAAAAACATGTTACTTGTTACATATGTATGAAAATGTAACACTCTTTGGTGCAAACCTCCTATCTGTGTTAATCTGGAACCAAGAAATCTGAAAGGGAAGATAAAAAGAGTCCAGGCTGCACGCAGGCTGTTTAAAATAACAGTAGTACAGGCCCAGCGGAAGTGTATACCGCCAAGAAAGAAGGGCTTGACAAGGTCCAGGAGGGTGCCAGCATGACTGACGAACAAAGTTAGAGAAGCTGTAAAGAGCAAGGAAGCTTCTTTCCATAAATGGAAATCTTGCCCTAGTGAGGAGAATAAAAAAGAACATAAACTCTGTCAAAAGACAAGTAAGAAGGTGATACGGGAGGCCAAGAAAGAGTTTGAGGAACGCATGAGCAACATAAAGGGGAATAATAAAAGCTTCTTCAAATATGTTAGAAGCAGGAAACCTGCCAGAGAGGCAGTCGGCCCACTGGACAGTGAGGGAGGGAGAGAGTAGATAAAAGGGGTCTTGGAGATAGCAGAGAAATTAAATGAATTCTTGCGTCCGTCTTCACGGTAGAAGAACTTGGGCAGATACCGCAGCCCAAACAGCCCTTCCTAACTAAGGAATTAAATCAGATAATGGTTAATAAAGAAGATGTTTTAGATCAAATTGATAAACTACATATAAATAAGTCACCAGGCCCAGATGGTATACACCCAAGAGTTATTAAGGAAATAAAGAACGAAGTTGCTGACCTAGAGTTGCTGAACTAGAGTCTGCAACTTGTTCCTTCAAACGGCCACGGTGCCAGAGGATTGGAGGATAGCCAATGTCACACCAATCTTTTAAAAAGGGAGAAGGGGGGACCCTGGAAACTACAGGCCGGTCAGCCTAACATCTGTTCCGGGTAAGATGGTGGAAAGCCTCATCAAAGATAAAATCCTAAAACACATAGAGGAACAAGTATTGCTGAAGGAAAGTCAGCATGGCTTCTGTAAGGGTAAGTCTTGCCTCACAAACCTTTTGGAATTCTTTGAAAAGGTCAGCAGGCACGTGGATGTCGGTGAACCTGTGGATATCATATACCTGGATTTTCAGAAGGCGTTTGACACAGTCCCCCACCAAAGGCTGCTGAAGAAATTTCACAGTCAGGGAATAAGAGGGCAGGTCCTCTTATGGATTCAGAATTGGTTGAGGGTCAGGAAACAGAGAGTGGAGCAATTTTCACAATGGAGAGAGGTAAAAAGCGGAGTGCCGCAGGGATCTGTCTTGGGGCTGGTGCTTTTCAACTTGTTCATAAATGACCTGGAGACAGGGATAAGCAGCGAGGTGGCCAAGTTTGCGGATGACACAAAACGTTTCTGGGTGGTAAAGACCAGAAGGGATTGTGAAGAGCTCCAGCAGATGCGTTTCAACATAGACAAGTGTAAAGTGATGCACATTGGGGCAAAAAACCAAAACTTCACCGATAGGCTTAAGGGTTCTGAGCTGTCTGTGACAGCTCAGGAGAGAGATCTTGGGGTGCTGGTGGACAATTCAATGAAGGTATCGACCCAGTGTGCGGCAGCAATTAAGAAGGCCAATTCCATGCTTGGGGTCATTAAAAAAGGGTTTGAGAATAAAACAGCCAATATTATCATGCCATTGTACAAATCAATTGTAAGGCCACACCTGGAATATTCTGTACAGTTCTGGTCGCCGCAAAAAGGACCTAGTGGAGCTGGAAAAGGTGCAGAAGAGAGCGACGAAAATGATTACGGGGCTGGGGCACCTCCCTTATGAATAAAGACTGCAGAGTTTGGGACTCTTCAGCCTAGAAAAAAGGCGCCTGAGGGGGGACATGATTGAGACATACAAAATTATGCACGGAAGGGATAGAGTCAATAGAAGGATGTTCTTTTCCCTCTCTCAAAACACTGGAACTGGGGGTATCTACTAAAACTGAGGGTTGGGAGAGTTAAAACAGATAAAAGGAAGTACTTTTTTACCCAGTGGGTAGTTAATCTGTGGAACTCTTTGCCACAGGAGATGGTGATGGCATCTGGTCTAGATGCCTTTAAGAGGGGATCGGACAGATTTCTGGAAGAAAAGTCCATCGTGGGCTATAGGCCATGATGGATTGTGCAACCTCCTTACATTAGTAGTAGGCTACATTGGGCAAACTCCAGAAGCTAGTGGAGGACAGGGAGGCCTGGCGTGCTGTGGTCCATGGGGTGGTGAAGAGTCGGACACGACTTAGCGACTGAACAACAACAACTTCAGAGTACTGGGTGCAAGAGAGTGGCAACAGGATGCAAACATCTTGTTGTCTCATGCCTCCCTGGGGCACCTGGTGGGCCGCTGTGAGATAGAGGAAGCTGGACTAGATGGGCCTTTGGCCTGATCCAGCAGGACTCTTCTTATGTTCTTATGAAATCACAGCGATATGGGCCATGTAACCCTTTCCTTTTCCTCTGATCTTTTCCTCTGATCTTCCCACCATGGGAAAAACATTTACAGCACAATTCTAACCAATTTACCAGAATTGATGCAGCTACAATGCTGCCCTGAGGAAAGGGAACAAGCATTCCCTTACCTTGAGGAAGCCTTCATCACTGCCCTACCACTGCAGGATATAGCACATGCCCCATTGGCATAGGTGCATCAGCACTGGAAAGTTACAGCCCAATCCTATCCTCCTTGGTGCTGGTGGTATCCTCATACCACTGGCGTTGGTGTCACAAAAGTGCCATAAGGCACTTCTAGCACCAGTGGTATGAGCATACTGTTGGTACTGGGCCAACACGAGTAGATGCTTGGCCCCAATGCCAGGAAGGCCTGGCACAGAGATGCCCAGTGATTCCTGCTACCACTGCTGGCAGTGTGCAATTTTGGGGTGGAGCAGAGGGTGTGGAGAAGGTGGGGGGAGGGGCAGAGTGGGCCTGGGATGGGGTGGTACCAACGGTGGCCTCTACCACCATATCCTATCCTCTGTTTTCAATCACATGGCCCAACATGGAAGCTGTCAAGTCTGCAGACTTTAAGAGCCCATTGTGGGCCCAGCACCCTTACCTCTTCCTTATGTTTGTCCCGTTCCCCCGAGAAGTCTCTGACTGCTGCTTCGGCTCCCATTAGATGCAGTGGTGGCCTTTTTGGCACTGCTGCTCCTATAGGAGCTGAGCAGCTAAGGATTGGGCTGCCTGTGGACTGTCATACATCTCTCTGGAAAGATTGGGCTGTCATATACCTCTCTTAAACATGCATCTGGAATAGTGCAAGAGGTGGTTGGGGGAGTTACGCATCCCCTCCCCATAACTGATTCTCTGATCCAAATTGCCCCTTCCCTGCAGCGCATTGCTGTGAAGAACCTACTGGATGGCATTCACAGTCTGTGGACTGAGGGCATCCTTGAACTCCGAGCATGTCTCAGCACTAGTGCTATATCCCCAGGACCACTCAGAGTGCAAGCAGTGCCTTGCCAATGCTGCAGCAGGAGCCCCAGCCACTGGTGAAGAGCAAGTAAACATCAAGAGGCACAAGGGGTGGGGAGGATGGCGGGAGGGCAGAGAGGAAGCATTTCTGGGTGGGGCAGGGTAGAATGGGGCAGGGACTGACCTGGGAAGAGGATTGAACAGGCAGAGAGGCATCTGAAACAAGGCATCTTGAGTCTGTACCCTGACTAAGCACGTTGACTAAGAAGGTACAGACTTGAGAAGCCCCATTGAGCAGACTGGGGCTTTACATGGGGTAAGAGGAGGAGCCAGATGTCCTCTTCCTGCTCAGATCTAGCAGAGTACCCAACAGCGGGCATTTAGAGCCTGCTGCTCATGTCTGGGTAAGACTGGGCTTTAAGAGATCACCAAACTATGTTTATATGTAAAAGATGTCGTGAATGGCTTTTTGGTGGTGGTAGTGGTGTTTTGTTTTTAAACTGACAATGCAAAACAGCATCCGACTCTGTCAGTGGACTGGTATAATTTCATGTTTCCTATGCAGAGATGGACAAGATGTACAAGTCTTGATCATTTTTTGGCACAGTCTGTATTTACCAATACCTACAGAAATGGCTCTGGCAAACCTCCTTCCAAGGCACTGCCTCATTCCTGTTAAAAGAGCTATTGTTGAAGTGCTCTGATTTAGAATGCTTTGATTGTTGTTATGTGCAGAACACTATAATTAATGTAATAACAGACCTCTGAAGGTCAAATTGCCACTTGGAATACCAATGTGTTTGATGTACTATACATATCTTGGGGCACTACTATTTGTTTCTTACCCTTCTTTGAAATTTCCAATCAAAAACCTGCTTATGGGGAATACAGAGAGAAGGTGGGAGAGTGGAAAGAGAGAGAGAGAGAGAGAGAGAGAGAGAGAGAGAGAGAGAGAGAGACTCTATATATGCATTTTCCATACATATTGTGTAAATATAACTTTATATAAGTGCAAATATAATCTTCTATATGTATAAAGAAGAATGTGTGTATGCATGTGTATATGTATGTTCCACATAGGCTCTGCAACGCCTGGAGCGATTGGCACCAGACTCGGCATGCGCATGCCTTGTGGCCTGGTGACAAACACTGCGGGGGTCAGGCCCCCCTGGTGCCCCCGGGGGTGGGGGTATGCAGGGGGCCCCACGTGAAAATGGTCGAAAACGGCTGAAATCAGCATCGAATCCGTAGTTTCCTGGGTCGCTTAGATGAGTGCCGATGCTCCTGACGCTGTTGGAGTCCGGGTTCGCCCCCCCCCCTTGGTGTGGGGTGCGAAACAAAATGTCCGCCATGCCCTGCTGGAACGCCTGGGGCAATTGGTACCAGACTCGGCACGCGCATGCCTTGCAGCCTGGCGACAAGCACTGCGGGGGTCAGCCCCCCTGGCACCCCCAGGGGTGGGGGTGCGCAGGGGGCTCCATGTGAAAATGGTCGAAAACGGCAAAATCGGCATCGAATCCATAGTTTCCGGGGTCGCCTAGAAGCTTGGAATAATTTGTTACCAGGGCAATGCCGGGTAACAAAAAGCTAGTAACATATAATTGCAAATGTATCTGTTTAGGAAGTTTGAATTTATAGATCTTAATCCATATTCTTTACAAACACTTCAAAATTGCACAGAGTGCATACAAAATAGTATGGGTTGTTGTATACTAAGTTGCAGGAGAAGATTCTGCAATAGCACTTCCTTGTCTCTTCTTCCTCACTGTCCCCCATTCAAGGTATCTTGAAGCATACCTTGCAAGACATGCTCATCAAGGAGAGAAAATCTCCCTTCCCACATCCTGCCTTAGGATTTCACCCAAAAACCTTAGTAGGCAGACAGGTGTCTACTAGAAGAGACCACGTCTACTCTAAAATACCTCTAATAGGATCACCATGCAGATGTGTCCCAGCTTTGATCTGTATGTTCGGTTGGCATGCATAAACATCCTTGGGTACATATTTCTATCTACAAATGTTTATTAATTTAAAGCTAATTGAAGGGCAGTAGTACTCTTGCATACAGTGCAGTCTGAAAGTTCCCTAGCTGATCCTTGGAAGATTGTGCTGTTTGGTATATTGCCAGACAACAGGACTGGAAGGAAATACTGTGATGGTTGCTATTCAAAATTGTGGTCACATAATTAAAATAACAGTTGAGACGAAAAAATAATCATCACCCACTGAAGATAGTAATGAACATCACCTTCAGAAAGGTGATGTTGTGGATAAATTCAAAAATATTGTATACATGTTATTATAAATAGCCTTTAGCAATGGATTTAATAATTCTGCAAGGGCATTTCTCAAGGTGAAACTTTGTATTACAATAATTATTACAGGATTGTTGCTGGCTACTGCTGCAGCTCATCATAGGGCAAGATTATGTTTGCCCCCTGATGTTTGATGGGGCTGCTTGGATCTGTGCCACAAAAATTGCTGGCAGAAGTCTGAGTGGTCCAGATTGGGCCCAGATTGGGGCCATGCAGCCCGGGGATAGGGTTTAGGATTCAGCTTAATGGCCAGATCTGTACTCCATTCCCTCCCCAGGTTAGCCTGCCCATGGGGCTGCTCTCCCCCTCCCTGTCCTGCCTCCCCCACCTTCCAAAGGCCCCACAATGGCTGAACTCTGCCAGCATAGGGCCAACTTACCTGCCGGTCTTTGAAGCACATCTGGGTCAGCACAAGACCTTGCACTGACCCAGCACCTCTTGGGTTGACAGAGACGTGCCTTACGGCATGTTTGTGACAGCCCTGGGCCAATGCAAGCAACGTCTGTCATCCAAGTGGGAATTAGGATGTTCATACCTGATCCCGCACATTTGCATTGGAGAAAAACCTGCACAAACAATTGTGTCTTTCCAACACTGATGTTTCTTTTAGCATATTATATGGGAACAACAGTTAGTGTATTAAATCCCAAGTGCATATTTGGTGTGTCTTGTGCCACATACTGCAAGATTGCTTTTTTGTCCAAAAAGAGTGGATTTTTTTAAAAAATGTGAGTAGTTGGCAGGCTTTGAGGTCAATTCCCCTTTCATCCTCAAAATGATATCTCAAGTCTATGGTTGCCCATCATTTCCCTGACAGAGGCTGCATAATGGACAGAAATTTTGCAGAGATACCCATATCCACTTACATCATTTTTTCATGCTGGGGTGAACTTCCATCTGTTGGATTTCTTCATGATGTGTCCTATTAAAGGCAAGGAGGATAGCGCACATCTGTGTGCTGGCCTCTCTGACTCAGCGTGGCCCAAACATACTTTATAGTATCCCTTATTCTAGCCAAATTTTGCTGGCCTAATTGTGCCGGCCTAACTCCAGGTTAGGATTGCGCCCTGAAAAATCAGTCCTTGATAGACTGCTTGGGGTAGGTGGAGGGATAAAAGTTGATTTAAAAAAATTAATTCACAAACTAACACACTTTTGCATAATTGAGGAGTTCCCTACTGCAATTGGGGGGGGGGTAGTCCCATTTTGCTGCCACACTGATTGTCATCCCACCACTCAAGTTCAACATTGGAGGGCACATTGATGCTGCTACTGTCTCAGTATATGGAATTTCATTTAGCTATCATGACGAATTGCCTTATCCCGAATAAGCCAAAATATTGCCGAGTGTGAATTTTGTCAGTTTGTTTTGTTTTTAATTTTACTAGTGCTTAAGCCAAGTGTATATGCAGGGCCTTAAAGTCCACTGACTATGAACAATTTCACTGGTAAATTCAAAATAGGGGATGCAAGTCTATGTGCCTGGAGTGATATGAACTGCATGAAATTCTTCCCCTGAAAATCCTTGTGTGCAGATGCATTCCTGGTGCATCAATGGATTCTCCACTAAGCAAAATGGTATATAGCTCGGTGTCTGCATGTTTATGTGCAAAAGTCCTTTGTGAGGCAATAATAGAGGGCCTGAGACTGCAAAGGCTTTGGGGAGCAGCCTGGAAAACTGAGGAAACGGATACTTTTCAAAAACTATTCAGTGTCTTTTGCCCATTAGCAGTGTAATGTATGCTGCCTTAATTAAATCTATTCAAGTCTGTGTGTACTGAATCAGAACAAGAGTGCATTTCCTCTCCCTAGCCTCCTACGCAGCAGCTCTGATGCAACTGGTATGCCTCATTTTCTGAAAAGTCTTGTTTAACCACCTCCTTTCCTTCTGTTCCCCTCACTGCACCATGTGCTTTACACTGCATCTCCGGGGATGAGACTTTTATCCACAATTCATGTACATAGGCCAGGTCTTAATCCTGGTTTGTGTTTCACTGACCTTTCAATATCTCATCACTTCTTCATTGCACTGCTACAAGAAAAAGTCATAGATTTTGGTGCAGTAACATTATCTTGTTATCTAGGGCAAAAAACAAAGCCTGTACTAGGAGAATATTGGCCAGCTCTGCAACTGATGTGATATGGAAAGTTCTCTGCTGTCTAACTTAAAGGACAATGTACTCTATTGATTATGGTAGTCCTCCATTTCTGCAACCTTACAGACATTGGATAGCATGTTCATGCATTGAGTGCTTCCCACCCCTTCTTGTTGAAGCCCCTGACCCTGAAAAGCTTATGTGCAGTGCCAGGGGATGCTTGGCAATGTCACTGGATGCAGCATGAACATATGCTGCAGAGAGAACACAAAACCACAAGAGGTATAACAAGCAGAGTATGTCTCTGTTCACAGTTCTTCTAATGCCTTCTGGTATATTTTGGCATCACAAATCTTCTCCAGCTCATGGACTACAGGGTGTTGCAAGGCTATTCCTTACAAGATATTTCATACTTTGAAATAGCTATGCAAATTTAAAACATGCACAATCATGTTGGTTATGGAGGCTGCATCAATTAATTTACTGCAGTTCTTATTTTTAAAATCTGGGTGATGAGCAGGAGATGTTTTATAGCGCAATTCTAACCTGCTCAGGACATAGCCAGGTTGAATGTGTCCAATGCAAGTTAGGAGGAGCTGGACCTCACATCGGGGTACGGTGATATTTTCCCACCTACTTCATGGAACACTCCAGTTGTCCTTATGGGGCTTCTTGGATCCACACCATTTATTTTTCTGGTGCAAATCTGAGAAGCCTGGTGTAACACCAGTTAGGATATAGCTTGTGCTGTAGTATTTATACTGTATAATGTTTGCATGTGCTCAAAGTACTTCACTCACTGGTATGATTTCATTAACCTCAGGGTGCCTAACTTAATTTACAAAATCTAAATCTGCTAGGGATCTAGTGTGGTAATGCAAGAAGTAACTGTCAGTTGTCATTTGCTAGAGTGGCAGGTTAATGCTTTTGAAAAAATCCATTATGGGGGGAAATGTCAGTGAAGAGCTTTTGTCTGGCATACAGTAGTTATCCAAAAGTGTACATACACATGAAGAAACTAGAAATATACTGTACGCATGAAGCACTACTCAGCATGAAATACTGTATCTGTATCGCAACAGACACAATCAACATTTCCTCAATGTTCAGGCTAACTGCAATGTGCAGGGGGCCCTTCACCAGTGTCAATGCAAATTTCTGCAGCAGCATACATGCGCAGTGCATTGCCCCTGAAGGTGATCCTGACATCATGATTGGGTAAGGGCAGTGATGTCATACAGGGGGTATGCGGGGGTACGTGAGTACCGGTTTCTAGGATTACGGCTGGCCCCGCCCATTTGCCCGCCCACTCGTCGACTCCGCCCCCTGCAACGTTTGAATTTCCTGCATGTTCTCAGAGCCAGGCAGGCAGGCAGGCAGTGAGCGGAGCCTTGCCTTACCTTGTCCCTGAAAAATGAGTTGCTCTGGGGTTTTAACATGATGCCAGGCCTCCTTAACATGTTCTGGGGGTGCTGTGGAATACTGTTGCAACTGTTGGGTCAGTTTAAAATCATCTGAGGCCTCAAAAAGGGCTTTTTTCATGTCACTTCCTGCCACGACCTCACTTCCGGCTTATGACATCACTTCCGGTGGGCGGGTCCTGACACGTGCCAATCAAAAGTGAGTACCTGTTCTTAAATCATTTAGATGACACCACTGGGTAAGGGGTAAGGTACCCTCATCAGAGGGGTAAGGGCTGATTCCTAGGTGAAATGGCTAAGTGGTATAGCTACAGGCGGGTCAAAATTATAAGTATTGATGGTGCCACAATGGCTGTATAAGCAGCCCCTCCCCCTCTCTGCTAGAGCCAAACTGGGTGGCCAGAGTAACATGGAGCTGTCTCCTCCACATTTCTCTGGCCATGACTCCAGTGACAAGGCAGACTGGCTGCTTTCATGGCATGTTGTAGAGCCATCAATACCATTTTGACCCCCCTCTAGCTAAGCTGCTGGGTGTATTTTGAGGGCTGGGGTGGGACAATAGAGGATATGCTTGACCAGAAATTATGTATGTCATCCCAGTCATAGGTGACTGTAGACACTCCCTCCAGCCATACCTGATGACAGCCTATGCACAGAACTTCCCTGGACCAGCTGAATCCTAGGCACAGCGCACTGAAAGACACAGATGGTGGTGGGGTGTGCTTTTGGTATGCTGAAGATGTGCTTCCAGTGCTTGCATTTCTCTGGCGGCTAAAAAAAGGCATCGGAAACAGCCTTTTCTATTCCATTTGCCATCCTATGTAGCAGAGTGGGCAGGATGCACTGGGTGGGAAAGTTGGAATTTTTTGGCTGGTTTTTCACTCTCTCGCTTGAATACTGTGGCTGGCTACATTTCAACTTATGCCAGTTCCAATGTTGGCATAACATTCTGGTGAGATTTAGGACAGGTCCATCATCTGGGAGAGTTTAGGATACGGCAGCTGCTGGTCCGTCTGCATCTGGCCCATGTCTCCATCCTGTCTGGGCGCTTCCACAGGGTAGCTGGTATACACTCGTATGAAGTTCTGCTGGTGTTTCTCCACTGGGGCTAATGGTTGCACCAGTGAGGCTGCAGTTGTTCAGGCATCTGAGGATTTATGCCATATCCTACGCTACTCAGAGCCATATTTTAAAGCATAGGATGGGACTGTTAGTTCTGGAGGCTAAGCTGAAGAAAGAGCTGCAAGCACACTTCCCCAGGCACCGAAGCCAGCTCTTAAAACCTTGTTAACGCCTGGGAATGATCTGCTACCTGTGCCTTCGTTTTTCTAAAAAACTCAACTTTTTCCAGACCTAAAATGTTGGCATAATTTCAGGAGAAATCAGTTTGGAACCTGCACTCATTCTGCTTCAGTGAACAGACTCAAATAAACGAGGGTGATCCTGGCTTGTCACAAAAGGGGACCAACTTCCATTCAGCTTTCATGAGTCCATCACACAATTCAGATTTAAGAGAAACAGCCAATTGCTGCCTTAAATTACTTGAGTACCTTTTCTTCCTGGTCACAATACATTTTTTTCCCTAAAAGACACAAAGTCTGGGTATAGCTCACTCATCTTATCTGTAGACTATCTCATTCTGCTTCTAAAGTTCTCCTGGAAAAGGCCAGACACTACTTGGGCCAGGCAAGAAAGCTCCGCCCCTCCTTCCTGTCAATTACAAGTGCATTAAGGGGGCAAAAAAATAAACTGTAAAAGAAAGAGCTATTACTATAAATTACTATAAATAGGGATAATCGTAAGTTTAACACTTTGCTGCTGTTTGAGGATGCAGTTAAACACCCCATTAAAGCACTTCGGCATTTACATTTTGCAACCGTTTCCGCTTCGTCTTATGATTTCCCATACCCGTGCAATACAATAGGATCAAAGAAATGCGTAATAGCGAATGTGTATAAATAGGCGCTCCGCGTTGGCCAGATGTTTTCGTGAAGTTCTTGACATTCCAGCTGAATCGCGTACACTCGCACACACCCCTTCTCCCCCCCCCCCAAAAAACACTTCCGAATATGCTATCACAGCAATGGCAACGGCGGCTGTCTTTGTCTAGAGGCTCTTCCCAGCTGTTCGACCACATTAGACCACCGCAGCTGGAATAGTTCCGAACGGAGGCGGAGTGGCGGGGGGAAAGAGGGAGAGAGAATGAAGCGAGAAGACTGAAGCTTTCTTTCTCCTTCCGATTGGCTTGTGCTTATGGGACTCTCCGGGCTCCCGACCTTTCATTGGCTCAAGTGTCCTTCTTCCCCTTGAGCTAATTGGAGGAGGCTGAGCGTGGAGGGGATGGAATCCCGTGGGGGCGAAGGGAGAGGCGTGATGAGTGAGCGCAAAGCTGAAGGGTGCTGTGTGGATATGGAGTCACTCCCCGCCGGCCACCTGCAGGTGGGCGCTTAGCAGCGGTGTGCATGCGCGACTGTGCCGGGGGTGGGGGGAGTGCTTCTTTACTTTTCCTTCGCCGTGCCCGGCTCCTGCCGAAGGGGGCTTGCAGCTGTCACGGGCGGGGGCAAGCAAGAGAAACAAAGAACATGGCGAGGCACCGTAAGCGGAGAGAGGTGGAGTCAGAGGTGACGGGAACTGAGTCCCTTCCCGCCCCTTGGGAGGGAAGGAAGGAAAGGACTTTGAGCGGAGGGCAGTGCCAAGCCGGCTGTGCTCCTGGAGGTGGAGCAGCAGCAACGAAGGAAGAAGAAGAAGCGAACGAGGAGAGAGTTTTGTTTGTGCAGTTTGCTCTCAGTTTGTGCTCGGGCTCCTGCACCGTACGTCAAAGAGGCTCGACCCAAGCTGTGGCGCTGCTGCCCTCTGACGTGCGTGCGTGTGTGTGAACTCCTTTGAGCGAATAAGTGGACCACCAGGCAGGGAGCCAGTCAGTCCGTCAAGATGGACTGTTACTTCAGGTCCTTCCAATCGGGCGGGAAGGGAGGGCGAAAGTACTTCGCTTCGTTTCCCGCCGAGCCCGGGATCAACGGGACGCGCGCCAAGAATTTGGTCGCAGGTGGAAGGAAGGCTGCCGAGATGCCGCCGCGCCGCCTTTCCTCTTCCTTTGGCGGGCAGGCTCTCTGCCGTTCTTTCGCGAGGAGGATGTTTTGGGAGAAGAGGGGGGGGGAGCGTCCCTTCCTGACCTCCCGATCGCCGCCGCCGCGTGGGCGCCCTGCGCTCAGCTGGAATGGCTGGGGTGGCGGCGAAGGTGGTGGCTTAAAACAAAACCCGCCCCTTCCACCCAGCGGGAATGCTCGTCTTCCTTTCCTTGCGGAGGGTTTGCTAACAATCCTTCGGGACGAGAAGCGACATTCGGCAGCTTTGCTTGGAGCGTGTGGCCAGAGGGTGGGAAACGGTCTTGGATTCCTTCCTCTTTTAGAATCAGAACTTTGTTCTGGCTGGCATGGAATAGGCAGCGGCGCGCTTCTTCCTTTGATCCCTGCACCTTGTGTCAAAAAATAGTGCGGGAGCCCGTATTAGAGCTTAGCAGGGAACGAAACAGATGCCTAATTTCAGAGCAGGCAGATTTGTGGGGAGAAGAAGTGGGCACGTGGGCCTCTTACAATCTGGGCACGTAACGGAGAGAGTTATGCAGGTGCTCCATCAGGTAGTTTTAAGACTGATTGACTTGGTGGGTGTGTTACTTTGTCACACTTTCCCTTAGTGAAATACTGTAGCTGTTGCACAACGACAGCAGCATCTAGCTGTTTAGCACTTGTGTTGGGAAGTCTGCTGTGCCACCGATCCTGTGCGTGTTTACTGGTAAGCAAATCCCAGTGAGTTTTCGATCTTACTTCCAAGTGAATGTGCAAAGGGTTGCAGCCTGGAGGAAACGTCGCTTGAACATTTTCTGGTGCTGAGAAACCAAACTGTTGTTCTCCTTAGCTGAACTTCTGGGTTAGGAGGCAGTGAAGTGGAGGGGTTATGTGCAAGAAGAAGGGCTGACTGGGATAGCTAGTTTCAGATGGAATTTTATCTGTTTCATATTGCACACATTGTTTTGAATTTAGTGTTGTAAAAATTGACATTAAGACGTAATCAGCATTAAGATGTGCAACTGTTTCAGGGCTACCTCTGATTTTAATCTTCAGTGCTCCAAGACTTAAAACTGCTCAGCTGAATGGCAGAGTTTCTTTTGTACACTTGTGGGAAGGTTTCTTAAGTTGAAAATGTGGAGTGTGTGTGTGCTTTCCTCTTTTACAGAGATCAAAGTTATCTTTGAATTGTAAAAAAAAACTTAAACACTGGATAGAACTTTTAATACCACTTCATGTATTGTTTGACCTTGGAAGTTAGTTTTTAATGTAATGGGTTTTCAGCCCTCTGTGGCCACTCAAATTCATTATTCACATTGAAGGTTTACAATCTGCCCTTGGAAAAGCATAGATACAGCCTTCTGAGCCATTTATCCATCTTGACAAGATATTTTTACAGAACAGTTTCATCCTAATTATATTTGCTGAAGACTCTTCAAAATGTCTCACCACAATTATGCTGCATTTTTTTGGTAGTCTCTGTGTGAGATTTTTTTAAAAAGTCTTTGCCCAGTGGTAACAAATATATAATTGTTTGCTCTTGCAAGCAATGAATTATTACATAAATATCCTAGTTAGTACTTAAGCAGGGGATAAACAAGTTCCTTCACTGCTGGTGAATTAGATAATTGACTTCCTTGGGAAGTATGGAATACAAGTTAAGCACTTCCTGAGAGGTTTATTTGTCTAAGACTAAAATGCCTTAATGGCAATATCTTTTTGCTTAAAGTACTAACAAGTTCCACAGTGTGTTTTCTGAAATGTGTGGCTAGGGAGGCTCAAGCAATTGCATGGTGAAAACTTCTTCAACACTATGGTACTAATTCTTTTAAAAGCCCAGTGAAAGGAATCTTTCATCCCCCTGGGGGTTAGAATAAAACAGAAAGAGGTGCCTTGCTCTACTTGATTAAGCACAACTAATAAGGCAGCTTAGCCACATTCTGGCCAGTAGTGTAAATACTAATTACTCTCTTTGCAGAAAACAGTGGTTATCCATTCTGTATGTGCATACGCAGATCTCAGTGTGTATGGAACTTTAATGTAATACTAGCATTTCAGAGTTTGAAGATGCCATTACACACTGACTAAACTTCAGAAGACTTTCCCGCTCTCCCTCTCCCTCAAATGTGTTGACATTTAATTGACCTTTTGAAGGCTCATTCTGTTAATCATACTCAAAGCACTAAAGCTATGGTCCACTGATCTGGTTCTTCCATTTAGCCGTGTTCAGCATATAAATTCTGCAGTATAATTGCTACTTATTGAGCAAGAGTTTCTTTTCAGAGAGAGAGAGAGAGAGAGAGAGAGAGAGAGAGAGAGAGAGAGAGAGA
>JAJKFI010000012.1:9617040-9653871 GCA_029204185.1 Lerista edwardsae
AGAGAGAGAGAGAGAGAGAGAGAGAGAGAGAGAGAGAGAGAGAGAGACTTTGCCTCAGGCAGGGCACTTGTAGAATTCTGATTCAAAATGCTTTTCTTGTCATTAGTTGTTATAGGTGTGGCTTCTAGTTAGGAGAGCAATGGAAATTCTTGTCTGCTTAAACTGCTTTTTTATGTTTCCTGAAGCAGTTTAATGGATGGAAGGGTAACCTTCAAACTTTGAATGTCGTCTGTCTTGTATAAATTGAAGCATGATTTCTCAAGTAATGTTTTCTCTGTAATCTTTTAAATATTTTTTTTTCATGACAAACTCAGTTCTGCATTTTGAAATTTTGTGAATAAAAATACCTTGGAAATGCATTCAGTTCTCAAAATGCATACATCTTACTTTTTTCTGAACTAGTGTATTATTGAAATACTCACTTGCAGTACCAGGATTGCCTTTTGTATGGGACTGAATTTCTAAAAAGCATATATAAATAAAATCTTATATTAATTGTTTGCAGGGCAGCTACTGAAGCAGTTAAATTTGTATTACTTGTGTTGTGAAGAAGGCATAACTTGTAACTATAGTTCTTTGTATGAGTATATTTAAAGCTCTTTTTTTTTTCTTGCACACCTTGTTGTCTTTTAGTGGAATTTAAAAAATTCTAGTCTGTTAAAGGATAGATTATTAAGGAACATAATGCTTGTAGATCTGATTTCTTCCTAATTTGCCAGGGCAACTGATACCAGAAAAAGGCTGGTTTTGTGTGAATAGGTTAATTGAGAGATTGGTCCAATTTCTAAACAATAGTGCTCAGGCACAAATGTACTCAAGCACATTTCAAACCCCACCGTGGGTGGGTGGGTGGATAAACTTGGAGATAGTTTCCAAAACTGCAGCTTAGTTTTAACATGATTGGGGCTCTAGTACCCAGGCCTTGAATACTAACTTCAGAAACATCTATTGTGTGAATGAATACTCATTCAGAAAACATCTATTGTGTTGGTACCATATCTTGTAACTTTATTCTTGGCACATAAATGCTTGGGATGGCCATAGATGTAATTGGGAAGGTTAAAACCATAGGTCTCCTTGGCTATCAGCACCATTCAAAATGTGTCTTTCACTAACTTTCATTCCTTGGTAGTCAAGAAAGTGTAGCTGACACCTGGGGCACATAACATTTGTAACACTCCCCATACCTCCAATACACCCCCATGGCCTCAGAAAGGCACTTCCAGTTTTTGCCAAAAACTAGATGTGTTTTTCTAAGGCCCCCAGAAGCTCGTGAATGCCAAGTACAGCCTCCCTGGGTCTCAGAAGGCCTCTGAACTGCACCCCCTTGACACCCTTCAAGGTGTGGTACCTGGGGCAATTCACCTTCTGACCCTCTCTTAGCTATGTCACTGCTACCAAGTTTAGCACTGAGCCCTAGAAATCTAAGCAACATGGTGGTCTCTGACACACTACATGTTTCAAATTTAGCCCTGCCAATTATAATCCATAAGAAAGAGCTCTTGCCAGTCTTGTTTAGGACGTTCTCTGTGTATTCACCAGGTTGAGACATAGGAGACATCCTGAACTTTAGTGGAGCAAAGCTCCTGCCAAGACCACAAGGATCTCATTCTTCCAGTCACAGAGGGAGTTTCTTACAGCAGAGCTGTGCTATCGTAAGGCTTGGGGTGAAACCCATATATTCTTGCTCTGTGATTTGAGATTGCATTGTAGAATCTACTTCTGATTGGATCACCATAATTATCCTGATTCAATATGAATGAGAGCATTCATATTTATTCCTTGGGTATTAGAATAATCTGTCCTCTTCAAAGCACTTGTATTCTGCTCATGAAGCTTGGTTAACCAAAAGTCACACCAGTTCACCTGGGAGTGTTATGAATGTTCAGTTATTGCTGCAATGATGTTTTGAAGATCAAGATACCAGATATTAGCAGAGCTAAGCTGTGAACTCGGATTGGAGATGCAATTGAAAATTGGCCTTAGGCTCTCATTGTTTGTATGTGTAACAGAATGACTAGGACTATAATATATGATTGCACAGGGCACCACTTGCACAGTCTTTGTTCTGAAGTAATGCTAACGTACTCTAATTTGAGAAAGCAAATCTTCCGGAGGTGGGGGAAGAAATCCACCAGATAGTTAACTTTCTTTAGAGAGAAGCTTTCAAACTGTGTAACCTTGAAATGTATGTTTGGCATTTGTTATATGCAGTCAAGAAGCTTGGGGACACAAGTGTAATTAATTTGAAGAGCTAGGATCTTAAAAATGCTTCAGATTAGTAAGTGTTGTGTGGCATTAGATGTGAATTTTGTGTAGCTAATTTATTGCTGTGCTCCATTTAAACCAAGGAATTTAATGAGTGAACACATGTTACTTTGGATAGTGTGCACTCTTGGCCTGTCACAGGTGAATAATTGTTATGCAAGGTTTGACTTGTGGTGCTTATTTGCTACAATAATAAGTTTTATGATGCCAGCAACTCACTGGAAGAATGAATATATTAACAGTAACCAAAAATGTAAGATAAGAAATGTATTTCTTTTATAACCACTTAAACCTGGTGAGACTAGTTCATTTAGTTTTTATTCTTGCTGATACTTTTGTGAAGCATTTTGTGACAACTAATTTGCTCAATTTAATTTTTGAATAAACTGAATTTTTTCCACGGGTCTATTGGCCTGAAACACGCTTGTGAAAATTAAGGGTACCGGCCCAGCTAGTGCTTCTGCTGTTGGGAGCTTCCTCTGGGAACGGAAGGAGCATTCTGCTCACACAAGGGGGAAAGGAAAGACCCCTTGTGCAACAAGAATGCTTTCTCCATTCATGGAGGAAGCTCCCAACAGTAAAAGAACCAGGCAGAAAGCTGCCCTAAGTTTGATTTGTTCTTATACGTATTACAAAATTAGTTTGTCTAATAAAAGATGATAATCTTTTCCAAAATAATATGACCTATCCAACCTATTTGCTGATTAGGAAAATGATGGATAGAATTATTCTGTATAGGCTACTCAGAGGCATGAGTGTCGCACTGAACACCCTTTGAATTGGAGTAGCACTTGATAGACCAAATGTTCTGTACCGCAGTCTGTAGAAGCATAAAGGAACCCATAGTATAAGTCAGTGGTTTCCAAACTGTTTGCTGTGGCTCCCTTGGGAGCCATGGAATTGTAGTGGAAAGACCTGCTGCCCAATGCAATGTATTGTATAGGACTGTAGACCTAATGGGGAGCCGTGGCCAATGGCCCAGTACAGCAAGGGAGCCACCAGTCAAAAAAGTTTGGTAACCACTGGTATTAACAAAATATTGTGTGGTGGCAATACTCGGAGTTCTCTGTTCAAACATTATTCTGGAATGACCAATCCTAAGCTGCCCAGCCCTCATAGGAACAGTGGTGGCAAAACTGCTGCTGTTGCATCTAATGGGAGCAGCAGCAGCCATTGGCGGCTACTTGAGGGAAGGGGGACATTCATCCCCTTCCCCCAAGTAAGGGTACTGGCCTAGCAATGGGCCTCCTCATGCCTACACTGGCTATTTTGTCAGCACATACTTGAGGACCTCAGTGTCAGGTTGTGTGGCCCGACAAAGCAGATAGGATACAGTGGGGTGGCCATTGCCAGTCCAACTCCCTGTGCGGGCCCGCTCCACTCCTCCCCAAGCAGTTCTGCCCTCCCCATGCCTTCCCTCCGACCCCAAAAGAGATCACCACCAGAAGTGGTGAGACTTACTGCTGGGTGCCTCTGTGCTGGTTCCTTCTGGCGCTGGGCTCTGGTGCCTACTGGTGCTGGTCTAGCATGGCTGGTACGCTTGTGCCACTGGTGCCAGCGTCACAAAAGTGCTGAAAGCCCATGCCATTAGAAGTACCGTATGGCATAAGTGTACAACCAGTTCTGGGCCTGATTGGGCCCTGTGCCAGTAGGTTTTAAGATTTTCTCATAATACTGCAATCTGGGGTCAAATTAATGAACAGACTGCTGGGAAGTATATTCAGGACAGACTAAAGGATGTACTTCACACAACTAATATTGTGTGAAGTTGCAAGATATGAAGATGGCCTCTTACGCAGAACGCTTTAAAAGAGGATTGGAAGTACCTGTGAAGGTGTGTCACTGGTTATTCATTATGATTGCTAGGTGGAGCTTTCATGTTCAGAGCTACTTTGCTGTTGCTGGGGATCAATCAATCAACAGTATTTATATACCACTTTTCAGCACAAGTTCACAAAGCGGTTTACAAGCTAATAATAATAATAAATTTCAATGGCTCCCTGTCCCAAAAGGGCTCACAATCGTAACAAAAATGCAGAACACCAGCAGTGGCAGCCACTAGAAAAGACATTGTGCTGGGGTGAAGAGGGACAATTACTCTTCCCCTTGCTAAATATAAGAACACCACTTGAAAAAATGCCTCTTGGCTTTTGAATTCATGACCTGCCTGTGAGCTCACCAAAGCAACTGACCATATCTGCCTTGATAGAAGATTCCCTGGAACACTGTGTATGCTTCTTTGAGTTCCACCATGGAAGACAGACAGGACAGAAACATAATAAATGACTCTGGTTGGTTACTATTAAACAGAACAGTGGATTAAATGGACCATTGGCTCGCTCCAACAGGTCTGCTCTTAACAGTTATCGTCTATATTCATCTATAAGTCAATCTCATGGATATGTCAGGGGCAAGTTTTAAGCAAAACGAAAACAAAACAACTCATAGAATTTGCTATGGCCCATTTATAAGTCAAGGATAAAACTTAGGGGGGGGGTATGAAATTCTTTGAAAATTACTTACCAG
The DNA here is from genome assembly GCA_029204185.1 of Lerista edwardsae. Taxonomy (NCBI): domain Eukaryota; kingdom Metazoa; phylum Chordata; class Lepidosauria; order Squamata; family Scincidae; genus Lerista; species Lerista edwardsae. The sequence goes on from JAJKFI010000012.1 coordinate 9,621,835, forward strand.
TAATTGTTCTGAGGCAGCAACAGAAAGCCAACCCAAAAATGGAGCCATTTCACTTTCTTCTGAAGAAAGTGCACAAAAATGGTACTATTCCAAACAAGGAAATGGTTCCTTCCAAACAAGAAGGAAGAGAGATGAAGGTGCTTATGGGGGTTGTAGGATTTGTGAGGAATACAGTACAGTACTTCTATAGCAGCAGCCCTCATACCAGGGTGGATAAAAATCAATGATTTAAAAAAAAATTGGATTTTTTTTTATTTTTATCAAATTTATTTTTAATAAAATGCTTTTGGAGTAAAAAATCTATCTAAAGATAGCTTTCTATTTAAGATACATTAATAATTTAGTTTATTCAGCATGAAATGGAGCTTAGTTATGTAGCATGAGGCTGTATATTCTGCAATATTTACATTTTTGGTAAACCCATTCAATGAATCCAAGCTCTGCAAGCTGAGATAACATGCACTGCACTGACGCATTCACACAATTTCATAGTAACCATGAGATAAATCATAAAGCAAAACACGTTTAAGCAAATATAAGAATATGTAATGTTATTGTTTTAATTAAATAAAAGAATTTGAGTAGTTCTTCAACTATGTGTGATTAACCTAAAATCAGTTCTGATATTGCTGTTTTACTAACCTGACAGCTTATTATTCCAAATAGGAAACCTTCATTTTGTTTGCTAATAATAATATTAAAGATTCTAACTACCAGCAGGAATGAGTCCTTACATTTAAAGAGCACCTGTCATTTCAGATCCATCATGGCAGCGCTTGTTAGTGGGCATCCACTCACCTGCTGCCCGCCACGTCCCTTACCTTGTTGTGTTACTGCTGCGTCACCAGCCGTCCCATTAAAGTGAATGGGACTGTTGATGAGTCAACAGCGGGTCAGAGGAGGAGCCGCTGCGGGACAGATATGACAGTTGCTCTTTAAAAATTATAATTTAAATCGAGTTGATTTAAATCAAGCCTTTTTACTAGTGATTTAAATTGATTTAAATCAAATCCACCCTGCCTCATACTGACTAAAATTCCCAGAAGCACCTTCACCTCTCTGCCTGTTTTGAGAAGAAGGAAAATGACTACATTTTTTTTGCTTGCTGTCTGTTGGGGCCTGAGAACATTTACTGGTAAGTAAAATTGCTCTGGGGATTTTCCCTAACCCCCCTGCTTTCTGCTTCTTAGCCTACCCCCCACCCTGCTGCTGATAGAAGCTGACAGCAGTGACCCATATATAAGTCATGTTTTCAGAGTCAATTTTTGGGCATACATTTTTAGACTTATACATGAGTACATAGGGCACTTCATTTTCACTTGTGAAAATAGCTACATGCATACTTCAGAAAGAAATGTGCAAATCTGTTCTAAGATGCACCAAGTTGTGTTATGTTTTTGCCGGATGGGGGGAAGCGTTACTATGATATGGCTATCTATTGAGAATACCAGTATGTTATAATGGATAAAAAAACTGCAGCAACAGATTAATTAAGGTCTAGTGTGTGCCATGATAAATCTGTCATGGTAGTCTTCTTACTTTTGATTGGCAGTCAACATACATAGTATATTCTGCAACTAGTACACATTACAACAATGTATTTCAGTAATGCATTTTACAAAATAGCTGGCTATTATGCTATGAACTTTGTTTCTTTGTATCCTGTGAGGGTCTTTTGCATGCGGACGTTTTCAACTTGGCCACTGAGTAGATAGAGTTAATTTGAAATTGCACAGCTCTAAAATGTTAATAGACAAGTTAAGGTGTAACATTAACAGAACTTGAAGCAAATGACCTTGGGAACATAATAGTGTCAACATTCCACTTGCTAGGTCACATTTTTAGTTAGTTAACCATGACGATGTGTTGTGGTATGTTGCTGGGTAGAGGCTGTTGCTTCTTCATGACTTAGTCCAGTGGTCTTCAACCTTTTCGATGCCACAACCCCAACAAATATATAAATCTATTTATATATAAATAAATCTGTCTGTTCTGCCCACTCCCCACACTTGTTACGCCTTCCCAGCATTATCCACTGTAATCAAAAGCTCTTATTAGAGAGAGCAGAAAAGGTCACCATGAAGCCTGGCATTTGTGAAAGCTATTTTAGCACAATTCCAAAGAACCTGAACAGAACTGGGACATGATCTCCTGGTACCTAAAGAGTACATGAGATGCCTCCCCCTTTTACCTGGTGGTGCTCTAGTAGTCCAGTAGTCTTCAACTTTTTCAGTCCCATAAGTTGCCGTGACCCCACGCTGAGCTTCATGGCCCCGTTGGGGTCCCAACCCCAAGGTTGAAGAACACTGACTTATTCCATGTAATATGCTGAGTTACACCTGGGAAAAGGAACCTTCTGCTATTTAGCTTAGGATCTGGATACTGACAAGATCACCTCGCCCTTCATGAACATGAACACCTCCTGAAATTGAGAGGCCCTCCTGTGGGTACTGTTGTTGGTATGGTTGGCAGTTATCCATGAAAGGGCTTTCTGTTGTGGCACTCAGCGAGTGGAATTCCCTCCCAGAGGATATTAGAACTGCTAACATTGACAAAATAGGAACTCTCTTATTCTAACAGACTTTTGGTGTTATAACTCTGTGCTTCTATCTGGATTATGTTTGCTGTACCCCCTCTCTCTGTGGGGGGGGGGTTGTCCAGTCTTAGAATCACTCTTAAATGCATGTACAGTGATTCACACAAACGCATACAGCAATATATGTGAATAACCATGTTGGTGCCCTGCAAATGGCATGCGTGCTCATTTATCTCTAGGGCAAACTTTTCCTTTCTGTATGTTAGGTAGGTAAGTAAACATTACCTGTAGGTAAACATTACGTGTGCCTTGGCACTAATCACTGTTAATGCTAATCCAGTTTTCTTGCAAACAGAGGCCCTGATCAAGCATGCAGAATCGTGTTCTATGGGAAATCAGATTCCCAGAGAACAAGCCAAATACCTTTTTCACTTTTCCTTCCTTGAGTCCCGAGACTTCCACATGGGTTTTGAAGTATGGTTGAAAAACTCACATGGCTGTCAATATCTGAGTTTTGAGTCCTCAGAAGAGGTGGATCAGGATCCTAGACTGTCTCCCAATGGACTTGTCTTTTGCTGCAGCTCATCCTTTCCTTGTTTTCAACTTTTAAAAGGCAGTCTTCTCCTCCTTGCTTCTGGTGAGTGGCACAAAAGCAGACCAAGTTTGAATTTTGACTGGATGGGATCAAGCCATGACAGAGGAAGCTGGTTTTCCAGTTGTTCCTTGCCATCTAGGGAATCCTTCATGGGGTGAGGAGTATTAAGCAACTGCAGGCATCTGGCAGGAAGAGGCTCTCCAAGCAACACTTATCCAAAATTATTGGAGTGTGGAAATGTTCCGTTACATTTTGGAGAAACTCAAGGATGTTGTTTACTGGAGGGACCTCGATGTATGCAGGAGTGAACCAAGGAACTAGAGATCAGCCATTCTGGATGACACAGGACAAGCATGGCCTTCTTTGACATCCTTGACCACTGGTGTAGCTAGCAAATTTGGAGCCTGGTGCAAAGTTGAAGATGATGCCTCCCCTCACTTGGAAGTGACGTCAGACATACAAAATAATGCACAGAAGGGATACAGTCGATAAAGGGATGTTCTTTTCCCTCTCTCAAAACACCAGAACCAGGGGTCATCCGCTAAAACTGAGGGTTGGGAGAGTTAACACAGATAAAAGGAAGTGCTTTTTTACCCAGCGGGTAGTTAATCTGTGGAACTCTTTGCCACAGGAGGTGTTGATGGTGTCTGGCCTAGATGCCTTTAAGAGGGGACTGGATGGATTTCTGGAAGAAAAGTCCATCGTGGGCTATAGGCCATGATGGATTGTGCAACCTCCTTACATTGGTGGTGGGCTACTTCAGAGTACCGGGTGCAAGGGAGTGGCAACAGGATGCAAGCATCTTGTTGTCTCATGCCTCCCTGGGGCACCTGGTGGGCCGCTATGAGATAGAAGAAGCTGGACTAGATGGGCCTTTGGCCTGATCCAGCAGGGCTCTTCTTAGGTTCTTATGTCACTTCTCCGCGTGTGAAGTCACAGTTGCTGTTTTTTAAATTGAAAAATAAAAAATCCACCCCTCCCCCTCCTTCTTGCCCCTGAGCCTTCAGAGCAAGGTGTGACAAGCCCCCATGCTCACCACCGCTGCCTCAACAAAGAACCCTCCCCCCCCAGAGCTTTTTGCAAGAGGCGGCAGCTCCGAACACGGTCTCTTGCTGCTTCCTGCCCTTGCTCCACTGCATCCCCCCAGCCAGCCTGCCTCAGCCCCTGTGGACCTTGGAGAGAGGTGGTGCTCTCCTTCTCCCTACCTAAAGAAAGATTCCTGCTGAAGCACGTGCTGGCTGCCGTCCTCCTCCTGCCCCGTGGATGTTGAGCCGTCCCTGTGGGCGGTGCATTTCAGGGAGAGCGCCAAACCCCTCCCCCAGCGCACCTCCGTCTCCTCTCAGGACACCTGAGACTTGGAGGAGTGCTGGAGATGCGCATTGTTTTTTTGACGCTGCAGCAGTGTGGATGCAATACTGCAGGTCTCTGGAGGGAGAGGAGAGGCTAGTGAGGAGTCCCCCGAGTGAGAGCACAGGGGCGCAGGGCTGCCCTCTCTGCCAGTCACTCGCATCTTCTCCCCCCCTCCATGTAACTCTGTGCTGAGAAAGCGGGGTTAAAAACTGGCGCGAATGGAGCCGAGCTCCTCCCTTAGTCACGAGGCTTAGACTGCCAGAGACTGCTAAGTCCCCGGAGCAAGGGGCGGCGAGCAGATGTTGCCACCGTTGCTGCAAATCAAAATGGATTTTAGCAAGGCGGCAGTGTTGAACACAGTCTCTTGCCGCTAACCGCCCCCTCAGTCTGCTGCCTCCCCCCCAGCCCCCTCCTGCTTCTCCCACATGTCCTTGGCCACCCCCCAGCCCCAAGCAGGGGAGTGTTGCCCCCTCACTCTCGTAGCCCGGTGCAACTGCACCCCCGTGCACTTCTTTAGCTGTGCCTCTGTCCTTGACTAGTTCCTCTGTCTGGCTCATGGGATGGTTATATTCAGCATGAATGGTTCATGTGTGGAACAGCAGAGAGGTGTGAGACATGGCAGGGGCGGAGAAGGCAGAGAGCAAAGAAGAAGTGGTCTTGAGCCTCATTCCTAGTGATACTGAGGAATCTACCTCCCTGCAGCGAGGACCTTCAGCATTGGGCAAGTTGTCCTAAGCTGACTGCAACAGTTGTCATGAGCAGGCTGACTGCAACAATTGTCTTGAGAACCAGATAATTGTTCTCTACCACCCCCAACCCCTGGTGAACAGTACTTTGGAAACTGGGGGGTGTAACCAGTTAGTGGGGTGGAGATTGCTGGAGGGAGGGTGCTATCTTCTGCACCTTACTGGCATTGACGGCAATAAGGATCAAAATAAGTACTATGCTATTTAAAACCATGCTGTCCTTTGCAGAAATTGAGCCATGGAAACCTCTGATGACCCAGGCAGAGAGAATATTGTAGCAACTTGATTTCTTTAGGGAGCTATTGCAGGTAAACTGGGAAATGAGCAAGAAGTTCACACAGACCCTCAACAGCCTCCAGGACAGAGATGTTGTGGTATGAGTTGTGGTGCTTGGAGAAGGCAGTGGCCAGCCAGGGGAAAGGCATAGGCAATATGACCACCAGGCTTGGCAGAGCCAAGGTCCTAGGACAAAAGGGTACTGGTTGCGGCTGTTGAGGCATATGCACAACCTAAATGCAGTATTATCACTAGGGTTGGTGCTTATTTATTTATTTAACTAGTACAAGTCACCCAACCAATTACTAACCAACAAAAACCCTGTGGCCATTTGATGGCACAATTAAATAAGAGTTCTAGTATTAGCTCTGATACATGGAAATGAGAACTACTGACTCATACAAAAGATTTTTTAAAAATCACGATTTTTACATAAAGTTATATTTTCAGTTTTTATTTTTTGGCCATAGCTTTTGATAGAATAAAGATATGACACTTTTTAAAATAGAATTCCTCATGAAATTCTGCATCCAACGGTATGTGACATAATGGTGTTATTCCATAAAACTGAGATTTTTTTTTTAAAAAAATCACGATTTTTACATTACATACATTTTTGGTTTTTAGTTTTATGGCCATAACTTTTGATAGAATGAAATTACATCTGTTTTTTTTTTCCATTGAATTCCCGGTGAAATTCCACATCCAATGGTATAGAGCATGATGGTATTATCTTTTAAAACTGCGATTTAGCAATTTTGGTGGTTTCACCCCCCATGCATGTCACCTGGTGGGGCCCTTGCCCCCTTAGTGATGCCACTGCATGCACTGTTGTCTGTGGGCTCCCTTTCTGGATTCTCACTGGTCCTAGGTGACAAGCAATCATTTGGCTGGCAACTCTAGTCAATTTATGCTTCTCCCTCAGAAGCAGGGAGGCGAGGCATTTTTTTTTTTTAAAGGGATTCCCTCCCCCTTTGAGAAGCCCAACTTTTTTGGTTCAACAGAACTAAACTTCCTTGTGGGAGTTGGATTAGCAAATAATATACCTGAACAGGGTACTTTCTACTATCCGAGGGGCAAGTTCCGAGCCCCTTTGTCTGGCAAGTACTCCTGGGACACATGCAGACACAGGAAATCTGCTGAAGGATGATAGACAGCAGTGGAGGAGGGACTGGTGTGGCTTTTGCCACAAAAGACTCTCCAGGATTAGAGTAACCGTGGGGGTACAACTTCTATTTGTATTGACATGCATGTGACTTATGGATGCATTTTCCCATGGAATAACTGCAAGGCTGGTGGAAACTGCTTATACCAGTGTTTCAGATTCTAGTTTAGATCTGAGGGAATCTCAGTTGGTATCCTTCTAACCTTATCCTGTGGTTAGGTCCATGAGGCTGACTTAAATGTTTGAACCATAGCTTGTAGGGAGCCAGTATTTCATCTTTTCTGGTGATAGAGTTGGAGTTGGAAGGTACCTGCAAGGTCATCTAGTCCAACCCCCTGACTACAGTAGGAAATTCTCCTACAGCAGGGCTCTCAGAAATATGTTGACTGAGCTCCTTTTTGCATGACAATTGATATAAAAGATAAATAAGAAATTTTCATGTTTTATAGTTATTTACCCGGTATAAACTGAGAGTCCACTGGATTAAAATACAAATTTAATGTTCAAAGTGAGTAAATATATTTGAGAATTTTAATGCTTCTTAAATATCGCAGCTCTCAAACACGTGAAGATTATCGCATGTAAATCATACCTATTTTGTCTGGCCTTTGGATGATTGTTGGCTGTTTACCCTTTGTCCTTCTGGTATATTGTCTTAGTTGTTCCCTGGCCAATTGACACTTTCCCTGCAATTTTTTCCCCTCACCCTCCAAATTGACCTGTTATGGAGAATTGGATCTAGTTTTCATTCTTCTACACTCTCTGTGTTCGATGTTGTTACATTAATGTGTTTTTACTTATTGTGGTTACATTGTATTTTGTTTGTTCCCTGTAGGCCGCGTTGGGCATTTGCTTCGGCATGGGAAAGGCGGGGTATAAATTCTTTCAATAAATATGTGTCTCTTACGTTTGGTCACCCTTGTCCTAGAGCATCAGCAGCAGGTACCCGTTGAGCCTCTCCTTGAAGATCTCTAGTGAGGGCGAATCTACCACCTCTCTTGGCAATTTGTTCCACTGCTAAACCAACCTTATTTTCAAGAATTTCTTCCTGCTGTCCAACTGGAATCTCCTCTCTTACAGTTTGTACATATTTGATCTAGTTCTACTCTTGGAGGCAGTTGAAAACAATATGACAGCCTACCAGATAATTGAAGTGTGTTATTATATCCCCACTCAGCCTTCTTCAGGCCACAAGCATCAAGCACTCTCAGTCTTTCCTTGTAGGACGTTCTCTGATCATCCACATCACTCTTCTCTGAATCCACACCAGTTTGGCTACATCTTTCCTTGAGGTGCCCAGAATTGGACACAGTACTCTAGATAAGGTTTGACCAATACAGAGTAAAGCCCAGCCAATACTTCCTGCAAATGGAAGCTGTGGTTTTAATGCAGGCTAAAATTGTATTGGTCTGCTTTGCCCCTGAAACATACTGCTGACTCATGTTCATCCTATGATCTTGTTCAACTCCAAGATCTCTCTTGCATGTTGTGCTGCCAAGCCAGGTACCTTCCATTCTATACTTGTGTCCTTTGCCAAAGTTCAGAAACTTGCATTTGTCCCTGTTGGACTACGTTCTGTTCATTTTAGCCATGCATTCCATTCTGTCATCTTCCTGAATGCTTCTATTGTGTTTGCTACTCCTCCCAGCTTAATGTCATCAGCAGATTTGATGTCCTCCTTGCATCCAAGTCATTGATGGAAGTTTTTAAGAGAACAGAGCCCTGGGCACTCAACTGAAAACTGTCCTCTAGGTTGGTGCAAAGCCATTCAAGCACACTTCGTGTTTGTCCAACCACCAGTTGTGAATCCACCTCATGACTGTATCATCTAGCCTGTGTTTTAATAACATACGTATGAAGATGTCACAAGGAACCTTGTCAGATGGTTTACTGAAGTTGGGATAAATTGCATCCGGATGCCTCTTCAGGTTGTAAATATCTTGCCCTTTGTAGTTCTTTTGATGCAGTAAGGAGAATTTGTATTAATTTATCTGCCAGTCAGCCAAAATTCATAGAAACTTACAATAAGGAAGAACTGTAGATTTAAAAATTCCAGCATAAAAGCCAAATTGTTTAGAAGACCTGGATAAAGCCTTTTACTTAGCACCAAAAGGAACACTGAAATGGTGCCAGGTGAAACTTTTTTTGTGAAGAAATTCCAAAGGCTGGGTGCTATAACTGGGGGGGGGGAGGGCTCTCTCTGGTCACTACCTGCCTCTCCTAAGTCAGCAGGAATACTTGAAGCAGTAACTCAAAAGATGATCTTAGAATGTGACCTGGTTTATGCAGGAGGAAGTGATCCTTTATTTCTGCCTCATGTGAGGGGGAGTCTGCTGGTCAGCTGCATCTCTGGTGGGAGCAGGGAAGCCTCTTATCAGCCAGCAGAAGACAGATGGGTGGCTAAGAAAGAAGGCTAAATCCAGGAAGATCCATCTGTATGAGTGTTGTTCTTGAAAGATAGAACGTTTCTGTAAATTGTAAAAACCTTCAGGTTTGTGAATAAAAGTCTGCCTATGTAAACCACCTTGAGTTACAATCATTAGAGAAATCTAGTGGTCTTAAGAAAGGCGGTATATAAATACAAGTATTATTATTATTTTATGTATCGTTCCCAAGCTGTTGTATGGCTTTCTGCACTATGACCAACACCTTGAAGTGTGCCCTAAAATGCACTCAGAGCTCAGATATATTCCATACACCAGTCCCTTTTGACAAAGTTAATAAATACATTGTATTAACTGTAGTTTGACTACTCTTCAGAGGCACCCCTGTGTCAAATGTATTGTAGGAATGAGATGGTACCAGAGCATGGATAACTTTAGTGAAGTCCTTTTAGAGTACAATTTCAAAGTGTATGTTTTTTGTGTGCGTAAAAACACAAAGCAACATGGAGGATGATTCTGGCGGTGGAGGCCACTGCCAGTCCCACCCCTGCTCTGCCCCCGCCCTCTCCAAACCCTCCCCCAAAAGAGCTCAGTGGCAGTGAGACTTTCCGCCTGCCAGTCCCACGTCAGATGCTCCTTGCACTGGGCCGGCATTGGCAGTAAACGCTTGCCTCCAGCTGTAGAAGTGCCTTACGGCTGCATAGGATTGAGCCCTTGGGCACATAACTAGGAATGGACTTTGATCAATGTAATCCTTGTGTACATCTTTCTGAATCAAGTTTGGCAAGTATTGCTTTTACCATAGTAGGGTAATACAATGCAATATTGCTCTCCCATTGTCTTCCAGTTGCATTAATGGTGTTCTGTACTTTCAGTCTGTTAGTCAAGGAACATTGGGAAACAAATTTAATGCTTACAGCATTAAAAGTGCCAATAAATAGTAAAAAAAAACTACATAGCCTGTACACAGGATAGATAAATCAAAGGGTATCCGCACTCCGAACTGCTGCTCCATGGAAAACCCATCCCTGGTGCGAATGGAGCTTACTGTTCCACAGGGGAGCCTGCTATTTTCATCCCCAATTTCCACCGAAATTTGTGCCACCCAGCCACATCTGCCCAGAAATCCAGGTGCATAGCCTGCTGGGGTGGCAGAATGAGGGACTGGAGGCAAAGATAGCAGGCTCCCCCACAGAATGGTGAGCTCTGTTTGCGCAGGGGAGGGGTTTTGAACCTGTGTGCCAGGATTTGGTGCCTGCTTCCCCAAGTTGATGAACGTGGAAGTTCTTTGGCATCTAGCCATGGTCTCAAAATAGTCTCATGTCTTCCAATAGATTGAACTATTCATGTAATGAAGGGGAGAAAAGAACACACATGAACTGTTAAGCACATGGCAGACATGAGTGGCAGTTGCATTTATCTGACTGATGCTTTCTTGGAATTATTCCTCTTCATCTTAAAACCTCTTCTTTATTTGCATTTTTTTTGGGGGGGGGAGAACCTTCATGGATTTGATAACTATTAACTATTTTCTATACATACAAATCATGGCTTTTCAAAGCACGCCTAGCTGTCTGCAGAATGATTTCTTTTTCCTTGTCCAAAACATTTTAGTAACTTGCCACTGGAAATAATACTCTAAACTTTGCACTATATGCAACTAAGTGGGGAAAATGCTGTATACTGTAATAGCATTGTCCTGGGTAATGGAGCCTCTAATTGTACTATGAAAACTGAAGCACTCTGGACATGACCCTGCTTTGACTTTGATACAGATAGGATCTGTTTGATGTCTGAGAAGGAACCATACATATGGACAGAGAAATGGTGTATTGTTGACACAATATCCTTCATCTCATGTATTCAAGCAACTAAGAGCTCTTATTCTTTCAACAAATTGGATAGAAATAAAATGCCTGTAGATGAAAAAACAAAACTTCAGTTTGCGCCAAAGCGTAACTAAATTAACTCTCTTCTGCTATGACTGAATGCCAGAGTTTTGGGGATGTGTGTATTAACACTTTCTTATTATGCTTTGTAACATGTCGGCCATTACACCTACTCTTGGAACACTGCCCAAAGTAATGTTCATGTCTGGCTGGGCTCTGCTCTGAGATGGGCTAGGACTGAAATCTGTTCTTAGCTAAAGAGGGGGAAAGAAAGTTGATCCTTGTCTGGAGTGGTATAGGGATGCCAAATGCTAAGAATTCCTGGAATGCACAATGCTGAAAGTTTGCTTTGTTCCCTTAGTGACTTGACCCATTAAGAAAATGTGTTTCCCTAGGAGGTTTTAATAGCTCAGACTTCAGTAGCATAAGAAAGAAGCAGCCCCAGGTATAATTAGCTTATTTTCACCTGCTGACTGAAAAATGAATTTTCTTAATCTTAGTGTAGAAAAAAATCTAACCTTGTGTTTTTGGAGGAGTGATTTAAGTAGATTCTTTGCATTTATCTGTTTATAGTAAATAAAACCACAAGTTCCTGCATTCCAAATAGATGTAATACTCCTACAAGTCTGCTTGTTATATGGCAATTTTATTGAAGACATTTTGAGAGGGGGGGGGGGAAACAACTCACTGTCTTACTGGCAGCCTGATTTTTTTAAAGCACTGATTTACTGTAACTAATTCTCAAGACGTTCTTGGGAAGCAGATGAGTTCAGGTGTCTTTGATTTCAACACATGCAGTCCACTGCTGTATGTTCAGCCATCCTGATACTATGAATTGATAATTGACAAGTATTCAGGAACTTAAACAAATGAACAGTCATGCTCATTTGATATCTAGGAATCTCTGTCTGGCTTTGGAAAGTAATACCCATCAGAGTTCGGAAAGGTGATGTCCTTCCAGAGGGTGGAATGGAGTAGGAGGGGAGCCAGTTTTCCATGGAGAGGCGTGCTAAGAGTTCAGTGAGTGAGTAAAAGTGTGGGGCAGCCTTGAATGGATGTAGCAGTGGCTGTCTAAAAATCTGGTGCAGGATCAGTGATCTTGCTGCTTGCATTTTTTTTAAGAGTCTGCTTTCTTTAGTAGAATATATTAAAATGTTTGTATTATGTACAAAGATTGGAAGTCTCTCATCCAAAGAAAGCAAAATCCCTAAATATTCTTGGATTGCTTCCTGGTTGGAAATGAGGCTCAAGGAACCCTGGCATTTTATTTCTTCTCTGAAAACATCCCGTCACCACCCCCGCTATATAGCTGGCACAGGTTTGCATTGATCTGTGTTGATGGATCAGACCTGGAAAGGGGATATAGCTCCACCGCGGCTGGGAGCCTGGGCCGTGCAAGAGAGGCTGGGCTGGCCAGCCAGCTGGGGAAGCACCTGGTGAAGGTGGAAGGAGGAGGGCTGGCCACTGCAGCTGCAGGACTCAAATTGAGCTGGGGGCCATCATGGGAGGTTGCTCCTCTGACAGCTGCTGTTGTAGGAAAGGCTGAGCCTCTCCCCCAAAGAAGGCCCCTCTCACCCTGCCCAGAGAGGGCTTGGAGAAGCTCCCAGCACCCCTCAGGGGGTTTGGGCCTGCTACCCACACAGGCCAAGGCCCTGAAGACTCCTGCTCTAGCTGGTCTGTGGCAGTCGGGCTGGCCGAGTGGCAGCTTGTAAAGCCAGTGCTTTGACCCTACAAGTGGGGTGTGAAGGTTTACAGTATGAGCTTGTTCTCCTCAGTCAAAAACTTGCTAGGTGTCCTTTTTATGTTCAGAGGTCTCTATCTCAGCCCCTTATCTGTAATGTGGGGCTATTACTGGCATGTTTGCCAGAGTTCTTGTCTGGATTACTGATTATACCTTTAGGCATTCAGGAATGGCATTGTATATACTGTACATGCCAAGTGTTTTAGACTGACTTTGCCAATAATGATCTAATTTGCTGAACTGTTCTGGCAATTTTTCTGCTCCTTTTGCCTTTATATAATTCTGTAAAAAGGAATGGATTAAAAAGCTGAAACAAAGCTAGCAAATGGGCAATAAAGGCTCAAAGGTTGTATTTTTTTTTCTTTCAGATGGCCAAATAATCAATCAGTTACATTTATTGATCACTAAACTACAGCTCTCTTGGCTGTACCTGTGTCATACGAATATTACCAGTACAGTTCTTCATAAGAGAAAAGCTTTGTTGTCCTCTTTCATTGAATTTGCAGTAGGTTGTGGAAGAGCCATGTTAGGCTACCTGTGAGGATCAAGTTGTAGCTTAGTGATAATGTAAAATGTGTATTGCTGTTGACAGCGAGCGACTGTAAACATCCTCGACTGGAAGCTGTGAAGCAGCAGATAGGGCTTTCAGTCGGATGTTTGCAGCTGCCAACTGCCATAGGCGTCAAACATTCAGAAATAATTTCAAAAACAGAACTTTTGGCCTTGTACTAAATTTCAAAATTTTTCATTAATTCTCTAGCTCAGTGTTATTCAAACTATGATGTCAGGTGGGTTGTGGAGAGCTGGGAGCAGCCATGTTGGAAGCTTCGGACCTTCCTCTTGCTATATTCCTTTTGTGAGTGTTCACAGCTTGAATTTTACAGTGAGGGTTTTTTTAAAATTTGGTTTTAGTTCAGTGCTTTTACATCATATTTTGACCCAGTCCTGCTTTCTGTTAGGGATGTTTCAAGGTTGTACTTGTACTCCAAGAATGCCAATTTGCGTTTCAGGATTGTCATTTTATTATGTTACAATGACAGCACTTCGGCTTGATGATGTCACTTTTGGCCATGACATCACTTGCAGATTAATGACATCACTTCTGGTGGGTCCTGACACAAGTGCCATTCTAAAAAGTGGATCCCAGTCTAAAAAGTTTGAAAACCATTGCTCTATCTCAGTGTTATTCAAACTGTGGGTCGGGACCCACTTGGTGGGTCACAACATGATGTCAGGTGGGTCATGGAAAGCTGGGAGCAGCCATCTTGAAAACAGCAGACCTTATTCTTGTTCTATTTCTTTTGTGAGTGTAAACAATTTTCAAGTGACGGTTTTTTAAAATTTTGTTTTTAGTTCAGTGCTTTTGCATCATATTTTGTCCTAATCTTGCTTTCTCTCAGGGATGTTTCATGGTTGTACAATTGCTGCAGTCCAAGAATGCCAATTTGCATTTCAGGAGTGTCATTTTATTATGTTAAAAGGATAGCTCTTCTTGCTTGATGATGTCACTTCCTGCCATAACATCACTTCCAGGTTAATGACATCACTTTTGGTGGGTCCCAACATAAGTGCCATTCTAAAAAGTGGGTCCCGAAGCCAATGGCTTTTAAAAGCAACTTTGCTGACAAAACCTGGGGGTGGTTGTCCTTTTCCTAAATCCTGGCCTGTCTAGAGCACCAATGCCACTGCTGCATGGAAGCCATGCATGAACCCTTTCCACCACTGTTGGCTTCTCCCCCAAAGTTAAAAAAAAATCCACTTGCCCTCACATTTGCTTGCCTCACACTTAGATAGAGCTAAGGGAGAGGAAGAGGAAGTCAAACCTGGCATTGAACCCTCTGCCATCTCCTTCATAAAGAGAGAAAGGGTTGTTCCCACACAGGATGGTAAGAAGAGTGTGTACAAAGCCTTGGGTGAAAAATCTCTTTGAAACATAAACAGTAATGGAATTTGGAATCCTGTGCTTACTACCTTGTCTGCTGCTTTGCAAAATACTTCCTGTTGTTGTTGTTGTTCAGTTGCTAAGTTGTGTCCGACTCTTAGCAACCCCATGGACCACAGCACGCCAGGCCTCCCTGTCCTCCATTAGCTTCCGGAGTTTGCCCAATTTCATGTTCATCGCTTTGGTGACACTATTTAAGCATCTCATCCACTGCCGCTCCCTTCTCCTTTTGCCTTCAATCTTTCCCAGCATGAGGGTCTTTTCTAAAGAGTCTTCTCATGAGGTGGCCAAAGTCTTCCAGCTTCAGTATTTGTCCTTCTAGGGAGCAATCAAGCTTGACTTCCTATAGGTTTGCCCGATTTGATCTCCTTGCAGTCTGTCCAGGGGACTCTCAAGAGTCTTCTCCAACACCATAATTCAAAAGCATCTATTCTTTGGCGCTCCACCTTCCTTATAGTCCAGCTCTCACGGCCATACATTACTACTGGGAAAACCATAGCTTTGACCATGCGAACCTATCTTTGGCAGGGTGATGTCTTGGCTTTTTATTAAGTTGTTTAGGCTCACCATAGCTTTCCTCTCAAGAAGTAAATGTCCTTTAATTTCATGGCTGCAGTCACTATCTGTGGTGATCTTGGAGCCCAGGAAAATAAACTCTGTCACTGCTTCCGTTTCTTCCCCTTCTATTTGTAGTCGTATTTTAGCTATTCTCACATTCCCGCTCCACAGTTCCAAATGCAGAGACATTTATACAGTTATATCTGATTAAGTAATGGCTTGGTGAAGGGGTGTATGGTTGCTGGCCTTGGGTAATAAATGGGTGTGACATAGAATCAGTGAGGTATTTTTAATTGGACCAGCTGTCTGTAGTAGCAAATTGCTCCTTAACTCTCTAAGTGGTTGTTAGATAAAATGGTTCAAAATTAAATAACATTTTGCTGCATAGCCATTTAGATATCTTGCTGCTTGGGTGTCTTGCTCTGAAACAAAGGTGGTAAGAACAGTTTGTGGTACTGGCATCACAAATAGTTTGGCCTTAGAGAAATGATCCCTTTGAGAACCTGCATTCTATCTCTAGCCACATTCATTTCCCTCCTGTAGTTAGGACTCTCCCTCCTTATCCATATACAATCTTGATCTTTAGGTTAGTCTGGGAGGCATCATATTCTCCACATTAATAAATTATTAACATAGTACGTCTAAGTGTACAAAGCACTTTGCAATCATGCCATCAATTTCTTTGGCATCCTCAAAAGACAGAAATCAATTTTTAAAATTCCTTTTAAAATGGCAAAGGGAAAAATGTGTGTGTGACTGTAAGGTGTAAATTCTTAAAAGGAAGGCATGAGGTAATCTTTTGCTAGTCAGGGATCTATTCTAATAATTGTTCGTTGTTCATTCCTAAAAATATAGGAATGTTAGAACTGTGGTTTCCAAACTTTTTAGCAACTGGATGCACTTCTTAAAATGCTCCTTTATTGGGACCCACCTAGCTATACAATACTAGAAAAAAGTTTCAGTTTACCAGTCACTCAAGCCTCTGGTTTTCCATTTTTACTGTTGTGGGGGGCTTCCTTTTGGAGTGTGCATTGAGCTTCATGTTCATTGGATTGGGACTATTCTGGTGGCCATGCATTCCCCTTTGCCTGGCTCATCAAAGTGGACTGAGGCACAGTCCCCTACTCAAACATGCATATGCAGCTTAGTTTCACTTTCAATAGGACTCAATACAATCAGCTATCAGCTTGTCAATTTCACAACCTACCAACAATTGGTCACGACCCACAGTGTGGGAAATACTGTGTTACAGATATTTTCTGTTCAGAGTTTTAGACATATTTTCTGTGACAAAGGTAATGGAATGCCTTTGTCATATCACTTTCTGCTTTTGAAATTTCTCACTGTTTCAGAACTGATTTCAGTGGTACATGAGGGTTTGCAGCTTGGGAATCATAAGTCAACATTTCCTTTATCCATGTTTGACTAACTGCCAGCTTTTTTCCTGGCCAGTATTTGAATGCTTTATAAAGCTAAGTGTAACTAGTCTCATTTGAACTCTAATCTCACTCATATTATTGTGGCTACTGTTACAGTAGTAGCTTGGATCTTGTACTTGAGAATAGAATCAGATTTTGAAGGTACCCCATTAGATCCAAGGCTACTTTGGTTGGGTATTGTGTAACTGGGAAAATACAGAAAGGAACTGCAATTATTGAGAAGGTTGAGGAAAGGCTGAAGTTGCTGTTCAGAAGAAAAATATTGAGGGGACGTGTGATAGGCATTTGTAGAATCATACCTAGTGTGGAAATAGTTCTTTAGATCTTAAAAACAAACCTCTTTCTGAATACTAGAATTTGAAGTTACCCCCTTAATAGTAATAAGAATTTATGAAATGTTTAAGTTGATTAGTAATGAGTTCATTACGGACAAAAGGAAGTAAATATGTACAGTATTGTGCAAAGTAACAAGGCATTCACTTCCCCAAGAAGTGGTTAAAAAAAGATACAGAAAAGGTTTAGATGAGTGTTTAAATTGTGGGTTTGAGACCCACTTGGTCGGTCACGACCTGATGTCAGGGAGGTTGCAGAAAGCTGGGAGCAGCCATCTTGGAAGCTACAGACCTTATTCTTGCTATATTCCTGTTGTGAATGTTGACAGTTTGAATTTTCAAGTGAGTGTTTTTTTTAATTTTGTTTTCAGTTCAGTGCTTTTACATAATACTTTGACCTAATCTTGCTTTCTGTCAGATGTTTCTGACAATTGCTGCAGTTCAAGAATGCCTGTTTGCATTCTTGAATGAATGTCCCCTTCTCCCAAGGAGCTTCCAGTGGCTGCCAGGATCCCGCAGGATGCAGCAGTTGCCATTTTGGTACCTCTGCTCTTATGGGAGCCGGTCAGTTCTAGATTGGGCTGTTATTGTAGTATAAGCTTTCATGAACTTCGGTGTACTTCATCAAGAAAGTGGACTGTATTCCACAAAGGTGTATGATAAATTTGTTAGATTCTAAAGTGCTGTAAGACTCTATTTGTAAAGAGAACAACAAAGGCAAACACCACTGCTTGTCTGAAAACGCCTGGTGAAAAAAGAAGATCCAGTTTGATCTGGAATAACTTGTTAAACATCATCTCGGTACTCACCTTGTGTTTAAAGATGAACACTAGACTTGCTTTTGTGTTGGTGGGCTGCAGCAGTTTTCCATGAATTTGTATGTGATAGTAAAACTGAATTCTTTAGAATATTTGATGCTTTTTGAGTGCATGCAAATTTGGGCACCTATTTTTAACTACATGTTTCAGAAGAATCAATTGAACTATAGGCAGCCAAGTTCTGAAGTGCCAAGCATCTGTGACTTCAGCTGAATTCTTGTACAGTTTACATAGTCATCAAGCTGAATTGAACTGTAGGGGAGGGGGTATTTAAATGTCTTGTGACTAAATTCCTTGTATAGATACTTGATGTGCAATTTATAGCACTTAGGAATGTTGTAGTGCCTCTTTTTTTTTTTTGCACTAAATTCTAAGAGCTTTTCACAGGAAAGGGGAGGAAGAAGTGTGGGGGGGGGGACACAAAGCAGATAGATCACTGCACTTGTTAGATATGTTGAATTGCAGTTAAGGTTATTAGCCATATTCTCTCCTCCCCCAAAACTGTAAAACAAACAAGACTTCTAGCTGAATCCAGAAGTAAATTGTTGGCAGCCTGTCTATTTGTAAAGTATCTTGCTTCTAGTGTCCTTTAAGATTTAGCAGCTGTTAATGGGATTATATAGTTCAGTGTCACATGCAGTAATAGATCTTAAATGAACAGAGTCACTATTTTCCCCTGAAAGACATGCTACTAGCTTTTTTGAAATGCTGCCCTTAACAGCTTCTAGTTATTTGCAAAGAATATCAGCACTGCAGTACAAACATTCCCAAATGGCCTGTGTCATGAGTTGCATCATGAACTATGTCAGTTATGACATGCTTCGTGTCTTGGAAAATGCTTTGCACTGCATTGGACTACAATCATTTACCAGAAATGCTGTCTTAAAGGTAGGTGCTGGTATTTGTTAGTATATGTGGCTATACCATTGCTTTAGTTCTTGTGAATCGGCACTCTTTCCCAGTCCTTAACAAGAAAAAGTTATGAGCAATTCCAAATCTCCCAGTTAGGCCTACTTGTACTGTTTAACTGAAATGTGTAAAACTTCAATACAGTAAAGTATATACTTTGTCTCATGCGCTATTCTTCTAATTATAAATCTTGTGTTTGTGCTTACACTTGACCCATTGTTATGCAACCCCTTAGCATGCTCTTCAAGCCATTATGTTTGCAGGGAGAAGAGAAGAATCCAGTCTCTCTTCTTGCTCATCTTAAAATGAACTGTCTGTTTAGTTTCTTTGCTGCGTTTTCCCCCCCTCTAAAGTCATCCAAATGGCAGTTGGCTGTGAATTTTTATTTTATAAATAAAACTTGCTTTCAGTTTTCACTTTGATCTTCACCAGAGTCAACAAGGAGAGAAAATTAAGTCGGGAGTTCTTGTTGGTTTTATGTTTGAGGCAATGAAATAAGTCAGCTTGTATGTTGGCATGGTCCATTCTTATTGGATCTCTCTTGTGATCATGGGCTTTGCACAGCTGCCTCACAGGTTTCTGTGACCTGCCCTAGCATACTATTTGAGATACATTGAATTGGGGATTGTTACTTTAAAGTGTCAACCTTCACGTATTGTACAGCCCAATCCTGTTAAGCTGCCACACTGGCAGAGAATGTATTCCTCCAGTGCAGGTTGCTGAAAAACAGCCATAGAGCGCTGGATACCAGCACTAGCTGTCAGCACACCAGCAAGAACACCGGGGCCATTCTGCACATGACAGCTGGATGCCTGGAGCAGGGGGTGGAACAGGGTGGGGGTAGGGTGGGGGAAAATGGGGCAGGACGTGGGCAGATCGGGCTCAGGAGGTGGGGCAGTGGCAGCCCATACTGAATCAAGCCCCTTCCCAGTCCTGATCTTCCTGCATGGATTCCTGGACTTGTGCCAACTATAGAGCTGGGGAAGGTCTGAGTTGACTCATAGCAGCTAATGGGGCTTACCATGGGGCAAGGGGACAAATGTGCCCTTACCCTGAGAAGGCTTCCAACAGCCAAAACTCCCCCAAGGGATACAGCTACTACTGTGCTACTGCATTACTGCGCAGGGAGTTGGGTCGGATGAGGCCATTGATGTCTGTCCTTGAGCTTGGCAAGAAGTGTTTGATCACCACACACAGCTTGGTCTACTAAGAAGAGAAAAATGAGGACTTGATCTCCAAAGGAACAATTTAAATCTTTTTCTAGCTTCTGTCACATTGAAATATAGAAGCCTTTTCTTGACCCTCTGCTAAAATTATGCCTGCTTGCTTGCTATGTGAAGGGAGTGGGTGTAGGAGAGCGAGTTTTATTGTACTTTTATTTGGCTTCCATGGGATGTAAAGAAATAGAGTTAATTATGACAGTATCCCCCCATTACTGTGCATCAAATAATTCCTATTCCTATGCATCACCCTCTTCTCATGGTCTACACCAATTTGGTAGACAGAAGGTTAAAAAACAACAACCCAAAAACAGCTGAACAATTTCTTGTAAAATATTCTGAATGTCCATGCTAGTGACCACTGAGATCCCATAGATGTAAAACAGGAGGCTCCAAACTCCGGCCTGCAGGCCACATCTAGTCCCTGTCTGATTCATCCCCGCTGTGAGCAGCATTTTGCATTCTGCTGGGGACAACGTGAACGACCCCAACTACAGCTCCTAGGGGTTGTCGTGGCCAGCTGCTTCCGGGGTCTGCCACCCCAGCAAGCTGTGTACTTGTACTTGGCATTCCGCACATGGGCGGCTGGCCACAACTACTCCTGGGAGCTGTAGTTGCCATTTGCGCTGGGGACGATTTTCCCTGCCATAGCGGTACACTTTGGAGACCGCTGGTGTAAAACTTTGCTAATGCGAAGTTGTTTGGTCTCACTTAGGCAGAAGAGCAAAAGTTGAATCTCAAATCTACAAAATCTTAGTAGCCCCTTGACCATCTTCAAAACACAGCATTACATTCCTCTAAGATTGGGAGTATATTATATTCCTCTAAAATAGGTGGGAGTAAAGGAGGGTTTATTTTGCATAGGGTTGTATAGTGATTAAAATAAATCTGTGATGTAAATTGTGCTGTAACCTTTTCTGGTATGGCTCACTTGTTTTCAAGTATCAGTTCTCAGAGCTATTGCATGAGTGAGAATGCTGTAAACAGTATGGGCGGTTGGCTCCTTAATTGTTTGCTCAGATGACTGACTGGGTGACTCCCTTCCAGCTGAGGAAATGCGCTGATGAATTTAAACTTACACACAATCTTGGGTATCCTGAAAAGCTACATCCTCTGCAAGGGGAAATAGGACTTGGATTCCTGCCACAACGTGCTTCTTATGTACTTCATCAGTTAAGTGGCTAACCTGGAGAAAGTGAGAACTAAAGGATGGAATTCAACTGCTTCTTACTGCACGTAACTCTTCTACTTCTCGTGCAAGAAGTGAACAGTTTGTAGGGGCACGCTGGAAGCAATTGGCAGTGATGCAATGACACCATGTCATTATTATGTCACCCCAGAACTTCCAGAATGCCACCAAAGGTAAACCACTGTTGCCACTCTGGGTATGCTGCAAGGCAGGAATGCCTCTGAGGCAGCTTTTGTTAGAATTCCTAAATAAAGAAGGTGGATAGAGGTTGCAAGCAGCTGTCTCCAAGTCATGTAATTTGTATGTCCCAGAGATGTCGCTGCACCATAAAACCTAATCTGTTTGCTTATTGATAAGTCAAACAGTTATGGAGGATGCTGGTGTGTACAATTTGAGACCCTCTGGGTAGATTTTGTTAGGCAGAGCAGTGTCAAAGCATGAGCATCTAAGAAGCCTGCAATTCCCTCTCCGTCTAAAAAGAAGAAGTGCTGAAAGAGTGCAGTTGTGCCTAATATGTCAAACTTAGTGTTTTAACTCTTTTTTTTTTAAAGGAAGTAGCATTTCTTGCAGCTTCAGCAATGATGTTCGTTGGAGGGTGAAAAAGCTTCAATAACAGTTTTATATGTGCTATATGCATATGCTATATGCATTTATGATGCAGTAGTTCAAGTCCTATCAAAGTTCATGAGAATTGAACAGGTGATGACTGCTCAACAACTTTACTAGCTGGCAGTGCAGGCCTAAATGTGTCTACCTGGAAGTAAGCCCCATTGACGTCCAGGCAAGTGGTGTAGGGTTGCAGCCTAGCATCGTAAGCTGCGCTGTAAGTTGGAAGGTCCATCTGAGGCGAGGGGTTTTTAATGTGGTGGAAAAGTTGTCAGATGGCTGTTGGTGATTATAGTGGTGGCAGTTCTTACTAAGCAGCTGCCAGAGACTTGCAGGCATTTCCTTCCTATCAAGAGCTTTTCTACTTTGAAAAGTTGGTTCTTATATCTGGGAAGTGGCTCTTTGTATTTTCAGTCTGCATGCTGAATACAGTCTGCCTGGATGGTAGTTGCAATCGGTTCTCGTTATCGGCTAGGATTAGGTTCCTGGAGAACCTAGTGGATACTGAATTATTGGACACTGTTTCATTGAGTATATAAGGGGAAAAATAGAGTTAGGTTCCTGTGGGACCCTCTTCACTATACACTCTATGAACTTGAATCTTTACCTGAAGTCTATGGGGCTGGGTGATAGCGAGGGATCAGCAACATTTGATTCTTCTGCCTCAATGCACTGAAGATTGTGGTGATGACAATTTCTCCATGCTATCCTCAACTCATCAGCAAGGCCTTAGAATTCAGCCTTCTGCTTGGGAGGAGGACATTGTCTTTTCTCGTCTGTCCCCACAAACTCTCTCACCCCCGCCTGCCTGCTTATAGCTGTGCTATAAGCACTGAGCCCCCCTAGTGCACTATCACAGTATTTGCAGATAATGACAGAGTCACCGATAATGAAAGGTAGGCGGCAATTATGCCCCTCGTGGATAAGCGAATTCATGGATAGCAAATTTGCATAAAATGAGAACTGACTGCACTTTAGAGCAGTGGTTCACAAACTGTGGATCAGGACCCACCAGTGGGTTGCACGCCAACATCAGGTGGGTCACAAAGCACCTAGAGCAGCCATATTGAAAATATAGGGAAATGGAATGCTCGAAAGGAGGAGGGCAGTGTGGTTGTTTTGCTTGTGTCAAGGTTGTAAATAGGCTTTTTTCCTTTGATTCACTTTGCTTTTGGAAAATGGCTGAGAAATAACCCAATTTATTGCTGCATTCTCAGGAAAGCAGCAGGCTCTGGTGTATGACGGCACTTCCTTCCATGGCATTACTTCCGGTGGGTCCCAGACAGATTGTCATTCTAAAAAGTGGGTCCTGGTGCTAAAACGTTTGAGAACCACTGCATTAGAGAACTATTAGATTCAGCTCTCTGTGGCGAGAATCCTGAACCGTGATCTTGGAGAGCTTTAACTGCATAGAAAAGACTCAGCCTTTTCATTTTCCCCCTAAATCTGAACTGTTTGGAAAAACAAGTCTGCACCCAGTTAACCACTGTTATGTATCAACCGTTGAAATTGCTCTTAGGTAGTGAGCTTGCAAGCTCTCCAATTAACAAGCAGTAATGCTGTGAAAAGCGGATAAGAACGGTGTGCTAAAGTCTTTCCTAATATTCTTTTGATGTGAAATATCTTTTAAAAAATGGCAGGGACTTGACATATTAACCTACGTAGGCAAAAGCATGACAAGAGAGGACCAGAAAACTGCTAAATACCATTTAAAGGTGGTACCTAAAGTGACTAGTCTATTGAATATCCACGCCAGAAGCCAACTATATTTGTTTTGTACTCTTCCTTCAAAGTACTCAAGACAGTACAGATTGGACCATCTGAACTCCCTACAGCAGTTCAGTGAGGCAGATTAGGCTGAAAGGCAGCTCTGACCGACTCAAAGCTCCAAAGGATACCTGTGGTAAATGATAAATGTTGAACCTCAATGTTCCCCCCTCCCTAGATGTTTCCTCACACTGGCCCTCTCAATAGTCCATCCCCTTTAAATTAGTCTGTCTAGGGAAGCTGCCACCCTTCCTTCAGTGGAAATTTACCTGAAGGCAAGCACTGAAGAAACTTGTTTAAAGAAGGTAAACTAGGGTCAAGAACATCTACTCCTTTAAAGAACCAGACTTTCCAGTCTGTGCTTGCTTACAAACTTAAGAGTTACGACATTCTGTCAAGTTTAAACGAGTTTTGGAATAGCTGTTCATGATTTCATAGTGAAATGACAAATCAAGGTGAAACACTTTCCTTTCTATAGAATCCTGCTTATTTGAGATGGAATTGTGCTTTTCCTTCTAGAAATGGAAAGCTGAGGCTGGTTTGCTATCTGTCCTTGAAGTATTCTACTTCCTTCCTACAACTTAATTATCTTAAAACAGCAGCAGTGTGATTCTCCAGGATTGTGCTGCTGCCGGGGCTGGCAGGCTTGTCCAGCTTACCTCTGCCAGTGCCAGCCTCCGGGGTGGGGTGGTGGTGCAGAAAGCCCTGCAGGGCTACCCCTAGTGCACTATCTCAGGTACTATCTCACTATCCCTAGTGCACTCTCAGGTAACGTATCTACAGGTATGTTCCTGTACCTCAGGAACAGTTAAAAAAAAAGATTGGCAACCGTTTCCAGTTTTTGATTGTGAAACAGGAAATGGTTCTCAATTGTTTTTTTGTTTTTTTACTGATCCTGAGGCTTGGGGAGGTAGCTGCAGAGCTTCTTGAATCTCCTAGAGGCTGATACTGGCAGAGGTAAGTTGGAAACCTCCCATCACCGGCAGCAGCATGATCTAGTGATGCTAGATCACACATTTACCATGCTCCCTACTCCCTTGAAGAAGTTTGGGGAGCACAGGTTTAGAGTTTTAAAAGATCATAGCCAACACCACTGAAGTAAGCCTAGAAATAAACTGGTTGCTGGGTACAGCTAATAATAAGGAACGGGGCTGATGTGGTTCCACTAGGCAGCCCAGGTTAACATTCAACTGCCGCATTTGTGCTAATCAAAGTTTAGAACACCTTCCATCATGGGAGCCGGCTTGAGTTCAACATTGGGGGTGCCTGTAGCCGTGCCCACGCAGCAGTAAAATGGCACCTACAAATCTCTCGTTCACCTTCCATCCCTCCCACCATCTCTCACTCCCCTTCCGTTGCTCCTACCAACTCTCGCTCACCCTCTGTCATTACCACCATCTCTTGCAAAGAAAACCAGTAAGCCCCGGGCCAGCCCCCCAGCCCCCTCCTAGCTACAGCACACAAGCAGGACTGCTTTTTCAGTGCTGCTGGACGGCTGGCTGCGAAGTTAACAATCTTGTCTGTGTTCTCCCAACCCAATCACTTCATCCAATCAGCATGCGACAGGTGGGACCTATGAGAAATAAAAACCAATCCAAGGCCCATATTAGCCTTGTGACCAATGAAAAGGAGCGTTGGAGCGCATGCCTTCCAGCACTGCAACAAACTGGAGAGACCAAACGGAATTTGGGTAGGTTAACTCACATGACCAGGCCGAGGGTTGTGCAGGCATGGGGTGCTCTGATCTTTGGGTGGGTGGATATTGGGGGCTGAGCCCCCACAAAAAGTTATTGTGGGTGCCTTCCACTCCCTGGCACCCACAAAGTCAGTGCCTATGCCTTCCATGTACTTCCACAGCACATTACCTCCTAGTCCAGCCAGGAAGTAACCAGAGGATAGGTAAATTATAGATGACACTTAAACTGAGTGTTGAAAAAGAACAGATACAAGAAAATATTTGTTTACTCAGTGGGTGATTAACCTGTGGAACTCCTTGCCACAGGAGGTTGTGATGACATCTGGCCTAGGTGCCTCTAAAGGGGGATTGGACAGATTCATGGAGGAAAAGTCCATCGCCCGCTACAGGCAGTGATGGGTATGGGCAATCTCCTGGTTTTAGATGTAGGATACCTCAGGCCAGGTGCTAGGGAAAGACAGTAGGTTGTAGGTATCTTGTAGCGTGTTCCCTGAGGCATCTGGTGGGCCACTGTGGGATACATGAAGCTGGACTAGATGGGCCTTGGCCTGATCCAGCTGGGCTCTTATTTTTTTATTTAGCTAGATCGGATCTCTCCAGGAAAGACTGTGGTTGCCAAATCAGCTGAAGCTGATAAAAGGCACTTATTCTGTCATAATGACTTATTTTTATGCACGAGTCAGGTTATTGTTGTGATTTTTTTTTTAGTAGTCAGGGTTACCAATAAGGCTCAGACAACATACTGAGTTGTCTGAAACTGTATTTTTTTTTAACTAGGCTCACAGTCGCTGTTCTCAGGATGATAGCCAAAAATGGATATGGCGCATGCCAGCTGGCCTGCCTATTACAGCCTAGGCTAGGACTGGGCTGTGAGTGAGGGGAAAAATGACTTCCCTAAGGCTACTAGATATTTTGCTTTAAAACAAAAACTGGCTACTGACTAATCTAGTTAAATTTTATAACTTCCTGACCCTGGACTGTTAAGTTCTTCACAAAGAGACTTTGTGGTCAGAGGACACCCCACCTGTGGCAACCATGTGTGAATCTGTTTTCACAAATGGTTCTCTAATTAGAATCCTGGTTATGAACACCTCACATCAGATGCTCAAACCTCTGAGCATTGAAAGTGGAAAGGAGCCTCATTGAGACTACAAACAACTATTTTGATGCTAAAGGCCATCTTAGCAATGTGTAGTGGGTTGGAGAGCTCTGACTCTGCACGTTCACATATGTTGTATACACAACTTTCTTGTTGATACCAAGTTATTGGTGTTTGGGTGTCATCCAAGGTGAAGCAAGCCAGACTTTCAAGCACAGCAAAGCCCAAATTATTCAAAATTAATTAATTGCATCCTCATCTTGGCAAGATGGACTTGATAATTACTAATGTTAGACATCTCATTATTTAATTGATGGTCTCAAGCATCCTACCCTTGGTTTTCAAAATTCTCCATAAAAAATCATTTGAAAGGACAGCTGGTATGCTATGGATTCTGGAAGGTGCATGATGTTCACTGAGAACTTCTAGGTCTCTAGGTTCATCTAGGTTTAAAAATGGCATAACCCTCTGGTTGTGTTCAAGCTGTATTAATGTAGGCAGAAACTTTTGGAGTAAACATTTTTAAGGATTGCAGTTCAGATTTTTAGCAATTTAGCTATTTCCTGTGCTTTCAAAGGTATGTGTTAGGTTGAAAAGGATAACAAGAATGAGTCACTGAATTGTCAATCTAAATTTATAAAAGGTTAGCAAAATGTCAAATTGCTACCAGCTAGGGTTACAATGTTCAAAGCAAGAATGGCTAACTACTTTTTAGCTTTATGCCCCCTGCCTGTGGCAAATATAATTCATGCTAAAGCCGTTCCATAAATGTTAATAATGAAGGATAAGATCGCATCCTAATTCTGTCAGCATATTCCACATTCCTTTTTTCTAGTGTGTTGAATGCTGGATTTAAACCACTGGGTCCTTTGCCATGTTGACGGAACGTGAAAATTGCAGATAAGCAATTCCACTAAGGCGGACATTAAATTCTAGGTGGCTGACATAATTTTAAATGCACCAACAATATCTTTACAGTGCAAGTGGAAACCAAGAGAATGGCATTTGCGCACACTAATGGAGCAATAAGACTTGGCTGTTTTTTAATTATTAAAATAATTGTGTTGATACTGCTAGAGAACTTCGAAGGGTTTCCGCTGCAGACTGAAAAAGTTCTGATAAAGTCTATGGATGTTCTTGCTGATCTATTTGCGATGGTATCCCCCACAAATAAACACATGTGAAACAAATCTTGAAGACTATTATGGGCCATGCTTTTTGTTGTCAGTACATTGTGGTTTGCAATGGGTCCTGCCCAGATGGTCAACTTCAGCTGTGCAGGCACCTAAACTGGAGAAGTCAGTTGCCACCTGAGTCCATCCATCCATTCCATCAGAATCAGAGATTATCTTGAGGCTCTCCCAGCTTTTTCATGGCCAACCACTGATAAAGAGAGTCAAGGAAACAGAATTGCTTTACCAGCCCTAAACCAGGTAACTAAAGCTGCAATTGCAAGTCAAGTTTGATGGTCCACCAATCTGCACCCCAGTGCTGGAGGGGCACTTGGAATTGGTTCTCGCCACCCCTCATAACTCTTGCTTACATAAGGACAGAACCTTTAAGATCCCTATTTCTTGTCACTGCCCATGATATTCTGCCTGCTGAGGGGTATTATCTTGTAGATAATTTCATTTGGTTTGTGCATGGCAAGGCTGAAATGATTCTGCCTGAATCAGTTGCTCATATTGCATTGTTTTCCTGTTTCTGGTCACTAATGTCGTGCTGTACATTTAAAAAGGCAATGTGATAGGATTGGTCTTGCCCAGTTTAAGCTATTTCAGTGGCAGTACAGAGCGCCTTTTTATTAAAAATGAATTATTTTAAAAGTGCGCATTGCAAACAATTAGTCAGGTACGAGAAAACAATGTATCTTTTATATGGAATGACTAAAATTATCTGCTTAGATTGGTTTGGAGCTGGGAAGAGGGCTCTTCAGCCATCCTTTGTCTACTCTATTGACCTGTATGAGACCTGTACGAACTGCTTCAGTTGAGACTGAAACCACAACAACTTCAGTCATCTAAGTGCCACCTCTTGTCCCTACATGTTGTGCATATGTGTTGACAATCAGGAAGCCTGGTCCTGAACCTTCAGTATCTGTTGGAATGCCCAATGTGCCATGTGCGTAGGGTGAGAAACCATGAGAGGGAATATTGTTGTTGGGTAGTAATGTGCTATGAACTGGGCTTTGTTTATTAATATACCAGCACATAGTGCCATCCAGTGTTGGAAAAAAGATAATGGCTTTTTCGCTCCACTGCAGTGTCTTTCCCTGCCCCTTCTTTCTGGGAGAAGAACCATTGGTATGGGACAAAACCTGGTGATTTCTTATAGGAGAGTAAAGGGATACACATGCAATCATAGGGTGCAGAAATGCATTAACTTCCTTACTTCGTTCCTTGCTTATGATGGTGTGTGACTTAGAGGCAGAGCTCAGGAACTAATTTTTATATAAATATGTGATCCTATGACTTACAATGGTAAATATTATCCTTTTTTTGTAGGCATACCATCAGGAGATCTGGGAAGACTTTGAATTGAAGTGGATGGATGTCGGTCTGGCAACACAAATGTAATGTAAGCATATTGGATGTGTTGGAAATTGGAAGCTTCTTGTCTGAGAACTAAAACTGTATCCCTACCCCTTCAGCCTTTTGACAAAACATTGGACTTCTAAGAAATAATTCTACCTAATTTCTTCCTAATGCTGTGAATATTTTTTTTCTTGCAGCTGCTTATGATCTTCGGTACTTTGGTTTGCAATTGATCCAAGAAAATTCTAAGTGACAGGTAGTGTAAACATCCTACACTCTCAGCTGTGGAAAAGAACAACGCTGGGAGAAGGCTGTTTACTCTTTCTGCCTTGGAAAGCAACTGGAGGAAAAGAAAGCAAAGAAATTGTGCAAGCTCTTTGCCTATGCTTCTACTCTGATCTTGTTTCTGTTTGTATTTTGACATCAGTCCTGCTGAGAATCTTTAATTAAATATTCATTTTAAAGATTTTATACAGTAGTAAAGGTGGGCATCCGTATCCACATTTCCATATCTGGTTTTTAGTTATCCACGGATCGGGGAGCCCTTTTGGTTGCTAAGGAACTTCTTTCACAGAAGTAGGGGCAGAGGATAACCCTGTACTCAACATTGGTTTCCTCTTATCCACTGTTTCAGGTATCTATGGGGGGAACCTATCCTCTGGGGATACCTGGGCATGACTGAAGTTGTTTCTACATAATGGAGGAGTAGCTGGGCACAAAGGAGAAGCACTGCCTTGAAAGCACCTCCTTATTGATATCGTTTTCAATGATGGCATAACCCAGAATTATGAATGATAGATAATAGACTCCTTTCATTCATGGGAATTCCCCATCTGAAATGGGCTAAAACTGTAATTGAATTCAAGGGTGTGAGTCAGAGGGGAAGTTCTTAGAATCCTGGTGGTTTCGTTTTGTTTGGATATAATTGCCTATGCAGCTGACAAGAAAACTCTGGGGTCTAAGGTCTTAAAATCCTCAGAGAATTGGTGGTAAAGTGAATGGAAAAGTCCTATACTTTCCAGAACAAAACTGGTTTGAACATGTAAACTTAAGTGCTGGGATCTAATGCCCTATTTCGGTACGCTGAGTAGAATTTCACATGGAAAACGCTCTCTCACTCTCCCAAGTTCCTCTTTCCTAAATGTGCTGACTCTGCCTGCTTTTAGAAAGAGTAAAACTTTGCTTCAAGGTCTGCTGGGGAGGAGCGACTACATTCTGCTTGCAGGCTACTACGGCTGCATTTGGTTTTTGGCTAGAAAATAACTGGAAGTAACATGCGCTTCTAGTGTGCTTCTAGCGTGATTCATTAAACGGAATGAAAAGTGTGTCAAACTGACTTCAGGGTTTTTCTTAACATTTGATCATTGCCTTATAGTTATTAAAGTTGCCTTAAGTCAGTGTTTCTCAAATTGTGGATCAAGAACCACTTGGTGGGTCGCGGGTCACAGAAAACTGGGAGCAACGATCTTGAATGCTGCAGACCTATATCTGAGTATTAACAGTTTGAATTTTCAAGTGAGGGTTTTTAAAAATTGTTTTTAGTTCAGTGCTTTTACACAATATTTTTTCCTAATCTTGCTTTCTGTCAGGGATGTTTCATGGTTGTGCAATTGCTGCAGTCCAAGAATGGTAGTTTGCATTCCAAGAGTAACGTTTTATTATGTCACAATGACAGCGCTTTCTGCTTGATGTCACTTCCGGTGGGTCCCAACACAAGTGCCATTCTAAAAAGTTTGAGAACCACTGCCTTAAGTTATTAACTTCTGTTTAATGATTTTAAAATTTCAAGAATGGATGACTCCTTTTGTTCAAATTCAAACCCACCCCCAATGGTGTAATTCCTCCACCCTTGTACTTTGAAATTATACCATTATACAATGCCATGAGGATTGTATTACAGGTGTGCTCCAGTATCCACTGATTTGGTATCCATGGTTTCAGTTATCCATGGACATCAATCAATCAATCAATCAATCACTAGTATTTATTAGTATTTAAACCGCTTTTCAACACAAAGTGGTTTACAGGCAAATAATAACATTAAAGTTAAATGGCTCCCTGTCCCAAAAGGGCTCACAATATAAAAGAATGGAGAACACCACCAGCAACAGCCACGAGAAAGACACTGTGCTGGGGTGAAGAGGGACAATTGCTCTCCCCCTGCTAAATATAAGAAGACACCACTTGAAAAAGTGCCTCTTGCCCAGTTAGCAGGGGTTAGACTAACTGGGCAACCAGGGCTTGCCCAGTTAGACATCAAGAATACTGGGACGCCTATTAAAAAGATAGGGGAACATTAAACAAATTCTTTTTTTACCTTGTTGCAGCAAAACAACTGATGTTCCTCTATCTTTACAAAGGCGTCCCTGGTATCCACGGTTTCAGGTATTCATGGTGGAGTCTGGAATGGAACCCCAGCAGATACCGGGGCATGCCTGTAAATGTTGCTTCCTACTGTGTAGAGAGCATACCATAGTGGCTGTAAGCAAATTTTTCACAATTGGAGGTAATAGGGAGGCTGACCACATAGCGTGTGATCCTTCATACATGGGATAATTTCATACTTGGGTTTTTAATGTGTTCAATAGTGATAGGCCTAAGTAAATTCTAAACTAGCAGGAACACTGTAGCAGTAAGTTAACTTTTAAAGAAGAATCACGTTTTGTATTTGCATGTGAACAGCTGTCAAATTGCATAATTGATGACTTGGCCATGGAATTTAATCAGGATGAAATCAGTTTTACAGTCCATTATTTCATAAACTGCTCTGTACTAGCAACGCATATCATGGTATTAAATCCTGTGGTGCAGAACAATCCAGTTCCGATATATGAGCATCTGAAGACTTAGAAGATTTTGGCATCAATGAGTAAGAAGCTTTGGGAACCCGTGGGAACATCTGCTGTCATACATTCTGGGCAGGCACCCACAATTACAAATAGCATCTCTCAAACATGCCTTAGCATAAGAAGCAGCATGCCAGTTATGACCTTCTCATTAACAACTACAGATGTGACATGTGGAGTTGGTCTGCCAGTCTAGGATTAGCCTTTTTGAAAAGATGGAAAATTGACATATTTTATAAAACAACTGGGTGTGAGACAAGATTTTAAAAAATGTGCTTGGAGTAGCCTTCACTTTGAAAGAGATGACAGTTAAAATGTGTAGTGATGGTGTAACAACCCTTTGGGGGGGACATAAAACCTGCTTTGGGAAGATGATTTGGAGCAAAGAAACAGGAAGAAG
>JAJKFI010000012.1:9663871-9746259 GCA_029204185.1 Lerista edwardsae
CTTACACCTTCGCTG
Organism: Lerista edwardsae; assembly: GCA_029204185.1. Taxonomy (NCBI): domain Eukaryota; kingdom Metazoa; phylum Chordata; class Lepidosauria; order Squamata; family Scincidae; genus Lerista; species Lerista edwardsae. Next base: position 9,663,887 of record JAJKFI010000012.1, read on the forward strand.
CGCTGTTTGAAGTGAGAGTCTTTCTGGCGTGTCTCAGCTTTCAGCTGAGCGTTCTCTTCCTTGGGATCCAAAAATTGAAGAGGGCTGTCTCCTCTGCACCCCACAACTGCCGTTGTGGGGGTTAAAGGAGATTGCACCCACAGGGTTCACTGCTTCACCTAGCAGCTGAACGACCTCAGTTTGGTCCAGAAGTCCTCGCACGGAGAGTTAGAACGCCTCGAGGGAAGAGAGCTGCCCCGAGTGCGTTCACCATTGCCAGATCGCTCCTCCCACCTCTCCAAGCCTGATTTCTCATGTACTTAAAAAGAAAAGAAAAAAAATCAAAAATCCGCTTTGCAATTATAATCTTGACATAAAAAATACAAGCTTGCAATCTTATTGCTTTTCTAAGATCAGAAATTCAATATTAGCTATCTTTTTACCACATACAGCAAAGGAGAAAGCAAAAAAAACAACAACAACATTGTAACTATCTTAAATCTTCCATTAAGTCTTAATTAATTTTTTTAATCTTTTAAAATGATATCTTTAAATATAAGCTTGAATTATCACATACTCAAAAGTAAATGAAAAGAGAAGAATAAAAAAATAACACTTTACATTAAAATCTTATATATTTCTAAACTCAAGACTCAATTATAATACCAAATATAACAAAAAAAAATATAAGGAGCATCTCTGAATCCACATCTTATTATTTCCCTTATTAGCCTCAATTTATATTTTAAAGCAAAATTTAGAGCCCAATTTCCCCATTTTCCAAATTTCTCTACTTTTTTATTCCAAAAAGTCAGACTGGTACCACTCTAAACAAATAACAAATATCTAGTTAGACTATGATCCTTCTGCCACAAAAGGATCATCAACTCACAGGTTTCTCCCACTAAAACCTGTGAATTGAAATAATGTTCCTTCTTCATACCGTCCATTCCTTTCCAGTCTTCTTCAGACGCAAAGCACACATTTCATCCTAAAATGGGAGGGAGTCAAACTTTCTTTAATAAGCTGTCCAATTCTTCTTCTAATTTATTAAAGTTCACCCCAGTCCTTCCATCCAAAACTCCTTCACTCTAAATCGATGTAAATTCTTCATTTGTTCTAAGTTCATTTGTTCATTTATTCTAAATTCCAATTGTAAATCTTTGATCTTCTCTCAGTGATCTCAGTGATCCTTCTCTCAGGCGACAGCCTGACGCCATTTTAAGTCAATTACGCAGCAAAAAAATTCAAGCTCTTTCATCTTTAGATACAGAACGAAATAAATATATCCAGACTTCTCTCACTTCATGAAAAAATAGGTGATAAGAAAGGCAAAACAGAGAAAGCATTTCAGTGATACTGCCAGATTCTGTGTGCAATTAACGCCTTGTTGTTACCTTCATAAATCTTTTTCCTTGCCAGCTTTCTCAGATGTTTGTCTTCACTGGGACTCATAAAGACCTTCAAACTTTCAAAAATATAAACCATCATGTTCATTCCATAATCCAGCTTCCACTCCTCGTTAACAAGAAAATTGAGTAAGAAAATGAAACAAGAAACAGATAAAGAACAACAGCAATGCACTTCAGTGGACATCTTGTGTTGAAAGCTACACAGATTTAATTCCACTGACTTCTCTGGCCTGCTGCCAACTCTCCAGTGCAGTTCGCGCCAAAGTGTTATCCTCATAAAATTCATTTACGCCTGCTCACCATCTCTTCCCACACAGTTGTCTTCCTTAGGGGGACCTCAGAAGACCTTCCAGAAGCTGTAATCCATCATTCTCTCTCTCTAGGTATTATCCACTCTCCAAGTCAGAGACTGTCCACACAGTCTGCCAGAAGGCAGAGTCTCTTCTGCTCCCCGGTCACAAGCAAACATCGTTCACCTCCGGATTTGGCCACTATCCAGAGGCTAGATGTTAATGCTCCCCCCCCAACCCAGTACTACTACTGGAGTTGGGCCCGAACCTCTTACAGAGATTCAGGAAAGAACAGAAGCCCCAGCCACTCATAAAAAGTGACTGCCATGTTCGAGTCCCTGGCTCCTCCCAGAAGCCAGTGTTGCTATTGTGTTACGATAAAAATGTAGGAATTGCCTAGCTTGATAAGATCAGCATTTACTTCAGTGCTAGCCAGGAAGATGCTTCTGGAAGTTCAGGAGTACACAGAGACTATCTCCAGTCATTAGATGTACAGGCAGCCATCATTATCCATGGGGGTTCCATGGATGCCAAAACCTGTGGATGATTAAATCTGTAGATTTAGGGCCCCCAAACCTTTTGAAAGCCTCCAAAGGTGTTCTGCATGACCACCTGCTGCTTCTGTGGGCCTCAGAACGCTCAGTTCACAGTTTAAAGTGAACTTCTTGATTTTGGCAAAGAAACAGCTTCACATTAAATGGCTCTGGGCTTGAGAAAGCCTCCCAGATGTGACCAGAACAATGTTCCAGTTGCATGGGGGAGGGGTCTTTAAGTGTGTCCCTCCATGGGTTTGGAACACATGGATAGTCAAATCTGAGGGTACCAAGTCCACTGCTAAGGAGGGCAAACATATATAACCTGAAATGTAGAACATTAATTTTTAAAGTGTGCATTTTTATTTCTATAGCTAATCCCTGATAGACTACTACTTCTTGGGTGCATTTAATTGTGCATGCCTGGTGATCATAATGGATTTGTAAAATGCATGAACATGTGTAGTGTGCCATTATAGCATAATATAGTGTGCACCTTTATGTTTTCTGGATCAGAATTGCCCAGTTTCCAAATTCCAGTATGTGTCTAAACCACTGGTTCCCAAACGTTGGGTCAGGACCAACGTTGGGTCAGTGGATCATGAGCCAATTTCAAATGGTTGCAAAGCACCTAGGACAGCCATATTGAAAATATGGAAAGCTGGAAAAGGGGACACACACGATGTGGTTATTTTGCTTGTGTCAAGGTTGTAAATAGGCTTCTTTTCTGATTTATTTTGCTACTAGCTTTTTGTTACCTGGCGTTGCCCGGGTAACCAATGTCATTGGGACTGTCACCAATCAGCTTAGCGACCCCAAAGACTGTGGATTTGACACTAATGTCGGTCATTTCGGACATTATATTTTGCACCCCTTCTCACCCCCCATGCCAATGGGGGCCGAACGTGGACTCAAACGGCATTGGGAGCATCGCCGCTTGTCTCGGCAACCCCGGAAACTACGGATTTGATGCCGATATCAGCCGTTTTTGATCATTTTCACGCGGGGGCCCCCACGCACCCCCATCCCCAGGGGCGCGGGGGGGGCCTGGCCCCTGCAGTGTTTGTCACCGGGCCGCGAGGCACACACATGCCGAGTTTGGTGCCAATCGCTCCAGGCGTTCCAGCGGGGCCTGGCGGACATTTTTGTTTCACACCCCTTCTCACCCACCACAGCGAGGGGGACCTGAACCTGGACTCCAATGGCATCGGGAGCGTCACCGCTTATCTCTGCGACCCCAGAAACTACGGATTCGACACCGATATCGGCCATTTTTGATCATTTTTACATGGCACCCCCCTACACCCCCACCCCTGGGGGCGCTAGGGCGGTCTGACCCCCATAGTATTGGTTGCTAGACTGTAAGCGATACGCGTACTGAGTTTGATGCCAATCGCTTCAGGCCTTCCAGCAGGGCATGGTGGACGTTTTGTTTCACACCCCTTCGTGCCCCCCCACGCTGAGAGGGGGCTGAACCCGGACTCCAATGGCGGCGGGAGCGTCGCCACTTATCTTGGCGACCCCAGGAACTATGGATTCGATGCCGATTGTGGCCATTTTCAACAATTTTCACGCGGGGGCCCCCGTGCACCCCCACCCCTGGGGTGCAGTGTTTGTCACCAGACTGCAAGGTGTATGCGTGCCAAGTTTGGTGTCAATCGCTCCAGGCGTTGCAGAGCCTATGTGGAACATACGTACACACAAACATACAAACACACGTTCTCTTTTATCTATATATATAAAAAAGTGTGTGTGTGTGTTCCACATTGGCTCCGCAACGCCTGGACCGATTCGCGCCAAACTCGGCACACGGGTGCCTTGGCCCCCCGAGACCGTCGCTGCGCAGTGTTGGAACGGATCGCGCCCCCACGGGCATGGGTACAAGGGAATTTGTGGTTCTCTATGGGTGGCTATGGGCTGAGCCGCAGCATTCCGAGGCTCTGATGATGTCATGATGAGATGCATAGTACATGCAAATGACATGTGGAATCTTCAGGCAGCAACTGAACTCTTTACAGTTGAAGACAAACAGCAGCAAATAGGTTTCCCGCAGGCAAACTGATACAGGGCCAGGGAAATGTGTTCTGTGGACATGTGGGTGGTCCCTGCTTGGCCGTGGACAGTTGGCACAAGGTGCTGTGGCTGTTGCTCTCTCTCTGAAAGTTTACTTTCACTGTGTAATGTAAGGCAATTGGGCAGGTGCAACCAAAGGCTACAAAGATGAAACAACAGCGTACACAGGAAACACCTGAGGGCAAAAAAACACGATTTGCAACGCTACGTCCCAGAGCTGCTACATCTAGAGCAATAGAAACAGTACAGCAGCAGGGATGGGACATATAAACACCCGGGCACACATGTGAGTGGGGGGATCAGGGATGGGACATATAAACACCCGGGCACACATGTGAGTGGGGGGATCAGGGATGGGACATATAAACACCTGGGCACACATGTGAGTGGGGGGGGGTCAGGGATGGGACATATAAACACCCGGGCACACATGTGAGTGGGGCGGGGTCATGGATGGGACATATAAACACCCGGGCACACATGTGAGTGGGGGGGTCAGGAATGGGACATATAAACACCCGGGCACACATGTGGGGGGGGGGTCAGGGATGGGACATATAAACGGGCCATCTGTATGCCTGGTGAGGGGGGGGTCAGTGAGGGGACATATAAACATCCGGACGAAGCCGGGTACATAAAAGCTAGTCTATATATATATAAAGAAGAGCTTATGTATGTATGTGTGTATGTTCCACATAGGCTCCGCAACGCCTGGACCGATTCGCGCCAAACTCGGCACGCAAGACCATCGCTGCGCGGTTTTGGAACGGATAGCACCCCCATGGGCGTGGGTAAAAGCAAATTTGTGGTTCTCTATGGGTGGCTGTGGGCTGAGCTGCAGCATTCCAAGGCTCTGAGGATATCATGATGAGATGCAAATGACATGTGGAATCTTCAGGCAGCAACTGAACTCTTTACAGTTGAAGACAAACAGCAGGCAAATCAATACAGGGCCAGGGAAATGTGTTCTGTGGACATGTGGGTGGTCCCTGCTTGGCAGTGGACAGTTGGCACAAGGTGCTGTGGCTGTTGCTCTCACTCTGAAATTTTACTTTCACTGTATAACGTAAGGCAATTGGGCAGGTGCAACCAAAGGCTACAAAGATGAAACAACAGCGTACACAGGAAACACCTGAGGAAAAAAAAAAACACAACTTGCAACGCTACGTCACAGAGCTGCTACATCTAGAGCCACAGAAACAGTACAGCAGCGTGACAAAAGACTACACGATAAGAGAGACAGAGCTGCTACATCTAGAGCAACACAAACAGTACAACAGTGTGGAGGGGCCAAATAAACACCCAGTCACCGCTGGGTAATTTTTAACAAAAAAAAAAATGCCTGGGGGTGGCCAAAAACCACTGGGGGGGGCGGTCAGGGATGGGACATATAAACACCCGGGTGCAAATAGGGTTCCCGCAGGTAAACCTATACAGGGCCATCTGTATGCCTGGTGAGTGGGGGGGGGTCAGGGATGGGACATATAAACACCCAGGCACACATGTGAGTGGGGGGGCAGGGATGGGACATATAAACACCCGGGCACACATGTGAGTAGGGGGGGTCAGGGGTGGGACATATAAACACCCGGGCACACATGAGAGTGGGGGGGCAGGGATGGGACATATAAACGGGCCATCTGTATGCCTGGTGAGTGGGGGGGGGGTCAGGGATGGCACCTATAAACACCCGGGCGAAGCCGGGTACATAAAAGCTAGTGTGTATATATATATATATAGATTGGGAAATGGCTGAGAAATCACCCAAGTTATTGCGGCATTCTCAGGAAAGCAGCAGGTTCTGGCATCACATTGACAGCATTTCCAACCATGACATCACTTCTGGTGGGTCCCAGACAAAGTTTAGAAAGTGGGTCCCAGCAGTGATGTCATGCAGGGGTACGCGGGGGTACGTGAGTACCGGTTTCTAGGATTACAGCTGGCCCCGCCCATTCGCCCACCCACTCGTCGACTCCGCCCTCTGCAACGTTTGAATTTCCTGCATGTTTGAGTTGCTTGCATGTTCTCAGAGCCAGGCAGGCAGGCAGCGAGCAGAGACTTTCCTTTCCTTGCCACTGAAAAATGAGTTGCTCTGGGGTTTTAACATGATGCCAGGCCTCCTTAACATGTTCTGGGGGTGCTGTGGAATACTGTTGCAACTGTTGGGTCAGTTTAAAATCATATGAGGCCTCAAAAAGGGTTTTTTTTCATGTCACTTCCTGCCACGACATCACTTCTGGCTTATGACGTCACTTCCGGTGGGCGGGTCCCGACACGTGCCAATCAAAAGTGAGTACCTGTTCTTAAATCATTTAGATGACACCACTGGGTCCCAGTGCTAAAATGTGTGAGAACCATTGGTCTAAGCAGTATTGCTCCTGTTCCCAAAATTCTATCGCATGAAAGCCTTGGACGTAAGCAGTCTGTTTACATACGCATATGATATATTTTTGGATAACTGGCACTTCCTGTGCTAATCAGAACTTCATTGATAATGTTCCTGTATTTCTGATTGTAGAATTCATGCCATCTGGAAGTAGTATTTGAAAGAGACTGGGCCTTAGTGTCAGCATTTTTTTATTCGATGATTTAGAAGTCTAGCTTTGAAACTGAGCAAACTTAGAATTTACTCTTGCCTTTTGGTACGTCACCTTCTTTCTGTTCCCTCCTAATTGCAGTTGTGTTTAATCATGTCTCTTAATTCTACACGCATTGTTAAATATCACTGCCACAATTCTTTCCTGAGGGAGGTAAAGGAAAACAGTCTAAATGTTTTTGTTTGAGATGACAGTCCCTTCGAGGTGCCTGGGCTCACTATTTCCTGGAGCCTTTGTTGTAACTTCATCTCAGTTAGAAAGGAAATAAGAGTTTTAAACCTCTGGTGTACTGGGAGTGGGGGAGAATATCTGGCAGGAATTTTTTCTTTTAAAGTGCTAGATCCTTTCAAGTGGTTTGAGAGAGAGGATTAAAAGTGAATAATGTTAAAGACAAATTGAAGTTGATGCTTGACTTGTCAGTCTCTGGAGTTTCCTGAACAGACTGAATGAAATGTTTTCAGCTGAAACCTACAAAGACATTTTTTTAAAGAATCTGAATGGATAGCAGCAAGGATTTACATCCTTGTGTCCAGTTTCATTCCTGGCTTCCTAGTAATTATTCAGTTCCTGAGGAATCTTGGCAGCAGAAGAGAATGGTCCAGTTCACAGGATAGGTTTTTGATTGTGAATCCTTTGAAGGCGCTACTAAGACAATAGCAGAGAAAAAGTCCAGTGAACGACAAAGGGCTGGAATAAAAGCAATATGTGCTGCTTGTGCACATAGTTCTCTTCATTGTGAGCATGATAAAAGTTTTATGTTTGTGTGTGTGTGTGTATTTTTTCCTCTGTGTGGAAATTAATATTTCCCGTACCGGGTAAAATGTTGAACTTAAAGAGACTTTAAAGATAAGATTTTTTTAAAAGCAGAAAAATCTTCCAGATTTTTTTTCTCTTTTGAGGGCGCAGTCCTAACCTGGAGTTAGGCCAGCGAAGTTTGGCTGGGACAAGGGACACCATAAAGTATGTTTAGACCACTCTCCGAGTCAGAGAGGCCAGCACACAGACAGTGCGCCATCCTCCAAGAGTGGTCCAAATGTGCTTTATGGTGGTCCTTGTGCTGGCCTAACTGTGCCAGCCTAAGTCCAGGTAAGGATTTTGCTCTGAGTTGTTAAAATGACCAGGTGCTGATCAACTTTGAGTGGTTCGATAAGAAAACTACATTTTAAATCTAAACAATTCCTATGTAACTTTTGTGTTGGTATAGAATTAGTTAGCTTTATGCAAAGCAATCCTTTTAGGGTGCAAAGGAGTGTGTGCGCATGCACTCCTTCCCCCCCCCCTTAACTGATTTCTTCAGAGCTCTGGGAAGCACTTGCTATGTTTGACTATGATACTGTTTTATTCCAGTTAATTGCTGTTGGGATTGTCTGAAACCCACTCAAGCCACTTCTCCTATTTGTAATTGTACCCAGAGTAATGGAGATGGATGAGGAAGATGGTTTAGGTCCAATTTATTTGACTTGTGCCCACACATTTAGGGCAACTGAAATTTAAGCCCTTTGCCTCCATCCTTGCTAAATTAGGGATTTTTTTTCTTTAAATGATCAGGAGTTGGCCAGCACACTGTTTTCTGTATCATATCATGTTTGTTACTACTTCCCCTATCTCTTCTGAGCGGCCTAAGGTAACAGTTTCCAAACTATGGGTCCATGGCAAACCAGTGGGTCACAACCCAATTTTTGGTGGGTCGTGAAACTGACAGGGCAGATTTGGCTGTGTGCATCAAGGGTTAAACAACCTGCTACTTGGTGGGGGTGGGAGCATTGCTGCCCAATCACCTTTATAGCTCCAGAGGCTTGAGTGGCTGGTAAAGTCAATCAATCAATCAATCAATCACTACTAAAGTGAAATCTTTTCTTAGGTGGGCCCCAGTGCTGAAAAGTTTGGGAACCATTGGCCTAAGGTAGTGATGGCGAACCTTTTTGGCTCTGTTTGTAAAAAATTCAGAAAATTATTGATTCTGCTGGTGTGTCGCCCGCCCCCCCCAATAAAAGCAAAACAATTCTTTACAGACCAGAACCAGATATCATTACTATTCTGTTATACAAACAAATTAAGATCTGCTTCAGAGAATATTTGAGCCAGCAAATTACTGCCCAGTGCAAAGTGGCATTATGTAAGCAGTGGGTTTTTTTTCCCCCTTAACCGGACTGTGCTCTTTCAAATACCCATCTCCTTCTGTGCTTCACCTCTCATATGTACAGAGCATTTGTTGAGTCACATAAATAAGAAAGCCTGGGTCAAAATACCAGCCGGATGAACAAGATCAGACTCCAGGCTCCCCCCCCCCCCAACCTTTTATTCTCTGCTGTGTTGGACTTACTGACAGAGGATCTGCTCTGCTGCTGGTGGTGGTGGTCACTTCTCTCCTTCATGCTTGCACAGAAAGAGTTTCCAGCTCTTCAGCTGCTGCTGCTCAGAGAAAGAAAACTGCCTGACCAGCTCCTCTCTGCTGCAGCTTGCTTCACGTGCTGGAATGAGCAAGCTTCGGGATTGTTTCCGCCGCTTCAGTTGTTGCTTCCGGCACTTTCTCCAGCTGCACAGGAGGAATGCAACGGATGGGGGGGGATCAAGGGGACCCCTTCCCAAAGTGACAGAAGCCAGCAGCTCCTCTGGCTTCTGCTGCCTTGGAAAAAGGATCGGATTGCACTGAGCGTCCACCCCTTTCCAAAACTGCGGACTCTGGCAGCTCTGCTGGCTTCTGCTGCCTTGGGAGAAACCTTAAAGGGGCAGATGTTCTGAGCAGATCACTCCCTGGAAGTGCCAGTGCAAACAATCCCTGGCTGCTTGGTGTGTCACCCAAAATGTCTCTGCTTGTCAGCAGTGACACACGTGTCATAGGTTCGCCATTACTTGCCTAAGGAGATACCAAAAATTCTCAACTAATTTTTGTCCCATGGAATTGAGCTGCCATTTGTGTGCCTTATCCCAAAGCAGATACAGGTGCTCGCTTCGGCAGCACATATACTAAAATTGGAATGATACAGAGAAGATTAGCATGGCCAAAGCACATACAGGAACTCTTATAACTTCTGTTCCCCTAAAAGGTAAAGGTTTCCCCACAACCGGATGGTCTAGTCATGACTGACTGTAGGGGGCGGTGCTCATCTCCGTTTCAGAGCCTGTAGAGCCGGCGTTTTGTCCAAGGACAAGCTTCCATGGTCGTGTGGCCGGCATGACTCTACACCGTAGCACACGGAATGCTGTTCAACCTTCCCACCGAAGTGGTCCCTATTTATCTACTCATATTTTTTACATGCTTTCGAACTGCTAGGTTGGCAGGAGCTGGGACAAGCAACAGGAACTCACTCTGTCACATGATCTCGAACTGCCAACCTTCCAGTCAGAAAGCCCAGCAGCAGCGGTTTAACCCACAGCGCCATCACGTCCCTATTCCCCTAGCAGTTGCCCAATTTGCCTTTATGCTACGGCTGGGCCTCTGTGTGACCTTTGACTTTATGTCATAAAGTATGTAATTGCAATTCCTTGGAACGTGGTATTAACTTCAAGCCTATAGATCAACTTTCTTCCAGCTTGCAATATTTCCTAAAGACTGCTTGGATCTTCCTGAAAGTTAGTCAGTCAGGTGTTAGTCACATCTATCACAAGCCTCCTGTATTTCAGTAGGATTCAGGAATCCTAACCTTCTTTGAATATAACATAATAATGGGGGAGGACTATTGCTTAGTGGTAGAGGATATGCTTTGCATGCAACGCTTCTAGGTTCAATACCCGACATCTCCAGGTACGGCCATGGAACACCTCTGTCTGAAATGTTGACAACTGCCAGTCAATGTAGACAATGCAGAGCTAGACAAACCAACAGTATGACTTCCTATCAAGCAGCTTCCTATGTTCCTAATCCTGTTTAACAGAATGTATGGTGATGGCACATAAAGATGGAGGAGTTGACTGTTCTAGGCCTTGCATTTTGCATGGGACCTCTCATGGTCTGTCAGGCTCTGATAAAGGTTGCATATGGAGAAGTAAACTATCTACTCCTTCCTTGCTCTAAGCCTGTACTCCTTCCTGTACATTGTAGAGTCAGAGTTCTAGGCAGGCATGTCCCTGGCTTTTGATGCTTTTCCTTGGGAAAATGCATTAAATCTTCCTGTATGGCGATGCATGACCAAAGGTGGTAGAGGTCTGAAAAATCCTTTTGGGGATTATACACATCTTCTCCACAGGAAGACATCTACAGGATCCTCTGAAGCTTGAGACCTTCTTCAGGCTTGCTCAACCTTTGCCCAGCTTGGCTAATACTATCTGCGTGGGCTGGTCTGGCCGATTGAAGGGAATCCATTGTAAAATTCATTTTTACAGGAAGGAGTGATGCCTAACATCCCGAAGATCGTAATTGTGCACCCCCTCTTGAAAAACCCATCTCTGGATTCTACCAATATAAATAATTATCAGCCAATTTTCAACCTTCCTTTCTTGGGGAAGGTGATTGACCGCGGGGGGGGCGGGGGCGGGATGGCATCCTGGCTCCAAGAGTTCCTAGAAGAGACAGATTATCTTTACCCCCTTTCAATCTGGCTTCAGGCCAGGTTTTGGGACAGGGATGGACTTGGTTACCATTGTGGATGGCCTTTGCTGTGTATTAGATAAGGAAAGTGCATCCTTGCCGGTCCTGCTAGACCTCTCAGCAGCTTTTGATATCATCAACCATGTTATTCTTCTGGTATTCTTTCAGCTGACCAAGCTGGGGCTAAAAGGCATTGTTCTATGGTGGTCCCATTGCTTCCTGACTGACAGGTCCCAAAGGGTGATGCTAGGGCAGTGGTCAGGGAACGGGTAAATTACCCCAAATGGGGTAAAAATGAAATTCCTGGGGGTAATGGACGGTCGCGCTGCTGAGACACAGCCGGGCATGCATATGAATCTATATGCATGCCCGGCTGTGTCTTGGCAGCGCGACCATCCATTACTCCCGTTCCGGTTCCGTCGCCGGATGGCTGGCTCCGTTTTTGTTTGTTTGTTTTGCTCCGCCCTTTACAACTTCATATTTACATAGCATTAATTAAGCTCATTAATTAATCAAATAAAAAGCAATGGGTTCCAATATGTAATTTTTTTTTCTTTTGTTATGGTGCGCGGGGGGGGGGGGTAATGTTGGCGTATCTAAATATATTTTGGGGTAAAAGGTAAAAAAGTTCCCTGACCCCTGCGCTAGGGGACACCTGCTCAGCACTTTGGCCTGGGGTACCACAGGGTTCTATTCTGTCCCCCATACTTTTCAATATTTACATGAAATCACTAGGGGAAATCATCCAGGGGTTTGGAGTAGGATGTCGCTAATATGCTGATGACGCCCAACTCTCTCTCTCTTTGCCATCTCAAACTGAAGAGGCTGTGGAAGTCCTGCTGCCTGGAAGCAGTTGAGGTATGGATGAAAACCCATGAGTTAAAAGTCTGAATCCAGAGAAGGTCCTCTTGGTCAGGAAATCCTTGATGCAGGTACTGAGTCATCTGCCCACTCTAAACAGGGTGGCACTCCCCTTGCAAGACCGGGTGTGTAGCCCGGGGGTGGTCCTGGATTCTCAGCTCTGGAGAACCAGGTAACAGTAGTGGCTAGGAGTGTATTTGCCAGCTTTGACTGGTGCACCAGCTGCAACCATACCTGAGCTGTTCGGACCTGGTCATTGTGGTCCCTGTGTTAGTGATTTCAAGACTGGACTACTGTAACTCGCTCTGTGTGGGGCTACCCTCAAGGACTGTTCTAAAGCTGCAATTAGTGCAAAAGCCCGTCACTGGTGGGATGTTTTGCTAGGATGAATAGTGGTAGTTGCTCTCCCCTGCTGAAGAGATTTTGCCACATGAGCAGTAGAAATGTGAAAATTCAGAAGTCATTGGGATTCCAGAAATGTGACAGAAAATGTATATAGTCAGGTTCTCTGGGACAAAATGGCCTTGGGGTCAAGCGAAGAACAATTAATGAAGAAGAGCAAGCCTCCCTGGGGATTTTGCTATCTTGGTGCCAGTGTTGAAAAAGGGCCTGCCTGCCACTTCCCAATAATATACTTTTATTGAACACTTCAGATGACCCCCTGCTAACAGGGCAAAGATGCTTTAAGTATAGTATCTTGTCAAGTGGCTGCATGCTGGCAACTCTTTGTGTGTCTTTTATTGTATTCAATTGTGAACTCCTTTGGTACTGAAATGCCTTCTCATTCCTTGCTATGCAAACTGCATTGAGAATGTTAAGTGCTGTATAAATATTCTTCATAATAACAGCTCTCTGTCCCAATATATACAGGGGGTTCTTATAAGCTTGTTTCTTAGTTTTTCCCTGGAGCTATTAATATATGAAATTTATGTATTGACTTCCCCTTGTCAATTAAACCCATTATATTGTCCAAGAGAATGAAGATTGACAGAGTTCTTTAAAAACCCTATTGGCTGCTGGCAATTGCTCTAAGCTTGGCTTCATTGGCTACGCCATTGTCGGGTTTAAGTCATTTATTATTTTATTCATTAAAGAGTTTTCTATAAGTCTATCCTAAAATTATATATTAATAAGTGCAGGTAAAGCTGCATGTATTAAAATAAAATATTTATATACAGTAATTTGAAAGATTAATGCAAGCGTGTGTGTGTGTGTGTGTGTGTGTGTGTGTGTGTGTGTGTTGCATGCTTGTGCATGTCACCAGAGGGCAGTGTAGCTCTTTCATAGAACTTAAAACCTGTTCCAACACAGACACAAATCCTTGTAAAATGAGTATTTTGGAGCACTTTGGATGCCTTGTTTGAGGTAAATCTGTTATTCTATGATGGAGAAATGCCTTGTATAATATGTAGGTCTGTCTTGCCAACAGATTTGTGATGGTTTGTACTCCAAAGATTGTGCTTGGAATTATATGGATCTGATGGGGAACTGGGGCGTGGTGGTGGTGGTGGTGGTTTAAACTCTCTCTCTCTCTCTCTCTCTCTCTCTCTCTCTCTCTCTCTCTCTCCCCCCATGCAGTTAACAAAATCTTAAAACTCACCTGTTTCCCAGGGTTCACTTTTGGAAAGTGGAAAGCTTGCTCACATAGGTATCCCATTTCATGGTGTAACCTATGGCAAATGCTTTCAATCCTTAGAATGGATTGAAGTGTATATGTAATGTATATTCCTTTCTTTATATGCATCCAAAGAATAACTGCAAAACTATTATCCATCTTTAAGTCTGTAGGTATTTTGAAGATCAACTCAAAAATATTTAAGAGCTGCTTATGCCTCTTTTCAAAATTTTTGAATCTCTTGCAGTATTTTCTTTATAGATGTATCCAACACTGAATGGTTATTTCATTCATAGATATTGAGGTTTCGCTTCTGTTGTCATTATCTCATGTGACCCTTGGATAGTTTGCAAAGAGAAGCCCTAGTTATGAAAATCTCCCTTGTCTGGTGCTTTGTCAGTTCTTTCCCAGAAAAGTCTTGATATTTGGCACCTCCTTTCTGACTTCTTCTGGGTGGATGATACTTTTGCATAAGATGTGCACTCTCCTCCCACAGAACTAGAATGCCTACCATATTCGATGATGAAGGAAAGAATGGCTGGCTGGGAGGCTAAACGGATGTGCGCCATCCTCCCTGACTCCAAGAATGGTCCAAACACGCTTTATGGTGGCCCTTGTGCTGGCCAAACTTTGCTGGCTTATCTTATGCCGGCCTAACTCCAGTTTAGGATTGCGCTCTGAGTATTGTTTTGATGGTCCAACAGGGCTTTTATTTTCCCAATATGCACAGTATGGAGAACACTGACATGTTAAGAGAGCAAAGTGTAAATGAACCACAAAGTACACCACTGTGTGTCCCCCGCCTGTGATTTTTATGCTGTGACTTGAAACAGATGACATTTTTATGTAGAAAAACTTTTTGAAGATGGGCAAGAATATTCTTTACTCTTCAATAACTTAAGGTGGAACATATGTGATTGCAATGAATATTCTTCAGCTAACACAAAATATTTTAAGAAGAATCAGTTAGGAGCAGAAACTGCCCTTTGTGTGTTGCTATATCTTTGCACTGAGATAGACAAGCAGTTGGCCAAGATAGTTTTGCAGAGAATTACTGAACTTGTTCCATTAGTATTATTAGTATTGGAGAACGTATATCCTGCCTTTACTCAAGGGAGCATTAAACCAGTACAAATCAATTAAAATACTAAAACCATTAAGCATAAAAAGGTTAAAACATTAAAACAGATCTCACACTATTAAAATCCATCTCGTTAAAAATATCACTATCAGTCAAAGGCCTTCCTGAACAAAAAGGCCTTGAGCCCCTGCCAAAAGGACTCCAGAGGTCTTTTTTTTTAAAAAAAAAGATGGAGATGTTCTTAATTCCAGGGGAAGGGAATTCCATAAATGAGGAGCCACCACTGAAAAGTCTCTATTTCTGGCTGTCATCCCCCTCACCTCTGCTGGTGGCGGCACAATCAGAAGGGTCCCCTCTGATGACCTTGGAAGACAGGTATGATTATATGGAAGAAGGTGGTCTCTCAGATACCTTGGACCTGAGCCATAAAGGGCTTTAAAAGTCAAAACTAGTACTTTGAATTGGGCCTGAAAATGAACCAGCAGCCAGTGTAGTCACAGAAGCAACAGCCTGTCTGAGTTGAACAGATGAAACCCAGCAACCACATTGGTGGCCATTTTCTGTACTAGTTGCAGTTTCCAGACTCTCTTCAGAGGCAGCCCCCATGCAGCATGTTACAGTGGTCTAATTTAGATGTCAGTAGGGCGTGGGTCACAGGACCAGGTGTGAACGACCCAGGTACAGTCCCAGCTGGGGAGTCGGCCGAAGCTGAGCAAAGGCTCCTGGAAGTCCATGAGCACCTGCAGAGCCAGGAGCATGCCCAAGCTGCAGACCTGCTCCTTTAGAGGGAGTGCAACCCCATTCAGAGCAAGATGATAGTCCAGTACCTACATCACGGACTTCTGAATCAAGAGAACCCCTATCAGGATTTAACCAGCTTGTTTGCATGCATCCAGCTCCCAACTGCCTCAGGACAATGATCCAGGACTTCAACTGCCTCCTCAGACTCGGGCGGAGAGAGAGAGCTGGCTATCATCAGCATTTTGATGGCTCTGTCACTTTGCTCACTTCTCAAACACAGTGGCATGATCATTCATCTTTCACTGGTAAAACTATTTTGGTGTTGCATGGTTTCAATTCTTTGTAGTACCCCCATGCCCCTTCACATAAAAAACTGGCATGTCAGGGAGAAGCCTAAGCTAGAATCTTCCTGTGAGGTTTTTTGATATATATTTTTGCATGGGAAAGCATTTCATTATGGGAGCCATCAACTGCAATCTGATGGCTACGATCAGATGTCACTTATCACTTCATCTGTTGTGCTGTAAGAACAAGGTAAAAAAGGTAACGGTTTCCCCACGACCGAATGGTCTAGTCGTGACTGACTGTAGGGGGCGGTGCTCATCTCCGTTTCTAAGCCTGTAGAGCCAGCGTTTGTCCGTGGTCATGTGGCCACCAGGACTATACGGTGTAGCGCATGGAACGCCGTTACCTTCCCACCGAAGTGGTGCCTATTTTATCTACTCGCATTTTTAAGTGCTAGGTTGCTAGGTTGGCAACCTAGGTTGCCAACTGCTAGGTTGGCAGGAGCAGGGACAAGCAATAGGAGCTCACTCCGTCACATGGTCTCGAACTGCCAACCTTCCAGTCAGAAAGCCCAGCAGCAGCCGTTTAACCCCCAGTGCCATCACGTCCCTCTTAAGAACAAGGCTTTAGCCATAATATTGTTTTACTTTAACTGAAATGAAAGGCAATCACCTGTGTTCCAACCATGAGATTTGGATGGGTGTAGAGTTTTTAACAGGAGACAAGATGGTGGTATCTTTAAATTCTTGACCCAGGGTGCTGATTATATATTTAATTTGGTTGTCTTCTCCATTGAAATGACAAATCAAAAAGGCATGCACATTAAATGTATATTAAACAAGCAAATGTAAAATGTGCACTTTTGGTGGTAATGAGAGTGGAATGCTTAACCACTTGCGTTTATTTGCAAAAGTAATGAATAGGTGCTGTCAATCTTCATATTACTTGCATCATCTGTGCCTATCAAGGGCACTGCCTTCTTTCAAGCAGTCTCATAATTGTGACAGCACAGGCTGTTCAGTTCTTACTTATCTGCAGTTGCCTAGGTAACCAACATGCAGTCCCAGAAACGGATTCAGCACAATGGCAAGAAACCAAAAAGCTAAGCAACACTCCCAGTTCTTGGCAGCTCTTTTTTTAAAAAAAATGTTAGAAATATGAAAAAGCTATGAAGATAACATCTTGCAAAATACTGTAGTGAAAAACGTGTTTAAAAAGAGCAAAAGGTGGAAGGCTGGGATGTTATCTTTAATGCCAGTAGCTCACTCTTAAGAGGAAAGAGACACCTGCTGAGCAACTAAAGGTCACTTTTCTGGTGTCCGTAAATAGCATGAAAATGAACCCTCTGTTCCACTATCCTGCTTAGAAAAATAGTTTCCATCCCAGGTTTCCATCCCCAACTTCTGACTCTCTGTAATGTTTCAGGTCAGGAAAAAGTTTCTTATATCAAGTTAGATTTAGATTGGCTGATCGCTCCTCCCTGGTCTATTTTCTGTTGGCTCAATAGGTCGTCTTTCTCATATACCGAAATGAATTTGCCCCTAAAATTTACACCTGCTGCATGTGATAGTGAAAATCCTCCAGGTGCCCATGTATTCAGGAAATATTTCATAATGATGAATTTTAGCATTTTGACATGTGATTTGGGTTTCAGAATATTTTGCACTAATAGTTTCTATTTGGCGTGATATATATTTGAGATTAGATATATAAAGGTTTCTATTGTGGTAGCAGTGAATATTTGACAGTAACAGAGAGCTGGCGTGCAGTAGCATTTTGTACCAATTTCATTCATTCATTCATGCATTCATTTGGCTAATCAAAAAACATCCCCTTGTCCAGCTCAAAAATCAACTGCTTAAGGGTACAATCCTAACCAATGTTCCAATACTGACATAGATGTGCCAATAGGGCATGTACTGCATCCTGTAATCAGCAGTCACAGAGGCCATCTCAAGGTAAGGGAATGCGTGTCGCCTTAGCTCAGAGCTGCACTGCCTTTACCCTGATGCTGGAAGGTTGGTTAGAATTGCACCCTTAGTTTTTTTTATGTTCATATTTTGATCTAAAAATCTACATTTTAAAATGCATTTAAGATTCAGTCATTTTTTTTTATTATTTTCAGATCCCAAAGTGGCGGATCCTAGCTCAGTGGTAGAACACCTGCTTTATGCATTAAAATTTTTGCAGGCGCTGATGTCTCCCTCTGAAGGCTCATGGTAGCATGGTTGGAGAGGATACTTGACTGAGAGTGCAATCCTAACCTGGAGTTAGGCTGGCACAGTTAGGCCAGCAAAGTTTGGCCAGCACAAGGGACACTGTAAAGTTTGTTTGGACTACTCTTGGCATCAAAGTGGCCAGCATACAGACGTGCGCCATCCTCCCTGACTCAGAGAGTGATCCAAATGCGCCTTTTGGTGGCCTTTGTGCTAGCCAAACTTTGCTGGCCTAACTGTGCTGGCCTAACTCCAGGTTTGGATTTTGCTCTAAGACATTGGACTGCTACCAGTTGGAGTAGAAAGCACTAGGTAGATGGGCCCAGTGCTGGGACAGGTTGCTGAGGGGTCCTGGGGCAAAAGGTTGCCCGACATGTTTGTTCATGTGTGTATGTGGTGCTTGGTGCATGTTAGCAAAGCCTGACCCATGCCAGTCTTTTGGCGTTTGTGCTCAGACAAATAGCACAAAATTGTTGCATCCCACAGACCTTTGAGAAGGCCACATCTTGATTCATTGGAGCAACTCCCCCACTCACCCCCACTTCCAGTCAGCTTCTTATTGATCTTGCCTTGATAATTCCATGACAAGCCACACCTTGTTTGGTCATCCAAATCAGACCTGCAAACCATGCCACATCCTGGGAGCTTCCTGATTTGGGGGTAAAGAGGATGATTATTTGTGGTCACTAAAGATGCATCTCCAACTGTGATTTCCTCCGCAACAGATTAGAAATTTGGTCACAAGCCATATGCTAATAGAGGCACAGGCCTCCAATCAAGTAGTCCCCTGTCACATCCTTCTGAGGGTGCTGCAAACTACCAGTTCCACCAGAGATGGTCCATCAAGACACAAAATAGTCCATCCCATTTATCTTTAAAATGTTGGGTGTCTGTGTTTACACTGTTCTCCACCCTATGCTGAATGTGACCTGTTGGTGCTATGTCAGGGGCACACCCTCTATTTCCATCAATGACCCAAGAATAGCTGTGCCAGCCACCACCTGGGACACTCTTCCTGATTTCTTCCTTTCTACACTTTTCCATCTGAGCACCACCTGATTTCTACCCTTTCCACCTGAGCACCATGATGAACTATTTTTCTGTCTGCTGAGCAATCTTCCAGGAAGCCTTGTACAAAAGCATTTTCTACTCGCTCACCTTGCTTCCCGCCCTGAAATCAGTGGATGCTACTTGCTAGCCCCCTCAGGGCTTATCAGTTCTCTTTTCTTCCTTTGCACCCAGCCTGAACCATGACATTGTGTTGTGGCTCGGTAGCCCCACGATCCCTGCAACAACTCACCCCAGCAGATACAGATAAGTAGCCTTGGCCTTCGGCCCCCATCCCTGTTTGTCCCTGAGCCTCACTACTTTCTGTTTCAGGCGCAGTCAAACAGGTGACACACCTAGTGGTTTTTAGCCCATCCTCCTGTTTCGTGTGAGTGAGTTGTGAGTATAGGACTCCTTGTTCTCTCTTTCTGTGCCTTGCTCTCCGTGTGTACTGTATTGTGTATCTCTTTGATTCTCCCTTGTATACTTGACACCACAATAAAGATACATCTTGCTGCACCTATATCCTTGTCTTTCCCTTTTTTCATTTGAATCCATTGATTTGTGCCATGAGCCACAGCATTCAATTCCTATGCACACAGTCATTTTTCCCCATGTGCGCATGTCTCAGAGCATGCCCAGTAACAAAAGCCCTGCTTTGCACCTCCCATGATATCCCCTCCCATCGGTATCTTAGCACTACTTGGCACTAGGCATTGCTACCAGTAGGGTCCAAGGACTGATCAGGTTGGGTGGGCTTTCTGATGACATGAGCCTTCCCTTAACCAGTGTCTGCCATAAAGGACCTCAGATGGACCAACTGTCTGATTTGGTAAAAGGCAGCATTATATACTGTTGTTCAAATCATGCAAGACTGTCATCATTTGAATGGGAGTTCCCCTTCTTTCTTTTTAAAAAAATAACTTTAAGGAAACATTTACGTCAGCTAAAATGTAAATCACATTTTCACAGCAATTTCACATGAAGTAGTCTTGACTAAAAGACAACCTTAATGTCACTCTTTGAAAAAGCTTTGCATTTTGTTCTTTTAGAAAACTGTCCTATCCAACTTTTCAGCACCAATGCAGCCCTAAGGTAAGTGGATAAACTTCCTCTTACCTTGAGGAGGCCGCTGTGACTGCCTTTACATCACAGGCTGCCATGCCTGCCCTGTTGGCATGGCTGCCTTGACGATGGAACATTGGATAGGATTGGGGCCTGAGCAGAATTGTTCCCCTATCCCTATGTTGTTTGTCCCAGAAGGAAAGTTCAGAGTGGTGCCAATGGGAGCTTTTCACCTTGGGCAAATAGCTACATCACGGGGGACCTGAACTGTGACCATTGCTGGTGCAAAGGATGAAAGTCTCTTCCTGCACACTGTAGCCCCAATCTGGATTGACCCACCATGTTTAATAAAAATAAGAATTCAGCGGACAAATGATGTGTTTAATGTAACATGTAGTTTGGCTTTAAAGTTACACTAAATCCAAATCCACTGAACAAATATAGCAGTAGTGATTCTTCCCCCAAGAGCAAGCTGTGGTGTAACATGGTAGCATGCCTTTTTTCCACGGAAGGTCTTGCAGAGTCCATGAAGAGAAGATTTTTGTTCTTGTCAGAATTCCTGACAAGAATTACTCCCAAAGGAAGGCATTGTTTCAAGGCAGCGGCATCAACAGCTTCTTCCCTGCCTTTGGCATAATTGTCAAGGAATATGCATTTTTGTGTATGAAATGGGATAGAAATGCTGACAGGCCAGCGTTTGCAGCTGCTGACACAAAGTTTCTGAGCACCGGTCATATGCATTCTGCTGACATGAATATTCTCTTTGGGAACAGCTGATACTGCCTTCAAATTTCATCCCTCAGAGTATATCCTAGCCACTGTCTAGCCAGACAGTTCTAAACTAACGTATTTTCTATTAGAATGTGTAAAAGGAAAATATGTCTGAGATTCCTTTGTTTGGGGGCCTGATTAGTTTCATTGGCTGATTTAAAATATTTGCTTTGCTTTGTGCCCGACTTAGAGTTGCTTCGCTTCCATTTTGATTTTTCTAATATTTCTGATTGAATTCAATGAGCAAAATTCAATTCACTGAAGCTAGATGAAACTTACCAGGGTGGAAGCACTCAATAAGGAGACAAAGCTCACCAATTCCCTTCAAAATAGTTGCTAAGGTTTTTGTTCTAGGCTGGGGCAATAACAGTTTTAATAGTTGTAGAATGTCCCGCTAGGCTCACCACATGTTTTTTTGTGGCCAATTTGCATGAAACTGCTAAGTTTCAAAAAGTTTCACTCACAAGAAACAAGGTATTTTTAATGGTGATGAGTGCATAATTTCAGAACAATGGATTTGGCAGTGGGGGAAATATACTGATATAAGGGACACCTCAAAAATGCCTGGATATATTTGCTCCAAGAAATAACTTGCATGGGACAGAGAAATATATTTTGCCAGTTGTATAGTTCCCACCAAAGAATCAAAGTGCTTGAAAGTAGGACAGGAAGTACTATTTACGTCTCCATTTCCTATCATTTTAGTTATTTAATGAGGTGATGAGAATCTAAATGCAGTCTCTAAAAGTGTCTAATCCTGTTCCTTATTTTTCAGCACTTTGTCCTAGTCTAGTGTACTAACATTTTTCTGATATGGTAAAGTATTGCCCCATAAAATCCTTTCAGTTAAATGGTCTGGTGTCAATGTAATTTCAATGTAATTTCCCCCATGTGCTATGTGTGTTTGCCCAAATAATTCAGTTTTGAACACTGGTCCAATATGCCACATACTTGCTTGGGCACTACTTTCCTAGATTTGATCTGGTTGTCCTCAGTGTCCAGCATGAGATTAAACAAGCACAACTAGTGAGACTAATCTCAGGCTTTTCAGTGGCATGGCGATGGTTGTGGCTGCCTGTGAGATACAATGCAGATTTGATCCTACACTAACCAAAAAACCTGGCCTTGAATTCCTTCTTCCCCACAAGGAGTCAAATGTATCTAATCCCATTTTGTTGTGTTTAGGATTGCCAGTGCTTCGGATAAGTGCATGTTGGGGCCATACATACCCTTTTCTTTTTCCATCTTTGTGTTAAACAGAGCCGAAATTGATGTGCTCGTTTTTAGTTAACAAAACAGCCTCCACGTATTTGCTCTTCATCTAACGTCTTTGTTCAGCATTAATGTTAACTTTGCCTTGGGAATAATAGCAATTTAGCTGCCGCCACTGCTGCTATCAGATACAATGAAGAACAACATCACTTGGCTCTTGATGAGATTTGGAAAATGGCTGCAGTTCATTTTTAATCAATTCTTTTGTGGCAATGCTTTAGGGAGAGTGAGCAAGAGAGAGAGTTAGATGGCTTTTGATTTCTCTAGTGAAAAACTTAGGATCACAGCACCTAATTTGTTCACAAAGAAGTCGAACTCAGTAGCTGAGAAAGAGGTGGGAACCAACATGCATATATCCATGTCAACATGGCCTTCCTGCTCTCTTGCATGGTTTTCACAGGAGAAAGAATTAATATTAGAACTTGTCCATGTTTCACTGGAAGGAAGGTGAAGGGAGGAAGCCCATGGAACAAGAACTGAAACTTGCCCATCCTTTGTGGATAGTATGGATTGCCTCTGCAGCAATGAAAAGGCACTGGATAAGTGACGTGTGGTAGCCCCACCAAAAAGCCAAGAGGACAAGGAGCCCCTTGTGCTTCAAGAGCTCTAGAAGTTTCTGCATCTTGATGTGCACACGCAGCCCTTCCACTTGAATAATTGCACAGAATGCCATTCAAAGAACAGACTATATAAATAAGTGCAAATATGTTTACCATGTCCCGTAGTCTTTCCTGCTTCCCATAGCCAAAGAAATGGGGTGGGGAATGGCCAGGCATGATTGTTGGCCACTGGAAAAAATAAAATCAATAAAATATTACTTCTAAAGTGAGGGAAACTTGGTTGCTTTGAGGGTGTGTTTTTAGGTGTATGTTTGTAAAATAGTGTGAATCTACTAGTGTTTGAAAACACATGTGCAATATAAATGTACCAGGCAGAGAGCCAGGACTGGCTTTGGCTTTTTGTTGGAAACACACCTGTTGGCAACTGGGTTCTTTTTATTTATTTTTTTGCTGCTTGAACTGTGAAACAGCCTCCAAGGACCAAAATCCATTACATGCATTTGACTGCTTTGCTTATAATAATGCTGGGCTGCCAAATCCTAAATTATTTCCTGCACTGCACTGCAGCCAGAATAGCCTCCACTGTATCCAGTCTAGGAAAAGAGACTGCTGCGGTCCACCCAAGGTAAGGGGACATAGTGCTGGTGCACGTCCAAGCAGCCTGGTGTTGGTATTTCAGGCCTAGGAGGGGAATAGGATAAGGCGGTAGCCATTGTCACCGTTCCTGCCCCTTCCCAGGCCTGACCCACCTCTTACCACTCTCCCCGCCTCGTTACATCCCCTCCCTACTCTATTCCACCCTCTCCCCACTAGTCTGTGTGGAGCTTACCTGCTGTGGCACGTGCTGGCCTTCTGCTGGTGCTGGCAGGTTGGCACAGACCTTCCCATTGGTGCTACAATGGCCAATGCTATCACAATGTGCTTTATGGCCCGTTTGCGACCATGTGCGCTCTCTCTCCACTGGCACTAGCATGGATAGGATTGTGCCATAAGATACATGCAATTCTTAAATTGTTCTTTATTTAAAAATTGTTTAAAATAAATTCTTCCCAAACAAAATCAATACATTTTATCTGAGAAGGAAAGACCAGCCACCTCCATTTGCGTAGAATGAGTAATTTATATATTTTCTACATTATTTTAGTAGTTCTTTAATGAGTAACTACTATCTCCTGAGCAGAACAGCCTTGTCTTGTAGTTTAAATGTTTAATTTCTTGAGAAGGCATTTCTTTAGTATCAAAGTTAAATTTAACTTCTAAAATGTCACTAAGCTTTACTTCAGGAAACGGCAAGCTTTCAGAACTAGCCTTCCCTTTGATTTCCTAAAATAACAAAGTATATTAATTCTTGTCAGCCTGCTTAAACTAATAATACAGTATACGCACACTTCACCACCGTACTTAGAGCCCAATCCTATTCTCTACCCACCCCCACTTGCTGGTCCAGCTGCACCAAAAACAGGTGGGCTGTATCTAGCAGGGGAGGAGTGGGAAGCTTCAGAGGTGAAAGGGGATATCCTTACAGCTTTGTAAGCCTCCCAAACCTCAATGGGTCTCCTCAGATCTGTACCAACAAAATTGATGCCGTGGGTCTGAGGAAGGAAATGGGGCAGGGAGACTGATGAAACGGGGGTTAGAATCCAATGTGTAGTGGCCAGGTCCACCTTCTCACCCCATTTTAATCCTTCCATGTTCCCACCACTGCCTTACCTGTTATGGTGAGTGGCTGGTGTCACAACATTCACACTGACCTCTGGTGCTACAAAAATCGTATACGCAAAGGGCTTTGAACCTTCCGAGTGCTGCATATTCTTGTCTTAGGTCTGGATGTGAACAAAGTGCCATTTGTTCAATACATGCATGGGAATGCTTTCCCAGCTTGCGTATCTTGAACAGCCCATGCCTTGTTGAGCAAGCTGCTTTGGAAACAGAGCGGACTTCAAAAAACAGATTACCATTTATCAAAAAGGCATGTTTGTTTACCAGTCGTTCAAATACAAAAAAATTATGATTTCTTCCCCTCCCATGCATGCCCAAGCCTCTGAATGCACCTAAAAGCCATTGGATCATGGCCACAGTTAGTGTAGTCAAAAAAAGTTGCACATCCCGAGTTTGCCACATTTTTTAGGACCAACCACTCCTGGCATCCCCCAAAGGTCCTACTAATAAATGACCCTCCCCTGAACTCACGTGGCGCACCTGTGGAACTTCTGCAGCACACCAATGTGGTTGAAAATCACTGGTGTATATAGGTTTTTTCTAAGCCTCTCTTGAAGCGTGCAGGTGAGGGGAAGATATTTCATGAAAAAGCAATGCATAAGCATGAAGAGATTTTGGGCCCAATCCCATCCAACAGTCACGGAGGTTTCCACAACCCAAGGGAACATTTGTTCCCTTATCTTGGGGCTGGATTATAGCTGCATCAGTGCTGGAAAATTGGACAGCATTGAGCCGTTTGAGTCGTAAATTGTGCCTTACATGGCCACAGGTGTTATAACTTTCTGCAGGCTTCCATGCTAAAGCGTGACAGAATTAACACGGGCTTTGCTGTGTAAATGTGGCTATTGATACAAGATAAGTTCTCTATCAAGGTGTCTTTTAGAGTATGTAGTTGCTGCCATAGTGATATTAGAATGATTAAGGCTCTTGGCCACTTTCCCTCTGAATTATCTATTTGAGATGTACAGCTGGGATGTATTATCCCAAGTGGAGGCATTTGTATAGATTGATTGGGTGGCCTCTTTTTGGTGTATTCTTGCTCCAGAGGTGATCAGGCTTTGAAAGCACCACTTCCTGCCAGCTTGGCTTCAGCTCTCATTCATAAACCACGTGCAATTGCCATCTTAAGTTTTCAGCCTTGAATAATTTGAGGCTCCTTTGACTCAATGAGGCAGGCGTTCAAAGTGCCACCTGCTATACTCCTTGAATCCTTGCATTGACAAGCCATTCTAAACCACTCCACAGAAAAAAAGGCCTTGACTTTTTCCAAGGAAATTGGAGGATGCAACACATTTTCATCTTCCAGTTGGTTCAATCATCTTTTAGTTACATGGATTTTAGATACAATTTGTGCTGATTTCAGCCAATTAAGCCAAGTTCTGGACCAACACCCTAAGACAGACCCTCTCACCTAGGGCTACCAAACTGGGACAGTGTGTCTATACCTTTAACCACTATATATACACGGAATTTTGGCGGGTGCAGCTTTTGAAACCCTTTCTTGATGAGCTGCACCTGCCCAAATTCCCGCTTCTATGCAATGGTTAAAGGTATAGGCACTCTGTCCCAGTTTGAATCTGGTAACCCTACTCTTACCCAACAGGCTTTTAAGAACATAAGAAGAGCCCCATTGTGTCAGGCCAATCTAGTCCAACTTCTTGTATCTCACAGCAGCCCACCACATTCCTCAGGGAGCAAACAAGACTGCAGATACTTGTTGCTACTCCCTTACATCTGGCGTGTCAGGGATAGCCTACCAGGAGGTTGCACATATGCATCATGGCTTGTAACCTGTGGTGGACCTTTCCTCCATAAATCTGTCCAATCCCCCTTTAAAGGCATTTAGGCCAGATGCCATCATCACATCCTGTGGCAAGGAGTTCCACAGATTAATTACACACTGGGTAAATAAATATTTTTTCTTCAATATAGAAAAACAGGCCTTACATTCACAAATTTGCTTGCTCCTAATTCTATGCATTATTTAATATAGATTTTAAAAACACCCTGGATCTCAATTCAACATAACTTTCAGAAAGATCATGAGACATCAACAGTGGCTTATGAGATATTTAGGGTGCAATCCTAACCTGGAGTTAGGCTGGCACAGTTAGGCCAGTAAAGTTTGGGCCCTTTGATGTGTGCCATTCTCCCTGAGTCCAAGAGTGGTCTAAACATACTTTACAGTGTCCCTTGTGATGGCCAAACTTGGCTGGCCTAACTGTGCCAGCCTAACTCCAGGTTAGGATTGTGCTCTTTGTCTTATCAGCCTTATGCTAACAAAGCATATTCAATGTACAGTTAGGGTATATTTCATGTGTGCATAGAAGGAGTATGCTTCCTTTACACCTGATTATATTAACAAAAGGTGGTATTCCCATTGCCAAAGATTAAAGGTATCATCAAATTTGAGTTTCAAGGTGGTTGCGGTTTGCTTCTTTTGCTCTGGAATGTGGCAGAGAGAGAGAGAGAGAGAGAGAGAGAGAGAGAGAGACCTGTTAAATTGTTTTGGTATACCATATTTGCCCCTGTTTAAAACTGTGCCTGCTGCACCCAAGTGAAATTATGTTTGCTTAATAGGGGAAAAAGATTTAACTCCAGGCAATCCAGGGTCTCCTGAGAAATCCCATCTCACACTTTGCTATACAGGAATTTTGATGGACTGCTTTAATCCATCATCTTTCATCAATAGTGCTGGAAGCATGCAGACAATAGACTCTCCTAGGAGGTTTACCAGTGGCTCTAATCAATGCCAAAGTATAGAACGGACTGTGGGAAAAGCAACATTACTGTTTACTTTTTGGAATATCTGTTTTTGTGCAAAGCCTTTGGAAGTGAGAGGAGTCCATTGTGGTGGAATGCTGGGAACTGCATTGAAAGAAGGGGAAAGGCAGTCAAATGCGAAAGAGAACTCAAAGCTTTCTGGCATCTTGGATTCCAGCCCTACATCTATCTTAGGAAGTACAGCTTAGCTTGAGGGCTCAGTGCACTGCACTACAGGCTCAGTTCATTCCAGGTCACAAGAAGCTTCAAATACAGGGGTCCCTTTGGAAGACAGGGCTTGGCCTTCTTGGGCCTCTCAAGTGCTTGCCTAAAAAGAAACAGGGAAAATCCTTTTTTAAGAGAGTTCTTATATAGGAATTAAAATTGCGGACTACCCAAGGCAGCAAGGTGACGAGACCTTGACGTCTTCAGCCAGAGCCCTGTAAGCCGTACCTACAGTATATTGATGCTGGGATGGTGCAGTGGTTTGGGAGTGAGACCTGGAAGATCCAGGTTCAAATCTCCTCTCTGCCATGAAGCTCTCTGCCATGGAATAGTCACCCTCTCTCTCAGCGTCACCTACCTCACAGGGTCGTTGTGAGGACAAAAGGAGGGAAGGAACCATGTACACCTCCCTGAGCTCCTTGGAGGAAGGGTGGTATAAAATGTGAAAAATGGATGGTTTTAAATTTTGGGACAGTTTACATGAAATGACTGAAGCTCGTTGGTTCAACGTATTTATTCTTTATATGGCGGAATCCTTGCTAGCAGCCTGCCATATTCTTTGTTGTCTTCCACCAAAGCTGATGCAGTCTAGCCAAAGTTTAAACACACAGATCCATGATATTTGAGCAATCCTAACCAACTTTCGTGCACCAGGGTAAGGGCCGAGCAGCTCTGAGGTAAGGGCACAAGCATTCCCTTCCCTTGAGGAGGCCTCCGTGACTACGACTCCATGCAGAATGCAGAACATGCCTCGCGGACACAGCCATGGCAGTGCTGGAAAGTTGGCTAGGATTGCGCCCTGAATCTCTTCCCCCATTAGCCGATGCTGCTCTTGGAGGCTACAAGCTCGGCCCCTCGGCTCTTCCCCCTTTTTGCGTTGCTCTCAGTTTTCCCCCTCCCCTTTCTCTTGACAGCTGAATACCCACTGGGCATGATGACTTCTCTGCTGATGGCCTGCCTGACCTGTGGAATAGCAAGTTGTCCAAAGCCCTTGATAAGGTTGGTCCCAGCCAAACTCTCCGACAACCTTGTGTTAGGATTTGGTGGGTGTAGCAGAATCCCAGGTTCACCCTGGGAACGGAAAGAGCCCGGGCCTGGTAGCAGGTTGCAGCATAGGCGGCTCACGGTCGGGCACGGCATATCTGCTCCTAGAGGCGAAGAAGTCACAACACACATTCCTTTCACAGATAAAAGGTTTGTATTGTAGAGTAGCTTACAGTCAGGTTCCAGACAAAAGATCAGAGGTTGTTCACTTCAAGGCAGCATAACAGGATACATCAGATGGTTTACTGGTACAGCAGTTGGTAGAACAAATGGACAGCGTTTCCCCTCCTCATCATTAAGACCCATAAAAGTACTGGGACACAGCCCTTATTTTAGTACCAATTTGCTGCTCCTGCTGCCCAATCAGGAGTCTGATTGCAGCTCCATGAAGGACGTGCAGAGTTGCACGTCCCATCTTAACACAGGTGTACTAAATTAGTGCTTTACTGTTGGCAACGCAGGTGCATTAACTTGCTGGCCTGTTGCCATCAGTTGTTCACAGAGGTAACAGAGATTCCAGGCCTGACCCAAAACTTGACCAGTCCTGACACTTTGTTTGCACAGAATATAATCCTCTTCCTAGGCTGCCACTGCAGCTCTCGGGGGCCATTCAGAGGAACTGAACTGTCCAATGGCTTGGTGAACACAAACCATCTTCGCTGGGATGTGAAATCATCATCTGCCTGTCTTAATGAATTTGCCAACTACTTTGCAGACAAAACCAATTTTTACTGAGTTCTAGCACAGAAGCACAGTGTGAAGCATTGGAGGCTAAATCAACCCCCGCCTGTTTAGATGCTTCCAGTCTATGTTGCCTGCCAAAATACACGTAGTCTGCGAACTTTCAAATTAGTCCTATCCACTAAAGCATTACTAGCCGGAAGATCCCAAAAGATGTTGATGGACAACTACTTGTTGTCATCTACCTCACCATGAGAGGTCCCCTTGCAGGGATCCAGAGTGCCCCATTGGCTTGGAGACCTTTGTGATGAAAACACAGCAGACTTCATAATTAGGAGCATCACACCACAGCTATCCCCTATTCTGAACATGGTGGTGGGGAGGATTGCTGGACATTACTGGATGTCTAGACATACATATACTACATACAAAGAGACTTTCCCCTCCAAGATTAATGAGTTATGTTTGTCCCTGGAACCCCTGAGATGCTTCTCAGGATTCCTTGATGAGTAGATCAGTCAAGTGGGACAAAGTTCCCTGACAGGAAGTTCACCCACCACTGCTGATTTTGCCCTGTGATGTGTATGAACTCTTTCTTCATGTGACACAATGGCCAATCAGGGCTCGACTCTTTGTGATGTCAGAGGGTTTTTTTCCCCCAAGGAGAGTCTAGGTGTGGTCCAGAATCTGCCAGAGCAGCCCTTGCTCTTTGGTTGCACAGTAGCATCATGTTGGTGCTTGTGATGGACATGCCCTACCATGATTTTGTTCAGGGCTGCAGCAGCTCTGGTTTCTGTTCTTTTCACCATCCTCTGGGCTTCTGCTTGGTTAGGGAAAGGGAAAAGCCTCAATTTGGGAGGAAAGATGAGCCCTGGTCTGATTTAGGGAGTCTCCATGCAGGGCCTGTCAATACCTCACTCAAGAACCGATCCACTAGTATTCTCTTCTGAATGTAAGAACTAGCTTTAGACCTGAGGACCATGAAGGAGGGTTGCTAGAACTCTTCAGGTTCAGACCCCAGAACCGTCAAGAAAAGCCAGAAAGTGTGGGGGTAGAATTCCTCATTACAATGAAGAAAGAAAGAGGTCACAAAACGCCGTAAATTCAGGAGGGCAACAGAAAATAGGCAACAAATACCGGAGCTCCGAAAGCCAACGCCTGGTGGCTTGGACTCTCCACGTGACTGCTACTTACTGGCCGTAATAGTCAGGCATTAAAGTTTACTGCTAGTTTTCTGGCGGCCGCAATTAAAATACGTGTAGCTTTGCTGGCCCAAGGGAGAGATGAATAATCCATTGAATTTAGGATTGTATTTATTATTTGTATACACATTTATAAATTTATATACTAATTTTAATTACATGCTTATCTCTGGATATGTAAATTTACCTGTATATCTGGTCTTTGTAATAAAACTGAACTGAACTGAACTGAACTCCAGAACCGTCCAGACATGTGAGTGAGTGGTGAAGGGCCTTGCAGGTGTAGCACCACTAGTAGCTCTCACTGCCATCACCCAAGCATAGACAGCCTAGACAGAAGGGCAGCATCCTTGGGGGGGGGAACCTCCCCCAAGCAGCCCCCAAATCTGGGGTGTCCCTTAGTAATAAAACAGCAGTGGAATGTGTGTGGCTGTCTGAAAAATAGCAACGTATGAATTCAAGAGAAAGGAAGACCAGCTATCCTGTCTCCCCACTGGTCCTTAGTATCTTATTCTTATCCCATTTGTGCCACAGGCTCCTGGCCCCACAAACAGGTGCTCAACAAAGAAGGGAGATGTGGACTGATGCAGCTTCTCCCTTGGTCAGAGACCTCAGGGGAGATGGAAGCTCCTTGGTTTCTTTGTATTCTCACATCAGTTCACATGGTCCTTGTTATCGTCTTTGCAACATTACTGAGCATAAAAAACTACAGCAAGACGTTCTGCAAGAAATACTGAAGGAAGCAGGCTGCAAGTAAGTAGCAGCCACACAATCCCCTTTTGCTGCACTCACAGCGAGCAACTGCCCCCATACCTATCCCAACCTTAGACCACTGCTTTCCTTGTAGGTTTGCAGGATATGACAACATAGAAGCATTGTGCCTGCCATGTTTTGGTCCCTTCTGTGGCTACATCTCTATAGCTGGAGGGATGAGCCACATTTCACAGCTCATGGCATAAATGATGGGTTCTTAGGGAGAAGCAGCTTCTCTGCAGTGCTCAGCTTTACTTCATTTCTGCTCATCAGTGAGTTGGAGTTCTAATGCCCGGCATATCTTTGTGTCCACTAGATGCCAGTCTCATTTGCCAAAAACATCCTTGGACTGTTTGAGCAGCACTTTGTTTTTGGAAGGTGATGAAATTCCAAGCCTGTCAGAAAGCCCACCAGCTCCACCACCTGATGCCCCAATGGAAGATTCAGCCAGACATCTGAAATGCCTTCCCAGATCCCTTGTACTGGAGCAGGACTGAAGAAGATTCACCATGAAGTCATGACCCACCACATTGTCAACTTTCATATTGGAAAGAAACATTTCAAAGGCTTGTGGGGGTGCCCAAACCTCACGTAAGAGGTCTCCTCCTCCTGGGAAGAGCAAATCTGCCATTTGTCCAGCCTCCAGGCATCATTGAGGCACATCAGGGCCAGCACCAAACTATTCTGTGCTCTGTGCAAGGCTAACAACTTGCACCCCACCCAACAAAACAAAAAAACAGCCAACTTCCATTTTCAAAAATATGTTTTGCGCAAAATATGAAAAGCACAAAACTTGAAATAGCTAAATTTTAAATAGCAAGAATAATATAACCATTTTTGATTATCTTTCACAAATATGAAAGAAAACATTATGGCACACAAATAATTTTGAATGATGCTGTGAACTGTGATGTACAGGCCCGCCCACCCCACCGATACAAAAACCCTGGATTTGGGGGATGCTATTCAAATACTGCACAGGTTAAATATCCCTTATCCAGACTGCTTGGGATGGGGAGGATAAGGTATCACTTATCCAGACTGCTTGAACTCTGGATTTGTCTGGATTTCAGAATAATTGCACCAATATAATGAGGAATGCTTCCCCTTGCCCTTTTTACTGTTACCCATACTGGTGTCTCTTGGGCATTTTTCAACAATGTCACAGAGCACAGAACAGAACTTCCAGCCTGTACCTGCACTGGACGTGGGAATGGGCACAAGACCTTCTAGTGTTCACACTACAGAAAAAAAAAACTGGACCACAAATGTCTGGATTTCAGAATAGTCCAGATTTTGGATGTCTGGATAAGGGGAAATCTAGCTGTAGCAGCCACCGCACTCGACCCTACCCTGCGCCCATTCCATTTCTTTAATTTTTATGTTTCTGAAACAAAGTGACATCCTTGCTGAACTGAAAAGCGACTTGCAGGCAACGGGCCTGCACATTAGAGGCAAGAGACCAGAGGCGTCACTAGGGGGCAGCCTGAGTGGCCACTGCCTCGGCCGCTTTCACCAAGCGAAAGTGCATGACTGCCCCTCCGGTTCCACCCTAGTTATGGAGGAGGTGCTGGCAGCTTTATGCCCCCCATTCCTTCTTCTATGGAAGCTCCCCTGGAAGAGGAGCCTCTACAGTAGAAGGAATGGGTGTGTGTGTGTGTGTGCAAAGCCACCATAGCAAGCACGCCCTCCTCAGGGGAGAACTTGGAAGTGACTGCCTTGCACCGCAAGCAGCACAAGGCAGTCACTTAGGATTCTCCCAAGAGGAAGTGGTGCTGGCGCCTTTTCTTTCTCCTGTGGAGGTTCCACTGGAATGGGAGAAGGAACGGGTATGTGTGTGCAAAGCCGCCGCAGAGAGTGCCCCTTCCTCCAGGGAGATTCTGGAGGTTACTGCCTTGCACTGCAAGTGGCATAAGGTAGTCACTTCTGGGTTCTTCCAAGAGGAGGCAGGGCTGGCGGCTTTGCAACACCCGTTCCTTCTCTTGTGGAGGTTCCTTTTGAAGGGAAACTTCCATAAGAGAAGGAATGGGGGTGCAAAGCCACTGCAGCAAGCAACCCCTCCTCCAGGGGGAACCCGGACGTGATGTCACGTGACCTGATGTCTTAATGTCAGTACTCCGGCTGCCGGGGCTGTGTGTTAAGCCTCTGCAGGGGATTACATGTTAACAGGAAGCACTTCCTGTTCAGTTATGCTCCCTCTAGCAGGCAGGTTGGTTTAATTGGTCTTCATTTCAGCAACAATTTTGCTTTAAGGAGGAAACAAAAATCCACATAATTGAATGGATGTGGGGGAGAAGATCCATGGATAACTGAACCCGTGGACTTTGGATCTGTGGGTACAGGGGCCCGCCTGTATGTTTTATGTATATTGTGGAACTTATCTTAAAATAAAATATATATAAATTGTCTGTTGCATTTTTGACATTGGTTGAAAAAAAACAACCCTAAGCTGCATAACGCTGTGTCCTCTGAGGACTGTGGCCGAGGCAGCTGCCTCGTTAGCCTAATGATTGCAGTGACCCTGTGCACACCTGTTCACATCTTTCCTCAGCTGTGCCTTCAGCTAAGGAGCTCCTGACAAGGAAGCAGTGAACCCTCTCTGCAATCCAGGGCCTCCTCATAGTGGGAGCCATGCTAGTCCCTTTTCCTGCACTGCTAGTCAACCTCTCCGACTTCCTCACACTGTAGGAATCCCAGGAGCCCGGGCAGCAAACGAGGTGGGAACTTTCCTCTGAGGCTGCATCCCTCTGAGCACAGGAAACTTCCCGGTGTGCCCCTTATTGTAGGATTCCTGCTCCAACTTCCACAGGGCAGTTCTTCCCTATGTTCTGTCCCCCCAATTTTCCACCAAAGAAGTGGATTCCCCTAACAGGAAACACTTTTTGATAGGATGTATTTCCCAACCCTGGTTTCTTGCAAGGAGGTTTCCCAAGAATTAAGTGAAGTGGGGTATTAATTCATTCCATCCTGTTCTCCGCCATAGCATGCAGCCATGCCAAAACGGGCTGCGCGGTGTGCTGTGGATGGGGGAAGAGCAAGAGGCTTGGGAACAAGAAAGTACTTCCTTTTACTACTCTGTAAGCCTCCTGATTGCCAGTGGGTCTCCTTGGACCTCCACCAGCCAAATGGCTACCGCTGCATCCAATGGCAGCCAGGCAGCCGCCAGAGGCTCCTTGGAGGAAGGGGCATTTGTTCCCTTCCCCCAGGTAAGCCTGGAGACCCACCAATGGATCTCACGTCTGCGCTGGGTATTTTGAATCTGCACCTCTCCGTCCCTCCCCCTGCCCGGTTCTGCCCTACCTGCTCATGGGGAGAACATGCAGGGCTGGCAAGGGTAAAACTTACAGCACATTTGCAATGTACACTCACACCACCCACACTGGAGGCCTCAGTTATCTGTGCAGAGGAGTTGACTGTGGAAGAATCAGCTGCCTCCCCCCCCCCCAGGATAACATATTCGAGAAGCCAGATTGAAGCTTGGTTGCAGCTGCTTGCGAGAACTTGAAAAGTGCAAGAGCCAGCAGCCAAGATGACGACTACGTTATGAAGGAAAACACCTCGAGGTTCTATGAGATTGTCTCATGGAATAACAAAACCTGTAGAAACCTCATTGGAAAAATGGATTTGTGTTCAGCCTGCCTATGTAAACTGCCTTAGGGCGCAATCCTAAACAGACCGACATAAACTAAGCCAGCAAAGTTTGGCCAGCACCAGGGCCACCATAAAGCATTTTCGGACTACTCTTGGAGTCAGGGAGGATGGCTCACGTCTGTGTGCTGGACTCTCTGACTCCAAGAGTGGTCCAAACATACTTTACGGTGGCCTGTGTGCTGGCCAATTTTTGCTGTCTTAGTTTATGCCAACTTAACTCAGTTTAGGCTTGCGTCCTGAGTCAATTGACAAAGGCAGTATACAGATATATAAGAATGCAAGGAAGCAAGCATAGAGCTGCAGCTTAACGAAGTTATTCTGGCATAAACTTGCATGAACTAGGAGCCACCTCATCAAAGGAGATGTTAGTGTTATGCCATTGACAACAGTGTACTCTGGAATGAGGCTGCTATTACATCTGCATATGTAGAGGGTTGACTTTGAAAAGTGAAGATTGCATTCCTATCTTGGGAATAAGCACCATTTAACTCAGTGGGACTTACTTCTGATCAGTAGTACCATATCTACCTATGGGAAAGGGGTGGGGCACCCTTCACCTCAGAGGGGGTGCCACAACTAGGGACCAAAATTAATAAAATTGTGATTTTAATACCATCATGTTAGATATTGATCTATGAAGAATTTCACAAGGAATTCAGTGAAAAGAACTTGACTATTATTGTCATTCTATCAAACCTTATGGCCAAAAACCAAAGAAGAATATGGAACTGGTTTATGTAACATTATGTATGATGGCTACATTGAACCTCCAGATGCAGGAGCAGTATGTTACTGAGTACTATGTGCAGGGGAGCAATTGCAGGGATGGGCAATGACATTCATCCAATTGCTTGTGGGGAAATATTTACTGCATTTATTTTCTGGCCATTATTATTATTCATTCATATTTATATATTGCTCTCTCTCTCTCTCTCCTTTCAGACTCTTGTTGTACACTGAGGAAAAGAAGCAGCAGGGTTATTTTCACATTAGACTGCTGTGCATCAGATGCATCCTTCCGTAAGAAGGGGATATTGAAGCAGGAATCTGGCGTCGTATTTGGCATCACTTTTCAAAGTTACATAGCATCCTAAGTGTGCCCTTCTTACAACATTTAGAATTTTCTCTTGTAAAGGAATGTCTCAGTGGGAGTTAGACTATCAAATATGAATTTATGAAAAGCTGATTGCTTTTAAACAAGAAGTTTTGCGCAGAGTATTCTCATCTATAGCTGTTGCACAGAATCTCTGCCATCAGTTCATATAAAACTGGGTGTGTGTGTATGTGTGGAGTAACCAGCACGACGATGGCTACAAAATTAACCCTGAAGCCTATGAATGTCTACTCAGAAGTAAGTCACGCTATATTCTATGAGGCTTACTCCCAGGAATGTGTGTATAGGATTGCAGCCCAACTATTGGAAAGGAAACAAGATGCTGGACTATACAGCCACTCATATTTTGCCACTGTTTTTGATCTGCCTGTTTAGTTTTTATCCTGAAATCTGGATTTGGTGCCCTCAGCTGAGTCATGGCCCACAAAGGGCAATGTCAGCATTTCAATCAATCAAAACCATTTATATACTGCTTTTCAACACAAGTTCACAAAGCAGTTTACAGGCAAATAATAATCAAGTTAAATGGCTCCCTGTCCCAAAAGGGCTCACAATCTAAAAAAAATGCAGACCACCACCAGCAACAGCCACTAGAAAAGACACTGAGCAGGGGTGAACAAGGACAATTACTCCCCCCTGCTAAATATAAGAGAAACACCACTTGAAAGAGTTAGCCCAGTTAGCCTCTTAGCAAGAATAGGAGGTTTTCCTCTTAGTCTTCAGATCACCACAGCTGTTGTTCCTAATAATTCTTTCTGCACAAAGCCCTTAAAGAGTAGGGATGGTGTGTTATCCTCAGCTGCGGAAGATTCTTGATCCACTGCTGCAGAGTGGCCAATAAGCAGTTACTGCCTGATGAACCTGATCTCCTCCCCATAGGTGCAGATTTTGTGGGCGCCATGGGGCGGAGGGCACCCACAATAATTTTTGGGGGGGGGGATTCAGCCCCCAATAGCCACCCACCCCCAAGATTGAAGCACCGCCATGCCTGCGCAACCCTCAGCCTGTTCACGCAGGTAAACCTACCCAAATTCTGTTTGGCCCATAGAGGTAGAATAACAGGAGGGGACATGCCTTAAGAAGAGATAGCAGCCAAATGAGGCCAGGGGGCGGGCTTAGCAGCCATGTTGGCTGACTCAAAACAATCATTATTCCAAGCATTTCAGATTGCTTTCCTCGTACTGTTTAGGGCTGAATAGTTTACTCCTGAAATAAAAACTTACGAAAATAAAAACGTGTGATCGTGTAGAAACATTATTGGTAACCTGATTATGATTTAATACGCACTTACAAGGTTTAATTCTGCATAATTATATTACTGAACATACCGGACGAAATGCTACTTGCTGTCTATTTAAACTCAGATTGCACTGTTTTGACAGACTTATTTTTTGAAATCTACACAAGCAAAAATAAAACTGCCATGCCCCATAAAAAAATGTCTGTTAATGTTCAGAATTTCATAAGTATTACAGTCAGTGGTGTCATCCAAATGATTTAGAAACCGGTACTCACTTTTGATTGGCACTTGTCCAAATGCCAAACAAATAATGATTTAGGCCAGCTCAACTTCTAGAAACCGGTACTCGCGTAGTGGTGCGTAGTGGGTGCATGACATCACTGATTACAGTAGGAAAATTACATTAAAATCTATTCATGACACAAGTAGTTGTCAATATGAGAGTAATTCTTTTTTACTTCTAGACTATTAAGAGTATTTTTTTTAACTTCTACACTCACCCCCCAAAAAAAAACAAATTCTGTTAATGTTCAGAATTTCGAAAATATTACAGTAGAAAATGGAAGGTGGGAAAAAAGTGTAAACGGGAAGGGGGGAAAAAGGAGGGGGGAAATATATTTTTTTTTCCTTCTAGACCATTAACAGTGGGTGTCAGAAAATGGTGAATAAGACTGCTAGGAACAACAAGAAATTACACAGCTTCAAAAATAATGCACTCACTGAACAGTAGTTTTATTGAACCGATGTAATGAGAATACATGAATCTTTCTGTGGAAATTAAGTCCCGTTTTTTGTACAGCGATTTGCACACCCGTATGCAGAACACGCAGGCATGATTAAAGACATTGATATTAACTTTTACACGCATGCAGGGAGATTTTTATTCGTGAATTCGCAGCAATCGACCTCCTTGGCGGGAAAGATCTGAGTCAGCCATATTTGTATACCCATGGCTTCAAGAAAATGATGTCATGTCCCCTCCTGTTATTCTACCTCTATGGTTTGGCCTCTCCAGTTCGTTGCAGTGCTGGAAGGCAAGCGCTCCAACGCTCCTTTTCATTGGTCACAAGGCTAATATGGGCCTTGGATTGGTTTTTATTTCTCGTAGGTCCCGCCTATCGCATGCTGATTGGATGAAGTGATTGGGTTGGGAGAACACAGACAAGACAGTTATGAACTTCTTGGCAGCCGGCCAGCAGCACTGAAAAAGCAGTCCTGCTTGTGTGCTGTGGCAAGGAGGGGGCTGGGGGGGAAGGCCCGGTTTTTTTTTGCAAGAAAAGGCAGAGGGACAAAAGGTGAGCAAGAGATGCTGGGAACAACAGAGGGCGAGGGAGAGAGGTGCCATTTTATGGCTGTGTGGGGGTGGCTACGCCAGGAGGCATGGCTGCTTCAGGCAGTGTGGCTACGGGCACCCCCAATGTTGAACTCAAGTCTGCTCCCCTGCTCCTCCCAGTGGTAGGCTCCAAAACAAATTGAGATGCTCTCCTGGGTGGTAGAAAATCCTATTGGCTTGCTGCTGCCTTCTCCCACCAGCCAATACTGACTGCACACCAGAAATCAAGTCAATCCCTAGGACAGTGTCAAGTCACAATGAGTTTACCACCATTTCTGAGCTTGCCTACTCATCACTGCATGCTTGTGAGAATGCTCATGCTGCCTTATAGTCACAGACCACTTCATGAAAGGCAACCAACTTCTTTTCAGCGATGTGCTCTTCGCTTTTTCCCACTACCTGCACAATTCCTTAACTAAAGTAAAAACTAAAGTAAAAAAAAATCATTATAGGAGTGGTTTACAAATTGGGGTGTCGCGACGCACCAGCCTAAAGAGCCCTGCCTGTTTCCCCTTAAGGGCAACGATGGGATCACTACGATCGCATTGCTTCAGGGCACTTATGGGGGCTGGAGGGGACTTACCATTGCCTGCCCCAGTGTCTGGAAGGGTTGGGGAGCCCTACAGACCCCTCCCCAGGGCTCCCATGTGTTAGAAATGTAAATAAAAACAATTGCGACCCACTTCTGATTTCAGGATTGCACAGCCCTACAGACAGGTCCTCAGAGCTCCCCAACCCTCCTGGATTCTGGGGCAGGAAGTGGTAAGTCCCCCCAGCCCCTATATGTGCCCTGAAGCAACGCGATCCTAGCCATTACGTCACTGCCATTCTCTGGCCCCACAAGCACTTATAGCCAGTGGTGGGATTCAGGGGGTTCTCCCAGGTTCTATAGAACTGGTTGTTAAATGGCCGGGCCCCGCCCACTCGCTTACCTCGGCTGGCTTCAGGGTTTTTTTGGCTCCGGCTATGACGTCATAGAACCGGTTGTTAATTTATTTGAATCCCACCACTGCTTACAGCGGTTCTCGAACTCCTGGAGAGTTTGAGAACCGCTGCATTATCGGATCCCGGACAGGATAAACAAACCTCAGATACTTAAGTGACTGCAGTAAGATTTCTCCAAAATGAAAAAAGTGATTTCATAATAATGAAGTGCTTGCGAACAAGTCGTGATCGAGTGGCTACTCAGGTTTAAGATGGTCACAAATGCATATCAAAAGGCGCTTCTGTGTCTGACCTTAAAATATAGTGTATTGAATTTCAGTGTTTTGCCAGATAATAACTACTTTATCATGTCATGTCATTGTATTTTGACAGTGGCAAATGAATATAATATGGAAAATGATGGCTCTCTTGGCAACAGTGTCTAAAGAAAACATCAATATCATCAAGCTCATTAATGTGGAAGAGTCTTAATGCCCTTTAGCTAATTAGCCCTATTCATAAGTTTTATACATCCTTTTAGACTTACAGCTAGCCATATCTCCTCATGCTGAAGACACATGACTACCTTATAAAACTAAAAGTCAAATATTAGCAGGAAAATTCTAAGCATCTATAATTAAGCACATGATTTTAAAATATCCTACTGTAATGAGCCTTATTTGCCCAAGCAAACATTTCTGGGGGTAATAAATAGAATACATTAGCTGTCACTTAGTGTGGCTGTTTTATTTTAGCTGAACTTTATTGCAGATTCCAAACTTTGGTTATTAATGATGTTGGTTCATCATCATGAACCACAACAGGTTCATAAGAATGCATATTAGAATTCCAATAATTTTTGGTTTCCTTTTTCGGTTTCCCAGTGTAAATGCAGAGACACAGGGCCCAATCCTATCCAATCTTCCAGTGCTAATACAGCTCTGTTATTGGGGCATGCTCTGCATCCTGCAGTGGGGGGGGGGCAGTCCCAGAGGCTTTCTCAGGGTAAAGGCATGTTTGTTCCTTTACCATGGGGCTGCACAATGTAGAAACAATGCATTGTGCATGTGCATGAGTCCTGGAAAGTTGGAGGATTGGGCCCACGATTATACACTGCAATGCACTTGCCAAATGCACTTGTGTGAGAGACTGCACAGTAGAACTGCAATTGCAATTCACTGAAAATGTGGAATCCCATTCAGAAGCAAGTGTAGATAAGATGGAACAATCCAAATTCTAGTGCACTGTGGCAATCTTTGGTGACGTTCCTTACAACAGTAGTGTTCAAACCTTTTAGACCAGGACCCACTTTTTAGAATGGCACTTTAGAATGGACAGACTGGAAGTGATGTCATTAACCTGGAAGTGATGTTGGGGCAGGAAGTGATA
This sequence comes from Lerista edwardsae, assembly GCA_029204185.1. Lineage (NCBI taxonomy): Eukaryota > Metazoa > Chordata > Lepidosauria > Squamata > Scincidae > Lerista > Lerista edwardsae. The sequence goes on from JAJKFI010000012.1 coordinate 9,704,851, forward strand.
TCATCAAGCAGGAAGTGCTGTCATTGTAACATAATAAAATGATACTCCTGAAATGCAAATTGGCATTCTTGGACTGCAGCAACTATACAACCATGAAACATCCCTGACAGAAAGCATGATTAGGACAAAGTATGATGTAAAAGCACTGAACTAAAAACAAAATTTAAAAACCCCTCACTTGAAAATTCAAACTGTTAACACTCAGAAAAGGACTATAACAAGAGTAAGGCCTGCAGTTTCCAAGATGGCTGCTCCCAGCTTTCCACGACCCACCTGGCATCAGGTCGCGACCCACCAAATGGGTCCCGACCCAGTTTGAATAACACTGCCTTACAATAACCATGCAACATGACCCTGAGTGGGAGCAGAGTTGGAAGTTTTGCCCATCTCTTGTAAGCACATGTGTCAGACCTTGCAGCGGCTCATTGAAGAGCTAGAGCTTCATAATTCTAGTTGAATTTTTGCTTTTGTTCTAGGAGCAGCCTACAATAATAGGCTTTCTTTGCTAGACCACAGGCACAGGAGAGGAGCTGAAATTCATGCCAACCAATGTCTTCCTACAAAATGGAGCTTTTATGGTTTCACCCCTGCAACTCACCTATTGACAAAGTAACAGTTTTGGGCACTAGAGCAAGTAGTCTTGGTTGAGCAACATTGAGTGCATCTGTCTGTTAGACGGTACAACACAGTAACCTTGGAAAGGAGAGACGTTCCAAACCACTGTTTGCCATTCAGAGTTAAAGCTGTCCTCTGTTCCACCCCAACAGCTTGTCAGTATCTGTAACGTGGTCCCTTGATCCAATAAAACTACGTTGGCATTCCAAATGCAAAGTGACGGTGCAGAGGAAATAGTCAAATGGCTGTGCACAGTGGAAAATAAGAAATGTAACCAGAGTGGTGTGCACATATTCCCAATGGAGCGTTTTGATGATGAAGGGGAGTGGCTGGACAATCAGTAAAGCTGAAAATCAGCAATAATTAACAAACAAAAATCACAATCTGTTTTCTTCTTCCTCGCAGAATGGATTCCCTGTGATCAGACAGAAGTTGCCCAGTTGAGGACAGTTTCAAAACTTGGCAGGATCACTGGGTGGTAAATCCATGACTGCTCACTTGCTTGAGCCCCTAACAGGAATTAATAGTGACCCCTGTTCCTGCTATATTACTGAAAGTTACACATTCTCCATTAAAAACAAAACATCCACATACCCACCTATTTCAGGCACAGCTAAGGGCCAATTTATTGCATGGCCCCTTGAGCTGACCCTCTTCCCAAACCCACAGTTTCTAAGGGTGCCATCCTTAGGCTGCTGCAGTACTGTGTACATGAATAACCATGAGAGTGGGTCCAAAGTCCTGGATCTTTCCTTTCTGATCTTCCCCCACCTACCCCAACTTGGCAAGTGACAGTGAAAGATTCAAGCAAATGGTCCTGCTGATATAATTTACACACACACACACACACACACACGTTGTGCAACCATGTGGAATAGCTCCATGGGGACATGGCTCCCCTCTGGCTACAAGGAGGGTGTCATAGCTTGAAAGCAAGGAATAATTCTCCTGAATACTACAGCATAATTCACCATGTCTTGCTACCTACCCAAGCTCTCAATTGCTTTCCACTTGCAGTCTGATCTCATTGTTAAGTATTCCGAAGACCACTTTGCAACATCAAAATGGCCTTTAAAATAGTCACTGCCTGGTTGGGTCAATTAGGTCTCAGTAGAAATTTTTACATGCTTAACACTTGCTCTACATCATGAGGGCTCTCATAACAATGATAGTAAGATATGATTGGTAAAAATTCAACACCTGTCAAAGCCTTGTGTGGAGAAAAAAAATGCATGACAGTGTTGCTACAGAATGTATCGTAGCATAGCTTTAGTGTTTCATTTGATAGCATGAATGAGGTGACTAATACAATTGAAATCAAGTGTTATCTTTATTCAAAATACAATAATAGCTGCTTTTGTGGGATTCATTACCAGCAGAGATTCTCATACCATTTAATCCAGAGGTAACTGATTTTCTAGATTTCAATAGTTCTGGCCTAGAGCAGCACGTTTTAGAATTCTCAAAGTAGCATTTAAGTTCATATAGCTTTGCCAAAATATCTACCCTGCAATGCATATACTACTTTAGTGGTCCTATGGACGCATTTCTCTTAGGGGTCGTCTTCATATACTTGCATTGCATATCAAATGATGTGCCACAAAACCTTGTCCTCTCCTTGCCGGTGTCTCCATTCTCTATTACTCTGGTGATCTGAATCTTTCTGTAGTGGATTACAGAAAATCCTCTGAAAACATACCAAGGTCAACAGTAAAATATTATTGCACCAATTAAGAAAAGACGTGAGTAAATATGTGAGTTTGCCAAGTTTGTGTATTTTTTGGGCAGCCCAATCCTGACCAACTTTCCAGCACTGATGCCGCTGTGATGCAGCCCTGAGGGAAGGAAACGAACATTCTCTTACCTTGAAGAGGACTCCATGACTGCCCCCCCCCCGCACAGCAGGATGCAACACATGCTCTGTTGACATGGCTGACTCAGCACTGGGGAGTTGGATGGGATTGGGCTGTAGGACTTTTTAGTAAAGGTATTATATTACTGTTGATTTGTGTGTTTTTTCCCTTCATGGAGCAACAGAACTACCTGCAAATGTTGCCTTTGAAAGAATGATTGGTGGTGCTTGATATCACTCTGTTCTGATGCACAAGACTGTAATAGTTCATTGCAGTGGGTCTCAAACTTTTTAGCACCAGAAACCACTTTTTAGAATGACAATCTGTCTGGGACCCACTGAAAGTGATGTCTTAGCTGGAGGTGCTGTCATTGTGATGCCACAGCTGGCTGCTTTCCTGAGAATGCAGCAATAAATTGGACTATTTCTCAGCCATTTTCCATTAGCAAAGAGAATCAGAAAGAAAAAAAGTCTATTTATAACCTTGACACAAGCAAAACAATCACAAAGCCCTCCCCCTTCCCAGCACTCCATCTTTTCAATATGGCTGATGTAGGTGCTTCGCGACCCACCTGAAATTGGCTCACGACCCACTGGTGGGTCCCGGCCCACAGTTTGGGAACCACTGCTTTATTGTAAGATGCTCCACCACCAATACTGCATGCATCCAAAGAGAGAGAGAGGGAGCCATCAATAATAGTAAGAAGGAGAGAGTAGGATTGGAGGTGAAGAGGCTGGAGTGGGAAGCAGGATGCGGGCTATGAGGAAAAAGCAGAACTGTGGGTTAAGACTCTGTGGGAGAGAGAATTGGCAACAGAGGACGGGGATGGACATTTTCCCAAGGCTTGTTGGGGTCTGGGAGGATACTGTGTCCATTGGTCTCTAGAGAGCCAAATCCTGGCTAAAGGTCCCGTTTCTCTAATTGTGTTATGTTTGAGTAAAACTTCGCTGATTCAACCATTTCCTTTTACGGCTGCCAGTCTTGAAGTCTTTTACAAAGTGGGCAAAAATTTATTCTCAAAGTGCTGATGGGGATGATTCCTGCCTGCTTTGCAGTATTTAATCATTTTAATCATCAAAGGGAAGTTGTGCTGGCCCTTAAATATACTTAGTGAGAGAATTGCCTTGCATACTTGACAAAAGCCTTGGACAAGTAGAACAAAACATTTACAAAGCAGTCAGCAAGATGACAGGTTGAGGGTTCCAGCAGAGAAACAGTGCAATTCGGAAGGGTATTGGGACTGAGCAATGTAGCCTTAGGCAGCTGCCTAGTCAACAGGATTGTCTAGTTAAGCATGCTTAGGATGACCATTGAAACGACTAGCCTCATTCTGAGCAAAGTGACTTGGTGGGAGTGAGGCCTGCAAAGTTCAGTGGGGCTCATGTCCTACTTAGTAAGTTTAGGATTGCAGCCGTCAAACCCAGTGGGTTGTGTGCCTAGAGCTTTTACCTGGTTGTGTGCCTAGAGCTTTTACCTGGAAGAAATGTGCAGCATTACAGCCTATTTCCTGAAAAGCAGGTTTCATTGGTCTAAGAGTAGACAGGTTTACTGTGGCATGAGCTTCAATGGGCCTACCACACATCATCAGCTTTTTCTCCCTTGCATGGTAAAATGGTCTTCACAGCTGTATATAGGATATTAACCTTTAAGAGGAGTAAAAGGCAGAGGCTGCTAAAGATGCTTACCTAAAAATGTTGTCTCCACTGCCAAACTGCAGTGTTCATGTTAGCATCAATTGCTAAGTTGGAATGTCAGGAGCTCTGGACGTAGCTGAAAAGCCTTTTGGGAGGGGTACACAATCACTGACAGTTTGTCGAGCTCTGTACTAGGGAAAGGCACATTCAAGATTTGAGTTTTATGCTAGAAAGGATAGCATTTTCTATCCTTTCTATCTCTTCCTTGCTTGTAACAGGTCACATGGGCTGGATTTTACTATTGAGAAAAAAGGGGGAAGGCAAAAAATAAATCACACCTCTGCTTGCCATCTTCTCTTTCACTTCCTGGTACAGAGCATACAAGATGACTTCAGATTAAATGGATTCTTGGCTAATGTGTTACAGTCACACGTGTTATCCTCTGAGTCACATATCTAGGCCTATAATTTTCATTGACTGTTTAGAGAAAGTAATCAGCTCAAAAGCTGGATCATCTACATACCCTCTGATTCATGTTATTCAGCAGAGGGCAAGGTGTTACAGAAAGGAAGCAGCTCCTGGTAGGTGCAGGGAAAAAACTGATGGGGAAAAAGAGGAAAAAACACCACTTCCTGTTTTTATCATGAAACAGGAAATGGTTTTTTCTCTTTTTCCCAGCAGTTTTGAGATGCCAGGAGGGCTACAGAGGGGATCACAGGCTCCCTGGACCCTCTGGAGAGCCATATTGACCCCCAGAAAAGCTTAAAAATCCCTTCCCTGATCAGTAGCAAGCGCTGCTTTAAGGAGAATGATTTCTGGGCCACTGTCCTTAAAGGGAAACCACCCTTTTCCAGTTTCTCTTGTGGGTCACAACCTACCAGTTTGGGAACCACAGCACAAAAATATTCCTGGTAAAAACAAGGTCCTATCGCCTATACACTTCAGAACTACCTGGGTGCAGTGCCACTCACCCAGAGCTTTACAAGAAGGCTGCAATTCCACATCAGGAACTGCCAGGGTGCGTGTGTGCAGTTTTGAGAGCTGAATAAAACAGCCAGTTTACATGACTGCTTCAGGTCAATGTTACCATCAGGTGGTTTTCTCCTTTACCATGTGAAATAGGCTTATGAAAACTTCCCCATAGCATAAGATCATAAGCAGCCATTTGTGAAAAATAAAAGATGCAAGTTCTTGTCCTGTTATCACAGAAGAGAATTTTCACAAGGCCATCTTTCACACTGAAAATGAAAGTCAAAATTTACCCTAACTCAATTCACATCCCATTTCTAACAGGTACTTCCTAATTCTGCAGTTGGAGTTTGACATGGAAACTGCTTTTCTCTTATGCACAATAACTACCTGTAAAAAACAACTCATATTTATACACTTAAGCTTGAGTGGATACTTATTGTAGATAAAAGTAGTCCTTTTATTATTTTGTGCCTTCCAAAATGCAGACTGCTGACATTCTTCAGTAAATTATACATATTTCCATCCTGGGTTCCTGCTAAGTCACAAACTGCATTAAATGTTCTAAATATTAGTTCTATGCTTTCCATTTCCCCAAAAGCAAGCCATTAACAGAATGTTTTGGAAACACACACCATCGTCTGCTGAAAACAAATGTGAACACAGGACCACAACACAGCTTCAATACATAAAGAACCTTATTCTAACGAAAGATTTTCATGCAGTACTGTATTGCCAACTTGGCAGAGCTAACCTCTAAAACCAATACTCAGCTTCAATGGAAAAAAAGGGCACAAATCTAAGAGCACAATCCTGCCCTGCGCTGTATCAAGCACAGGTTAGGAGGCAGCTGGAAGTCACCTCTGGGTATGGAGATATTTTCCCCTTAACTCCAGCCACTCCTATGGGGCTACTTGGATTTGCACCAGGGGAATTGCTGGTGCTAATCTGAGCAGCCTGTGTAGGGCAGGTCGGGCCAAGGGTTAGGATCTGGCCTAAGTGCTGGTTCCTAGCTCCACCCCTCCTCCCTGGAGGGCCTGTCCATGGGTTGCCCACCCTCCCTCGAGTCCTCACGCTAGCCTAGCTAGGCTAGCCTTACCTTGTCCAGGCCGCAGCGCAGGGAGGCTGGCGCACATCTGCATTTTACTCAAACGTACTTTACGTTGCATTTGTGACACCTATATAGGCCAGCACAAGCTACTTGTGTCAAGCAGGTGAATGCTTATTTTATCAATCAGTAATTTCTTTTATCAATTTTCTCCATTACACTTACCTTAGTGGATCATGTTTCATAACTTAAATAGGCCAACAGTTTGCAAATCTAGCACTGTGATTCTACAGGGTGTTTGGAAAGTCACTGTGCACTTCTCATAAATAAATATACGTAAGCGCACAGTGACTTTCCGAACACACTGTAGTACCCCAATGCACTAAAACAGTGCTTCCCAGACTCCTGCAAGGGCAACACTGTCTTTGCATGAGCAAGGAGGGATGGCGGCAGCACCACCATTGTGCTGACGCCAATCTGGGAAATGGCTGTTTATGTTTACGCTACCCATGATACATGCAGCCAGCGTGTTGGATTTCTTTTAGTACAACCCACGGGGCTTGCTCATTTTAAATTTTTTAACTGTTTTAATACTGTTTTTAACATTGTTTTAATTTGTTATTGTGGTTTTTTAATGTGAATGTTTTAATATTGTAAGCTGCCTTGGGTGCCCATGGGGCAGAAAGGCCGGATAAAAATTAAATAATAAAAAATAATTCAAGCAAATTATGGATCCAGTACTTGTATCGTATGTAATTTTAATAACCTACTGTAATATTAGGACGCACTCAGGCATTTGCCTACAGATTTACTCACAGGTACAACTTGCAGAAATGGAACATTTAAGTTCCATATTCAAATTGTCTCCCTGAGGAGTTTACTCACTCTAGAGTGAACTCCAGAGAATGCCATTTCCTAGGTATGAGTGCTTTATTTGGTTGTGGGTATATGACAGCGGCGTCATGCAGCCGGAACGCTGGGCGGGAGGAACGGGTGAGCGGCAGCCCGCCCGGTGTGTTCCAGTCCGTTTCGCCGTCTTCCCCGCCCCCACGGGGCTGCCACTCACCCGTTCCTCCCGCATGACGCTGCTGGTATATGGGCTGGTAAGCAGGTAAATGTGTTAGTTAACAGACCATAGTGTGTGAAGGAGACTAATGCACACACAGAGCTGAATTCATACATGGCACTTTTGTAAGGCTATATTGTGATCCTTTGCCTGGAACATGTATGTGTTGTTCCCCCTGGCTAATCTTGGAAATTGCAAGTACATGTTTTATTCCAAGGCCCATAGGCACACAAAGCTTATTTACTAAAATACTGTATTGTGTGCATTTATAAACAAATTATGCACACAATTTTTAATATATAGTCAGTCCATGTTCACATAGTGATCCCACTGCTAAATGCAAGATCAGGAAACTGATCTGCCTTAATGAGAAGCATAGAAAGAAGCTTGATTTTTTCCCCCCATTTTCTGATGAGGAAAGTGCTAAGTACTACACTAGAGTATGCTGTGCTTCAAAAGGTATCTTCATATTTCATCAAAATTAAGTGCTGCAGCATTAGCTGCTACCATCCCCCATTGCATTAGATCAGTTCTGGTGGCAACCAGGTAAGATAAAATATGGACTCTAAACCTGCATACGCATTTGGAGTAATTATTTCAAGAATCAGACTGCAATCCTATACCCAGTTACCTGGAAGTCACTGAATTGAATGGGACTTGCTTACAAGTACACATGCACAGGATTTTGCTAGAGGAAAGTGTGCAAAAAGATTTAGAATAGACAAACGTAAAATGGACTTCCCTATTTATGAAAAGAACACAGAGCCTGAAAACCTGTTTTTAATAAGCTTCCCAAACCAGAGGGGGAAAGTATCATTGTGTATAAACAAACACAAAAATGCCTGGTCACATTATTGGAGTATGGTATGTGTTACATAGAATACTGTATTATATGAGCAGGACAAGTTAATCAATGAATGAGTAAAGAAAAGCTCTTGGGAGAACTGAACATAAACTAATAACACTCTTCACAACACTGCCAAACAATAAAAATACAGGAAGACAACAAGTAGTTTAAGGGCTTTAAACAAAACATAAGGATCCTGTTACCAGTTACATGTGAGAAATACATTAGTGAATACAGAGTCATTTTAGATATGTTCAACATGAATTACATTGGATACCATTAATTTGCAAAATTGCAAGTTTTAGAACCACCCTGGTTAATTCTTGCAACCTGTATGCCTGATAATTAAGCACTGCAAATATACCAAGTGCACTGACTAGAGTGAATGGGTCGAAGGGGTCAAAACCTAAGATTTAAGAGAAATTGAAATATTTCTACATTTGTTTGTTTACCTAGTCCAAACAAGGTTAAGAAATTAAGGTACTCTGCAGAGCAAAATAAACAAATCTGAAGTACCTACAACTACAAGGTGAACAGAACACACTTCCCACTAAAAGAATAAGTGTGATGTGCTTACAATACTGTAGAAACAAAACAAATATTGCATGTTATCTCTCTTCACAAATACAATACACTATGCCATGTGGTATAGGTTGTAAAGGAACTTGTTTGTTATATACTGAGGTGTCCAGGCAATGGGGGTTGCTATACTGAGGAAGCACAACACCAAGGGAGAACTGGAACTTGGTGTGCCATTAGACAAACATTTTAGGCTTGGTGGTTTTTATGACAAATTAGAATCCTATCACAGGAACTAGCGGATCTGTTCCAAAACTATGCTGAAGTGTCACTCCCCACCCCGATGTGTACACAGAAGCACTTTCCACTTGTGCATGGGGTAGTTGGGTCCCAATCACTGATTTTCTAGAAACCGATCTAGCCAGACTGTTTATTATTATTGCAGATGTTAAAGTATAGAATGCTTTGCTCCCAAGCCAGCTATATTAACCATATTTGGAACAAGGGGAAATGATGCCTGAAGCCTGTGGCACCTCTAACACCCTACACTCCACCGCCTCCTCCAGTTTAGAAGCAAGGGGAGAAGCAGCAGCAGCCCACCCACTTGTCCACTCTTCCACAAATGAGGAGGGGAGACCAAGAGAGCAACGGTGGTGGCCCCCTTCCAAGCAGGGATTGCCACTGCCACCTCTCCCTCTTCCCAGCTTCTTCCTCCTTCCTCTACCCACGGTTCAGTTTTGAAATAATGCAGCAAAGCAGGGCAGAATCAGGAAGCTGGGTAAGGCAGAAATGGGTCAGTGCTTCTCCCAGTTTCCTTGTTCCTCCTTGCTCTGTCATGGTATTTAAAGACAAAATGGCAAAGTGAAAATAATGTGGCAAGAGGGCAAACAGGCCCTAGATGAGGGACCATAGAAGGGGCTTATGGACTGGGCTAGCTTGGCCCTTATATCCTTCAACAAAAGTGCGTCTTCTCTCATTGTTTATTAGAAACATCTGCAGGCTGCTTTTTCATAAGCACCAAGCAATTAATCACAAACAAGCAATACAACACTAAAACCAAATCAAGCTCCCAAAACACACAGCAAATCAAGTATTGGTGATTCAGATGCTGTGTGTGTGTGTGTGTGTGTGTGTGTGTGTGTGTGTGTGTGTGTGTGTGTGTGTGTGTGTGTGTGTGTGTGTGTGTGTGTGTGTGTGTGTGTGTGTGTGTGTGTGTGTGTGTGGTAAAGAGGTAGATTTCCCAGTGTTTTCAGGCAGAATATTCTGAAGGTTAAACGTAGCTCCTATTGCTTCAAGCTGCCACAAGTCTCATCTGCCACATAACAGTGAACCACAAGCAGTACCTGCTGGCCCAATCAACTGGGGTAAGGGCTCATAGGGGACAGGAGGTGTGGTCTGCAGGTTAAGCTGTTGCTTTGCCTGAAAAGGCTAAGAAGGATGGATGGGAGACAAGCCTGGATGGGAGACAAGGAGGCTGCTGGTGGATGCAAGTGGAAGAGTGGAGTGTGGGGGAGTCAGCTGGCAAAGCTACAACAAGAGGACGACAGCACTGAGAAAGTGATTTGAGGCTTGGTCACAGTTTCTTGCGAAAGGGTTGGAAAGTGCAAGAGCAGACAGCCAGGGTGATGGGAAATATCTGGAGCATGAGATTTCCTGATGGAATAATGCTTGTAAAAATCTAATTGAAAACTGGATGTAGGTTCTGCCTGCCTAAGTAAACTGCCTTGAGTCTATTGAAAAAGGTAGTATATAAATAATAAATAAATAAATAAATATAGAAAGAGGTGGTTCTTAGGGTATGCATGTCCCAGGCAAGATAGATCAAAATCAGCATCGCACATGTGGCCATGAAGCAAAGAGGTAACCCATGTAATTGCCACAGAAGAGGCTGAAAATGGGAATATGTCACTTTGTTGAGCTATCTGTATTGCTATATCTACATCTCAGGTGTGCTGTTCCATGCATGAATAATCCTGCATTAGCAAAGATAATTAAACACTTTGATTTTATAAAAGCAGGATGCACAAAGGGTGCTTGGTGGTGTGCACCCTTTAATCATATCCTTGAAATAGCATCTACCTTGACCCTTGCTCCAAGTGCTTCAGGGGTCACAAAGAAAGGGGGAAAGGTCCTATGCAACCCACTACTTGCACATTTAAAATGGACTTGCATCGTCCAGTGATAAGACCGAGAAGCTACACAGATAACGGGCTGACCACACACTACGCCTGCTGCTGGGCAAACTACAATGCAGGATGATATAAATGGTCTAGCTGCCCTCAGAAAGTAGTTGGATATTTTGCACAGGCTCGAAGCTTACTCCAAAGGAGAAGCAGACACAAACTTCCCCTAGTTTTGGCAAAGTCTTCTTAGTTCAGTCTCAGAACTTCCCCTCCCTTGCTAATTTATCTTCCTTTTTTGAGAATACTCAACAGGGGAGGAAGTCTGTGTTTTCTGTGGAGAGGGAAGCAAACCAATGAATACAAGAAAGTGAACCAAAATCTTGCTGTGTATAAGCTGCCCGAGAATGAGAGGCGCCCCCCCACCCCGGGCTGTTCCCTGTATACTCCAGAGTGGGGAAGTTTTTAGTAGGGGGGGGAGGACCAGAAATCAGCATTTCTTCCTTTCTACAGAAGGCCCTTCAAATTCCCTATGCAATTCTTGTAAGAAATGGCACACCTTTTGAGAGGATTAATCTGTTTTAGCACTTGGTCAAACTTCAACAACTTTGCCTTGGTAACCATTATCCCTCCCCATCCCTTACACTTGTATTTATGAAAGTGGGTGCTCTTAAGAAGAATGGTTTCCTGCCCTTCTTCCAAAAGAACACAGCAATGTACATGGCATAATGATACAATTTCATCCTCACAGCCACCCTGCTGAGGCAGTCAGGTCAAGAGAACATGACTGGCTTAAAGCCACTCTGGGAGCTTCATGTCTGTCTCAGAAAGGACTGACACCCAATTTTCCAAGTCCAGCACTACTTTACCCACCACACAACACTGGAAGAGGCATTGAAGAAGACGGTGAGAGGCATTGACAAGCTCTGTGCGTACACTAGGGCAATTGGTCGGCTGTGCAGGGACCATTACTAGTTATATATTTACTTTAAGAAATCACCTTGAAACACCTTTGTTGCATCTTCTGTCAAAACCACCCTGGAAACTAAGCCATTATTTCTTCACAGGCTTTATTAACTGATTGTGGGCGCAATCCTAACCAACTTTCCAGTGCTGACATAGCTGTGCCAATGCGGCCTGTTCTGCATTCTGTATAGTAGTGGCGTAGTAGTCACAGAGGCCTCCTCAAGGCAGGGGAATCTTTTTTCTCTTACCTCGGAGCTGCATTGCCCTTACCCTGATGCTGGAAAGTTAGTTAGGATCACACCCTAAATGTGGCTTTGCTGCCCAGTACAATTCATGACAGAGGTAGAACTTGAACCCCAGGACTCCTGAGTCCAGGACTTTATGCGCAGAATGGAAACTGCAAACATCCACTTCCTTTTGATTATCAAGCAATGATAGGGAAAAGGTCAGCCCACCAAGTAATGTTCTGCTAAAGGGTGACTTCTCAAGTGTGGCTTCTGGGAAATCTAGCTGGCCTATAATGTATACAAAAATAAATAAGTAAATAAATAAGATTAAACAGGGATAACAAAAGAAACCAGTCACAGATATTCCCACACGGAAAGCATTCTTCACAAAGGAAGAAAATTAAATATTATGCAGTCGTTTTTAAGCTTCACACACCCCTTTAAAAAGTGCAAAGATAAAGTGAAAAGAAGCCATAACCCCCTTGAGCTTATGTGTTTGGCATTCGTATCAAGATCTTCTTTTGCTTATTCAGTTCCATACAAGTGACAGGGTACACCATTTTGAAATATTTAGCAGGAGATTTAACTAACAAGTATGTTTATGTCTGAGTCTCCTCTTTGTTTTTTATGCTTGTTCCCATTGGGGTTTTATCCTTACCTACATTGTCTTGCAGATCTGCCAATATATTGGTGGAATCATTTTTATCATCACAAGAATCTTTTTCTATGGTTTCTGGATTCCTACAGTCCAGATTGTCGTCATTTTTGCCTTTATGTTTTTTGCAATGGGAAACAGTCTCCTTCTGGGTCAAAGTATTACTAATTTCTTCCAGGTTGGAGTTTTGACATTCAGCATCAATACTTTTTTCACCATTGCTCTGCTTAGCAACTTCTGAACTGGTGCATTTCCTACTCTGATCATAATTGTCACTGTTTTTTAAAGGTTCTGCCTTTTTCTCATCAGCCACTTTGCCACTTGAGTTACAAACCGTGGATGGATCCTTGCAGTCTCTTGTCTTTTTATGTCTAGAAGCACAACTGTTGCGGACAGAGATGGGAGAGGTCAGCTTTTTACTTGGTTTGCTTCCTTCAGACTTTGCTTTCCTTGGTGGTCCCCATATGAAATGGTCAGAGGGTGTATAGTGCTGCTGGGCAAATCGTAGGAGCTGCCTCCTCTCTCTTCGGTCTCTAATGGTATATACAAAATACTCCAAAGCACTTTGCTTAATATTGGGGATGGTGTCTTCTACAAGAGCCTCATGAAGAATAAATTTTACAAGGGGAGATTTGAAACTCTCGTATCCAAGTTCACCAAGGCTCTTCAGAATGCGAGTGATTCTCAAGTAGTTATGTTGTGACCTGCAAAAGAAGATAACAAAATTTAAAAAGGACAGGAAGCAAATCAATTGCTTTTACCGAAGAAAAGCCATTGCTCCTTAATGGTTTGACAACAGGGTAAACACTTCTTGGGAACAATTCAGACGGGATGGCAAGTATGAAGCGAAAGCAACAAGACAACTAACCTGAAATGACCATTTCAGCCTACCAGGTCACTATGGTTATGGACTGAGGCTTAGTTCTTTCCCCAAAAGTAACATGCAAAGGACTGTGGTGGATTGCATTAGCAAACAACTTAATATCAGAGTTTTTAGTATTACATCAAAATTTGTGTTATGTTTGATCAGCAACTCATAGGGCACAGCTTACATGCATGGCATGATGTGTGCATTAAGCATGCAGTTTGCTATGTATGTACGTCAACAGCGACACCAAAGGCCTTAATAGGTACAATCTTTATTCTCCCCTTCACCTGTTCTATACTTGAAAAGTAGGGATTATGCATTCAAATATATTTATACTCCAATGTATATACGTACAAACCAATTCTGGTTTGTTTATCCCCTCCTGCACACACACCGTGGCAGTGTGCTGTTTCAGCATGTATTCTGTATACAATATTGGTGGTACTGGAAAGATGATCCTACTGACTTCTAGTTAGAACATACCTGAAGTAATTCAAACTTTTAAGTGAAATATATATTCCTTCTTAAGTTCTGGAGACAATGAGTGGGTTTTGCTTCATATTCAGGATTCTCATTAACTTCTATTAACAATAATAATAAAGGGGACATTTTATCTTAAGTCAGACAGGCTAAACCTTCAATAATATTTAATTTCTCTAGCAAGTGGTTCCACCCAGAGCTTCAGTAATGCGTGAACTGTTTGCTCAGGGCCTCTATTCAACAGTACTCAACATTCTGTGTGAGTCATCTACACATAAGTATTTTCCACAATGCCATAAATGTCTGAAGCTATCCAGATTTAAAAAATGACACTGCTACATTTAAATCAGAGCAGAATCTCTTTAGCATGGAACAATATTTGGGTCTAGCTAATTAATTGCATATACTGACTGGTGAACTATACATCATGGGCGATATGGAGAGCCCAAAAATGTACCCCCCCCCAATGTAAAGAACTCTCTCTCTATAATATGTAGCACCACATACTCAAAAGTATTCAAAAGAGTTTCCCTTACCCACAGCCAACAATCTGCATTACAGGCAAACACATCATGATGTCACAGAATCCATGTTGATATGTGTTAGGAAATGGATGGGAAACAGATGGGAATGCCATTTTTGAGGGCAGACCCACAGACCCACATACCCACATAAAAATATAGCCCTCCACTCAATGAGCATAATATCTACATGAGTTTATGAAGTGTAGGAAGCGCTGTATTCAGTGAATTATACTATATTCAGTGTATGACTAGACTGATAACCATGAAAAAGTTAGTCATATGTATGAAAAGAAAGACATACATATGCATGCAGACAAACAAATAGCTGCCAGCTGTCATGTCTTGGCAGGGTTTTGAAAAAACAGGTTGAGTACCCCTCATACAGACTGTTTGGGATGGGAAGGTGCCCAGGTTTCAGATTTGTCAGGATTTAGGAATAACTGCATAAATATAATGAGAAATGCATTCTCTTGCTCTCTCTTCTCTTGTTTACTTACTCATTCAAGTGTTGGAACCTTTCTTGCCAGTTGGAAGCTCGCACCACATTCCCAGTTTTATCAATTAGTTTTATTCCAAAAAACTCCAGCATCATTTTGTAAGCCAACAGGAATCTTCTAATTGCTTCTTTTGTTTTTTTGAATTCCTAAAAACACATTTTAAAAATTGCATAAATAATTAAAACATTACAAACACAGCTCAACCCTGAACCATCAAATAGTATGATTATATTGCAGATTATTTGCTTTACCTCAATTTCATATGTTGTCAATTCCTTTGCATAGAAGTTCAGTCCTTGTTCTCTTAAAGGAAAAAGCCTACATATAAAGATAATGCATTTACTACAGATGAAGCAAGACTAATCGGATTTACATCAAAACCCATCATATACAAAATGAGCAAGTAAAATTATACCAACCATTGTATGTAGGTGTGGTTGTGCTCCAGTTTTTCATAGTCCCCCTTCCACTTATTTAGGACTTCTTCAATGTAAACACCTACACTGGCAAATACAAACCTTTAAGACTATTTAGAAAATCATAAAATACCTTCCATGCATATAAAATACTGTAGTGTAACAGATACACATGAATATTTAATTTTAGACAGTACACATCTATAAAATATAGGGAGACATAAGAAGTCCACATGCAGCTAATTGATTTATGTAAATCCAAGGCACATTAGCAGGGACATGATCCATATAACTCAGCAGTAAATATTTCTGACAATTCTTTACACCAGTGAAACTCTCAGGGGCAAGAAAACTGATGGCGACCAGCAATTTATATGCAGCAAACATATAAAGGAGATATTGGGCCCATTATTCATGAACCAACAGGTATAACCAAATATGGGAATTTGTAGCAGATGCTGTTGATGTCATCAGCAATTTAACTAGTGTTTTCCAAGGCATGCTTGATAAACCAGAAATGCGTTTGCCTTGCAGATTAGTGTTACTGGTTTAAATGAGACTAAAACAGCAGAAACCAAGCGTATGGAAGTAATTTCTAGACTACGATGCAGTAGATTTTATCAAAACCATGCCCTACCTCTTTAAGCCTTAATCCAGATTATCATACTAATACTTTGAAGGGAAAGTCCAAGCCAGTCAGCTACCTGACACCACCCCAGACTCACTGCCACTTCCATCACAGCACACACACCTTCCTTCAAATAAAGCTGCTTACACCCTCACTTTGCAATTCCTTTCCAAAGACAAAGAGGAAGGAGCAAGGTGAAGGGATAGAAAAGTGTGCCTTCCTCTCACAAAGTGTAAAGGTTATAGAGACTGTATCCTTGTACTCTCCACACAAGGGATGAGCAAGGTAAGGAAGCAGATTATCTGCTCCTGGGAAACCTATCTATGCACTTCTGTCCATGGCAGGCTGGTGGTGGCAGACTTAGAATAAAGGGAACCCTGAACCTGCCTTTTCCCCCCACCACTCACAAGAGTTGCATCATCTGCTCCACGGATGGGCCAGCCCTAATTTTTCATATTGTACAGTCCCCTATTTTTTTCCTCTGATTGGCCCTTTTGGAAGAGGGCAAAAAATTCACCATTTCCTAGCCAATACTGAATATAACGTGTTCTACAATCTAGCAAGTCTCCTATCTCCCCACATGCATGTGTATCTCAGAGGGGGTTCTGAATTTAAAAGGACTTCTCAGCACGTAACTTTACATACACTTCAAGATAAAACTAAATCAAAATCACACAACAGACATGAATTATTTTCATCCAGTACATATACTTCTGTTAGAATATAACTAGTAATATAATGTTGCCATGGATTACTCACCATCTGGTTTAAATGGAATTTTATTCTTGTAAAAGCGGAGATTGCACAGGTCATTCTGATATCGCAGATCTTTAAAGTTCTGCTGAGCAGAGATGAAGAACAAGACAAAGAATGGTCAGCAAAGCTACTCATCCAATGGTTGAAAGCGGGCTGAAGTTGGCAATTACTAATATGCTTGTAATAAGGCTGCCCAAGATTTCTTCTTAAACTGCAGCTTGAAAACACCAAAGGTAATGAAGTATTTCACCTAGCCTAGCCATGTTCTAGATGCCAAGAGAAACCTTGTCACATTACAAACAGGTAGGGGAAAAAAATACTCTGATTGCATGATGACAACGGATGTCAAGAACCGTCCTGCGAAGAAAGAATCTAACTAAATGAAAATCAAACTAGAATTGGGGATGGGGGAGAGAGAGATTTGTGAATCTGTCCATGTTAAAATGCTGGCCATGCCTCAGTGTGCATGTCTTTGATATTTGTTTTTCTCTCACACACACTCACATTAAGTGTAGTTCAACTATTATTCTTCCCAAAAACACTTTAGTGCAAAACGATCATGTGTGGCTTTAGGTTGAACAAGCTGAGTTGGACAGGGGAGAAGAAAGGCTATTTGACTCTTTCCACACACACAGTACCAGGGCTAGGTTGCTGAGGGCCCGGGGCATGGTGCTACACCATGAGTGTGCATTGGATGCTCTCACTGCTACTAGTTCTGTGATTTGAGGGTAGCCATGTCTGTGCCCTTGGCATGCATGCCCTCCAATGGGCATGCACCCTTGGCCAGTGTCTTACCTGGCCAAAAAAGCAACACCATTCCACCCCTGCTTGCAAGTTATGCATCTGTTAAAAACATACCCTAAATGTATTCTTACTCCCCTCCCAGTCACCCAATGCTAAATATGACGCCACCCATGACAGCTCTGCATGAAATATAAAACTTGGAAAAAAAAATCAGTTCTGGAGCTACATGACATGTATAATTTGGCCCCAAGACTCAGGTCAAATAACAAGCATATCAAAAGATGATGAATGGGGAAGAGCAAAAGAAACATGAAATAAAAGAAGGGAATAATTCAGGTTTTATTGAAAGTAATGTGACACTTGCAAATCTGTTTCAATGTTTTAAAGAGTTTCATAAACATTTAGCAGCAAAACCTTTAGACGGTAAAGACCCTTTAAAAATATAAATATATGGCTAATACACCCAAACTAAAGAAGAGGGGTGAATTATGTTTGTGATAGTGAGACCCAGTGATGTATCGTGGGTGGAGCCTGAGGAGCAGCTGCTCCAGGCACAGTTCAAAGGGTGGGCGCAATTTTTGCAATATCAAAATGCAAATAACAGCACCTGCAAATATTTTGCACCCCCCTTTCCAAACTCACCACCAGCGCATGGCTAACGGAAGCCGTGGATACTGAATCAGTGGATACCAGGGCACGCCTGTACTGTGGGTTCTATAATCAAGTCACTAAGGCCAGTCATTCCATCTGTACACATGCTTGCCATATTCACAGCCCTAGCAGTTACAAAGTTGGGTATTTAAGTTAAAGATGTCCTTATGAAAAGGACCATCTTTTCCATCTAATTTACTTATCAAATGTTGACCACTGTCTAGTTGACCCCTGTACTCAAACAGACAAAAAGAAAACTATTAGCAGATGTCTGAACAACATACACTCCAATAACTGCAGTCAACATTAGCAGAGTTTTTAAGTATCTCCCAATTCCCTCTGGCTTAACAAATCTTCCCAAGATTACTATGCTAACATATGAAGCTGTGTAGAGGGACTCCACCTGAACTGTAAATGACTTCAGAATTAGAAAATTCACCATAATTCTATCTTTATTAACACTCAAGATCTATGAAATGATCTTACTGGATATTGATGCCGATACTTGTACAAATCTCTTGCGGCATAAAAGCTTCTCTTTGGTTTCGCTGTCACTTCAACTGTATCATCCCCCTGGAAAGAACAAACATATTCAATTGCACACAGCAGAATAAGAAAAACAGATTTTGGTGACAACTATATATAAGGTAATCTGGGCTGGGTTCTAATGCTTTTCAGTTCCCTTCAGAACTAAACACAGTTCAAGGCATGTGCACACACCAGTAGGGAGTCCTGACAGCTGAGTGACCTTCCAAGGTAATATTTTAGGTGGATGAAAAGGGAATGGAAAATAAAGTGTCTACCCATACCCAGAAGGATCTTTTGCAACTTGACTATGGAATTGACAGTGTAGTAGATTTATATTGAAGAATTGTTCACACTTACTCATTTTTTTTAATTACATAGTGACTGCAGAACCAAGCTGCAATGGGCGTAATTGATCAATACAGACACAACTTTCATATCACCCATCATCGCCTTTGGCACAACGCTTCTCCACAATGCTTATCTATTCAAACATTCGGCTGCAAATCAAAGGTTGGTTCACACACCATGGTTTTCTTGATAGCATCTCTTAATGCAAGGCTGCCACTGGACTTGTGGCAAGGTGCTTTCACTTATAAGCATTCTTCATAGGAACATGTAACCACGCTGATTTTGTCATGGTGTTGGTACCTTCTCCCCTGTAGAAAATGAGCTGCTGCCCTTTGCCCTGCATATTATTGTTAATACAGTACTTTCTGTTTGAGAACCAAGATGGGATGTTTTCAGAGACAGAATTTTCTGGAACACAGGACAGAGAAATAAGGAACCCTAGGTACCTTTAGGTGCACCTCAGATTTCAAATTATGAAATTATTAATGACATGGTATGGCTTCCATCGCTAGAACTTTTGACCAGTCTTTAGGCGGAGAATCTATGGAGATTTGTTCACCACAGTGAAGTGATGATTAGCATCATTTTTCCCCTACCAGTCTCCTAAATTATTCAGCCTTTCAGATGACTTCAAGAGATGGCTGGACTAAGATTTGCAAGGATAAGTGCAAGGCACTCCACTTTCTCAGTGCCCAGAACTTGACACTGCAGTCTGTAAAACATTTTGAGTGAAATAATTTTAAATATTGATTTACTTTGCGTTAAGATTCCAAACTGCCAAAATAACCATTTAAGAAAGGAAGGAAAGGAGAGCCTGCAAATGTACACCACTTTAAGAATCTATGGATATATGCTTTAGTGTGGTGAATACTAAGGCATTCACCAACTTCAGCTGGTGCTTGTTCTAGACTACAGTAAATAACTATTAGTGAATCAGTCATTGATAATTCCATTAACCACTATTTTATTCTGCTACATCTTAAACAGATATAGAGAATTTTAAGGTTCCAACGAGCTTCATTTAGATAATACATACAGGTAGATGATTCCTTATCTGGATATCCGAAATCCAGACTATTCTGAAATCCAGACTGTTTAAAAGCTTCCCATAGTGTGAAAAAGTGGTCTTTTGCTCATTTCCATGTACAGGCTGTAAGTTCTATTCTGTTTTTGGGTGTGTACCATCATTGAAAAATGTCAGAGGCCAACAGGCACCCAAATGGGTAATAGTGAAAAGAGCAAGAGGAAGCTTTTCTCATTATATTTATGCAATTATTCAGAAATTGAGACAAATCTGAAATCCAGGCACCTTCCCATCCTAAGCAGTCTGGATAAGGGATACTCAACCTCTATCTTCTTTCATTAGGTTTGTTAGACCTATAGCCTACCCCTGCTCAAAGAAAAGCTGATAACACAATTTAAGACAAACTAGAATATAAGATATCTGCTCTGGAGCACCCTTGTGATATTTGCCCAGCCAGGAATTTTACTAAACATACAGTCAACCCAAGAGAGCCACACTGGGCAGTTTACTGTGATAATCATTCATAAATGTTTTCCCAGTCCAGTTTTGCATGCGCTGAGTTAGCCAAAGCACTGGAGCCAAGTCTTGTTTTTGTTGAACACTTAAAACTATACGCGGAATGGATGAGGGTATAGCACAAGTTAACATGTTCCGCGCTTGCTTTAGTTTACTTTTCTTTGTTTTTTAAAGTATCTGGACAAGATGTGGGATTTGAGAAGTCTACCTCCCCTTCTCTTATGTAGAAACAGTACCTTTTTCTTGACAGACTAATGCTGAGCAGAATAGTGCATGCTGGTGGGATACAAGTGTGCCCCAATATCCACTGATTCAGTATCCATGATTACAGTTATCCACGGATACCAAGGCTACTAAGACGCCTATTAAAAAGATAAAAGTAAAGGTAAAGGTCGTGACCGACTGTAGGGGGCAGTGCTCATCTCAGTTTCTAAGCCTGTAGAGCCAGCATTTGTCCGAAGACAAGCTTCTGTAGTCATGTGGCCAGCAGGACTATATGCTGTAGCGCATGGAAAGCCGTTACCTTCCCACCGAAGTGGTCCCTATTTATCTACTCGCATTTTTAGGTGCTTTCAAACTGCTAGGTTGACAGGAGCTGGGACAAGCAATGGGAGCTCCCTCCGTTACATGGTCTCGAACTCCCAACCTTCTGGTCAGAAAGCCCAGCAGCAGCAGTTTAATCCACAGCGCCACCACGTCCTGCTATTAAAAAGATAGGGGGATATAAAACAAATCCCTTTTTTAACCTTGTTGCAGCAAACTACTGATGCTGCCCTAGCTTTAAAAAGTTGTCCTCAGTATCCACAGTTTCAGGTATCCAGAATGGAACCCCAGTGGATACCGGGGCACACCTGTATATTTTCTCTTCTATCTCATCCCAACCACAAGTCTACTGCTGGTGAGAGAACTGCTTATGGGCCCAACTACATTGTCCCAATACACAGTGTGTCCCAAACACAGTGTGAATGGATAAAGAACAAGAGTTACTAAAACCACTAGAGGGAGAGTGAGGAAGAGCAAAGGCTAATTTGTCCTACGAGAACTAAGATTTATTTAAATTATCCCAAAGTCAATCAAGGCTTTTGCAAATTTAATCCCACAGAGCTTTTACTATACCAGCCTGTGTGCATTACTTTTCATTCACTGGTGCCCAGTTGGTAAACTATTCTAAATCTAAACTTCTATCACAGTACTGTGAAGCAAAATAAATAAATACAGTATCGCAGATGGTATTCGAAAGTAAATAGCAATTGTAGTGCTGCTTCACAAAGCTCTTACTTTTTCTCAAACAAAATAAAGTGGGACTGGTTTCCAGGGAACCATGTAGCAAACACTAGATCAGAGGTGGTCTGCTTTACGTCTGTTGAGAGTTTTACCAATTGAGTAGAGAAAGAGATTTCAGCAGGTGCAGCTTGTTATCTATGAGATGATACGCTGCACCTGCTGAAATTCCTTCTTCTACACAATTGTTGAAGGTCCATGAGCCCTAGGTTGGCCACCCCTGCACTAGATTACAGTTGCACGAAATCTGAGCACCACACCCCTTTGTTTCTTCTCTTTTCTTATTATGCCTATCATACCTACTGAGAAGCAGACTATAAACCCACATATTTGTAATGGGTGGATAGACTTGAACCAATCTTATTTGTGAAAGTGCCCTGAACGTTGGGCTGTTGGGGTGCCATCCTATCATCACTTACCTGTGAGTAAGCCCCATTAACTATAATGGGATTAGGATCCAATCTTAAACTGGGGCAGCACTGGCAACCTGTGCCCTGCACTGGCAACTGCTGTCATGCAAGTGCTGTGAGGCATGTCACTGCCGGCGGTAAGCATGCCGGGCCAGTGGAGAAGCCTGCACCAATTGGTGCTGGGCCTCAGCACCAGGAGGATACATTGGGGGAGCACCGAACATGCATGCCGGCAACGAGAAGGGGCTGAACTGGGCAGAGCAAGGATGGTATGTGGGAGGATCGGGCCCGGGAGGGGGTAAGGGACAGTGGCACACTGTATCCTTGTGGACTGCAAGGACAAACATGGGTCTCCTCAGTTCTTCCCCAGCTAAACAGACCCAACGGGGCCACCTGGGCTTGACATGGGGTAAGGGAACCAATGTTCCCTTACCTCAAGGAGACTCCCAAGAAGACTTCCCTGGCCCCCCAGGATACAGGGGTGGCCATTTCAGGGCAACGATAGGATCGGGCTGTTAACACTGATAAAACTGATACATGCTTACATGAGAGTAGAGCCCTGTGAATGAAATGGATCTTAACTCTGACAAGATGTATATAATATTGAGCTGTCAAACTTAAAAGTACACACACACACACACACACACACACACACGGTAAATGGTCTATTATTTTCAGTACATCATATTTTAAGAACATGAGTTGCAAATATGTGTAAACAGCCTCCAATTTAGCTTTTTTTTATAGACAGAAAAAGTGCTCTGGAAATATGATCCACACTGCAATCTGAATATGAGTTTAAAAATCTAGAATTCAACAAGAGAAAGAAGCAAGGCAACTTTTTTCTTTTTTTTAACCACTGAAGTCTCTCCACAGCACTTAGGTTTAGGACTTCTTCCAATCCTGTGAACACATGTCAAATAGGTATCGCAGCAGCAGTGGTTCACACAGTCCGACTGTCTCAAGCTAAGCGTGTTCTGAAACTACAATTTATCTCCACATGTGTTCCAGTAATTTGTGTTCTGCAATCCAGAGGCTGCTGACAGAAAGACAGGAGGATTACACCAAGGAAACAGAGTGGATTAGAACAGCTTTGGCCTTCTAAATGTTTAAACCACCAATGCCTCTTTTTAAAAAAGGGGATATGAAACAAGCTGTTCACAGTAAAGGGGTGGGGGGAGGGAAATTCTCAACTCCACCTCGCAGTTTCTTCTCTCACAGGCTGCTACGCAGGTCCCCAGGAAGAAAACCATACCAAACAAGCACAACCAGCAGGCTGGCACAAATAAAACGCCTGCCACGGTACTTCTCTTCCCCCCCCCTTTGATTCCTTACCCCTCACATCCACGGTTAGCTTGCTGAGTGGCAAGAAAATATATGCTGTATACGTGATGCAGCCACGCTCGCCTCTCGAGTCACACACCACGCAAAGAGAGGAGGGCGAGAAAGCCAACGCTGTCCCTTCACGCAGAGCTCTGTGGCATGCAGTGGACACCACCACAGAGATGCCAAGCCTGGCGCCCAAGCCGGCTGCTGCGCGCTGCATTCCTAGACTAGCTGACACACACATGCCTGGACAGAGCGCGGCTTCGGCACAAGCCTGCCTGAGCACCCGCGCTGCCAGAGGCCATGGCGTTGAGGGGAAGCGAGGGAAGGGAGGGCTCCGGCCCGCAACTCGCCCCCCCGGAGAAGTTTGCGGGGTCCCGCGTTACCTGCTCCGTGCCGGGGGCGTCTGCTTCCTCGCGCCCTCCTCCGTCGCGGTCGTCGCCTTCCTCCTCCTCCTCCTCCGGCTGCTGCTCGCCCTCATGTCCCTCCTCGGCTTCCTCGCGGAGCTCAGCGCCTTCGGGCCGGCAGCTTGCCGCAGGGAGCGGTCCCCCCTGTCGCTGCTCGTCTTCGGCCGGGGGGTCGCCGCCACCGCTGCCGCCTTCCTCGCCGCCAGCCCCCATGGCCTCGAGCACTGGCCCCTCTTCCCCGCCGGGCTCCTGCAGCTCGGGCTCGGAGTCGGTTTCCCAGGTCGAGTCGCAGTCCTCCACCGTGGTGGGCTCCTTGAAGCTGACCCCGCTCAGCAAACTGCCCATTGAGGAGGCACCGCAGGAGCCTCCACCCCCCACCCTCGCCGGGAGGATGGAAGGGGGCGCGCGGAGGGAGGGAGGGAGAGAGCGCGAGGTCCGCAGGCGGGCTAGCAAAGCCGCCTCCGCCGCTGCTGGAGCATGGTGGCGTCGCGAGGCCGCAGGCAACGGGCGGGCAGGCGGGCGAGGAGGCGGCGGCGGTCGGCGGCGCAGACGGCAGAAGCGACAGGCGCCGATGCTCCGCTCCTCCTCGCTCGGTCCCCAGCTCACAAACACGCACTGTGTGGGGAGGAGGAGCCGACGGCTTCGAGATGTCGAAGGAACTCCGTGAGCACGCCCAGTTTCTCCTCTAGCAGAGGCTGCCGAGCCTGCTGTGTGAATGGAGGGACACGGCAGCGGCGGCAGCGCCTTCCCCTCGGCTCAGCGGGCTGCTGCTGGGTTTGAAGAAGGCGCGAATGGCGTGCATGGAAGTTTCTGTCAGCTCACGTGCTAAGTCGCCCGTCCTTCCCCCTTTCTCGTCCATTTTAGGCTTGTAGGCCGGAGGAGCAACGGGGTGGGGGAGGGAATGCCCGAGTATCCATCCCCTTTCTAGTTGCTGTCGTTTCCTCAGGTCTAGAACCACGCGGGACGTGGGAACAGCTGCCGCCGCCGCCGCCGCCAAACGGAACGCCCTACAGGTGGCTCTGCTGGTGCTTCTGGGGCACGACGCCAGCAGTGACGCAGAGGGTTGCTCGCCACCCTCTTCCCTCCCGCAGGAATCCCCCGCCACAGGGTCGCGATGGCAGACGGAAGCTCGACATGTGCAGGCTTCTGCCCCAAGTTAGGGAGTTTACCTGTTGAATTCCTGCCTCGCTGCTGCTAAAGGAACAAAAAAAGTGCCACTATTTCCCCCAACTCTGCCTGCTAAATGGCAACAGTACTTCTTTTTTCTTCTTTAGTCCTTAGTTGGTGCTTGGGGAGCAAGTTACCCTCTCAACCAATATGCTGCTGTAGGTGCCACTGGGATCCCTGTGTCAATCATGACACACTTCCATTCTTGGCGATGGTTGGCAATATTACTAGCCTCGTCGATGGTCAGATGCTCGTTCTGTTCCTTACAACAGTACTGGTTCTACCATAATACCTATTAAATAAGGAACCTGTTTTCTCACTCTGCAATTTGCTCATGTGCCCTCAAATAAAGCCATCTCCCCCCCCCATAGTGCAGTGCTAGTCCAATGTGGAGTTCATCTTCCTCAGAGAAATGCACCTGGATGAATCTATGTGCAAATTAATACTTCAAAGTGAGAATGCAGATGGGTAATGCTAGTCAGGCCCAGCCAAGACATGCTGATGTGCTCAGGTCAGCAATGGGTGGCAAGAGATTGCGGATTCAGGATGCCCTTCACCTGAGCCTGCCTCCACCTCCCTCCAGTCTGCTGTGGATGCCAGTCACTTTTATCTACTTCCAGGTCCAGACCCTCGCATCCCTAGGTAGGGCTGGGAAAGCCCCCCCCCCCCCGCATCTGAAACCCTGGAGAGCTGCTGTCAGTCAACATAGGCAATACTGAGCTGGAGGGACCAAAGCTCTGACTTGGTAGAAGGCAGCTTCATATATATTCTTTGATGTGGGGGGAGTTTGTGTATTGACTGACAATATTAAAATAATAATATAATAAACAATAAAATAATAAACAATAATAATACTTCAGGAATGTGAAAAGGGTTCCTTCAGGAATGAAGGAAGCAGAGGCAGAAGGATTAACTAGTTGGCTGGCAGGGCACTCATACCCCCAATGCAGTGTATGGACAGTACAGAAGTACAATTGAAACTTTTGAGGGAACATGCTTCTATGTTTAACAGCTGCTGGCCATTCAGAAGTGAAATGTCAACATGACATGTCAATGGTGAAACATTGTCCTGGCATGGAGCTTTATGGTAAGGGGAAAACTTCAGAAACTTTTTTTAAAATGAATATTTTGTTTAGGTTTTAAATCAATACATATTGCAACATCCAATGGATTAATGAAACCTCCCAGAACACTTGCATGATGGCTCCTCTTTCCTCCTTCAATTCCTTCCTCAAAATTCACATTTGGATTCCCAAAATCCACAGAAACATTTGCACAATACTTAATTCCCATTTGAGTTGCCCTACTGTAACTTTCCTCAGTGTACCCTACCTCAATTTCCCTCACTTTCTTTTGTCTCCCCATGTCAAATGCAGACTGCAGACCAGTGGTTCCCAAACAGTGGGCCACGAGCCAATTTCAGGTGGGTCGCGAAGCACCTAGGGCAGCCATATTAAAAATATGAGAAGATGGGATGCAGGAAAGGAGGAGGGCTGTATGGTTGTTCTGTTTGTGTGTCAAGGTTGTAAGTAGGCTTTTTTTTCTTTCTGATTCACTTTGCTATTGGAAAATGGCTGAGAAATAACCCAATTTATTGCTGCATTCTCAGAAAAGCAGCAAGCTCTGGCATTGCATCACTTCCAGTGAGTCCTGGACAGACTGTTGTTTTAAAAAATGGGTCCTGGTGCTAAAATGTTTGAGCACCACTGCTGTAGACTACTCAGAAAGAGATTTGTCATTTATAAAATGCCGTGCACATTGTTGACATTCTAAAAGACAAAACAACAAAACATTTAGCATATAGATAAGATGCCAACAACATGCAATCTGGGCAGACCCTTCCCAATATAAATCTGGCAATCCATATAATACCCTTTCACCCACCACCTTTTCATGCTCCAGCAACAACATAATTCAAATTCAGCACACCCTACAGCAATATCAAAGAGTAACTGAAATGTCTGGGTAAAAATGAAGAGGAACTTGGCTTCAGTTAGTCACCACCAAACTTTTGAGGAACAGGAACCATATGTTTTTAGAAGTATTGGAACAAATCCCGGGCTTCTCTAAAAACTACCTGCCAGCTAATCCTGAATCTCAATTTGAAAAGTTGCTTTCTAAAATTGAAGAATAAGTTATGGGCAGCCCAATTCTACCCCCCCAACAACCCATAGCATGCAGCACCACTGACAGAGCCCACACTGCACACAGTGGTGTATCTAGAAGGAGTGCTGCCCCAGGGCACACGTTCCAGGGCCATCCCCCTTACCTGTACCCCTCCAAGAGGGTTCTGAGGTCTCTGGGCCTCCCCAATCCTCAGAATGCCTTCTAAGGGCCGAAAACGTCCAGTTTTCAACCATAAACCTGAAGTGACGGTTTTTGGCCTACAGAAGGCCTTAGGCTTGGAGAGGCCCTATGCGACATATCCAGCCCTCAGACACCCTTTGGACTCAACCAGAGCTGCATTCAGAGAGGGCATGGGGGCTGCAAGCCAGGGGGGCAGGACCGTGGTAAATGGATTGTCACAGCAGGGGGGGGGGGCTTTGCTGTCCCCAGAAGAGTGCCACTCATGGTCCTGTGACCCCTTCCTCAGCTATTTAACTGGCTGAATACTGTGGTGGTGAGGCACTATTAGACAGCCCAGGAGAGATAGTAAAAAAATCTCCCCATAAGCTGCCTGGCCATCAATAGGTCATCTCAAATCTACGTCAGCGATTTAGCTGCCATAAGTCTGACAACCCTCAAAGGGCATGTCAGACCAGGAAAATGGGGATAGGATCACGCCATGCACCTCTGCCATAATGATCGTTACCCTCCTACCCCCAAACTGCCCCCACTTGGGTCCAGTCCCCCCGAACCACCATTGCTGCCACCTTATCTGTTCTAGTGGGATGCCCAGGAGCTGCTGGTGCACAGTCTCAAGATGGAGCAGGATCTGAAAGAAAAACCCTTGTGGGGTCAGCAACCATTTCTTCCCAGAAGTGCTGTTGTGCCATTGCAAGTTATTGCAGGAACAGCCAAGTAGCAGGTGCCAATGCACTCCAGTTGTACCAGTTGGTTCACTGTCAGCTGTGGAATGGGTAAAGCCATAGGGACCTGTCTGGAATGAGTAGATCAGCAACCTCAACAAGTAGCAGCAGCTGGTCTCACACTGATCCCCACAGGCAAGCAGGCTGTGAGCTTCCCTTGCAGTCTGCATGGTATCTTTGCCTGTAGGACAGTGGTCTGTGAGCAGCAAGGAGAGACAGAATAACAAAGAACAGCATCAATGTATCATGTGTGTCCGTCCGTCCGTGTCCATAGTCTAGGGAAGGGCGCTAGGGATATACCTCAATCCACACCACATCCCAACCTTTACCATGCCCCATTTTTGCCTGCCCACTGATGGGTCTTGTGCCAGCATCCACGGTATGTCAGTGTGTGGTTGCACTGGTGTTGAGGTCTTATTTACCAGTAGGCTGGCTCCTGTGTTACTTAGGGTTACCAGATACAAACTGGGACAGAGTGCCTACACATTTAACCATTGTATAAAAGAGGGAATTTGGGCAGGTGCAGCTCATAATGGAAGGGTTTCAAAAGCTGCACCTGGCAACAGTTAGGCTTTAGCTTTAATAAATATTACTAGGTTTTACTGGCTTGCCTCTGTTCCAGTTTGTATCTGGTAACCCTAGTGTTAGTGAGACTATTGTTATGCAAAAGTCTGCAGATGTATAGCATGGCATATGCTGCTCTGACTGGTGCAGAGTCAATATAGGATTGGGGTCTTGGACTGTAATCCTATGCAAATCAAACTTAGTTCTCAACACAGTGAGACTTTGGGGAAAACAGATATAAGATAGCACTTTTGAATCCTATGTATGTCTACTCACACGTAACACCATGGGGCTTACTCCCAGGAAAGTGTGCATTAGATTGCAGCTTAATCGTCTTTTATTTTTTTATTCCGTGTTTTCACTTTCTTATACATTTGTTTTACTCTACTGCAATTCACTCCAAGAGTTTGGGATACAATTAGCCAGCTCCTGCACTTCAGAAATTACCACAGTGTAGGTTTTCCTATTTCCACCTCTATATCATCCAAATCTTAGCCCTTTAAACATGTATAAACACTTAGTAAATGTACTGAGGATCACAGCCAGAAGTGAAGCTAATATGATAGTTGAGAAGCCCCTCTGGATATATTAGATGAAACCATTTATAATTTTTACATTCTGAGCAAATAAAAAAAATTTTTTTAATCCCTAAAGCCATAAAATAATCCTGTCTTGACAAGCAATGAAGCAGTGACTCATCTGTATCTATAATTGGCTAAAATGTTTTATCTTGTTAAAGTATTCTTAGAAAAGAGAAATAATAGGGAATGGAGATTGGAAGTTAGGGGTATGTGTTTTTGTGTCACTGCTAAGTGATACCTGTGAATCATCAGTTCATTGAACACAGTCTGGTCCATTAGCAATTAGACCCAAATCTGCATTCATTTTTTGAAAGAGGTTTCTGATCAATCCACCTGCTGCCCTCTGTCTTTTGGTGTAAAAAGGAAGATGCTGGCAGCGATGGCTTTCTGGCAGAAATCTATGCTTGCTTGCACTTTTCTTTCATTACTTCATGAGGACTGCTTAAAAAAAGAACAAGCATACATGAGTGAATGACCTTGTCATTAAAAATAACTAGTCCAACAAAAGAAAAGAAAATGAAAGCCTTCCCTAAGATCCTGGGTTGATTCCTAAGGAGCACAAGCAGAAGGAAGTTCCTGGAAATTGGTAAAATGGAGTTCTTTGTGATGGCACCCTGCCTCTGGAACTCACTCTCCAGAGATGTTCACAACTGTCTCCCACTCCCACTGCCTTTGTCACAACAGGCAAAGATCCTTTTTGTTTTCCCACATCTTATTGAGCATTAGCTGAGTTTGGCTTTTGCTCAGCTCCTGTGGTGCTGGGGGGTGGCTGTAGCTTCGTGGTACAGCATTTAAGAACATAAGAATATAAGAAGAGCCCTGCTGGATCATGCCAAAGGCCCATCTAGTCCAGCTTCCTGTATCTCACAGCGGCCCACCAGGTGCCCCAGGGAGGCACGACACAACAAGATGCTTGCATCCTGTTGCCACTCCCTTGCACCTGGTACTCTGAAATAGCCTACTACTAATGTAAGGAGGTTGCACAATCCATCATGGCCTATAGCCCATGATGGACTTTTCTTCCAGAAATCTGTCCAATCCCCTCTTAAAGGCATCTAGGTCAGATGTCACCACCACCTCCTGTGGCAAAGAGTTCCACAGATTAACTACTCGCTGGGTAAAAAAGTATTTCCTTTTATCTGTCAACTCTCCCAACCCTCAGTTTTAGCGGATGTCCCCTGGTTCTGGTGTTTTGAGAGAGGGAAAAGAACATCCCTCTATCAACTGTATCCCTTCCGTCCATTATTTTGTATGTCTCAATCATGTCCCCTCTCAGACGTCTTTTTTCCAGGCTGAAGAGCCCCAAACACTGCAGTCTTTCTTCATAAGGGAGGTGCCCCAGCCCCGTAATCATTTTCGTCGCTCTCTTCCGCACCTTTTCCAGCTCCACTATGTCCTTTTTGAGGTGCGGCGACCAGAACTGTACACAATGTTCTAGGTGTGGCCTTACCATCAATTTGTACAATGGCATGATAATATTAGCTGTTCTATTCTCAACCCCTTTTTTAATTACCCCAAGCATGGAATTGGCCTTCTTAATTGCTGCTGCACACTGGGTTGATACCTTCATTGAATTGTCCACCAGCACCCCAAATCTCTCTCTTGAGCTGTCACAGACAGCACAGAACCCATAAGCCTATAGGTGAAGTTTTGTTTTTTTGCCCCAATGTGCATCACTTTACACTTGTTTACGTTGAAACACATCTGCCATTTGGCTGCCCATTACCCCAACTTGGAGAGATCCTTCTGGAGCTCTTCACAATCCCTTCTGGTTTTTACCACCTGGAAAAGTTTTGTGTCATCCGCAAACTTGGTCACCTCACTGCTTACCCCTGTCTCCAGGTCATTTATGAACAAGTCATACATAGAGGAAAGTCCCAGTTTCAATTGCTGACATCTTCAGGTAGGACAGGGAAAGATTCATACCTGACCTTTGCCGCTGGATCTTATCCTCCATGTTGAGCTACATGGCCTAACATGGCTGCTCTTGCCTCTGTGCTGGCAAAATAGCCAGCACAGAGGTGAGTAGACCCACTGCTCACCATGGGCCCTTACTGGAGCTTCCTGTGGAGCCTCCTGCATCAGCCTGGCTGCTGCAGGATGCAGTGGTAGCTATTTGGCTACGTTGCTCCCATGGCAGCCAGGTATCTCAGGACTGGGCTGCTCAATCAATGCACCGAGCATCTGACTCTGTATAAGGCAGCTTCCTATATTCTTAATTATTTCCCATTGCTCTGCAGTTTTAATTACGGTATGTATGTATTATTATATTGCATTTATTATCTAACAGATTTATAGCTCACCAAACCACTATCTAGGTTTTTGAGAGAGTTTACAAACCCTGCTCCTACTAAATGGGCAAAGAGGCACCTTTTCAATTGGTGTCCTCATATTCAAGCGGAGGAGAGTAATGTTCATCTTCACCCCAAAAGGATGCCTGTTGCTGATGTCACCTTTGCATCTTTTTTAGAGTGTGAGCCTTTGGGGGATAGGGAATCATTTATTGATCTAGCTATGTAAACCAGTTTAAAGTGGTGGTAGTAGTTAAATATAGGTTTTAAAATTATTTTATTATTAATAATACTGTAACAACAACATATTATGTCACAAATAGCCGCATTGGGCATTTGCTTCGGCATGGGAAAGGCGGGGTATAGATTCTTCAAATAAATAAATAAATAAATAAATAAATAAATAAATAAATAAGATCTTGCTTTTAGTGGACAACACCCCAGGCCATCCCAGGTCCATTCTTTGTGAAAACGTTCAAGTCATTCCCTCTAGCCTCTCTCTGTAATCGCCAGCAATTATCAACATGAGTACTCATTGACTCACAATGGGATTGGTCTAACCCAGACCAATCCCATTGTTTTCTATGGGGAAGGTGGTTTAAATTTATGTGCTATTGATATATACACAATCTTCCCTGCAACATAAGCCCTGCATAAATTTAGAGTTGCCTGCATAGGATTGCAACCTTGGTCAATTTCAGAAGGTTGCATTTGGCGACCACTGTATGGCCATTTGCCTATGTGGCACCTCAACAAGACTAGCTGTTACTCATGAAAATGTGGTGGTGGTGGTGGTGGGGGCTTTAGTACTTTGCTATAGTACTCTCTATATCAGCAGTGTTCAACCTTTTTCATCTCATGGCACGCTGACAAAGTGCTAAAATTGTCAAGGCACACCATCAATGTTTTGACCATTGACAAGGTACACTGCACTGCTGGTGTGGGGCTTACCCCCAATGGCCCTACTAAAAATGACCTTCCCCCAAACTCTTGTGGCACACCTGTGCACTATTCATAGCACACCAAGGTGCCACGGCACACTGGTTGAAAATGGCTGCTTATACATTGAATTCCTTCAATTTGCTCAGGACACATAGTATTCTGTTCCTTTAGTCTCTGCAGCTTTGATGCTGATTGCAGCCCCCTCCCACTATTTTTTATTGACTTTCTCAAAACTAATTGAAAGCCAGTTTAATTAAGTTGTATAGGATGAGTCAGAATAAGGTTTTCAGGTACCAGTCCTGCACACAGCTACAATTTGTAATTCTGAGGTATAAGCATAACATTTCTAGGAGGTTGAGCTGACAGGGACGTGGGATTTTTGCCGTCTTTTAAGGACCTATTACATAGCTGTTTGAAGATACAGCTAAGAGTCTATTAGACTCCCCTTGTCAAATAAACAGCAAGGGGAATACTCCAGTTTTATTCCTTTTAACTGAATTCATTACAACTCACTTATTTCTTAAGCACTTGATGAATATGTGTCATTTTTGTAATTCTTTGTTGTTAGCAATAATGATATGCATCTGATGAAGTGTGGGCAGCCAAATAATTTATCAGGTATTTCCAATTTGTGAAGTATTAAACGCAGGTAAAAGATTGCTTTTATTGCCAGCATTGTAGCTCTATATTGCCAACTACCGAGAATGGTTTCAAGAGCAATTTCAAGAATAATTTCAGAATATTCAAAGCAACTAGGCACAGTTAAGAATGAATCCTAATCAATGACAGGCATTTTTGTGAAGATCTTTGGCATCTGAGCAGACTCACAACTGAAGGGAAGTCAATTCTGAGGAAAGTAGGGAATAATAAAACCTTTACTGTTATCGTGAGTTGCATTATAGCTGTTCTTACCTGTGGCCTAACCTAATGCTTACTTATAGCACTGCTAACAAATGTTTAGCTAGTAATTACCTATAGGAATATGGATAACTGGCAGAATGGATTTGTCAGTGATTAATTACACTAGATTCAATTAATATTTTCTTTGAAAGGCTTATACAGCATAAAGGACATTCACTTAATATTGGATACAGCATTTCTCTTGAGGAAAGTAATGAAATGCATATTTGATGGAACTGCTGTCAAATGGATACAAAACAGGATTAAAATTAAACAGTATAATTATGCATTGTGCAATGACTATTTGAGAGGAGATGTCAAACGGACTTCTGAAAGGAATACCAAGGATCACTGATTCATTAGCAACTTGGGAGGTGAGGTACAGAATTGCACTAATCCAATATTAAAGTGATAAAAAGCTAGCAAGGGTTACAGATCTGGCGGAGGGTAGGGACAGAAAACAATATTCTCTGAGCAAATTGAAGGAATTCAATATATAAAGAGGATAGAGTGAGATTCAATCAAGATCATGTAAATTACTTCTTATAAGATACTAAAATGTGCAAATGCAGAAACAAGACATGCTTGATAAACCGTGAAGAGTAACAGAAAAAAAAATTGCCAGGGTTATAGTAACTTAATTTTGTTCTTTTTAAGTTCTTGCAAGGAATAAAAAAAGTCTTAAAATTTCCCACACCTGAAAAATTCCTGATCTATTAAAAAAATTCAACACCTTTATTTTAGGTAGGGCAACCATTTACCCCTTAATCTTGGCCCACTCATGTAATTTCTTGTTCACTTCTTGTGTATACCAATATTTTTATATATTTATTTGTTACAATAATTGATATGGGGCTTTTCAGTCCTAACATTTCTAACCTAGGGGAACTCAGGAGTAAGTCCCCCTATGTTCAGTGGAGCTTACTCTGAGTTAGGATCGCAGAAGACTGAGTCTAACAGTCCAATCCTATTCGGGATTGGGCTGTCATTCTCAGCCATTTACAACAGCAGAACAGACTTCCACTGTCGTTAAATGGTTGCTGACCAAGCCATTTCGGGAGCACTGCTGCAAGGAGGGGGGAAGGATAGGAGTGGGCTTTTAGGGTGCAATCCTAACCTGGAGTTAGGTCGGCACAGTTAGGCCAGCAAAGTTTGGCCAGCACAAGGGCCACCATAAAGTATGTTTGAACCACTCTTGGAGTCAGAGAGGCCAGCACACAGACGTGCGCCATCCTCCCTGACTCCAGGAGTGGTCCAAACATGCTTTATGGTGGTCCTTGTGCCAGGCAAACTTTGCTGGCCTAACTGTGCCAGCGTAACTCCAGGTTAGGATTGTGCTCTCAAGCTCTCAGAGCAGCTTAAAAACAAAAGTTACCAGTTTAAAAAACAAGCAGTCAAATCAGTGCAATTCAAAGTTGATAAAATACCCCATGTTTGGCTTCCCTACATAGTTACCACTTGGGTTCTTTTGAAATCTATCCATATTTGGTTTATGAAAGGCTAAACTTGGCCCACAATTCCATTATGGTTCAAAAGGCGCTGACATTATCACATGTAGCTTAAGTGCAACTGAATATATAATAGGCAAGAACAGTCCAATCCACTGCAACTCTCCGTGCAGCAGTGCCACTGTGGTGTCCACTGCATCCTAAGGGAGAGTTTTGGCCAGTGTAGGCCACCTCAGAGAAAGGAAACATTTGTTCCCTTCCCTTGGGGCAAGCTCCTGCCAGCCCTACAGTGTCACCTAAGCCAATGATATCACTGGTGAAATTCAGCATTGACCCAGGACAGGTGTAGTGAATCAGGTCTGGAAGGGGGTGAGGATTCAGCTGGTGCCACTGCTGCTGAACCCTGGGCTCTATTTGCTCTCCTCCCCACCCCATCTCCTCTTTCTGCCTAATCCCTGCCCTGCCCTGCCCTGCCCCATGGCTCCCCACCTCCCTCCTGGACCCTGCATGTACTTACTTTTTGCTGAGGGCATCTGTCAGCGCTACTACATGGAGGTGGCTGCTCAACACTTCCAGCAGCAACCAGCCAACACACTTCAGTGTGCCGTGCTTTGCGATGACCGGAAAGCATGTTATGCTGCCAGAACACACAATCTTGATGCTGGCTGTTGGAGTGGAAATTTATCCCCCTCCCCCAATACTTTCCCCCCCTTACTTCCTCAGACTGTTTATTATAGTGTTGTGCTTTCTGCAGATGGAAAGCAGTTGAAACAAGGCTGCTCTTTGATAACCTCAGGATCAACTAAGGAAGGCTAAAAGCACACTTTCAGCTTTAAATAACTTTAATTTGATTGAGCCTCTTTGAAAAGTAACTGAATTAAAATCAGACAGCAGCTGAATATCAACAAGTGACGAGAAATCTGACAGTCACTGGTAATTTATGATTCTGTTTTATAAGGCTATAACTTGACCTGTAGTCCTAAATGGAATATATCCACCCTGCATTGGCTGAGCAGAAAGGCGTGAAACCCCTGAAGGGTTCTGAATGTCTAGAATGGGACTGTTCAAATTGATTACACAGTCATTAACTGGAGAAAGCATTTTTATAACATGTTTGGAAATGAGGGAATGCATGGTTTGTCTGGTAACTGGAGACAGAATTGCTGGGAGTGTAGCAAATGGCCTTGTTTTTATTGTGATTGCAAGGTTACCAGCGATCCAGGGGCCACTATAGCGGGGTCTTTAACAGCAGCTTGTTGTATGAACATTAACATTAACTTTAATGCAATGAAAAGTGTCACTTGCTGATTTCTGCAGAGCAAACTGCTATCGCAGGCAGAGGTACAAGTCAAAACGGTTTCTTGTTTTTGGTGAGTTGTTGGTGACACCACTGAAAAAGAGGCTTGACAGCCAGTAGAGGCTCTGGAGGGTGGGGGCTAAGTTTTGCAAGGCACCTTGCCTTTCAGTGTAAACAACTCCTCTCAGTAGCCAGTAAGCAATGTGGAGTCATTGCTTTCCCCACAAGGACTAGCGGCAATGGCGAAGGAGAGGAACAGTTTACATGGCAAGGTAAGGCACCTTGCAAAAGTTAGTGCTCCACCTCCAACACTACTGCTGACAACAGCAGCTTGGCCTTATTTGAAGGAGGTTCAGGCATGCCCCAGCAAATGCCACTGTCACTGAACCCACCCTCTTCCTGGACCTGATCTGCTCCCATCACCACCCCATCCTCTTCCCGTTCCACCCCCAGCTTTGTTCTGCCCTCTTCTGCCCTGTCCTGCCTCCCCAGCCAACTTACTTTGATCAGCAGGCCCTTGTGTTTTCACCAGCATGCCAGGGAAAGTTCCAGTCTCCTTGCTGGTGGTCTGGCAACATGCAACTTTGTAGGCTGCTGGAATAGGATTGGGTTGCCTGATCCATCAATGGCAAAAAGATGCCCTCCCAAATATACATGTTTGGGTTTACAACTTTAGGGTTGTAACCAGAGTTTGGGGTGAGGGGCAGTGGCGGCATTCAGCCGGTACGCTGGGTGAGGGTATTTAGCCATTGCAAGATAAGCAGAACTGTATCAGGTGAAGCTTTTCCAATTCCTAGCAAGGAGAACTGAAAGAAAAATACCCAATTTCTACATTTCTGCCTATACTATTGTGGGACAGTTAAAGGCACAGAAAGTATCCAGAAAACAATTGCCTTTATTGTAGAAAGGGAGATTTTTATCAGGTGCAGTATATCATGAAGGGTGAGAAAAGCAGTGTCTGCCAAAATGTCCATTTTAAAGGTATAGGAGCTCTTTCTTTCTCTTGCATCCGGCCACCCAAGCTTTACATTATATGTGTGTTTGGAAACTGGGATCTGGTAAAAGCATGTACATTTTAAAGAACTCATCGAAAGCTTCAAAATGCATTATATTACAAATCTTTCTGACAAAATCCTCCACAGTTAATAGCAGTCTATGGCTGGCACAGAGCCTAATGAGAGGTAACAAGCTAACACTCCTTGCTTTTCCCACCCATCACCTGAAGTGATAAGAGAGAAGAATTTGTAAGTGTGAGCATTTCTTTAATTAGACCAGAAATGCTATGCAAAATCTTTCCTAACTTTTACCTTAGTTTGGTGGTTCTCAAGACTTTTTAGCACTAGGATCCGTTATGTAGAATGACCATCGATCTGGGACCCACTAGAAGTTATATCATGGCCAGAATTGCCATCATTGTGATGCCAGAACCTGCTGCTTTCCTGAGAATGCAGAAATAATTCGGACTATTTCTCAATCGTTTTCCAATAACAAAATGAATCAGAAAAGGGGAAAAATATTGTTTACAACCTTGACACAAGCAAAATAACCACACAGCCCTCTCCCTATCCAGTGTCCCATCTTCCCTTATTTTCAGTTATGGCTGTGCTAGGTGCTACGTGACCCTGAAAGTGCGTGTGACCCACCTTGTGGGTCCTGACCCACAGTTTGAGAAACACTGCCTTAGTTTACCAAAATCAAGTAAAAACTGTAACTATCTTGAACTTAAAAGGTCAAGTTCTGCTTTGAGATACAGATGTTTGTTATGTATTAGAATCAGTGGTGTTATTCTACCAGAACGCTGGGCAGGACATCCGGGTGATCAACAGCCCGCCCATCGCGTTCTGCAGCATTACGCCGGTTGCGTAACCAATTATGCTGCTTGCGTACGTTATGCAAACGGCATGACGCTGCGGAACGCGACGGGCGGGCTGTCGATCACCCAGATGTCCCACCCAGCGTTCCGGTAGAATAACACCACTGATTAGAATGGCTTTGTATTCATAACACAGACTTGATTCTTTACCATGTTTCCATTTGTCCATAAACTCAGTAAAAGACTTCTGAATTTGGTTTGGCTTGGCAGATATGCTGAGCTATTTATAATTATTTTAGGAAATAGCTTGGCTTATTTTTTTGGTGGGGAAAATATGACATAGTCACAGGAAAAGTCATCCATGTCAGGGTTAGGGCAGCTTCATACGAATGTGGGTCCCACACAACTGCAGTGGCCTGTAAAATCTGCCAGTGGCTGAGTCAACATCCAATTGAAGTTAATGGCAATTGTGTATTCGTGTGAATGCTAATGCTGTAGATGGCATACAGAGAAAGTAAAGAGAAGTGTGTTGATTCTCTTAGAGCCCAATCCTGTCCTCTTTCTCCCCCTCCCACTGGTACAACAGTGCCAAAAATGGCTGTATACAGCATGGGGGACTGGGAAGCTTCAGCAGGGAAAGGGGATTTAAATTCTCTTTAATCCTGCGTAAGACTCCCATCCCACAATGAGTCTTTTTGGCCTTGCACTAGTGATTTCTCTAGTGCAAATCTTAGAAGAGAACGAGGTAGAGAGGTTGCTATGATCTGGCGCACACTGTTGCCACTGGATCCACCCCTCCTGCAGCTTCCTTGCCCTGTTTCACTCCCTCCCAGCCACTGCCTTACTTGCTCCGTCAGTGGTCCTGAAGTGCTAGCGCCTCTTTTGGCCGCCATTTTGTGACAGCGAAAGTGCCTTCCATTTTCACAAAGGGCTCCGCGTGTCAGCCCAATCCTCAACAGGATAGGGCTGTTTGTCATGCTGTATTACTGGCAGACCCAGTGTGAGGGAAGAGCCTGTTGGCAGTGAATTTGTAACACATAATGCCATTAATAAGTGCCAATAAGATTTACAGGTAGGGTGAAAAATGACAATGGGGCATCTGTCTAAATAGTATGTCAGTCAGAGCTCATTAAGAAGAAAAATGCAGTTCAGGGATTTCTTGAGTCACCTAACAAGAGTTTTGGACAGAGAGAGAAAAATGACAGAAAGTAAGAGATTGTTAAAAGAGCAGATGCCGTGTAGGTGCTACAGTTGCCATCACAGCCAGGGGAACATTTGTTCAGCAAAGAATGCAAAGGATGCACATTGAAGTGACATATTGTGTAAAATAATGTAAGCAACAGTGGATAATGGCAAAAAGCAGTGGGTGTTGCTTTGGACATGAAATACACAGTGACAGTCAACGAGCCTCTTGCATTACTGCTTA
Source organism: Lerista edwardsae (assembly GCA_029204185.1). Classification (NCBI taxonomy): domain Eukaryota; kingdom Metazoa; phylum Chordata; class Lepidosauria; order Squamata; family Scincidae; genus Lerista; species Lerista edwardsae. The sequence continues at coordinate 9,744,232 of JAJKFI010000012.1, forward strand.
GAGCTAAGGGAATGGTCATATATTTTGCTGCAAACTAGGGGTACAGAACAAGATTGCCCATTTTCCTCTGGTGTCAAATACTGAGAATGGTTTAAGGTTAGGATCAGTTCACATAGGAACGTAATAGTAGTCTATGAGGACTATGAGAACTGGCTCCTGGGTACACAAAAGATCTGGCTTCCTGAAACCCTATACTGCAGTGGTTCCCAAACCTACCATGGTTACAGTGTCCTTTTGTGGTGGCCTCTTCTTGGTTCTCCCGAGTGCCTCCATCTTGGACCATGTGAGATCCCATGTAATTTTCACAAGCTCTTGGGAGAATTGTGCAAGATCTCATGTGATCCACAGTGGTAGCACCCAGAGAGTCAGAAAAAAGAGGCCACCAGGGACATCATCCGAAGCCCCTGGGAGTTTGCTGTGGCACCCTCTGGTGCCATGGCACACAGTTTGGGAACCAGTGTTGTAGAGCCACTGCCAGCTAGTTGGGCATATGGTCAGTAGAAGGCATTTTCCTATGTACTCAGCCTCCTTGGCAGTGCCTGTTTTTAGGCAGCAGGGAGGAGTGACAAAGGAGGCACACTGAAGTGAAAGCAAGAAGTTTTCTCTTCTCTCCTACCTGCCCAAAGTGAACAGGGACTGCTGAGAAGGCTGAAGTAGGATTTTCCAGCTCGATGTAGGAACTACAGGTACATGAAGTACTTGTTGTGGCAGAACGGAGTCACTGATTAGCCAGTGTGGGAATGCTGTGAGAAGGCCAGCTGGCAAAAGAATGGAGTCCAACCTTGAGGACCTGTCCAGACTGGACTTAATGATCACCTGTTGAAGCTCAATGTCACATGGCCAGAGGAGAGAACCACACTGTGAAGGCTACATCTGGGACTGGGGATTCGGTGAATCGCAGAATACTGTATTGAAATACAGAATACTGTATTGGAAATAGTGGTTTAGACTAGCCTGCCATGTAAACCGCCTTGGGCATTTGCTTCGGCATGGGAAAGTTGGGATATAAATTCTTCAAAAAATAAAAATAAAAACATCCAGAGCTGATGGATGCTATGGCCAGTTGGAGGTTTTATATACCCACTGAGGTTGGCTCCCTGTGAACCCGTCTTTGAAACCAAACAGCCAACTCAACAATGGCAAAAATGAATATTTTGCTGTGCTTGGACCAGGTCAAAGCCAATTATGGAGTTTGTAGCTTCTCAAGATGTTTTGCAAGTCTTTATCATGCTTCTAGTCCACATGAAAAATATTCTGTAGTAAATGGCCCACACAGCAGAATTACAGTTTATAACCATAATAAGTGTCATATATGCTTGTATTGCTGTCAAGGTATAATTGCAGTTATATGGAAAAAATGTTTTAAAATATAGAATGGTGCAGGAGAAAATTGAATAGATTCAAGAGGTATTCCTTGAAGGATAATAGCCTGAAGCTATATTAGTTCTCCAAATTACCCCATTTGGTTGGGGACAATGGTCAAACAATGCAGTTTGTTGACGGTTAGCATCATTGAAACTACCCTTGGGTAACTATATTGCCCAACCTTACCTCTAAAGGCCCAATTCTGTCCAATTTTCCAGCACTGATGCAGCTGTGCCAGTGAGGCATGCATTGTGTCCAGCAGTGGGTGGGCAGTCACAGAGGCCTCCTCAAGGTACTGGAACATATATTCTCTTATCTTAGGACTGCATTATGGCTGCATCAGAGCTTGAGAGTTGGATTGGATTGAGCCCTCAATCGCTAACCTCTGTGCGTAGCTTCACTACCCCAATCGCTAGATCCTCTTTCTCCCATTTATCATCGATCCCAAAACCCTATCATTACAGCTTTCCCAGCTTCATGATATTGTCTTTCTATGGGAATTTAAAGTGAAGTATAATCTTAGAGATGGTGGTTTCCTGTCACAGGCTCACTGTTTGCCCCTGAGCAAATCACCTTTTCTCAACCTCTGTCATGTCTGTGAGAATAATATAATGATTGTTGTGTATTTGTGTAAATAGTAGCAGAGTTGGGGGCTTGGAGACC
>JAJKFI010000012.1:9746269-9765505 GCA_029204185.1 Lerista edwardsae
ATGCCAGTTTCAGCCAGTTCTGGACTGTGAGATGTGAAACTGCAACAATGATGACCTATATTTCATGGGCATTTTGAGAGCAAAGATGATAAAGACGTATGAGCTATATGTATGTATGTAGGCCAACTCATTGTGTAGCTGATGATTGCCACCAGGATGGCCTATCCCTGTCAGAAAATTAGATAGAAGTTTGCATTCACCGGTCAGCCAAGAAGAATCCAGAATCTGTTCTGAGGCAAATAAAACACACTTCGGATTTGTTTTATAAAGTTGATTGTGGTACTTGTGAGCAATTACATCTCATAATTCTGCACTTAGAACTCTCTGAACTGTAAAGTGAAGCAAATAAAAGCACAGTATCTATGGCAACAGACAATATAGCTGGGCCTACATCGTCAGCCATTAAGATGACTGTATCACATGGACGATTGCAGCAGAACCATGCTTCAAAATCCTCATCACACCTCTTATTACAAACTGAGTACACACATTCCAAAAATATCAACAGGAAGAGACGAAAAGAGAAAAGGCCTGGAAAGGAAAGAAAAATTTTGAGTCTAGCTGGGTTATAGCCAGTCCTTATGTTCAAATCAGCCATATGGCACACCGTTTCTGGGATGATACCACTTCACATGGTGGATGGGGGAGTGTGTTTGAATGGTCCAGCCCATACAAAGAAAAAAATATCATAAAAGAAACATATCTATGTCTCTCCTTGACATACTAGTTTGCCATGAGGAGGGACATCTTGATGTGTCTGATCCTCCTCCAGTACCCTGAAATTGCAGAATCCCATGTTTACAATGTGATTAATCTGTATGCTTAACCATCAATGACAGGATGTAGTTGTGGAAATACAATATACAGGCATGCCTGGGTATTCACTGATTTGGTATCCATAGTTCAGTTATTGATGGATACCGTGGATACTGGAACTCCTATTACAAACATAGGGGAACATTAAACAAATCTCTTTTTACCTTGTTGCAGCAAAACCACTGATGTTCCCCTTTCTTTGAAAAGGCGTCCCTAGTATCCATGGTTTTAGGTATCCATGGGGGGGGGATCAGGAACAGAACCCCAGCAGATACTGGGGCGTACCTGTAATAATAAAGAAAAGTGCATATGCAGAGTGCCTCTCCTTTTTGAAGGAGTAATTGGACTGTGATTATCTGAGGTTAGGAGGAAGGGAGCAATTCCAGATCACAGTGAACAACATTTGGGCTGTTTTCAACTTTCGCTCCTCCCTCAAAACTAAACAATGATAGAAAATACTGTTTTCAAATTACACACCATATGAAAAAAAATCCACACACACCCCATTTTTTTTGGCATTATAGTATTTGAGACTCAATGAAATCAATGGAATTCAAGTGAGATTTTTAAATACCTCCTTCTCTGGATTGCAACCAGTGATTCTTACAGGTTGGTGCTAACTAACTGTTGTTTTTGAAAATGAGAAGTCCTTGAGGGTGAGCTTCTCCAAAGATCTCTGCTGCTGTCACTCTATCGTATTTTTGAAAGAATTCTGCTTCAATTGGCTTGCTCACAACTGAGATGTATGGAATTGGTGCTGCTATTGAGCTTCAAAGATGGGCAGCCCTGTCCTGAGCTGCCTGGCTCCTGGATGCTGCAGCAGCCGTGGGACTCTCCTTAGGGGAAGCACCAGCACCCGCAATGGGGCTACTTGAGTCTCCGTCAACTATTCTGCTCAGCCCAATGCAGGGGTTCCAGATCTGCCAGCAGAGCGCACAGCTCCATGTTTTTGTTGTAATTCCCCCCTCCGCTCCTCCTCTAGCCATTTGCTGCATATGAAACACAGCGCAGAAGGCCAAAGATTGTATGCATTGTTGTCTAGCTGTGCAGCTAAACATTGGTACAGTTTCAATCCTGGGCCAGCTGCAGTAAGAAAAAAAATCTAGCTGTAATGGATGTTTAAATCTACCTTCCTTCTCTGAGTGACCATCACAGCTCACGCTTGTCTCTTTGCATATGCGTATTCTATGTGTTGATGCAAAGATCTTGGTATCTGGGAAAATCTTGCTTTTGTAGAACTCATCTGCCTCATTCTCTGCAAAAATCATGAGAATGATGAGGAAAAGAAACTCATCTGTACATAAAGATGTGTAGAAAAAGCTAAAAGATAACATGGCTGCATCTTTTTGAGTGTATTGCTGCAAACATTCTGCTTTGATTAAAGTTCTTTTAAGTGTTTTGTTATTATTTGCTACAATAATTGCATACTTGCAAAGTTTCCATGGAAACTGGGCAATGTACAGTATTTGTTCTTTAGGCAGTAGCATTTAAAATGACAAAAAAAGGAGTTGCATTTGTCACAAAAGGCCATCTTACCATTGGATCTATCAGTTCCAGTGATTTCATCAACCTGCAGGCTGACATTTTATTGTGGCACAAAAGTATTGTGTTGCTGTTGTTTTTCTACAGTGTAATTTTTGTCAAATTATGGTGGTTAAATGAGCATAATTTGCACACAGTTCTGTACTGGGTTAACAAATGATGCTCCAGTTATTTTCCCCCATTTGTTAGCTTTTGTAACAGCTTTGCAAGGCTGTTCTGCATCAGAAAGCACAAGTGGAAAGACACTGACTTGGAAATTTTGTAAGTATTGCTGTCTTTTTTCTCATCCAAGAACTTCAGACAGTCCAGGAGCATCTGGACTTGATGGACAGAGCAATAGATGTTTCAGTTATAATTCCCTCCCTCTCTCACTGATTGGCAGGGTTGGCAGATCAGATGGGAAAGGAGATTTAAATCCCTTCAACCCTGCGTTAGCCTTCCACTACACTAGTGCAAGTCCTACTACACTACTGCATTTTGCTAGTGCAAGTCTGATGATAAAAAGAGGCAAGGAGGCTGCTATTAGAGGGGATAGGATCCTGCGCATGCCTTCACCATCAGATCCACCCTCTCCTGCAGCCTCTTGCCCCATTTGGGGCTCTTTCTGACATTGCCTTTAGAGCCACTGATGGGTGACTTCTTAAACCACTTGATAATATTGGTAGTCCAAGGTGGTGCCTGTCAGCTGAAGAAAGCTTAGCATTAATTTGGTTTTGCTTGTGCACACTGAAAGCTGACAGGAAGACAGTATGCACAGCAATCTCCTGTGAATTACCAGCCTGATGACCAGACCTTTAATTGTTCTGGAAAACAAAAACAAAACTGAGGGTGCAATCCTAACCTGGAGTGTTTCAAATGCACCATAAAGCATGTTTACCACTCTCTGAGTCAGGAAGGACAGTGCATGTCCGTGTGCCAGCCTCCCTGACTGCAAGAGTGATGCAAATCTGCTTTATATTTGCAACACTCCTGGGCTGGGACTTGTGCCGGTTTAACTCCAGGTTAAGATTGTGTCCTGAAACTTTTTGTGCACCATCAGTGGTTGTTAGAATACAGTTATAAAAATTGGGGAAGGAAGGAATTGTGAGAAAGGGAAAATACTTTTTCGTATTCAAATATAAAGAAGGAAGTTAGCTGTCACGGAATAATGCTAACAAAATCAGATATATACTGCCTACTGAGCCTTTAAAAAAAAAAAAATAGAGGCCACTGCCAATTTATGACCAAAATGTGATTGATTAAACAGTACTTAATTTTCACAGTGATCAATTAGCATTGGTTTTAGTGATCAATTAGCAATTGTTACAGATGTCCTGATGAAACATTGTAGTACATATGTCAGTATCATTTATATGCTTTGTCTGTTATTTGGTTTCTAATTTGGATTTGGAAGGCTACCAATTACAGCTATTCAGTATTTACTCATATATTAAAATTAGATATTCAATGCTGCCCTAACAGCAAGGTCACTTCTTTGCTTTAGTATTATTATCTCAGAACAAGATGATTCCTCAGGATAGAGGCATGAAATTATTCTCTCCGCATAACTTCCCAATAGGACTTGCATTTTTATGAATTGCAGCCCAAAGACTCCCCTTGTCTTCTTCTCCCCCATGCTTCACTACAGACGGCTGCCTGTGACTGCCTGTGGTCAGTTGCACATGGTCATGTTGGTACAAGAGACATTGAGGAGTAATGCTTCTACTTGCAAAAGGATGACGGGCCATGAACCATGCTGACTGACTATGTTGCACATGTGATGAAAAATGAGACATATTTATGAAGAACAGATCCCATACAAAACACATTGGTGATGGGTAGTGATGCAAGTATGAGCAAGCCATCAGAGCCTGTTTTAACACTGTGTTGAGGGATGAATTATCCCATAACAGAGGAGTTCTGTTCAAGAAGGCCCTCGTGGCATGAGATAAGTCAGTGCCAAGACCGTGGTTGACACGGTGGAACGATACTCCCTGCAAAAAATATTGTGTAGACACTGCAGGCAGTGGATGTATGGGCTTGTGTGTCTGTGAACTGGGACTTAAACGTGCTGATATGAAGAATTTAATCCCTTCTGCCATAGGATTCATGGATTCAGCTTGGCCGATGGGAGTCTACATGGCAGAAATACAAGACAAACTCTACATAAAATAGCTTTCCTTTGCCCTCTTCCTCTGGATATCTCCTACCATTAGGCAGGGTGAAGCAGCTTCAAACATCTGTTTTGGGGGTACTATTAAAGAGCAGAAATGTATATTGTGCTTTTTCCAATGTAGGAAACATCCTCTGACAGGACTTTTTTCCCAGAGAAAGAGAAACTCTGCATCCAACCCTATATTTGTATCATTAGGGAGGGCGCCATTTGGATTTCCTGCTTTAGGCACAATGATGTCTTCAGTCATCATTCTGTGCTCCCTGCCTAGGTATTGATTCCAGTTGTTTAGCAGGCAATGAACAAGGATAGGACCAGCTCTAGGAAGGGAGGGGCCCAATGTGGGATATTCCTGCAGGATATCTGTGGGATTCCTGTGGGATATTCCCCAGTCCTCCCCACCGGGCCCCCCCCACTCATCAAGAAGAGCGCTTGTGGTGCCACACATAGTTGGTGCTGGCATGATGTCGTCACCCCCAACTGCTTCCAGGAGGCCCTTTTTGGGCTGTTTGGAGGCATGGGCAGGTGGGAAGGCCCAAGGCAAAGCTGTTCTGCTTGCCCCACTGACTTACAGCCCATAGAGATCCCGGCTCCAGCAGCAGGCAAAATGCTTGTTGTGCTGGTGCTGGGCCCCCCAAATGACATTAGTCACATTGGCTTAAGGCCAGCCCAGAACAAGGAGGCCCAGAATCACCTACTCAGCCATATCTTTGGTGAATTGATTGTGGCAGAAGTTGCCAGTCTTCGACTTTTCTATATTAACAGCTGCCTCTAGTAACAAATAGGGTGTGTGAAGATTTGATCATAATGTGGATGAAGTTTTAAATCATGACACGTCAGAACATATGCCACTACACATCCCTTAACTCAAATAGGCTTAGGAAGAAACTGTGAGACAAACTGATCTTTAAAACAAAAGCAATCTATCCCAAGTGCGGGAGTACCTGTAGCAATGAATATCGCAATTAGAAATGTAGCTTTTCTTGGCCTGCTGCCCACATCACCAGTTTTCAATTAACTAGTAAATCACTCTCAAAAATATATTTGTTCTCTCTCCTCTCCAAAATGTTGGTGCAAAGGCTTTATGGTTACGTAGTTGTTTACAAAGGCTTTGTTCTTACATATTGTTACAGCAGGCACCCACTTGCAGCTACCCCAAAAGGGGACTTGTACCCAGGCAAAATGGATTGATTACCACTAGCACCATTATTGTCATTCTAAAAAGTGAGTCCTGGTGCTAAAAATTATGAGAACCCCTGCTAAGCAATTGAGGGTACTAACTAGGTTTCCAGCACTGACATAGCTGTGCCAATGGGGCATGTTCTGCCTTTTGCAGGAGAATAGTAGTCACACAGAGGCCTCCTCAAGGTAAGGGAATGTTTGTTCCCTCACCTTAGAGCTGCATTGCCCTTACCCCAGTGCTGGAGAGTGGGTTAGAATTGTACCCTAGATGGTGTGGGCTCAATCCTAACCAACTTTCTAGAACTGGGCTAAGGGCAATGCAGCTCTGAGGCAAGGGAACAAAGATTCCCTGCTGGAACACCTGGAGCAATTGACACCAAACTTGGTATGCGTATGCCTTGAGGTCTGGCGACAAACACGGTGGGGGTATGACCCCCCTAGCACCCCCAGGAGTGGGGGTGCACAGGGGGCGCCACGTAAAAATGATCGAAAACGGCCGGCATTAGTGTCAAATCCATAGCTTCCGGGGTCGCCGAGACAAGCGGCGATGCTCTTGATGCCATTGGAGTCTGGGTTCGGCCCCCCTCGGTGTGGGGGGCGAGAAGGGGTGTGAAATAAAACGTCCACCATGGTCTGCCGGAACGCCTGCAGCAATTGACACCAAACTTGGTACTAGTATGCCTTACAGTCTGGCAACAAATACTGTGGGGAGTATGACACCCCTAGCACCCCTAGGGGTGGGGGTGTGAAGAGGTGCCATGTAAAAATACTCGAAAACGGCCGACATTAGTGTCAAATCCATAGTTTCTGGGGTCACCTAGAAGCTTGGGATAATTTGTTACCCGGGCAACGCCGGGTAACAAAAGGCTGGTTTATAATAAATATACTGTAATACATTTATAGCAAATATGATAATTGAAATTATCTGACTGAGTACTCCAGTACCACTTACCACACTTAGCAGTAACACTCGGGATTCTCAAAGGAAGGTTCTTTGCAGCAGAAGAATTACAAGGAGTTGCTGGAGATTGGCTTCAGGCTGCACACAATAAGCATTAAAAGGATTCAGGCAAACAATATTGGAGATCAAAGAATATCTAAAACAAAAGACAGTGGAATGAACAAGCAGTTACAACAGGACAGGCCTCCCATTCTCACTGTGCTGCAGCACGCACACAGAGTGTTTAGCATTTCCAGCAATTCAGAATCCCCATTTACTGATTTTGGTCAACATTTTTGTACTAGGACAGGGGGGGAGAGTTGGGCAGGAAATTCCAGCTGAGACAAGCTAAGAAGGAAGGACGTCTTCCCTTTGCTGCTGCAGGAGGTGCCGTGGCAGGTGGAGGGGACACATGGTAGCCCACCCCAGTTGGGGCAAGAGCAGCGCTACAGCACAGGACATCCATCCCCTCTCCAGCTAGCCAGATCCAGGATACGCTCCCACCCCTGCTTTTGCTGAGTGCTGGTCAGCCATGCTAGGCACTACAACCGTGTTGCCCGCTCCAAAACAACTAGCAGCAAAAGGAGTGATGAACAGTGCACAGAGCAAACCTGAATCCAGTGATGTCATTCAAGGGGAACGGACCAGAACGGGCGTTCCGGATCCTAACGGGCTCCGTGGCTGGTTCCGGGTTCCTGACAAGTGCCGATCAAAAGTGAGTTCCTGTTCCTAAATCATTTGAATGACACCACTGCCTGAATCCCTGCACCTTCAACACAGCACATACAGATTCTGCTGCTCATACAAGAATTCTCCTGTCTGTCAAAAATTATTTATTTGAATAATTTATATCCCACCTTTCCCATGCCAAAGAAAATGCTAAAGGCAGCTTACAAAGCTACAAAACAAAAGTAAAATGTAACAATTAGTAAAGAACATCAAAAACAAAAACATTAAAACATTAATTCGAACATTAAACACAAGCACCCCGCACCAAAAATAAAACCCACACATTTAAAACAGGCCAACCCTGCTTCGCATCTTGTCAGGCTAGTGGGGTGGGGAAATAAATTTTCCAGGAGAGCAGTCAAGCTACAGCACTATTCTAGAGGTACAGTCAGACATTCAAACGCCAGATGAAATTGGTATGTTTTGAGCCCTTACTGAAAAGCCATGAGGAGCGGGGTACAGTGATGTCATGCAGGGGGAACTCAGTTCCACTAGTTAAAATTAGGGCTGACTCCGCCCACTTCACTCTCCCTCCCCCCTCCCAATTCCTCTGTAAAGAGCTTTTCTTTTTGGTTGGCCGGCACTCAGAGGGTTAAAGGGAGCGATTCCGGATTCCTAGGGGGGCGAAGGCAGTGATGTCATTCAGGGGGAATGGACCAGAACGGGCGTTCCAGATCCTAACGGGCTCCGTGGCTGGTTCCGGGTTCCCGACAAGTGCCAATCAAAAGTGAGTTCCTGTTTCTAAATCATTTGCATGACACCACTGGCGGGGTAGTTCTTAATTTCCCAGAAAGGGATTCCATTATTGTGGCACCACTACAGAGAAGGCTCACCCCCAAGCCGCCGTCCCTCTAACTTGGGACAGAGGTGACACAAATAATGTATCTTGAAGAGAATAGCCACTGTTTTGTGTTTATAGAACTGCTTTGTACAGTACACTCTAGGTTGCGTGCTTGACTCCCTCCCTGTTGCTTTTGTGGAAGTGAAGAAGCACAACAAAAAGTGTGGAGTGTTTGGCTCCCCTCAGCAGCACCATCTGGAACCTTGCAGTGTTCTCTTCGTTGCCACTAAAGTCTGAGCGGCTCATCTGAGCAAAGTTGGCTGCCAGCAAACATCCATAGTCGTGAAAATCCTGTGAGGAACCTTGGCAGGGCTTCGGCATAAGTCGTCCTAGCTGTCCAAACTCTGAACGGTCACTCCGTTGTTCTGGACAAAGTTCTCATGGAACAGCTGTCAGTGCTTCAGTCAGTGAAGAAAAAGACTATTGTGGCAACTAAAATGTGTCCTTTTGGAAGGAAGTGTGAGTTGCCACCTGGATTGATGCAAGTGGGGCCTATCATTTTGGTCTGGTCCAAAGTCTTGCCTGATGGGAGCCAGTGACTTACTGAAAGAACAGGACTGCTTCTCAACAATGACAGATGATTCTCTAAAAGGGCCATTTGCCTGCAGCAACAGGATATAAGAGAAAGAGGCAGGTTTGCAGTTTCACCTGCCTAATTCACCCTTCTATGCCAAGATAAAGGGCACACAAATCTAGTGGGGTCTTGCACCCTGGGTCAGCTGTAGCAAAACTCGTCACTGAGCAAAACCATAAGCAAGTTATTCCAGTACTCTCTTTGGCGCTAACTCAAGGTTTGCTTTGGCAATGAAGAGCAGCAAAAAGCAGCTGCCGCCAGATACTTAGAATTGCTGCAGTTGGAACTGTTTTTAGCATTGCTGGCAAAACATCTTGGAGTGGAAACAAATGCTAATGTGATGATCCATTGTAGAAATGTACACATATAGGCAAGACAGATCAGATGTTCATTACACAGTTCTTTCTCCCAAGATCAAATCCTTTTGCTTCACACTTCTCTGCTCACGAGGAAGAAGCATTTCTGAAGTTGACAAGTCAGTACTGAGGGAAAGGACCAGGGATGTGCCAGAGTCACATTTCGTTGGTCGAATCATGTCTTGAGTCAGCAACCCCACAACTTGAGTCAAGTCATGAGTCATAGTGTGCACTGTCGTGACTAACAGAAAAATTTACTGCCGGTGTCTTTGGCAGGCTTTGCTACAACAGTGTGGGTGGTACATTCATACTGCCCACGTAGAAATGCTCAGGATTGAGCCCTTAGACAGACTTATGGTTTCTTCTTAGCCATTCATGGCTTTCTCACCATAAATCTGTCATTTCTTCTTCCACTCTTCATTTGAATGCCATGGCTCATTTTCATTACACGAGTGGTAATCAGTATGTCCCAGCAGCCCTCCAGATATTCAAAACCAAAATATTGTCACAACTTTTGTACGGTGCCCCCATTTGGATTGAGGCCGCGAACAAAGATTTAGATCAGGTAGCGGCCTCTTTCCTTAGATGGATCTTGGGGGTCCCAAATTTAATCAGATTATCCACTTTAACCCTTGAACTTGGGACCCATTTGCCCACCACTATTGCTTGGTCACTTATCTTTAAGTTCTGGCTTCGAATCCTTTTAAATGCGCACCCCACCTCTCTTCTCAACGATCTTCTTAAAGACTGTGGTTTAGTCTTGCAGAAGCCAAACTTTCATCTCTAGATTTATCCCCTGAATCCCTTGCGGATCTTAATCTCAATAGGGCCTATGCAATTATTCAATCTAAGCTCTGGGAATTTGAAACTCATCATCTACTTTCCTGTCTTAATCCCACTTGTTCCCCTCAGTATTTTGGTCTTCCACCTTCATTTGGTCACTCTTCTAACTACTTCAGGGAATTGACTAACCCTAATAAGAGGCGAGCATTTATGCTTGCCGGTCTGAACATCTCCCCTCCGCCTTTCATACGGGTAGCTTTCTTAACATCCCCCGTGAAAATAGACTATGCTGGTTTTGCCAGTTGGAACCGGACACTGTGGCACATATTCTGTGTCACTGTCCCAGCCATCAAGCATTGTGTGTAAATTACCTTGAACCCTTAGTGTCTACACTCATTGGCTCATCGACTGACCCCGTCTCTGCTTTTGAGTGATGGACATGCATCTCTTACCAATGCAGTGGCAGAATTTTTATTAATGGTCCTCAAGTCAAAACACCCTTGATGTATTATTTTAATTCCCTATTTTCTTTTATCCTCTCCCCTTTCCTATTTGTCTTACCCTTATTCTTTCCCCCCCCCCGATTGATTACTGTAAACGCTTTTTGTTTCTTTCTTGATGCCAATAAAGGTTATGAAAATGAAAAAAATGAATACTAAATAATATATATGTAAATGTAGAAAATTATAAGGCACACTCACTTCTGTATCAAGAAATTACAAGTTAGAATGAAGAGTATGTCCATATGTGTCCCCCCAAAAAAAAAAATTATAAAAAGATATGAGCAACTCTAAAGATGCAGATTGTTTAAAAAGAAAAATGGAATTATATACCATTAGGATATCTATTTGGTTGAGTAAAGAGATTATGTGAAAAGGAAGCTCAAGTGGCTACAAATATGCAGTCAACTCTCTTTTTATATCAACATCTGAGCAAAAGCAATGGGTGAGCAAGGAGGGACAATGGTCAAGGGTAGTGCAAGCAGGAATGCTACCCAACAACATCTTGCGTCAGCAGCTGCTGTCTCACATTGGGGAAAAGCACTTTGCTATGCCCTGTCTTTGCAGATCCAGACATGTGGGACTTCTGGTTTTATTGAAAAGGACTGTGCAAAGAAAGGAGCTCCTTCATTCATACAATCCCTGTAAATAAAACTAGAAGTCCTGCATTTCCGGTCTTGCAAAAACTGTGCAACAGAAGGTGGATGATCTGCTTCCTGCTCAAGCAAAGTAAAGAGGAAATGGATCAATGTGGATCACATCCACAGGAGGCTGGAGGAAGGCAGTTGTATTAGGTCACCTCAAGGCTGGCCTGGCCATGAAAACGGCAGCCCTGCTTTCAGCTGGCTCGTATGCTTGAGACAGATATTTATACACAAAGAGAGTGACCTTTTTGTATTATGTCTGTCTTCAGGCTTAGCTTCAGTATTTGATCCAGATGTTTACTTAACTTCTAATCCTCTGCACGTACTTAAAAAAAAGGTTTCTTTGTGTTTTAAAGCAACATATTGTTTTAACTCAACAGTAATCTATATATATAAAAACGGACCTGGGTATGTTTGTGTGTATGTATGCGGGTGTGTATGTATGTATGTTATGTATAGGCGTCTCCGTGCCTTGAGCCACAGCCACGAAACTTGGCACACAGGTACCTTGCAGCCTGGAAAGGGTCACTGCGGGGGTCAGACCCCCCTACAGCCCCCCGTTTTGTGGGGAGGGGGGCCAGATCATCAGGAACCAAGGGGATTGCATGGGGCTACAGGTCTGCTGCCACCCTGTGGTCACAGACGATTCTGCAGGGTCTGTGATACACAGGGAAAGCGAAACCGAAAGCAATTTGCACAGCCGGAGTTGCAAAGAGTTGCAAATGATCCAGAGAGTTCCAGCACCCAGTCGGATCTGAGAGGGGCCTATGTCCAGGGAGCTAACAGGCCACCTCTGCCTGCAGACAGTAAGTGGGACCTTCATATTGCTCTCTTAGTTGATTGTGTCCCTGTCTCCTCATTCATTTCACAGTGCTGGTGTGCATTTTGGGTTCCAGGTCATCAATACTGTTTTATTTCAGGGATGGGTTCTATATGTCTATATATGGATCTCACTATGTCACACCTCTGAGGAAGGTTTGTATATTTGTGTGTATGTTCCACCATTACTCTGGAACTCCTGGAACGACGTGCACCACACGTGGTACACTTATTCCTTACGATCTGGACAGATATACTGTGGGGGTAGGGCCCCCCTTACGCCCCCAGAGGTGGGGGTGCACTGCAGAACAAACTCATTCCTCCTCCTAATAGAGCCTGGGGATAATTTCTGCCCCTGGGCAACGCCGGGTCACAAAAAGCTAATGTTATATAAATGGTATATAAATCTTTAAGAATTCCTTCTGGGTCTTTTTTAAAAGTAGGTGGGAGGGATCCAGATGTTGATATTAATTCAAATCAGTGGAAACAAGAGTATACAGCACTGCAGCCTTAAACGTTTTTCTATAGTCTGGAGCAGCGACCAGCAAGGTCCTGCATCTCCCAGAAGGAATTTATAAGGGGCACTTCTACACATTGCCCCCCTGGGAGTACCTTCCACTGAACTAATTGGGCCTTACTTCTAGTAGATGTGCATATGCTTGGGAGGTTAGTCAGCTGGAACCTGTGGTCAGAAAATAAATTATATTTAGGTAACCACTGTTACAAGATTATCAGGCTCCTTGGTGTTGGAGGCTGGACAGCTTATATTTATATAGCAAAGGGTATTGCTTAGCTACACGGTATTGCCTGTAGCAATAGAGGCAGGGAAACACAAAAATGTTTTGGGCTGTATGAAATTGTACAGGAGGTTAATACTATTTGAAGAAAGCATCTGTTTCTGCCAGAGGTAGAACAAAAAAAGATCTCAGGAACAGATTAATAGGAAGAGAGTTAGTTTTATTTTTAGCTGAGTGAAACAGTTTGGACGAGTGTTAATAAGAGAATGAATTTTATTTTGGTGCAGATAGAAACTATTGATAATTTATTGCTTATTTCTGCCAAAATAAGGCAGATTCAGAGTTAAATATTGCATAGTGGGGAACCCTTGGATACATCAGACACTGTATTTGTAAGGACTAGCAAATTTGTGATAATTGCTGGAAAATGATACTATATTTTATTTAGACACTAGCGTTTTGATACCCGGCATTGCCCAGGTAGTTATTTATCCCAAGATTCTATTACACACGAAATTACCAAATTACCAATCAGCTCAGTCAATCGTTCCAGGCGTTTCAGCGGGGCATGGCAGATGTTTTGTTTCACACTCTTTCTCGCCCCCCCATGTTGAGGGGGGCCCAAACCTGGACTCCAACGGCGTGGGGAGCGTCACCGCTCTGTGGTGGTGCTGTGGTTTTATTTCAGGATGGTGTGATGCACCCTTAGGAAAGCTAGCTGTATACTTAGATACATCCTAGGACAGCTAACTCCTCCTGGCCAGCAAGCATTGTTTTGTCAACCACTGTTTTGTCATACCATGTCATACCTTAGCTGACACTCCCCACTCCCCACTTAGGTGACCACTTTCACGTGGGGACCCCCCGTGCCCCCACCCACAAGGGTGCAAGGGGGGCCTAACCAATGGTGTCATCCAAATGATTTAGGAACAGGTACTCACTTTTGATTGGCACTTGTCGGGGTCCGCCCGCCAGAAGTGATGTCATGGCAGGAAGTGAGGTCATAGCCGGAAGTGAGGTCATGACAGGAAGTGAGGTCATAGCCGGAAGTGAGGTCATGATGGTTGCCATGGATGGGATCATGTTTGTAATAATTTCAGCTTGTGGTTAGTGTTGATTTAACTTCTATTGCTTTGCTTTCTAGAGATGTGTATATACATATTTTGCTTCAACTGTTCCCTGGTTAAATAGCAGGCTAGACTGTACTAGATTGTGAGCCCTTTTGGGACAGGGAGCCATTTAACTTGAATGTTAAATGCAAGGAGCCAGCAAAAAGCAGGAGGGGGAACGGGCGCCCACCAGGCCATGTGGCCACGTGGGGGCCCGACCGAGCGCCGGGCCGGCTGGCAAGGAGCAGGAGGGGGAACGGGCGACCAAAAAAAGACCGCATGGGGGCTGGGGCTGGGGGGAGGCTGCAGGAGGAACCAGGACGCTGGATCTGCGTGGCTGGAGGGAGCGGGAGCCCCAGGCAGCCTACCTTCTCACGCTTGCTGCCTTATTCCCGGGTCTCCCTCGCTGCTGCTGCCGCCACCACCACGCTGCCTGCCTTCTCACAGAAAGTGCAGGCAACGGCTGCAGGTGTGCAGTACGCATGCGCAGCTGCTGAGCCAACGAGCCGACAGGGCCAGCTTCCAGTGGGCGGGGCCAGCTCAACTTCTATGGACCGGTACTCACGTAGTGGTGCGTAGTGGGTGCATGACATCACTGGGGCTAACCCCCACAGCATTTGTTGCCAGGCTGCAAGGTGTCTGCGTGCCAAGTTTGGTGTCGATCGGTCCAGGCGTTGCGGAGCCTATGCGGAACACACACACACACACACACACACACACACACACACACACACACCCTTTTTTATATATATAGACTATATATTTCGGTACCCGGCGTTGCCCGGGTAGCTTTTTATCCCTTGATTCGATTGCACACAAAATTACCAAATTACCAATCAGCTCAGCCAATCGTTCCAGGCGTTCCAGTGGGGCATGGTGGACGTTTTGTTTTGCACCCTTTCTCGCCCCCCATGTTGAGGGGGCCCAAACCTGGGCTCCAATGGCGTGGGAAGCGTCACCCAGATCCCAACATCCCTCTCCCAGATCCCAACATCCCAGATCCATTCCGCAGGACTTCTGTTTAGCAGCTGTTCAACACTTTAAAGACTTCAGGTGCTGGAAAGGTTATACTCTGCATGTCATAATCAGAGTGACATCAGCAATTACATCATAATAGATTGTCTCAGGACACCACATATCAGCTGAAGTACACACACACACACACACAAACACGTTCAGGCCCCTTTCGCGCCCCTTGTAGGGGTGCAAGGGGGGCCTGACACTCGCAGTGTTTGTCGCCAGGCTGCAAGGTGTGCGCTTGCCAAGTTTGGTGTCGATCGGTCCAGGCGCTGCGGAGCCTATGCAGCGCGCGCGCGCACACACACACACACACACACACACACACACACACACACACTTTTATGTAGATATAGAAGATAGATATAGAAGATGGTCATTATCTGCATAATGCATATCTGCATAAAGCCAGAAAGGATACTGTTGGCATTAGAGGACATTTCCAAGTCGTTCATTGCTAAAAGATACAGCTTACTCACCAATTGTGTACTGAGAGGGAAAGAAAAACCTTGATGGTCAAGTTTTGCCAGTTTAAATCTTGGTGCTTTGCACAGGGGACGACCTTACTTCTGATGCATAAAAAGGAACAAAGCAGATTAAATGGGTTGGCTTTGAATGAGGAGAAAATGCCATAAGTAACATACACAGTCTGATCCTAATCATATTTATGCAGAGGTATGTCCCACTTCACTGACCAAGCAGTCATGATTGGCTTACTGTTGTTGAACAGAAATATCTACTTCTTCCTCAAGCTACTGAGCTTTTATGCTCTTAGATCTGCACAGGAAGCTATATGTAGATATGCCAGCAAAAAAAAAAAAAAATGGGTGTCTCTAAGCTGTACACCCTAACCCAGTAGTTCTCAAACATTTTAGTACCCTGGCCCACTTTTTAGAATGACCAGGACCCACCAGAAGTGATATCATGGCCAGAAGTGACACCAGAACCTGCTACTTTCCTGAGAATGCAGCAATAAGGTGGGTGATTTCTCAGCCATTTTCCAATAGCAAAGTGAATCAGAAAGAAAATAGCCTATTTACAACATTGACACAAGCAAAACAACCACACAGCCCTCCCCCTTTCCAGCATCCTGTCTTAGACTTTCAATATGGCTGCTCTAGCTGCTCTGTGACCCACCTAAAATTGGCTCGCGACCCACTGGTGGGTTCCTTCCAACCCACAGTTTGGGAACTGCAGCCCTAAGCTAGGACTCACCAAGCCAAACACAGACCACCAGTTACACACAGCAGCCAACTACAGACTCAAAAAACTTCCTTTGTTGTTGCTGCTGCTCGCCTGAGACTGCAGAAACAAAGAAGCCACCAAACAATTGGCAGGTCATAATATACTGAATTTGCTTGTTATGTTGTTCACAAATTGTGCAGGCCTGATCTAAGGTCGGGTGGTAAAATAGTACAAGTGCTACATTTTTCTTTGGTGTTATTATTTCCAATTTTCTACACTTTTGACCTTGATTCCTGCTCTGTTTTCCAACCCTCATGTTCTCACACTGTATCTTCTATCTTTCTGTCCCTTTTGTTCATTTTCAATGAAGAAAAGCCTGTGGGCACTGCTGTATTTGTAAAGCAATAAAAGCCAATTATATTAAAAGTGTTCAACTTCTAATACAAGCTTACTTGCTGTCTCCGACCAAATCTAATTTAAAGCTCAGAGATAAGATGAGTCACCATTCATGTAAAATAAAAATGAGAAACTAAACAAATAAAACAGGGGGTTCCCACTTGAAAACTCAGATAAAATGCAGAGATTGAGTCAAGAAGGGCTTGATCCTGTACACACTCGCTTGAGAGTAAGTCCCATTGAACACAGCAGGACTTGCGTCTGAGTAAACATTTATAGGACTGTGCTGTAAATGTCAGCAGGCTCAATTCTGAGAATTACTTTTAATAAAGTGAAACAGCATGGAAAATATTATTGGAAACTTTCATTTCAGCTATAAGGTTTATTAAAATACAATATAGAATGCCAAGATTTGATTTAATAAAGATCTGCTGAGAAGAAGAATGAGATAGCTCTTTGCATTAAGTAGGCTACTGCCCCAAAGATAATAAACTTTCTTTCCAGGTATGGCTGTAGATCATTTGTAAGTTCACATAACTGTACTAAGGGCCTAATCCTATCCCTGGAAGGACAAATCCTGAAGTTGAAGCTCAAATACTTTGGTGACCTCATGAGAAGAGAGGACTCTTTAGAAAAGACCCTCATGCTGGGAAAGATTGAAGGCAAAAGGAGAAGGGGGCGGCAGAGGATGAGATGGTTAGATAGTGTCACCGAAGCGATGAACATGAAATTGGGAGAACTTCGGAAGCTATTGGAGGACAGGGAGGCCTGGCGTGCTGTGGTCCAGGGGGTCGCGAAGAGTCGGACACGACTTATAGTGACTGAACAACAACAATCCTAACCAACTTTTTAGCACCAATGCAGTCATGCCAACAGGTTTTGCACTACAATCTGGATTGGGAGGGAAGTCAAGGAGGCCTCCTCAAGGGAATATTGCTGTAGGGCTGGATTGCAGTGCATCGATACTGGAAGGTTGGATAGGATTTGGCCCTCAATCTGAGTTGCTGGATAATGCAGATTTCACCAAACAGTAGACTTAAAATTTTGCTAATATAAAATACCAATGTTTTGCTTTTGCCATATGCAGGTACTTAGGAGAATGATCAGAATGAATGCTAATTTATAAAACCTCAAATTACACAAACTTTCTTGACTTTGTTTTGTTGTGGATGAAGATATGAGATAAAACTTCTCTTGTGTTGCAAGTATGAAACTTTGTGGTTTTCTCTGGAACCACAAGGTGACTGTAGAGATTTATGGGTACTTCACATTATACATTTAGGGACACATGCAAGCTGATTTCCATGACTACTTAAATAGGACTTTACAAAAATAAAATTGGCAAACACTAATCATGCAAATACTGTACATTCATCAGAGAGCCAGGATTGCCTACAACCTTCTGTGTCAGGGGGCTGTGAAGAATGAGATGAGTTAGATGGGGCCAGCCAGTCACTATAGCTAATGCTAATCTGGCAACTGTCCTAGGTAAGGTAAGAGGAGCAGTTGAGAGAGTGGGAGCAGTTAGTAGAGAAGGAAAGAGATGTCAGTGGTAGTCAGCTGAGTGAATAGAGCTGCCTAGAGAATAGTTGGGGTATCATCAGGGTCAGTCAGGTTTAGTGTTGGTAACCTGAAACGATTTAGAAGTTTAACATGTAGCCTACCTACAGTGGCGTTTCTACAGGGATGGCAAAGCTCTAAGTTTTGCAAGAAGCCTTACCTTGCAGTAGAAATCACTCCTCCCCTGCACCGTTTTAGACAATCCTCACAGGGAACAGCAACATCTTGGCGTTGCTTACTGGCTACAGCAGCAAGGAAGAGGAGGGATTTACATGACAGGGTAAGCCTTCTTGCAACACTTAGAGCTTTGCCATCCCTGTAGAAACGCCTCTGCCTACCTAATAGGTTTTTAAGTCATATGATCCCATCCTGCAAATGTACCCCCTTACGGTTTAGAGACGGTAAGTTAATAAATCTAAGGGCCAAATCCTATTCAATTTTCCAACCCTGATGTGGCTATTCCAATGGAATGTGTGCTGCATCCTGTGGTGGAGGAACAGTCATGGAGGCCTCCTCAAGGTAAGGGAACATTAGTTTGCTTACCTCAGGGCTGCACTGCAGCTGCAGCTGCACCAGAACGTTGGATAGGATTGGGCCCCAAGTTGTTTGAATCAAAGTGTGTTGCTCTGTTCTGAACCCTCGGAAGAGCTGGTGCCACAGACTGATTCAAACCGTTTGGGAGTGATTGTAACACAGGGATTTGGGATCCCAAAGTGGAAGTGGGGATATTATTCCAGGGAATATCACTATGGAAGGAGAGGAAGGGCTTCCTTTCTGAAGGTGGGAGTTACCCTCCCTGGTAGCAGTAGTCTACCTAAGCAAAATCCACGATGGGGAACATGAGAAGGGGTCTATTAGGTAGTGGGTGCCATGCTTTCCCTCCTTATCACCGCAGGTGCATACAACCTGGGTTTGCCACCCTGTGGTGTTAAAAAACCCTAAATGAAATAAATGCATGTCAGTAACAAAGTAAACCACTTCTGTGTGCGAGAGAGCAGTTGTGTGAACTGTTTCTCCTGAGGTGGCCAACAGCACCTCAAATTACAGCAAATTCACCTACGATGCAGGGAAAATTGTAATCTTGCGTCTTCAGACGAAGATCCTGGCTGCACTAAGGTCACAACCAGGTTGGAACAGAGATGGCAGCCACCCCATTTGTCCCAGGAGGCAGAAATTGGGAGCTGCTACTGCTGCCGACCATGGGGCAGTGATGGCGAGTAATAGCTCTTCATAGACAGACTGGCCTTCCAGAATGGGTCCTCTGCATTGACTTGCCCCATGAAGATGGCTTACTGGTTTTTAGAGAAAACTAGCTGTTTATGACCCGGCGTTGCCCGGGGGCAGAAATTATCCC
>JAJKFI010000012.1:9770505-9800041 GCA_029204185.1 Lerista edwardsae
TTGGAGTGACATTGTGTTGTTTAAGTGTTCCCTTTATTGTTTTGAGCCGTGTATCTTGGAGTTGGGGGGGGGGTTGAAAAGAAAATTGTTCTCTTAAGCGCAAATTTAGGGGAAAGAGCAATGAAGAGTACTACTTAAGAGCCGTTCTACAAAGACTAGAAGCTCCATATTGATCAGATATTAATGTTAAAATATCCTAATGCTAAGCACATTTAAGTCCCACCAAATTCAACGTGCGTCAGTCTGCCCAGATCACATTCCTCCTATACAAGGGTGGCACCAGAACTTGGTCAGGTAGGGTGCGGGGCAAGGGCTGAAGTTCATAGGAGCATTTACCTGATTGAGCCAACCCTTGAATTTTCTGTGCCAGTGGCAATGGTAGTGTCCAAAGTGCCATCAGAGTGGAGGCTTATGCCCTAGGGATCCCTGCACCTGGTCAAATCTATACCTGCGATTGGCAGTTCTGGACGACAGTGAAGCATGTAGTTTCTCAAATGTTTATGGATTCCTCCAGGATGATGTAGAGGCTTCTAGAGATCCATCAGACATATAAAGGTCCATGTGTACCATCTGATCTCTGGTTCATGTAGCTTAGTATTATCTACACACTGATAGCACTCATGAATTTCACTCAGAGATCTTTTCCAGCCTGACTTGGCAGGGATTGAACTGGAACATCCTACTAGAGAACAGCCAATTAGAACATCCTACATACAGAGCCCCATATATGAGCGAGGGCAAAACCAATGAGCCAACATTACACGCCAACAGATCTTTAGGCTTCACAGACTTTGCCAAATGAACAAATGTGTTGACAACTGAACCGTTTCCTTCAGCACATTTAGTATGTTTTTTTTTCTGCCTTTAACTCTTATGTATCATGTTGTTTTGCTAATAATGTTCCAGGATCACCACAGGGAAAGGTCATGTTCTCCATTCTGTTGATTGCTTTATGCATGACTTGCATTAGGTCTCTCCAGTTGTGATCTTACCCACGTTGAGGCAGAAAGCCATGCTGTGTGTGACGGCACTTGTGCTCCCCATTTGAAAAGAGGAAAAAAATGAAAAACATCCCCTTCATCAGAACACTCTTAATAGCCACACAATGCAGGAAATCAATATGAGGGTTTAATCAGGCACATAAAGCACTGCTTCAGCAAATGAACATAAAGGACTTTTTAAAAATGGCAAATAAAAGACAAGAGGAGAAGGGTGATTGGAAAGAAAAAACCCCAACCAAAATCCTTGTTGTGGTCAGCTTTCAACTGCCTCAATGCTCCAATGATTAGAAAAGCCATGAAATTGTATAAAAGATTAGGGTCAATCACCTTGCTGGTGCAAGGGAAAAGATATTGGATAGGGGGACGGCTGTGAATATGGCAGTTCCTGAACACTGAATGCATGTTTGAAATGTAAGCAAAAAGACTGAGCGTGGTGCTTTAGAACATGCATAGTTAGAAATGCTTTAGAACATGCAGAGACCACCAGATATGTGCAAAAATTGCAACACTGCAGTTGGGTTAGTAATTTCTACGTGCATGCATGTAGTTTACCCATGTGCATTAACAGGGCTACCATAAAGCACGTTTGGACTACTCTCGGAGTCCAAGCATATATGGAGTCCAGTGGTGTCATTCAAATGATTTAGGAACAGGAACTCACTTTTGAGTTCAAATTCAAATGTTGAAAAAAAGAAGAAAAAAACCCAGAAGCAGCCACGGAGCCCGTTAGGATCCGGAACACCCGTTCTGGTCCGTTCCCCCTGAATGACATCACTGATGGAGTCCAAACATATCCAAATACGGAGTCTCGTATTTTTTCATGTGGGAGCTTCAGAGCCACAAGGCCATCCTGTGATAGCTGTGACATGTCATGCAGCTTGATAGAAAAGCGGTGTTCCCCTTGCTGGGGTTTCATCTATTCCTGATTGTGTACTGAGCAGGTCAGAATTTGATCTCTTGAATTCAATCTCTTAGGCAGGCATAGGGTTAAACACCAGGGCAGTAGCAGTGGCTGGGCTACATAGCTGCAGCCACTTGGGAACCTGTAGTGGGATATAAGTAACACCTGAAGGCAGGAGAGACTGTGGGGTGCAGCAGTGGAAGGAGAGGAGGGTTGTGAATACGTTGGACTGACTTACTGGCTTGACAGATTTATGGAGTGGTTTTCTGGCATAGCCCTTAGTGGGAAATGTGTGGAGCAGGGGCTTTGGAAAGACATCACCACATTGCAGTGGTAACTTTGGCATTGCGTACTGCTGCTACCACCATTTGTAATGCTAAGGAGCCCTAAGTATACCTGGTTGGTGTAACATTTTCTTCTGTTCCAAGTATGATCGCTGATTATATTGGCAATATTTACTTTAGTATTTCCTGCATTCCAATGTTAATTGTGGTAGGATCATTGTTTCTATTAAGAAAAGTTTAAATTTCAGCACTTGTTTAAATTAAAAGGGTGGAAGAAAGAAAAGTAATCCATGTTCTTGTGTTTCTCCATAACACATTAGAAGTTAGCCTTTTTTTTTTCTTCTTCTTCCAGGGAAGGGATTTGAATAAATCCTTGTGGCAAAAACAGCACCCACATACTGTAATGCTATATAAAACTATTCACAGTGGTTTGTTCCATGATCACTTACACTTGTGTAGGCTGACTTGGCTTCAGTGAGGCTACACCAACCCAAGTGGCCATTGAATTCCCCATCTAGGTGCCAGCAAGCTCTTCTGTCTCTGATGAATGTAAATGATACAGCAGTAATTCCTCATTTCATTAGAACAAAGCTTGTCAGGAAATTCTTCCATTTTCCCCTCTAAATGAATTCCATTTACTTTTAAACAGGTCTCAGCTCTTTTGTAAAATACTCCAAGGGGGTATCTATGCGGTGTGATTTGTACTCAGCGTGAAAGACTGACAGAAAGTTGGTGCATTCAACCTCGCTGTTCGCTTTTTTCTGATCCTTCTGTTTCTCAGTGTGACAATCACAGGGAAAGCTAGTATTTAACTCTTGCAGCAGAGTGCAACAACATTACAAAGAAATCAGTCTAAGAAGTCAGTTCCAAATACTTGCTAAGAGCATTGTTTCCCTGTAAAGAACATGTCCTGCATATGATCCTGGGCATCTGTAATGGAGCAATGCAATATACTGTATGTTATTTTTATTTTTCATGTTTTTATATGGGTAGATGGTCCCTTATCCAGACATCTGAAGTCCAGACAGTTCCAAAATCCAGACATATTTGTCCAAGACTTTTTTGAAAATTTCTGTGGAAAGAAGATATCATTCCCACACACAGGCTGTAGGTTCTATTCTCTGCTCTGTGATGTGTGCCTACACAGGCATTGTTGAAACACGTCAAAGAGGCCAGCAGACACCCGAATGGGTAACAGTGAAAAGAGCAAGAGGAAGCATTTCTCATTGTATTCATGCCATTATTCACAAATCCAGATAAGCAGCGTTTGGCCTTTCCCCCCCCCCACTCCTGCATCTGTATCGCTGCAAAACAGAGTGATCCCAAATGCTGAAGGCGGTGAGGGGATGAGGAGTCAGTTCAGGGGGCCGTGATTATTGGACCTGCACCAGGGCAGAGACTTGGGTAGGTCTGCCACTGCCAAGGAGCACTCAGTCATGCAAGTCTCCCTCAAAGTGGTACAGTTGAGACAGACTTAGGGCACATTCCTAACCAACTTTCCAGCACTGGGGTAAGGGCAATGCAGCTGCAGGGTAAGGGAGCGAGCATTCCCTTTCCTTGAAGAGGCCTCCGTGACTGCAGGATGCAGCACATGCCTCATTAGTGCTGGACGATTGGTTAGGATTTGGACCTTGCTGCTTCTATTGCTGTTTGTGAGAATTAGGCCTCTTGTCATTGCTGACACTGTCAGCACAATCCTAAATTGTTCTGGATTGGCGAGGCCAGTGGGCCCTTGCCCCGGGGAAGGCTCCAGCCACCCCATGGGGTTCCTCAGATCTGCGCCTGCTGTATAGGAAGCTACACAGCCTCCTTACAGTCGCATCCTTACCTTACAGTCACATCCCGGCCCCTCCCCCTCCCAGGGCTGGCCTGCCTACTCCCCACCCACCCAGCTCCGCCTCCACCCTGCCCTCCCACCCCCCAGAACATCCCCTGCGCCAGCCGGGTTCAGCTTGTGCACGGGAGGCTCCCTATCGACGCTCTCAGGCCAATACTATGAGTAGTGTCAGCCTGAGTGCTGTAGCGCCGACACGGGGTGCCACTCCCCGCCCCTCTTCGGTGCTAACGACGTAGCAACAACACAATGACGTTGCGTCAGCACTACGTAAGGTGCTGCATTGCACCCTTAAGCTGAGTTGAAATAGACTCCTGGACTTCACAGTCCTGTTTGCAGGAAATTAAAGGAATAGTCCACTTTGGGTGGTTTGCTCATGCTGGACTGCAAACAGGGGCAGGGTTTAGCCCACCTTGGCTGTTGTAGCTGCAATAGCACTCATATCCCTTTCTCTCCCTGCAACTAGTTTGGGTTGGGTGTAAGCAGCCAACTGGCCACAATAGTTGTCTCATTCTCTGTCCCACATACCTTTCCTTCCCATGTATTCACAGGTGGGAGCAATGAGAGAAAAGAAGCATTGCTTTTACTCTGAATTGGTTGCTTGTTCTCAATGACATGGTCAGAATCAGAGCCAGACCATCCTCCTGCTTGCTTCCACTGATCCACCTCCCTGCACTGTAAATGTCAGCATTTTCTAGTTTTTTGTTCTAGATCAGCAATTCCCTTCCCACTGCCCAGTTAACAATTCCACAGGAACAACATTCCTCAATCCAAGGTCAGGCCATGCTTTACTTAGAACTAGCTTAAAGTAACAACCTTTAAGGAAGTTTTGAGCTTTTGAATTCTTCATCAGACAAGATGGTAAGCCAAAGGTCAAGGGGAAGGGAAGGGAAATACAAGATGATAGGGGGGAAAGGGTTAATGATTCAAAAGCAGATCATTTACACAAGAGGATTTAAGTTTCTGATTAGCAATTAACACTCCAAACGAAGTGGAAACTTCCAAAACAGCCAAATATTCCTTGAAAAATAAGCTCACCGCATGTGGGGAAACACTTCTGCAAAAAGACTGCATTGTAAAGCAGCGATCCTTCTCTTATAGATACAGGCATGCCCCAGTGTCCACTGGAGTTCTATTCCAGGACCTCACTGTGGATTATTCATCTGACAATAATGGATACTGGGGATGCCTTTTTAAAGATAGGGAAACATCAATGGTTTTGCTGCAACGAGGTATTAAAAAAATTGTTTAATGTTCCCATCTCTTTTTAATAGGAGTCCCAGTATCCATGGTATCAGTGGATAACTGGAACAGTGAATATTGAATCAGTGGATACCAGGGCACACCTGTATGAATCTTTTGGCTATTTGGCAAATGGGCTGATCTGAATTAGGAGGATTAATCTTTGCGATGAGAAGGAAATGGATTCTGAAAAGCATGAAAACCAAATCCCAGCGGCATTCTTTTAGAATTAATATATCCACAAAATATTCTCTGATCTGGATTAAAGTTGCCTGTGAATCCCTGCAACTTCAAAAAAGCAGAATCCTTTGCCTTCTTTGTCAGATTTCCTTCCTTCGACTGAAGCTCCAACTGTACTGATAATGGATGTGATCATTCCTGCTGATGGGACAGAACCTGCTCAACAGAAGTCCTCAGAACTCATCTTGAAAGGGATTAGCATGGAGACCCAATCCAATTTATCTGTATGTAAAGCACAATTTTGGCTGCGGCAGCCACCACTTTAGGGTTTTTGCTTCAATTCTTCAAATGCTAGGATGATAGGAAACAGCCAGAATCTTTCCTGCAGCTGCTGTTTCAATACTTTCAAGCCTTGTGGAAAAATCTGCACTTTTTCAATGCAAAGTTCTGAAACAAATGCAACTTTTCCAGGTCTAACTTCTTGTTCCTCCAGTCTAACTTCTTGTTCTTCCAGTCTAACTCCTTCCAGTCTAACTGCTTGTTCTTTCTTATTAAAAAGTCTGACAGCCATGCTCAGGATTTTGCTACATGCCTTGCTTTTCTGTCTCTCAGTTTACAGCACTGTGTACTGTTGCACCCTCGCAAGATTGTTGGCAAGGTGATGATGTAAAGGGAAAGAGTTTGTGGCAGAATTTGAACTGGGATCCATCCCTTTAATTTCTCTAGATCCATCCCTTTAATTTTCCTCACTGTCCAAGCCCTCACAGCAGCCGAAGTTCTCACTCCACTGGTTAGCTGACTCTCTTACACATTCCACAACATCTCACAGTGTCTTCACAGTCCCTTTGTGAGATCTGCTTTTCTATCTTCCTCCCAAGGCAAGAACCTAGGCTGATGCTGCTTACTTTCTTCAGGCAGGGCACCAGCTCAGCTTCATTATGACTTCAAATGATTTTGTTATCATGCATCCACACTAAGGTATCCTGAAAAAACAACAACAAAAAAAAACCAGGTGAGGGAGGGGGCGTCTTGACGTTTTCTGCAAGATTCTGGAAAAAAATGCCCCAGTTCATAAGTGTACATGAAATCTACACTGAGTGTTCCACCCCCAGTAGAAACCTTTGCAGCTGCCCTGTGTGCCTTTTTGAAGTCACTGCTCTATATTTGGAGATTTAACTCCAAATATATTTGGAGATTTATTCCCACTCTGAAGCCTCTAATATAGTGAAATGCACCAAGTTTTTCTTAACACTGCACTGAAATGAATGACAGTTGAAGTGGAACCATGCTTGGTTTAATATATTTCCAATAGAGAAGCCTGCTCTGATAAGAATAGTCACAGTAATAAGTTGCTTGCTTCTTGCATTGTTGCATGTGTGCAGAGTTTAATCTGGTTTAGGAATCACCCTGTACAGACTGCTCTAATTGGAACTTAGTTTTCAGAGCAGTTTCATTGTTTATACTTATCTTTGTACATTATTCCCACCTAGCATCCGATGCTTGTTCTAAATCATTACAGCAAATTCTTGCTTTAAAATGTGGATAATGGAGAAAGAACAGTGATAAAACAGTAAAGCACCAAATCAACACACCACATTATTGCAGATGGCCTGCCGTGTCAAAACTACTGATTGTCTGATGGAGTATATATACCCAGTAGTGTCATTCAGTAATGAACAGACGGAACGCTGGGCGGGACTTACCGCCTGATTGGCTGCTCGTTGCTGATGCGGCGCTGCCTTTCCGAGCGCCACGCGGGCACCCCTGGCTTCGGAGGGGGTGCCCGCTTGCCTGGGGGGCGCGCTGGGTGCTGCGGAGAGCCGCGGAGGGGCGCGCCACCCGGAAGAAGCCCCCGCGGCGGAATGGCAGGCGGCGACGCGTTGCGGGCTCCCTGTCAATCAAGGGGTAAGTCCCGCCTAGCGTTCCGCTTCCTCATTACTGAATGACACTACTGTATATACCCCTGCTAACTGGCCAAGAGGCACTTTTTCAAGTGATGTCCCTCTTATATTTAGCAGGGGGAGAGTAATTGTCCCTCTTCACCCCAGCACAGTGTCTTTTCTAGTGCTGTTGCTGGTGGTGTTCTGCATTTTTTTAGATGGTGAGCCCTTTTGGGACAGGGAGCCACTGAACTTTATTTTTGCCTGTAAACCGTTTTGTGAACTTCTTCTTGAAAAGCGGTATTTAAATACTCTTTGACTGATTGATATACCTAGCATCAGACCCAGAAAATAGCACCTCTCATTATTTTACTGGACCCCTAGTTGGAAACAGGGCCGAGCTTGAACAGATTGCTTCAATGGGTGTGATGTGCATTTGGACAAGGGATTTTTTTAAACATATAATTATAGGCACTTAGGTTCCTCATCTTCCAAACTTCAAAGCTGAACAGATATTACTGTACTATCAAAAATTATCATAATGGAAGCCAAATGCAAAATCTCTTAATTTTCTATGGTAAGATATTCATAGAAAATCAAGGTCTTTTTAAAATTCTGCCATGGTGTATTTTATATAATTGTTGCCTATAATATGCTCCTTTTCATGTTAAATGCTTTGAAAATAAGTTTGAAAAGTGGGCCATAAATTACAAATAAAAAATGACAAGACATCAGCCTAAGAACGTAAGAAGCGCCCCAGCTGGATCAGGCCAGGGCCCAGCTTCCTGTATGTCACAGTGGCCCACCAGATGCCCCAGGGAGCAGATGCCTACATCCTGCTGCCTCTCCCTGGCACCTGGCTTGAGGTATCCTACATCTAAAACCAGGAGGTTGCACATACGCATCACTGCCTGTAGCGTGCGATGGACTTTTCCTCCATGAATCTGTCCAATCCCCCTTTAAAGGCATCTAGGCCAGATGCCGCCACCACCTCCTGTGGTAAGGAGTTCCACAGGTTATTTACCTGCTGAGTAAAAAAGTATTTTATTTGTTCTAATGCTTTCAACACTCAATGTAAAGCATGGAATCCAGTATTCAAGATCTTTCCTAAAAAGTATCTTGGAACAAGTAGGACATAGAATAACCTTTCTGCATGCATGCCTGAGTGATTCTAAATAATTTCTTGGGAGGAAAAAAAAATGTTCAGTTGGATTCCCCCCAACACATAACACCAAGTCTTCTACTGTGACAAATTGCTGGATTCAATGCAGTTGCACTTTTGTGGCAAGAGGACAATTTACCACAGAGTCTGGAATAATTCCTGTAATCTCCAGTTAGACAACCCTAATAGTGGTTAAAAATGGAATGGAAGACTGGAAAACAGATCCTTTCCTTGATGGATGTATTTGAAAAAAGATAAAAACATATCCTTAGCACCACTGAAATAATACTTCAAAACGTAGAAAGCAAATTGTATATTTGAGAAGGTGTATTGCAAGGGATGGGTGCTCCTCTAAGAATCCTGAAGGTAGTCAGAAGAATGACTCCCCCCCCCCTTACACACACATACTATTCTGCTGCCTTATATGACAGCTCTGCTAAGAAAGGCAATCTTACATTAATCCTGGCAGGTATTAAAATGGTGTGGAGCCCTGGTAAGAGGACCTTAGTTCACTTTCGATTAGCATTCTCATCTTGACCTAAACTAGACTTCACTTTGTCATGGCTTTAAAGCTGCCATTTCAAATCAGGCTAGGTTGAAATGTGTCTCTCCAGAGCCACATGTTTTTATATTAAGCAACATTCTATTTAAGCCATTTAAACGTCCTTCAGTCAGGGGCGAATCTGTTTGAAAGGGCGCCCATGGCGCCCAATGAAAATGCGCCCCTAGGGGCACGCAACATCATGACGTCACATCGTGACGTCATGACATAGCGCCCCGCCCCTTCTAAGAGGTGTGTTCTGTTCGCTGCCGCGGGCCCTTTAAGGCCAGCGGCAGTGAACAGAACGCGGCCGAGGGGGCCGTGTTCTGTTCACTGCCGTTGGCCTTAAAGGGCCGGCAGCAGCGAACAGAATGCGCCCGTGGCGCCGCGTTCTGTTCGCTCCGCAGCGAACACGCCCGTGGCGCCCATGGCTGCGGAGCGAACAGAACGTGCGCCCCGGCCGCGTTCTGTTTGCTCGTGCCGGCTCTTGCCTTAAAGAGCTGGCATGAGCGAACAGAACGCGGCTGGGGCGCCGCGTTCTGTTTGCTGCGGAGCGAACGCGGCGTCCCAGCCGCGTTCTGTTCGCTCGTGCCGCAAGAGCTGGCACGAGCGAACAGAACGCGGTGCCCTGGCTGCGTTCTTTCTGTTCACTTGTGCCAGCTCTTGCCTTAAAGAGCCGGCACGAGAGGGGGCGCCGGGTGGCAGCACATTCTACTTGCTCCGGCTGGCTCTTTAAGGCCAGCCGGAGCGAGGAGAATGCTGCGCAGGGCCTGGGCGGGAGCGGGCGGGCCGTGGGCGCCATTTTGGGGGGACAGACACCATGCGAATGGCGCCCCCCCGCAAGATGGCGCCCATGGCTCGTGCCACCCCGTGCCACACCCTAGAAACGCCCCTGCCTTCAGTGCTGATGAACAAACAACAGTTCCAACGATTAGGATTTCAGCGAGTCTTTGTTCTCAACCTGGCCCCAAATAATCTGGTACAAAATACTGGATGTGACAAGGCTACAAGTTTACTTTGGGGGTGGGGGGGGGGACTGGTGAGAAAATGGTGCTAATTCCTTGCTTCTCTTTCCCCAGATTGTGAGTTGAAGAAGAAATCAGTTTCAAAGAGTCATAAAGGAGATGTACAGAATAATTAATTTGTGTGGATTTTTTTTCAAAAGATTTCTCTCTCTCTCTCTCTCTCTCTCTCTCTCTCTCTCATTGTTGCCAACTCTTGCTATGTTTAATCCACTTAAAATTCGAAGTACCCTTGAGGAGGCATTTGTCACCTTTATTTATCCCTGAACAAATCATTACTCTGGCACATAAAAGAATAGTCATTGTTAAGAGTTACTCAGTATAGACCAAATTTTATCTTGGTATGAAAAAGGAACATGCAGAAAACAATAGTGAATATTGTTATTCACAGAATATACACATCAGCGCCTGCCTGCCACTCTCCAACAAGTGCCCATTTGTAAGAAACACAGAATAAGAACCGGCTTTGCTGCAAATAGTTCTGGGGACAAATACCAGCTGAGGAAGGTTGATTTCTGATGGAAACATGTCAGGAGGGAAAAGGGTTTATCTCCCTGCACTTTGTGGTCGTGATCAAGATTGGACTCTAGTTGTGAAGTTGCTGGTGACCAGATTATTACAGGTGTTTACTAACAAAGAGCCAATGCCACCATCTTGGCTGTCACTTGGCACACAGAGGACTAAGAGCATGCTTCTACTCTGTGACCATAGGGGAGCATACAAAGTCAGACTTATACTGAGTCAGACGTACAGTATCCCACAGTTCCATTCTGATGAGTGGTCTAGGCAATCC
Source organism: Lerista edwardsae (assembly GCA_029204185.1). NCBI lineage: Eukaryota > Metazoa > Chordata > Lepidosauria > Squamata > Scincidae > Lerista > Lerista edwardsae. The sequence goes on from JAJKFI010000012.1 coordinate 9,781,346, forward strand.
AAAAATCATTAAGCCAGAAGGCAGCCCCAAAGACTGGCAAATAAAAACATTGTCACCAAATGGCAAAATATCAACAAAGAAGGGCCAAGCTGTAGCTCTCTGAGCAGGGAATTCCACTATCTGAGTGCTGCCAGCCACTCAGAGTCCTTTTCCACATCCCTCTAACTGTAGTTCAGGAACTTCAAAAACCTTCAGGTCTCCTCAGCTGATCCTAGCCAGGTGGGCAGGGCAGGCAGGCCCACCCATGAGGCCAAATGAAATTGTCATATAAGGTACTGTAGCAGAACAGTGAGGGAGGCACTCTTCTGAGCACCTTCTTACCGCCACTGCTTCGCTTCCTCCTCCTATTCTCTGGATTGCAAAAGAAAGAGGTGGGCATTAGGAAGAGAAAATGGAGGGAGTGCTAAATGCTGAGAACATTGGAGAGTGTGAGGAGCAGAGGCTGGCATACCATATGGTAAGGGGACCAAATTTGATATGCTCCCTCAGGCATCAAGAAGTCTTGAGCTGGCCTTGTGGGTGGGATTATACCAGTACAGGCATGCCCTGGTATCAGCTGGGGTTCTGTTCCAGACCCCACCATAGATACCTGAAACCATGGATACTAGGGATGCCTTTTTGAAGTTAGGGGAACATCAGTGATTTTGCTGCAACAAGGTAAAAAATATTTTTTAATGCTCCCCTATCTCACCCCTGTGACAATGCGGAAGATGGGCTGTTTTTAATTGGAACATGTGGCTTTCACCTGTTCCTAACTATCTCTGCTTTCACCCTTTGGACTGTAAAATGATTTTCCAGGCCAGGGAGCCTTGGAGTTTTGCTTGCCCCCAAACACATTTTGTTCAGACATTCCTCAGGGCATCAACCCTTTCATCATGAAACACTGACATTTCAAAACTGAGACTCTGGCTGAAGTCCTCAGTGCGCTCGTATTCTCTGACTAATTTAATTATACAACCCTTTCATAGTGAGATGTTGCCTGAGATTTCACAATGCTTCAATGTTCTCGTGCTCTGCTATGCATTTCAGTCAGTCAAAAGACTTAGGTTTTTTTCAGATCCAAACCCTTGTCAGTTCAACTTAGAGGGGAAGAAAAAAGAAGGGCTAGTAGCTATGACAGGTGTCACCATTTCCCTCGCTCTTTTCCCTGTATCCCTTGCAACTTAGGTGGGTTTTAAATTTTTCAGCACTGCAAGGTCTTAGTGTTAGGAAAGCATTTGAAAATTCAATGTTTTTGATTTTTTTAAAAATGTACTGTACATATTTATTACAAGGGCTGAGCTGACTATTTTTATTTAATCTTGAATCCATCTTATAATGTATAAGAACATAAGAACATAAGAAGAGCCCTGCTGGATCAGGCCAAAGGCCCATCTAGTCCAGCTTCTTGTATCCTACAGCGGTCCGCCAGGTGCCCCAGGGAGGCATGAGACACAAGACGCTTGCATCCTGTTGCCACTCCTCTGCACCCGGTACTCTGAAGTAGCCTACTACCAATGTAAGAAGGTTGCACAATCCATCATGGCCTATAGCCTATGATGGACTTTTCTATGATGGACTTTTCTTCCAGAAATCCGTCCAAACCCCTCTTAAAGGCATGTAGACCAGATGCCATCACCATCTCCTGTGGCAAAGAGTTCCACAGACTAACCACCCACTGGATAAAAAAGTACTTCCTTTTATCTGTGTTAACTCTCCCAACCCTCAGTTTTAGCGGATGCCCCCTGGTTCTGGTGTTTTGAGAGAGGGAAAAGAACAGCCCTCTATCAACTCTATCCCTTCCGTGCATAATTTTGTATGTCTCAATCATGTCCCCCCTCAGGCGCCTTTTTTCTAGGCTGAAGAGCCCCAAACGCTGCAGTCTTCCTTCATAAGGGAGGTGCCCCAGCCCCGTAATCATTTTTGTCGCTCTCTTCTGCACCTTTTCCAACTCCACTATGTCCTTTTTAAGATGCGGCGACCAGAACTGGACACAATATTCCAGGTGCGGCCTTACCATCGATGTGTACAATGGCATGATAATATTGACTGTTTTATTCTCAACCCCTTTTTTAATTATCCCAAGCATGGAATTGGCCTTCTTAATTGCTGCCGTACACTGGGTCGATACCTTCATTGAATTGTCCACCAGCACCCCAAGATTTCTCTCTTGAGCTGTCACAGACAGCTCAGAACCCATAAGCCTATAGGTGAAGTTTTGGTTTTTGGCCCCAATGTGCACCACTTTACACTTGTTTACGTTGAAACGCATCTGCCATTTGGCTGCCCATTCCCCCCAACTTGGAGAGATCCTTCTGGAGCTCTTCACAATCCCTTCTGGTTTTTACCACCCGGAAAAAGTTTTGTGTCATCCGCAAACTTGGCCACCTTGCTGTTTGTCCCTGTCTCCAGGTCATTTATGAACAAGTTGAAAAGCACCAGCCCCAAGACAGATCCCTGGGACAGATCCGCTTTTCACCTCTCTCCACTGTGAAAATTGCCCATTAATCCCCACTCTCCGTTTTCTGGCTCTCAACCAATTCTGGATCCATAAGAGGACCTGCCCTCTTATTCCCTGACTGTGAAGTTTCTTCAGCAGCCTTTGGTGGGGGACCGTGTCAAACATCTTCTGAAAATCCAGATATATGATATCCACAGGTTCACCCACATCCACGTGCCTGTTGACCTTTTCAAAGAATTCCAAAAGGTTTGTGAGGCAGGACTTACCCTTGCAGAAGCCATGCTGATTTTCCTTCAGCAGTACTTGTTCCTCTACGTGTTTTAGGATTTTATCTTTGATGAGGCTTTCCACCATCTTACCCGGAACAGACGTTAGGTTGACCAGCCTGTAGTTTCCAGGGTCCCCCCTTCTCCCTTTTTTAAAGATTGGCGTGACATTGGCTATCCTCCAATCCTCTGGCACCATGGCCGTTTGAAGGGACAAGTTGCATACTCTAGTTAAGAGGTCAGCAACTTCGTTCCTTAGTTCCTTAATAACTCTTGGGTGTATACCATCTGGGCCTGGTGACTTATTTATATGTAGTTTATCAATTTGATCTAAAACATCTTCTTTATTAACCATTATCTGATTAATTCCTTAGTTAGAAGGGACTGTTCGGGCTGCGGTATCTGCCCAAGTTCTTCTGCTGTGAAGACGGACACAAATAATTCATTTAACTTCTCTGCAATCTCCAAGACCCCTTTTATCTCCTCTTTCCCTCCCTCACCATCCAGCGGGCCGACTGCCTCTCTGGTAGTTTTCCTGCTTCTAACATACTTGAAGAAGCTTTTATTATTCCCTTTTATGTTGCTAGCCATGCGTTCCTCAAACGCTTTCTTGGCCTCCCATATCACCTTCTTACTTGTCTTTTGCCAGAGTTTATGTTGTTTTTTATTCTCCTCACTGGGGCAAGACTTCCATTTACAGAAAGAAGCTTCCTTGCTCTTTACAGCTTCTCTAACTTTGTTCATCAGCCATGCAGGCACCCTCCTGGACCTTGTCGAGCCCTTCTTTCTTTGCGGTATACACTTCCGCTGGGCCTCTACTACTGTCATTCAGTACTTTAGCAATTCAGTACTTTAAATTCAGTACTTTAGCAAATTTCAAAGCTGAGAGTCCCAGCTTTAATTTTTAAAAGACAAGCTTTTATAATGACTTTAGTGATTTGCTTCTGCTTCAGTCCTAGAACAAATGTGGTCAATTTGGAAATTCTAATAATCATTATTCAGCAAGAATCAGACCTTTTCTATGGACTATGCTGAAATGAAGCTTATGCATCTGGCTTCCTAATTTTTTTAACAGTGGCAGACTTGCCCCATTTGCTGCCTTGGGGCCAGATCCCCAGACTGCCACCTCCCCCTGCTGCCCCCAACCCACCTGGATGATCTGGGCCTTGCGCAACTGCACCCAGGACTCTGAAAGCACTCTGAAGCCTCCCACAGCCTTTTGAACTGTGCTTCCATTTTTGCGCACTGCCGTGGGCGGGTTCCAGAGTGGGAAGATAGCCAAATAGGTTATTAGAAGGAAAAGATAGATGTACAGGCAGTTCAGTTTACAGTAGAACATTGTAGCTGGAAGTGGTTATCAGTAGCCTGAACCGAGGGCTATAGGCAGAGGGTGAGCCTAAGAACAAGCTACTGTATAAAAGTAGTTCATCCACTCACAGCAGGGGAACTAGTCTCTCCTGCTGAACAAACTCTCCCCTTCAAGATGATGAGGCTTTGGTGGTGTTGGGGCTTTACCGCTGACCAAGGTCACCTGTCCTTTCTGCATAGCCTGAGACTGTGGCCTTGCAGGGGTCATGGCAGCAAAGTGAATCTCCCTGGGCAAGAGGTATCACAGAGATAAAAAGTTTGCTAAGGAGGAAGCCCTCCACGTGCAGGGGAGGCAGTAGTTTTGAAGGTAGCCGGGCAAGGTAGCTAGTTTGGGGGCCTGAAAACTATCTGAAACTCTGTATCAGAGGGTTTCCAAACCTTTCAGCATGAGGGCCAAAACATTGTAAACATTTTTGCAGGCCAAAAAAAATCAATTCTATAAATAAATGAATGAAACTTAAAATAAAGAATAAGTTCTGTTAGGCTGTGTAGCTGTGATAGGCTTAAAGAGACCAGACTAAGGAATTTTGTAGCTTGGGAAATACTGAGAGAAGAGCTGCTAGTTAAGACAACACAGCTGTATGCTGTAAGTACGTGCCGCAAGGCACACTCACCTGAAGTGAGTTAGTACTGCAGTGAATATAAGCACACCCAGAAGCTTCTCTCTCTGTGTGTGAGTGAGTATGTATTTATATATATCTGCTACCTGTTTGGTAGGCTCTGTTGTGACCAGTGTGTTGCAATATACTATGGACTTGGAATGTGTGTTAAGAAGTCCTGTGGAATTGATTATTACTGTCTGATACATCTGATTGCCTAACGTGTATGGATCTGGACTGTATTGCTGATAACTCAACCTGCCTAATCCCTTGGAACCATTACTAATACAAGTCTTAACTAAGGTACCACACCTTTTTGCCTTATTTGTTTGTGTATGTGGTTGCAGATGTTCTTGAGTTCTTGCTTCACTCTGCTGGCTTCCTGAATTTCATTAAGTTTGGCTAGCCATGATAAGCTCTACTTGGATCTTTTTTTGTAACCAGCATGGTATGATTCAGAATGGATGAAAAATGTGACAATTACAAAGAAACAATGCCCTGCTTAAAGTGAGAAATGATATACAATGAGTTAAAGTGTCAAACATTAGTAAATACTCTGACAAAAAAAAACACCAATCTGCTGCAGTCTGGATAAAATCTTTTGATGGGCCAGATGTGGACACTGGGCTGTAGCTTGGAGACCCCTATTCTATGCCCCTAAACCAAGGTCAGGTGGGAAGACATGGGGAAGTGCAACCAACCAATGGGGAAAAGCAACCAGAGCTGTGCCAGGGACATTTCTTGCCTGTTGTTTTAAAGGCATGGATATCTGCTAAGATGGCATTTCCACACATACTTTCTGGATGAGCCATCTAAATGTGTGACTAGGCCTTCCAGCCTGAGTAGAAGGATGTGAGACATTTGGAAGCAGAGGCGGAGGAAGGGTGTAGCCCCGGGTGGCGTGAGCCATGGGCGCTGGCAGCGTGGGGCGCCATTGCACGGAATCTGTGGACTAACCCGTGTGCTGTTCAGGGCACCCACCCTCCCTCACGTCTGTTCAGCTCCAAAATGCAGCTATTCCGGGTGCAGGGAGGCATGGCTGGGCAACACCCGGGGGCAGGGCAGCATGCTGGGCGTGCTTTCATCGCCCTGCCATGGGAGCACTTGGGGCTCTAAATATGAAGCCAGAATGAATCCATAGTAGCATTTATACAGCTTGAATTTCTGGTTTCAAATGGCTCCCTTGTTCATGTTTCTCCTGCTCCACAAGATTGTTAGCAGCTTATTTTTCTTTTTACTACCAACTGAAAGTCCCAAATAGCAATGTAAACAGCCATTCAAATTTGTATAGCTCTAAAATCAGAAATTGTATTTCAACAAAAGGAAAAGGAACAGCCGTGTATTTTTTGACTGCAACCAACTGGATGCATTGTTTGTTTTTTGTTGTTCTTCTCAGCATGTGACATACTCAGTTAGAAATAGCCCCTCTCATGTTAGGAATTACACTTCTCTTTTAGCTGTCGTGCCAAAAATCCATTTAAATATTTGCAGACAATTCAGCAGAAGTTTGCAACAAGTCGTGGGGAATGTGCTCTCACATAATGGCTATGTGCAGATAATGCAGAGATTTTTGTTTCTGAAAGAGACACTACTTTTTTCCACTTTTTTATTTTAACTATAACAAAAATATTTTTTAAAAATTGAAAGCATACATAGATACTTTATAAGGCATAGCAAGAGCGAAGCGGTATACAGGCGCATACCTGGCGAAACCCCGCCCAGGGCACGCGATGTCATGATGTCATGACGATTGGCAGGCTCGGCAGCCCAGGATGGGAGCCGCCAGCGCATGTCCTGGCTTGGGGCACGAGGCGGCGGCTTCCTTCCCCCCGGGCTGCCGCTGGGGTGCTTAAAGCGCCCCAGCAGCAGCCTGGGATGGGAGCCACCGGCGAGCGTCCTGGCTTGGGGCACGCGGCGGCAGCTTTTCCCCGCGCTGCCGCTGGGGCGCTTAAAGCACCCCAGTGGCAGGCCGGGACACTGCCAAGGCACCTCGGGGCGCGGGCCCCCGCAAATTTGCTGGCGGGGCGCCATGCCAATGGCACCCCCCACCTTATGGCGCCCTAGGGCTCATGCCCTGGCGACGCCTCTGGCGGTATATCCTTACATATAACTCTATTACTACCAAATAAAAATATCAAAACCAATGAAATGTAACTTTCTTCTCCAATTAATTCCCCCATTGCAGTTATTTTGCTCTATTTGCATTAATTCTATTCAGCGAATCAGCATATAATTAGATCATTGTTTTCTTTCATATGCAAAAAGTAAATAAGTGGCTTCCAATTGTTCACGAAAAGATTTACTGACTTCTTTTTAGTAAAATCATAAGTTTATTCATTTCTGCAAAGTCCAAAACTTTTGTCCACCATTTTTCAATCAAAGGTATTTTGGTATTTTTCCACAATTGTGCGCAAAGTATTCTTGCTGCGCTTGTCATATATAAAAATAAAGTTTGAAATATTTCCTCCAAATGCTCATCTTCCATATCTAGCAAGAAGGTTTCAGGCTTCATTTGCAAATTTGTTTTTAAAATCTACTGCATCTGTGTATGTATCTAAATCTAATTTTTTTTCTTTATCCCATGTCCACTACGTGTGATGAAATGATCCTTCCTGCCTTTCACACTTCCAGCATCTATCTGACATATTGGCATACATTTTTGCTAGTTTGCTTGGAGTCAAATGCCACCTGTACATCATTTATTATTATTATTATTATTATTATTATTATTATTATTATTATTATTATGTATTTATTGTCATCGTACTACACAACGAAATTCACTGACACCCGGAGACCAAACCAATCATCTTGCACATGTTTTCCTTAATACTTACATTTGAAGTAAATCTCTATTGTTTTGACCATAATTTTTTCCATTGTTCCATTAATAATTCATGACCCACATTTTTAGCCCATTGGATCATACATTATTTAACATGTTCATCTTCTGTCTCAAATTTCAGCAGCAATTTAGACATTTACAGCAAATTAACTGATCCTCTGAACTTAATTGTCATTCCAATATAGACTCTCCTTCTACAAACCCATATACCCTTTTATCTACTTTAAATCTCTCCAATATTCGTACATATAAAAACAACTGGCAATTAAATCCTTCTTCCAATATTTCTTCTCTTGTCTTCATTTTGCAATCCCCTTGTGAAAAAAAGTAAATTCTGTATAATAACCAGCTTTCTGGTTACTTTGAAAGAAAGCTGAAAGTATTTTGAGAAAACTATTATGCTTGTTGTATATAGAGTATGTTTCTCTTTCTGTCACTGTCACCTGCAGTTAGGCATGTTTTGCAGGTTTGAAAACATACAAAACTCTGTCAGTCATGTATTTGGAAGAAGATATAGGGTTAGTGTGTGCACCACACACCGTGACCTCTCTTTCAAAGGTCTTTCAACTCTCTGCTTCACTTGTTGAATTTCATACAGGCACAATTTCATAAAGGCACAAAAGGTGGCAAGCCTGAGTACACTATCCTGATGCCAGACAACCCTGACTACATTATCTATAGATAGGGTTACAGATACAAACTGGGACAGAGCGCCTATACCTTTAACCATTGTATAGAAGTGGGAATTTGGGCAGGTGCAGCTTTTGAAACCCTTCCATGATGAGCTGCATCTACCCAAATTCCCTCTTCTATACAATGGTTAAAGGTATAGGATCTCTGCCCAGTTTGTATCTGTTAACCCTATCTATAGAAAGCCAGATGAGGCGGAAAACTTTCCATCTGTTTGGAAACTCTGGCATCACTGGGCAGTCGAGCATCGTTTTGTGGCCACCGAGTCCACCTGAGAAGCTGTAATACAATCCAAGCGTAGCTCCTTGGCCATTTAAACAGAGAAGAAATTAGAGAACGGCTTTCAAATGTTCTTCCTTCTTTCCTTCCCTCTCCAAGTTAATCACTGTTCTGAAGGCAGTGGCATTCCTATGGGGGGGGTACAAAATGCAGGATCCTGAGCTCCTGTGTAATGCAGCCCCTCCCCTCCAATTTATGGCTTGGACAGCTGGCTTGGAGGTTTTGCTCTCTGAGCCACGAATTATTCTGGAAGCGAGGGGAGGGGACCATGTTACTCAGGAGGTCGGGCTCCTCCAACACTTCGCATTCCCCCCCCAGTAGGAATGCCACTGACTGTTGGGCAAAACATGCTGCTCCCTGCTCTGCAACTTGTGAGACAGGTTGAAATAGGAGGGGGAAGAAGGAGTCGGGCATCTTCGCAGTTCCTAACCTGTTTCCCATAAGCATGTCAATAGAGGGTCCTGGTAAGAGGGGAGAGAAAAGAAGGAGGAAGTGGACGAGGGAAAATGAAGAAAGAGGAATGTCCTGAGAGTGACTGTGAATAAAGAATGTGTAAATCATGCTTGCTGCATCGTACTAGTGGAGACCAGTTACAAAAAGTAGCTGGCCCGCTGGGGACTGAGGGGTGGGAGAGGTCAGAAGCATTGTAGTGGCTGTGAAAAGGCCGTGATGATGAAGATGAAAATGATGAGGAAGAAGAGCCACATTTATGAGAGATACTACAGAGGACTGACAGTGGGCTGCTGGGTAGGAGAGGCAGCCTTGAGGAGGGAGGGGGAGGCTGTTGGGGAGAACGAAGCAACAGTGGCAAGGGCTGGCTCTGGCGCTGAGCCCCAGGAAGAGACCTGCCAGGGGTCTTAAGCTGACGGCTCAAGAGCATGCCCTGGCTTGCTTTCTGCTGCTGTGGTTCAGCAGCCCAGAGAAAAGATGCTGACACAGGGTCACATCTGTGCATTGCCCCAGACTGCTAGGACATGGGATCATATGATGCTTCTTCAATCTGAAACCCTCTGAAAGTGGTGGTATTAAAGTAATAGCATTTCCTTGTTGCAGAAAACGAAATAAGCATTAACAGCTCGATGCCATTTGCAGCACTTTAGCTATAGTTTGGTAGGCTTATTAGGTTAAACCTGGAAGTCTCCTGACTAGACCAGGCCGGGGGATGGGGGAGAGGAATCTATCCCGCTCTGCCTCACTTAAGTTGTCAAACCTTTTCAAACATCACGTTGCGAGTGTTTTCATTTCTGCATAGTTCCAACAGGGTGGTTTTAAAGAAGCATTGCTGGGAACTGCGTGGGGGGGGCAATGCTTCATATTGTTTCTCTCCTCTCAGTGCTACAGCTCCTTGGGTAGCATTCTTGCCTACATTTTATAAGAGGCCTTTTCCCACATCGGAACTGAAGCTATGATGGATGCTAGCCTCGTATACCAAGTAAGTTAACTTGGTGTACTAATTACATTTGTATACATTTTTTTTTCCATTATGGAACTCGGAAAAACATGCATGGAGTTTCCAAGCAGTCACTAGAAACTGGAATTTGGCATCACAGCAAGGCTCGAGTTGAGTCCTGAGTCTCCATCCCATAAGATTTGACTCGGGCACGAATCCTAAGGTGTGCCCATGGAGACTTCCCCTCATTTTGACTTGTGTCAGAGTCTTTTGTGAAGCAAGCCACGGGCAACACAGCTCAGGCACATCAGGGCACAGACCAAAAGGGACTGGGTAAGGTGGGAAGGGTGGGGCAGATAAGATGAGGGAACAGAAATGACAAGCGGGAGCAAGGTCATGTACAGCAGCTAGGAGGCTTACGCAACCCAATCCTTTGCAACTCTACTCAGAAGTAATCCCATTGCACCAGTCATTCAATGAGGCTTGGCTTATAGGTAATAATGGTGCCCGTGTGATTGCTAGGAAGGAATCCCCCCTTGCTGGGGTTCTCCAGCATGAACCCCTTGGGCTCCTCCTTCTGCCCTCCACAGAAAAAATATCAGATTGTCCATCCTTCATCCAATGATCATAGGGTCCTGTCATGCCTTCCTCCCCTGCCTCCTGCTTGATGCAAAACATTAACCCTTCCCTGCCTCCTGGCTGGAACTGTTGGCCTTTTGGATGGTCTACAAGGTCTTTCACTCTGCGAAAAAAGTAAGCAAGCACAACCAGACTTGTGGGTTTTCAGACCAGAGTTTTCCAGATTCATTCTCGAGTCATGTCCGAGTCCTTGACAAGCGTGACTTGAGTCTACATGAGTCAGCAAAAAACATGTGGTTTCTGAAACTCAGACTTGAATCTCAAAACTCAAGTTCCCATCACTGGCAATCACCTATCCAGGCCTTGACCAGACCTAGACCTGCTTGGTTTTGGCGTAGTGTCTATACCATGTGCCCTCAGATCATTTTTTTGAAATGATGTAGCCTAGTAGCTGAGCCTTTTTTATTTTTCCTTTTCCTTCCCGCCCCCATTTTTTCCCCATAAGATTCAACAGAGATGTGGGTTAATATTTCAGTGAATTGAAGTGGTTTGACAGAAACCACTGACAGTGCAGAGAACACTGACAGTGCACAGCTCTCACATTTTATTCCTGGCCTGAAGCTTTGCAGATTTTTATAGCAATACAAAAGCATGCCAAATTTGTTTATCAGAGAAAAACATAGGCCAAGTATAAACACCACAAGCAAAGTTCCCTCTTTTGGCCCATTTTTGACCCTCTAAAAAAATAGAGGGTCAATCTCCAGCTTGGAGTGCAATCCTAGACTGTGCTGGAATGGTAAGGCTGACAGGCCTGTGCCCAGTGATGTCATCCGAGCGCGCCAACTACCAGAACGCTCAGATGATTGACAGCCCTCCGCCCCTATGGCGGAGGGCTGCCACGCCCTCCCAAGCCTCACTGCACCAGAATCGCTCCATTTTAGAGCGATTCCGAACGCAAGGGTGGGCGGGCGGGCCGGCCCAGCAGCAGCTCGCCCGTCCTCCGAGGCAGCGGAGCGGCCCGGGACCTCCGCAGAACTAGAGGAACGGGGTTCTGGGCCATTCCGCTTGGATGACAACACTGCCTGTGCCATATCCAGTGCAGTATAGGCGAGGCTGGAGCCTCCCAGGCGCAAGGGCTCATTCGTGCCCTTACCTTAGGGGAGGAGTCAGCCTCCCCAATATGCTCGTCAAGTCTGTGCCTGCTAAATAACAGGCGCGGATCAAGGAGACTACGCAGCCCAAATCGGGACCTTGCGGCCTTGTGAATGGGCTTAGGATTCGGCCAAAAGGCCCACCCCCCTCCCGGGCCGGCATGTATGCTGGCCCGCCCACAACCCGCCCACAGACCCTCCTCCCTCCCTTGAGCCGGCATAGCACCTCCCCTGTGCCAGCTGGCTTTGGCTGGTGCAAAGGAGGCGCTATGCGGGTGCAATGAGACTGACGCTGCATGCAGCACCAGTCTCGGTGCCTTAACACCAATGCAGGGGTGTTGCTTGTCGCCCCCATGCACAGGCGTTTCTACAGGGATGGCAAAGCTCTAAGTGTTGCAAGAAGCCTTACACTGTCACGTAAATCCCTCCTCTCCCTTGCTGCTGTAGCCAGTAAGCAACGCCAAGATGTTGCTGTTCCCTGTGAGGATTGGCTAAAACGGTGCAGGAGAGGAGTGATTTCCACTGCAAGGTAAGGCTTCTTGCAAAACTTAGAGCTTTGCCATCCCTGTAGAAACGCCACTGCCCCCATGTCAGGGCTAAGTGCGTAGTGTCGACACAACATTGTTGTGTCAACGCTATGGGCAGCGTGGGATTGTGCGCCCATTTTCCCAAACTCACAGATTTTATTATAGAAGCCTACAGTCCAATATAAGAATTTTTACTCTTCCTAATTTAAATAGTTCATTACAGAACAAGTGTAAGTGTGGCTATAGTGACTAGATCCAGTTTCTACTTCAGTGCTATCATAAAAATTACTACCTTGACTTTTATCTTTAAATAATTTCATTTAGAGAGCTGGCAGTAAAAATAAAGAGACTGTCTTGGCTATTGTTGGTTAGGGAGCACTGAAAGAATAACACTTTCTGAGACAATTTAACAGACTATAGATCACTAAAGGTGTAATCAGAAAAGGTCTTAAAGAAGAATATAGTAAAAGTCAACATTATTTCCCTCTTTCTGTAGTTTTCATAAATGTTCTGATTTATAGCATGGAAACAATTATGCCAGCAGTTGTTGATATATTCCTATGAGTTTAGTAATGTTTGACCTTTTCTCACAAATGAAATCTGTAGACAATGTAATTTTCAAATCCTTGGGCAATTTGCTGTCATGTTGAAGCACATTTCATTAGCCATGTGATGGAAAATAATGTTTTTGCTGATCAAATGGCTTAGCATGGAACTGCATAGGGTAACTAAAATGATATTTTAGGATGAGATCCAGACGGTATCCTTTCCAGGGAATTAAGTCAAAAAGAGAGAAAATGCTTCAGTAGTTTGTGCCAGAGTGTTTCGTTTGCCATTGATGCAAGTCAAATACATTTTCAACTCTGTCCTTTTATTCATTATTAAAATATTTCAGTAGAAGAGGCAAAACAGTGAACTGGAAATTGTTCTTCTATCACAATTTTGTAGGGACAATTAATTTTTAAATAACTGTACAATATGGTGCACTAAACGGGCAATTCAATACCTGTGGGAGACAAGAAACCTAACCCACAGAAGGACTGATGAGTTCATAATTGAGGGTCTTAAACATTGTCAGCCCACTCCTCTTGGGCCCTAATGCTGGTGGAACGAACATTCCGCCAGCATTTAACGTGTTACGGCAGTCGCAGAAGGTGCACTGGAGCGCAGGCAGGAAAGCCACAGCGGTGTGCAGCGGTGGCTTCGTTGGGACCCACCAACAAAGCTAAGTCGACAGGTGGGATGGGGTGGGGGAATAGTGGAATAGTGGTGGGGGGGCAGAATGGGGCAGGGAGGAAGTGGGAAGAAATGGATCTAGTGGCAATCACCTGTGCCGGATCCTATCCCCTCTTTTAAAACCTCTTTTTAAAAACCTGGTTGCATCTCTCTTCTCAGCTTCTTAAGGAAGCAGGCCTCCCACTTGGAGAAGATAATTTACTTGATGGAATTGTTTACCAGTGTCTCTGAAAGAGCAACTTTAAATAACGTCTTTCCATAAAAGTCATTTTCCTAGAAGGTAATCGAGACAAAGCTCATGTCAGGAACATGTCAGTCAAAGAGCTGCAGCCGTTTGCATGTGACATATTTTTCTCCTGGATTGTGGCCTTTTTCCGCAGTGAATGGGATGGAGATGCTGTGTCAGGCCACTTCTGTCACTGAAAGTGGAATTGTTTGCCTTGAACAGCCCTTTGCAAGGGATAACACTAGGAACCAGTCAAGAGAACTTGAAGCTGTCACGGCCCAGGGCTCAATGTGAAGGGAGGGGCTGTAGCAGTGGGCAGTTGTGTAGCTGAGGGGGGTCACAAGGGTCAAAGGACACCGAGCGGGACTCCATAGCAGGTGACAATGCCACTGTAGTTGCCCAAGTCCTCCCCCCTTGCTTGCAGGAACACCCCCCCCGCCCCGAACATTACTCAGAATGCCTTCTAACACCTTTGGTATACTGAAAACTGGCAGTTTGACAGTTTTTGACCTTTCAGGGGCATTCTGAGGGCTGGGGAGGCCATGCATGACCTCCTTGGCCCTCAGAACATCCTGTGGACATGACTGGAGCTGCTCCAGTCACGCTCAGAGGGTTAGGGGGCAGCCCTGGAAGGTGGACCCCAGGGCGGCTCACCTTCCAGCTATTCTGCTGGCAATGGGCAGCAGAAGAATGGCCTAATCAACTTTCCAGAGCTGTTGTAGTCACAATGCAGCCCTGAGGTAAATGTTCTCTTAGCTTGAAGAGGCCTCTGTGACTGCTGCCCCCACCGCAAAATACAATGTGCCCCATTGGCATGGCTGCATTGGCACTGGAATGTTGGTTAGAACTGTTCTGTCAGTTAGTGGCTGTGGACCACTTCATAGTGTAGAAAAATTAGAGGGGACACCACTTTTATGCCCTATCCAGTGAGAATAAGATGCATCTGTCACAATAACAATGACAATACTAATTATATTATAAATAATAAACAAAGCATAAAGACCAGTCAAAATAATTGATTTAGCAATACCGGGTGATAGATACTCAAAAAGAACTAGAAAAATAAATAAATAAAACATTTACAAATAAAAATTGAAAGGTTGTGGCAGAAAAAGACCAAAGTAATGATTGGTGGCCTTGGTGCAATTCAAAAAAACACCTTGAAGAGCACCTTAACAGCCTAGGGACCAAAGAAAGCTTTACTGCTTACATTTTGTGAGATTTATAATATCAAAATAAGATGAAAGCCAGGCATCCCAGGTCCTTGGCAAGGACTCAATGTACAGACAACACAAAACAGTCAGTAACACCTAGCTGACTGTACAAAAATATAACAACAACAATAAGAACAACAACGTGTGTATGTGTGCTGTATATAAGCTGTGGGTACTGAAATATTTATTTTAAAAATATTAAAAAATATGTTTTAGGGACTTGTTGGTGCCACAGGTTACACTCCTGAGCTGTGAGCTTGCTGATCTTGAAGGTTGGCAGTTCGAGGCCACGCGATGGAGTGAGCTCCAGTTGCTTGTCCCAGCTCCTGCCAACCTAGAAGTTCAAAAGCATGTAAAAATGTGGATAGATAAATAAGTACCACTTCGGTGGGAAGGTAATGGTGTTCCGTGCGCCTTGGTGTATAGTCATGCCAGCCACATGACCAGGGAAACTGTCCTCGGACAAACGCCGGCTCTTTGGTTTAGAAACGGAGATGAGCACCACCTAGACCAGTGATGGCGAACCTATGACATGCGTGTCAAAGCTGACACACCACAACATTTTTGGTGACACACCAGCATTCACCAGTACCTGACAAGAACTGAGTTGATTTTACTCATTTTTCATTTTGATAATTATTTGATGCTTCTTTATATAATATACAACACCATACATGATTAGACTGTATTCTTTGTTTAAATAAATACATATAAAGAATTGTTTCTCTTTTGTTTGGGAGGGGGGTTGACACAGCAGCAGAGTCAAGTTAAGTATTTTCCTATGTTTTGACACACTGAGCCCAAAAGGTTTGCCATCACTGACCTAGACTATTCAGTCAGGGGGAAACCTTTACTTTTTTACTGAAATATTTGTCATATTTAGTTGCTCTCTGCATATATGTGAATAAGGCTCTGTGAGAGCATATTTTCATATAGGGTGAGTGTGCGTACATGTGTCCCTGCATGTATGTGCATGCAAGGGAGAAGATCCAAATTGTTGGAATGAGAAGTTGGTTTAATTGGTGCTAGGTGAAGCAGGGTCAAGGTAAATGAGATTTGACCTAACATAATTCCTAATTTGTAAGATTTGAGCCATGGTTTAAGCTTCACATTATCATGCTGAACATTTCCTTTGTTACTGCATTTGCCAGTGCTGTCTAGAAGTCATGCATAGTATTGTGAAAGACACCATGTTGTCCAGAACTCTAGCTACATTTCAAGTGGTGTCAACACTTGTGGGGGGAGGGGAAACCTTTTGAATTTCAACTCCAAAGTTAAGTGCTGCATAATGAAGGTATTAAAAATATTTGTCTTAAATATGTTTGCTTATTCAATACAACCACTGTTGCCAACTGTGTGTGGACTGCTGTTTACAATTATGAAGCACTGTGTGTATATAATTATAGAGAAAGACTCTTGAGATATTTTGTTTTAGATGTACGTCTAAATGGTTAACACAGAAACCTGAAAGTGGACCGTGTGATCATGTTTGTAAACACAAGCATACAGGTACACTCACCAGAGAGATGAAATTGGCCTTGCTAAGTGTGCATTCAGTGGTAAAACTGGATTTGCAGCATTTGAAATGGCCCTGAATATGGATACTAAAGGAACTTGTCTTGAACTCTTTTCAGATGTTGTGTGAACATGTGGCTACAGAACAGGTTCTCATGCACTTATCCTCTGAGCATTCTGAAATGGTGGACATAAATTCTTCCAATCAAAAAGATTGTAACAAACCTGCTTTTTTGTAGTCTAGCAAGGCAAATTACAGCCAGGCATTGTGCTGTGCTGTGCTATCTTCAAAAGAAGAAAAAGTCCAGTGGGATTTTCTAAATGGCAAAGGATTTAATAAAGCAGCATCATTCATCCCACCGAGCATTAAAACATTAGATTTGCTCTATTTAATTAAGCAACCTGATTCTGTCGCACACCACTCGGCTGCCCTTCCTCGGCTTACCAGATGCAAACAGAGATCAACTCTCTAGGAAGGGGAATTTTCTTCAAACACCAGAGAGGCATTGAAAGCATCTATTTTGCTTCTGCTTCCTTTCCTCATTAAAACACAAACAGAATTCACGAAGATAAAAGCTCAAACACCACAGCAAAGAAAAAAGATGAGAAAATAATTCATTCTACCTAATGGAGCCTATACACTGTTAATCTATACACTGGCTCCTTGCATTACAGAGACCACACCTCCATCGGTGCTTTCATTCAGAGTGCAATCCTAGCCTGGAGTTAGGCAAACACAGCTAGGCCAGCAAAGTTTGGCCGGCACAAGGGACACCATAAAGGATGTTTGGACCACTCTCGGAGTCAGGAAGGCAAGCACACAGATGTGTGCCATCCTCCCTGACTTCGAGAGTGGTCCAAACGCACATTATGGTGGCCCTTGTGCCTGCCAAACTTTGCTGGCCTATCTGTGCCGGCCTAACTCCAGGTTAGGATTGTGTCCTCAGGCACAGTGTATCAAATATGGGAAGAATATGTTGCACCCATATGTTGGAATATGGGTGCAATAGTGCTCACTGGTCTTGGGGGCAGTGTATTGACCAGATGCCTGAGACTACTTCCATGTCCTCTTTGATACCTGTAGGGGGGTGTCCCTTGTGTAACATCCTCCCTCCCTTTCTCTCTCTTTCTGAACACCCAGGCTGCTGAGCTCTGTCCCTGAATAACAGTCATTGCTAATGAGCGGCCCCTTCCTTTTTCACAAAGAAAGCTATGATAGGGATCTCTGTTCCTTAAGCAGAAGACTTCATACCTCAGAAGGTGTATATGGCTGTCAGTGCAAGCCTATGGATGTCTATTCAGAAGTAAGTCCCATTGTGTCCAGTGGGGCTTACTCCCAGGAAAGTGTGTATAGGATTGCAGCCTGTGAAACTGTAAGAAACATATTTCTTTTTTAGAAAACGTAACTGTCTCCACTCCTGTGTCTCCACTCCATTGCTCTGCGTGTAAGAATCCCCTTTGCCAATAACTTAGTGGTGCTTTTTCACAGGCGTGATAGTGCTGAGCCAGCAAGAGATGACTGTCTCAAGGTACATATGTTTCAATTCCTGTGCAGATCTCCAGACCCAATCTGGTACATTTGTTGGGGATTTATGCCCCAATCCTATTCCCTCACCAGCCTACATGATGCAGCAGTGATAATGGAGAATGTACTGCATCCTAGTGTGTGTGTGTTGGGGGTGGGGAGGAAACCAGATGGCCCAGCAGAGTTAAGTAAAAATATTGTTACTTATCTTCCTGTAAGCTGCATGCTGCAAGCACTAAGGGATCTCCTCAGACTTATGTATCCTGTTTCTGAACACAGCTAGTTTGTGGATTGCTCAGTGCAGTTGTATGG
The DNA here is from genome assembly GCA_029204185.1 of Lerista edwardsae. NCBI lineage: Eukaryota > Metazoa > Chordata > Lepidosauria > Squamata > Scincidae > Lerista > Lerista edwardsae. The sequence goes on from JAJKFI010000012.1 coordinate 9,799,508, forward strand.
ATGTGAGCAGTTATGCAGTAAGGCCTGTTGTATCTGATGGTAGGAGTCCCATTGGCTTGTTGAGTGAGACATCCTGAAAAAGCCAAACTTCTCAGGACATGGTCTAAGGACACCTGAGGCAACCACCTTGTAGTGCCTGCATGACCACCAAGCAGGAACGTGCGGTGGCCTTCTGTGCCGGTGAGGCACAGAAGGTCACAGAGTCACATGACCTGGAAGATACATCCAGGTCCAGGGGCACCAACTTGCTCGGAACTTTGGGGGTGCTGAGTAGCGACGCCCCCTGACGTAACCATGTCCAATGTAGGTAGGCCCCCTGACATAGCCACATCCCTGGTGTAGCCACGCCCACTGTCATCGCGGTTTGGAAGAGGCTGCTTTGCATTGCGGCATCCCCATATTTGGTACTGGGCCAGGAGTGCGCTGTTCATCAGAGTGGTCAGGTGCACTCCGCAAGGGACCACCCGGCCCAGTGTTGAAAAGGTCGAGCTGAGGGCAGTGCGAGCATGCGTAGTGGTCATGTTGCGATTCAGC